>CM060945.1:124963939-126213939 GCA_030765085.1 Allium cepa | reverse complement strand
GACTAGTTTACTTAGCTAATTATTGGCTAACTCTTCTTTCTTGCTTCTAATATCTCCTTCTTAGATGCCCCAAACCCTGATCCTTTCTTCAAAACAACTCGGTCCCATCTCATAACATCTAACTTCGAATTCTAGAAAAAAAAAACTCGACATAACATCCAACACTTAGCCAATCTCTTGTACCTTATCATAATCCAACCCTATTAGCTATACTCTAGAGATCCCTAAAACCATCGACCTGTTTGAGCATCATAAATAACCCCGTACCCACATAAACAAGTCGGTTCCAACTTTTCTGCTTATGGAATTTGGGCACATGAACTGAACTCCGAATGTCTCCCATATTCCAAAGCCTTCCCTCTAAGTTTCATCCAATTCCAACCATCTTTGCTTCTGATTTACCAAATTCAAAAACCTATCCTCCCGTGCGTCCAAAACACTAGCAAAAGACATCAAAGCACAATAATCAACCATAGAATAACATACATATACATCCGTTTCAATAAATAATATACAAAAATGTGATAAACAAACTAATGCTAACCTAGATCTACATATTATATGCACATATGAATATGAAATAAGGATAAATACTAAATCTTGGAAAAAATTTCAAGGATTCACCAATTTAGGTTATAAACATATAATAACATGCAATTCAAGTTAGGAATCTTTTAAGGCTAAAAATTATGCTCAAAACATGTGTTTTCATGATATAAACATATATAGGATAGTGAGAAGGTTAAAGCACTCACGAATTACTAAAATCAACCAATTTGAGTCTCGATCCAAAGTGAACAACTATGAAAAGCTATTTGAATCAACCAAAGTGACGATTTCTATCTTCCAATCAATGATATAATCACTAATCTTTAATTTGGTTTGATTTGGAGAGTACTTCTACTAAGTTGGATGAATCTAAAGTTAATAGAGATTTAGATCACATTTGGGAGAGAGGGAAAACTTCTAATTTAACTTCTAAAGTCTCATTTTATATTAGTCTTGAATTAGACTAATGAGCCTAATCATGATCTTAATTAATTACAAACTAATTCTGACCAACAGCTGTCTAAACTTAAAAAGGCATAATTTACTAACCATAAGTCCGTTTTTCTATAAAGAACACTCTACGGAATGGAAAACCATCATCCTGCAGTAGTGAAAGTAGATTGAGACGTTTAGTCAACTCCTATCGAAAGTTATATCCAAAAAAAGACATTCAGGGTCAAAATGGTCGCAAAGAAATTCGAAAAAAAATCGTAGGTGTATAAAATGTCTTTAAGAGTCATATCCTAAAATTATAGAATCATATGTCTTCATATGAATGAAATAAAAATATTTTACTGTCATTTGATACGTAAAATATGAGTTGTTACAATATGTGTACCCTAGGATTATTTATATTAAATATGAAATACTGATATAATTACCTGGCATCTTATTTACCTTAGAACATAGTAGTCAATTTTTCTACATGAACTTCTACGATGGTTTGTTTATTTATGTTCTTATAATGTTCATATCGTGACTAATAATATCATAAAACATTGAAATAATAAATTAAACAAATATATAAACTAACTTTAAATTAAAATTTATAATTTATCCTAAACATTAACAATAACCAATATTTCAATTAACTTAAGTAAATTATCATATTAACGAAACTATTTTAACAATTAAATATAAAATTTAATTCGGTATAGATAAAATATTATTTACATAAATACAAAATAAAGATCTCATGCAATTTAATAGTAGGTAAATTTTTTGAAGTACACCCTTCTGAGCCTCTTGCCAAAACTCATTTGATCCAACAGTAACAATAAAAATATCAACATATAGCCATTAAATATTATGTAAATTCAGTAATACTTAATATCAACTCCAAACATCAAATAAGTCGACATGGGAAAATGCCTTCAAATATGCACTAATCATCCATCACTAATAACACAATATTAATACCATAAATGCAAGTATAAATCTACCATATATGTACGAAATTGAGGTGTCATGGTTGTGGTAACCATCATTATTGCATCCAAACTTAGCGATAATCGTTATTGCTGGCATCAAATTTTCTTAAGTATTAACTGTTTTTGATGTCAACCATCGCATCTCCATATTTAAAACATTTTATACATATATTTTTAATTATCTACATTATCATTAGTATAGATCTATGGTTAAATCTTGTAACAAATGAGTTTGTTTGACTATTGAATAAACCATGCATGCACACGTTAATGTGAAGTTATTTCCCTCACTTATATTTTTAAATTGCATATTTGATTATAAAATTCCATAAAATATTGTAAGGAATTATGTTTTACCGTAGTTGCCAAAATCTAGAACCATTATTCTATAAATTACCACAGCAGATGTAATCGTATGAACAATTGCACATGATTGAGCAATTAATTATTCAACTGTAACAGCCCTACTACTGACTACACTATATTAGTAACACAAAAATCAAACTCATCAGATGTGTACTAATTAACCTACATTAGTAACACAACTATCAATGCCATCAACACGACAAAACTATAAATAAATGCACAAATCTGCATAGTAACAATGGTAAAATATCGCATAATACGTCCTAATGCAATTCCATTTTAACGCAGCAAATGTATATGATAATCTCAAACAACAACTAATCATATATTTCTCAAAAATTCAAAATAATGTATTTGCACCTCTTATTTCCACTTAATAAAATCATCTTATTATCTTTTATTATGAGAACTCATTTACTTATATTATCTCAAAATAACGATAATTTCTCAAAACGATATTATACTTCAAAAATCCTTCATAACATTACTCCAAATATCCCAAAACATTGTTAATTAAAAAAATGAGTTTACATCAAATAACTTTCAAAAATAGTAATACTATTACTTTAGGTCAAAATAATAGTATATACTCAAATCTCTTTATTATCTTTCTCAACCAATGTACTACTATTCAACTCAAAAATAATGATATTCTTTTTTAAATCCAAAAAGTCTTTTATTGCTATTTATCTCAAAAATAATAATAACTTAAACCAAACTACTTTTTGAAAACACCTTTATTTTTATATTTCTACCTCAAATATCTGTTATTTCTATTACTTTGATAATAGTAGTACTTTTTTCTAAACTTTGTTAAAATACTCGCATTATTTTTTTACTCAGAAATAAAATAGTCTTTTTAATAATTATATTATTATTTATTAGATGATACTTTACCTCTTGAATAATAATAAATTCTCTAAAATTCACTTTAAAAATTGATTTTTCATTAATATTTATGAATTTCCTTAGAAGTTCCTAAATAATAACCTTAATAAATATTTATATCATTTCCAATGCAAATTGGCAAACAAAGATTATTTACAAATATTGCTTAAAATTTGTATATAATCCTACGTTCTCTGAAATTACTAATTTTACTTATTTTCTATTAATTAATTTTCCTTAAATCTATAATTAATTATTATATAATGTCATCATCCAATAATACAATAATTAAACAGACAAACAATCAAAGTAAAATAAATATCATATCAAAACATCACAATAATTATACAGTCATCAAAAGAGCATAACATATATCAATAGATGTGTATTTTCTTCTTCGAATACTTATGTTATATTTTTAAAATTTAAATATTTACGATCATTTAATCCAAACAAGCACTTTCCAAAATAGTTTTAAAGACTAGCAAACCATATGGCGAATTGTTTGAAATTTTGCCATGAACCCAACAGAACAAATCGCGCTTAGAATGAACTTCATATGCAGAGTATATGGTGATTAGAAGAACTAAAGTTTAATTTGATATTAAAATTTCTATAAGGGCTTAACTGAAAAAAGCCTTTAACTTCTCCAATCCTAATTCGATATAGTTATACCAAAGCCCTTCTTTTATCATCGCTAGTCATGTTAAACAAACTTCGAGCACCCCAGGCACCATCGCTATCGAACCCTAGATTGCACGCCAATAGATTCGGCATCACTTCACCACAAGAATCACCTCTACCTATAATAGCCAATCGCCAACACTTGAACCTTAACCAAATTTTCATGGCGAACCTATGATGATTCGACCTGGTTAAGGCACACCGATGAACTCTCATCTCTAGATGCTCGTATCCTATAGCTACCCTGAAATTAGAACACTTCGTCTTCGAATATCGAAATATTTTGAAATCTAGTTAAGTGCTATAATTGTGATTATATAATCTTGTTATATATTATTCAATTAATGAATAATTATTTGGAACTTTTTTGAAAATTGTTTACAGTAATATATTCTTTGAAGAAAAATTGTTTATGTGACCAAAAACCAGTTTACCGGTAAACAACTTTTTGATCGATATAAGTTCTTCAAACTCTTGTACACTTGTCTGACGATCATATAAGCATATTAGTAACTAATTAACAATTATCTTCATAAATAATACAGAACATTCTAGAACCTTTCATTTGGATAAGAGATATTTTAAAATGCTAAGGGTATAAGAGTATTTTGCTAATGGAAATGATGTAAAGGAGAAGTGATGGGCATGTGGTTTAACGACCCGGAATTTTGGTTGTCAATTTTTAACATTTAATTTATTTTAAATGTTGAATGTGGATTATAATTTTATTTTGAAATACGAAGATTTGAGTTGAATTAATAAAATGAGTTATAATTTCAAATATGGCAATTTAATTGGATTTGGATAAATAGTAATTAATATTTGAAATTGGGATAATTTGTAAATCTGGGAATAAATGGATGTGAAAACGATTTCTGAAATTATTTAAGGTCTAGTTGGATTTGAATTATAGTATTAGACTTTTGGATGGAATCAAAAGTCGATAAGTTATTTTTTCATTAATTTAATAGTGGAATTTAATATATAGTAAAAATGTAAATATTCAGATTTGATTTAAAATAAATCAGAATGATTTGAATATAAATTCAATATGATTTATAATTAAGTTAGTAAAGTTTTAAAAGTGAAGTTTTAAATGATTTCGACGATTTTGAAAATCGCTCGAAATAAATCGACGAGTTAAAATAGCATTCCGGGGCACAGTCTCGGAATTCGACGAAACGAGTTCCATTAGATCGTAATACTAATTATTATCGGATTTCAAATTTCATGACGTTTGGAGTTGTCATTTGTTCGTACGGGTGAGAAACGCATTGAAATTAAAATCGAAAATTTAGTATTTTAAATCGATTCAAAAAGCTATCTTTCACATATGATTGAATTAAGCCCCAAAACACGTTCCATTGTGTTCGAAAGATGGGTAAAACATTATAAATGCCTGGAGGCATGTTTCATTTGGTGATCGTTTGAAATGATCGTTAAAAAATTAAAAATAATATTAAAATATTCTATGAATACGTATATATATATATATATATATATATATACACGTGGAGACGGCGGAGCCTAGGGTTTTTTCTTCTCAGCCACCTTCGTTTCTTTCGATGGCCGATATTATCCTTACTTCTCATCAAATTTTCTCTCCATCCACATACTTTTATCAAAAACTTTCTATTGCAAAATCAAAGAGCTTGTTGAGCACTATAAATTGACCGGCTATGATCGGGTATGGGTGTTGTCAATCGCGCGGCAAAGTGGTTCTCTCGTGTGGAAAAGTTAATTTGGAAGAGAATTATTTATTTAGTGGAGAAAGGAGGAAGAAGAATACACACAAATATTTTTGTAGACTTATGGTGACAGCTGAATAAAAGATTAGGTTTTAGGTTAGATCGTTTATTTATAGATATTGTGAGTGCATATAATCCATTAGATTTTTCTAGGTTAAATCATGTTCATCTAAACACCTCATGGTTATCCACTCTGGCTCATATCGTTGGACCAACTGAACGCTAGAAAATCAAAAACCACGTCACTCAGTTGAATAGAAAAACGGCACATCAGAAAATAAATCAGCATTCATTAATTATTCTCGCTAATTGATTGTATTGCAAAATTTCCATTTTTGTTGTTTGTGTGTACACATTGCACTTTTTGAGATTATACTCTCCCTCTTAATTGAATTTACAAATTGTTTCACATTTTTTAATTCTCATTAGATCTTTATTTTAAATATTTGCATTTGTAAGCTACCAATCCATTTAAATTTGCCAAATTTACATCCATAATAATTTCCATTGTTCTCAATAGTGCCAATTATGTCATTAATTTAGCCAATCAATTTATCCCAATCCTTATCTATTTATCAACTGGGTATGTTGCACATTTATTTACACTTTTGAATGTGTACAATTAGTTAGGATATATGTACATGTACATATACAATTTAAACTAATCAATCCCTTGGTTAATTTTATTCATTCAGAGTTAACTTTCTTAATTGATTGCTTAGTAATTTTAACTATTCCCTATCGATTCTTGTCTGTTACAACATTTATTTGTTAAGGTTTTATCCTCCTTTCTAAATCTTCTATTTTTAAACATTAAAGATTTGAACTTCAAGAATATATTTTATAAACAAATTTAGTTTCCTCATCTTACATGTTTACTATCTACGTTAATTTCTAATTAAGGTACATTAGTAAATGTTGTAACGCATGTTAGTTACAATTATAACATACATTAATTAGTAATAATGTGCATTTACTACCAATAATTAGGATATATGTATATACACATATACAATTTAAACTAATCAATCCCTTGGTTAATTTTATTCATTCATAGTTAATTTTCTTAATTGATTGCTTACTAATTTTAACCATTCCCAATCAATTCTTGTCCGTTACAACATTTATTTGTTAATATTTTATCTCCTTTCTAAATCTTCTGTTAAAAAACATTAAAGATTTAAAATTCAATTTAAACTAATCAATTCCTTAGTTAATTTTATTCATTCATAGTTAATTTTCTTAATTGATTGCTTACTAATTTTAAACATTGCCTATCGATTCTTGTCCGTTACAACATTTATTTGTTAATGTTTTATCCTCCTTTCTAAATCTTCTGTTTATAAACATTAACAATTTAAACTTTAAGAATATATTTTATAAACAACTTTAGTTTTCTCATCTTGCATGTTCATAATCTATGTTAATTTCCGGTTAACGTACATTAGTATATGTTGTAACGCATGTTAATCACAATTGTAACATACATTAATTAGTAATAATGTGCATTTACTACCAATAAATCTTTTTACCATTTCCTTTCTTATACATGTATGTGTGTGTGTAAATACAATACTCTTGTTTCCAATTAATTTCATTAATCAAATTCAGACGTTTAAATGTGCACATAAACGCGTAAGGTATTGAAATAATTCCTAACTTTGTGTATATAATGTAACGATCCTGACTTGACCTTCGAAAATCGACACCGAATATGACACTCATATTCCAATGCCGTAGATCCAAACGTCGAATCTGGTGCGCCGGAGCTTATAACACCATTAAGTACAACACAGCAGAGAAAAAAAGAATATCAATATATATAACATTGATACAATGACAGATACAACATCTGATATAATATGATACAATAGAATGATACAATGGATATCAGTACTATCAGAGATACAAGACACAGCAGAAAAGAATAGATAACACTAGCAGCAGAAAGAATATCTTCAATAGAATGCATCCCCAAATCCAATGCATTAATCCAATGCTAGCTCGAACCAACATCACGTTTCACCTAGATAAGCAAGTCTCATCCTGATTGAAAGACTGAACTATCTCCAGATAATCTACTAAACCTGACTGTAACAACCCTGGTTTTAGCGATTAACTGAGAGTATTAAATTATAACGAAAATTAATAACAAATGAAGAATTTAAATTGTTTATTGGGAATAAACAATGTAATTGAGGATAAAATGAGAAAATAAAGTTTTGAAAACTTTATTAAGATGATTTGAGATAATAAATCGAGGAAAATGGTTTTTATTTAGAGTTAATGCAATAATTTTGTTAATTATTGCTATTTACTTCTTTTAATGATTCTTTTATATATAAAAGGCTTATTTATATACATGGTTTTATGGTGATTTCGAATATGATGTTTTGAACTCTTTCCGGGTTCTATCAAGATGGATTTGAGATATTATATATATTTATACCAATGAGATGAGGTATAAATTATGGTAATGCTTTTATGATGAGTGTTGATAATAGATTTAAGATAGATTTATATTTGTACCAATTATATGAGGTACAAATGATTATGGAGATTCCTTTATAATGAGGGTAATGACGGATTTGAGATGTATTTATATTTATACCGATGAGATGAGGTATAATAATTAAGAAGTTTCTATTAGATGGTTTTATTTATGATGGATTCTTGAAGTTTAATTATCTTATGAAGATTTACTTTATGGTCCATATCCTCACCCATTTCATTCGGTTATATATATAATTAGATAAACCATGTCTATCTAATATACATATTGTATTCCTCTATGCAATTATGATGAACCATTGATGTATCACTCTAGAGATAACTTGATGACCTATATCATTCCATTGGTAATGATGGAATGGTTTTCCCCTTATCTCTTATCATCACCTTTACTAATGATAAGTTCTAGCTAGCCTGACCCGTGTGTTTCCACTCGGGTCAGACCGAGTTGTTTCAGGTATCATCTATTGGGCTTAGCTTGAAGTTGATGTTGGATATCAGCTCTTCTTTCCCTTGAGTAGTTTATTTCTTCCGCATACTCTGATGTTTTTACATTTGATTCGATGTATATGGTGTGGTCGTGTACCACCTTTATTGTATTCACATTGTATTGTACTAAACATGTATCAGTGTATATGTATATATATGATGTTGGTTACTGTTCTGTGATGTGATTTACATTCAGTTATTGTATTTTGTTCTGATAGATCTGTTAGCCACCTATAGTTTTGGATTAAGCATTTACTGGGTATGTCGATCCACTTGAGTTGAAAAAAAAAGTATATTGCATTTATCGACGTATTCAATAGATGTTTAAGACAAAATTATAGATGGTCGCCCTTAACCAGCCCTATTCTCTGCTTTAGTAGACAGAATTACTTGTTAATTCTCTTTGCTAAGGTGGGTCTCGGGGTGGGGCGTCACATTTTGGTATCAGAGCTGTGGTCAGAACAAAGTAGAATAAACACATAACAGTACGTATATCATGATACATCGAAGTACAATACGAATGAATCATTGTCCTTTATTCGAGCTTGTTTTAGAATCGAGCCTTGGTTCTTTTTCGAGTTTTAGGATTGTTGAGGTGGAATATGTCTAGGAATATAGATATATTGTATTCCGTAGTATTCCATAATAGAGTTTGATGTCATCTTGTCTTATATAAAATCTTATTTGGGATTGTTCTATTCTTATTTTTATCGATACAAGTAAATTCGTATCGATGGAGCTGATCGATTTCTTTGAGCATTCTCGTTGCATTCCTTTGAGAGTTGTGATCCTATTAAAGGGATCCACAATGATTGGCTTGTTGAGGGCATTCCGAGTTCTCTATTTGTTGCTGCTTTAGTGAGTATTTGTTTATTACTCACTATCTTGAGATGTATCTGATTTGAGATAGATTGACTTATTTGATGTTAAGTCCGATCCTTTTGTTGTTATAGGATCCTATATGTATTTAGGCATCCTAATTTGATTAGGTTATTATTTCTATCATTTCGAAATGTTAGTGATGATTTCGAAGTTTCTGTGTTCACTCTTGAGTATCGAGATGTTGATGATATATCTCGAATTCCAGTCAAGGTGACTTTGTTGAGTTTTGTGAGTCCGTTTGGATTTGACATCCAATCGGGCAATCGATTGTTGAGGTAACCTTATTCTTGGCTCTTCGGTTATCCTTCCACGAGGATATTCACTAAGGAATGAGATGACTTTCTAGATTATTCGAGTTTGATTGAGTTTATCATTCAGCTTCGTTTGTGTGTTCTTTTCATATACTCAATCAATGTTATCCTTTAGCATTACTCCAACTGAAGTAGTGATTCGTGGATTGTTTCTTCTTCTCCTTCAAGAATAATATCTTTCTTATCCTGTATCTTGATGATTTTTGGGAGTGGCTCGTGACATCGTAAGATTGACGAACACTCTGTCTCCTTCTATTGATTTTGCGAATCGAGTATTCTAGGAATGTCTCGATGCATTCTCCTAATGTTCTTTGGTTTGAGTTTTGAAGCTATATAAATAAGAGTTTTAAAGAAAAATTTGAGCTTTGAGAAAAAAAAATATCAAAGAATATTTTGGGAATATATTTACATGAGTAGTAATTCTTTTATAAAAATAATTTGAGAGTGTTGGGTTGTCCATCGAGTAGTTAAGAGTTATGGTCGATGCGCCTGATCAACGTTATCGATAGGAATCTCCTAAATGCTATGATGAGGCAATCAGACATGATGGTTTGTGTTTAAAAGATTGACATTTTAAAAATAATATTTTTGAGAATAAATATTAAAATTATTTTTGGATGGTAATTGCAGCCATTGGTTTTAGAGACGAGCATCAGAGTGGCGAGGCAGTTTTGATCGTTCGATCGACTCTGCAGCCAACGGATATTTCTATTATTAGAGATTCAGTGGTGAGGCAATGCCATTTATTTATATATATTTTTTAATTATAAAGATGAGAATATGTGAGAAAATTATTAAGCTATACTTTATTGAAAGTATATTTTGAGATTTTAGAATTTATATTATATACATTGGATGTTTTAAGAGAAGAGTTACAAGAGGATTTGAAGATTGTTTTAAGCTTTTTAAGTTGTTTAATAAAAAAGAGTAAGGAGAATTTAAACCCTTAATTTATTTTGAGGAATATTATTATAGATTTACAAAATTCTTTGAAAATTAATTTTGAAGCAAGAGAAGAAATTTGGACTTTTAATTTGAGTTTATATCACTTACTAAGTAATATAGTAAAGAGTTTGAAAATTTTCAAATGTTGAAAATTGAGATTTAAAATTTAAAAGATGTTGAGAAAAAAATATCTAAATATCTTGGATTAAAAACTAATTTGAGCCTATATTCTTGTTCTTGAGTTCACTCTATTCTTGTGCTATTGATGACGACATGCATTTTCGTGGTCGTTCGAGTTTGGTGGCCTCGTGAGCAGCCAATTTGTGTGATTTATCTATCTTGTCTATTGAGTCTATCCTTGTTGTGAGGATGCTCTTTCCGTATTATTATGCGGAAAATTGTGTTGATGATCATTTTTGTTGCATAGAGTTCGGGTTTGAATGAGTTTGATCCCGACTATATTCGTAGAGCTTTGAGAAATCTATCTTATTTGATAGATTATTTGTTGGGCTTTTTATTGAGCATCGATTCGAAGATGAGACATCTTCGAAGTTCTTTCGAGTTCTTTGGAAAATTCGATGGTTTGCTAATCACTATATTGATATATGATGGACCATTGGATTAACTAAGGGAGTGTCTTCTTATTTCTCTCTACCATTCTATGTTGAGAGCATGAATGGTTTAAGTTTCGAGCTTGTCTATCACCTTTGTCGGTTGAATTTTATGTTGGTTACAGCCCTTATTCAAGGAAATTGCGAGGACGCAATTTGTGTAAGGGGAGGAGTCTGTAACAACCCTGGTTTTAGCGATTAACTGAGAGTATTAAATTATAACGGCAGTTATAATTTAATAGTGAAAATTAATAACAAATGAAGAATTTAAATTGTTTATTGGGAATAAACAATGTAATTGAGGATAAAATGAGAAAATAAAGTTTTGAAAACTTTATTAAGATGATTTGAGATAATAAATCGAGGAAAATGGTTTTTATTTAGAGTTAATGCAATAATTTTGTTAATTATTGCTATTTACTTCTTTTAATGATTCTTTTATATATAAAAAAAAAGTAAAAAGTAATTAATTTTAAGATGAGATATATTTAAAATAATGATGGAATTGAGTTTAAAATATGATTTAAGTGTAAAATTATATTTTAAATGGGTTATAAAATTTTATTACACAAAAATATGATTTTTGTGTAATTTATAATGTTAATTACAATGAGATTTGTAATTAAAGATGTAAATTTGGTATTTACTTTAAAATAGAGAAATATGTTAATAAAATGTTTTAAAAATATAAATAATCTTTTATTTTGAGTGTAAAACATTTTATTATCATGAATATAAAGTTTTATAATTTTTAGAGATGAAATGTAGCTTTAATTCATAATTTGATTTGTGAAAAAAACATTGTTAATATGTAATTAGTGGGTAAATTATGAAGTTAAGCTAATTTTCTTTTAATTTGGACCTTAGCCCATTAACTAAACCTAACTTAGCCTGCTAACCTAAGAGGTGAGAATGAGAAAATAGAATAGGTACGTACATTTTTTTTCTTCACTTTCTTCCTCAAGTTTCCAGAACGCAGAATAATGGCTGAAATATTTTCCTCTTCAAATCTTATGAAAAATCCATCAAATTAAAAGAAAAATTGATGATTTAAAATGAGATTCTAAACTCCAAACTCAGGTAATCGATTTTTAAAACCCCTCTCCATATCAACATCTAATTTACAGTGATTTTTTTTAATTTTTCTTCTCTATTTGGTTTGCATGTTTCTTTCTTGAGTTTTGTCAGGTTGTAGAAGCTCTGTACATGGCTAAAGCTTGCAACTTTGGCATCTAAATCGTAGTTTAATCTTCATGAAGGCAAGGTGAGTGTAAAACTCACAAACCCTAGCTCTTTATATGATAAATATGTTATAATCAGTGAATTACTGAAGCTGAAAGTAAATTAGCCATAACATTCTCGTTTTTAATCCGATTTTGATAATTTTAGATGTTTCGGAAAGTTTAAATCATGTACTACAACTCTCCTGTATTGAGTTTTCTGTAGTTTTGAGATTTGCTATATCAAAATCGAATTTTTCTACTGTAATTCCGAGAGAAAAACCAATGTTTGCTCTGTGCTTAAGGCTGAAAGTAAATTAGCCATAACTTTCTCGTTTTTGATCGAAATTTGATAATTTCGGATTTTCCGAAAAGCATAAATCATATGCAACAACTTTTATGTTTTGAGTTTTCTTTAATTTAGAGGTTAGATATGTCGAAATTTAATTTTTCTACTGCTAACCCGAGAGCAAAGTCTATATTTGCTCTGTGCTTGAAGCTGAAACTAAATTAGACATAACTTTCTCATTTTTGATCGGATTTTGATAATTTTTTATTTCTAGGAAAGCTTATTTCATGTACTACAACTTTCATGTTTTGTATTTTCTGAAATTATGAAGTTAGCTATGTCAAAATCGAAATTTTCTCCTGTAATCCCGAGAGCAAAATCAATATTTGCTCTGTGAAAGGCTAAAACTAAATTCGCCATAACTACTTCGTTTCTTAACCGATTTTCATGATCTTAGTCATTCCGGAAAGATTA
Organism: Allium cepa; assembly: GCA_030765085.1. Taxonomy (NCBI): domain Eukaryota; kingdom Viridiplantae; phylum Streptophyta; class Magnoliopsida; order Asparagales; family Amaryllidaceae; genus Allium; species Allium cepa. The sequence continues at coordinate 126,200,542 of CM060945.1, read as the reverse complement.
GAAACTAAGCTAAAACTTTCATTTTATACATTTTGCCAGATTTCAAAGTTATCTATTCTAAAATTACAATTGTTTGTCGCTGTCCTACAAATGCATAAGTTCAGGCTGAGTTTGATGTTTTTTTTAGTAATTTGATCATAACTTTCTTGTTTCAAATCGAAATTTAGAAATTTTAAATGTTCTAAAATCTTTGTGAAATATGCCACAACTTTTCTGTTTTCAGTTTTGAATGAATTTGAGGTCTATATAGTGAATAACTGACATTTTTATCGCTGGCCGTTGTTGATAGCCAGTGCACATAAATTTTTCTAAGTAGTATTTCACTTATAACTTATTCGTTACTGATCAGAATAACGAAATTTTTGATGTTTTGTAAACCTTATGATGTAGGATACAACTTTTATGTTTTGAGTTTTGTAGGATTTCAAAGTTTACCTGGTGAAAAATTGACGTTTTCACTACGGGCCTGTCATTGACAGCCGCAATATTTATATTTGTCTGCTTTCGACGATTCCATTTGCATTCTTTACGAATTTTTTTATATGAAATTTGATGCTAATATTTGATCATTTTGTCTAGCAATGGACTAATCCAGTTAGGATGAGATTTGAATTTAAATTAATTTAAATTCGATTTAAATTTGAATATCGGTTTAGGCCGATTAAATTGCAAATTGATGTTTTTATGAGTTTTAAAAAAAAAGATTTCAAATAAATTCCAGAAAATCTTCTAACATCATGGTTGGAGAATAAATGTTTTTATGTATTTTTAGAGGTTTTTAAACAATTATTCATTATTTTTAAGGCTTTTAAAAATTATTAAAATCCTTTTTAATGATGTGTTTTCTCTCAAAATCTTTTAGATAAGTTTCTAAAATTTGTTTTATAACACCGTTTTCTCAAGTAAAATCCTTTATAATTAATTTTATTCATTTTAATTATTTTGATGCATTTTCGGACGTATGAGGAAGTAAATTAAACGGTTTAGTAAAATTACGAGGTATGGGACTCGTGAATTTACTTTATCGGTTAATTTCGGACTTGTACGATCGAAACTCTTTCGATGAACTGTTAGAGGTGATTTAAGATGCTATTGAATTTTGGGTAGTTATATGGTCCGAGAACTCCAATTTAGAAGTATATTCGATGAAGGACCGTTTTAAGATGTTGTTTTACTTGCCGATGAGATGAGGTGAGTCTTGAGATGAGATTTTCCTTTTCGGGGATGATGGTTTATGAGAAACCATTATGAGATTTAATTGCATTTGCCGATGATATGAGGTAAGTGTATTTATGAAGTATTCATGAAGTTAAGATGTTTATGATGATTTATGAAGTTAAGATGGTTATGATGATTTTTACTTGTTGATGAAATGAGACAAGTCACGATGGAACCATTACTCGTCGATGAGTAGAGATGGGTGTGGTATTATATTAACTCGCCGATGAGATGAGGTAGAGTGAGTTTTATGATGGTTCTGATGTTTTATGATGTTTTCTAATGTGGAACCAACTAACGATTAGTAAACCATTAGGGGAGAACGTATAGTATGGGATATACGTTCTCGCCTTTTGGGTTCCTATTCGAATAGTTGAGACACATTCAAGATGTTACTAGTACTAGATCGAGTACGATTGGAGTCACCACGATGTTCACGATGTTATTACTCAACTCCAATCACCATGAAGTTTTTACTCGGATTTGTGACTGGGTGTCATTAAGATGTTCCGACTAGTCAATCACGACGTTATGATGTTTATGTGACCCAAGTCATCATGATGTATGGTACCAAATTACTAGTACTAGTCAAGATGTAAAGCACGTGCTGTTTTCCATGAAGTTAGATGTTTCGTTTTCACTGTTTTGTTGATGATGCTTTATTATAGCCTTATGTAAGAAAAGGGCTTATTTATATACATGGTTTTATGGTGATTTCGAATATGATGTTTTGAACTCTTTCCGGGTTCTATCAAGATGGATTTGAGATATTATATATATTTATACCAATGAGATGAGGTATAAATTATGGTAATGCTTTTATGATGAGTGTTGATAATAGATTTAAGATAGATTTATATTTGTACCAATTATATGAGGTACAAATGATTATGGAGATTCCTTTATAATGAGGGTAATGACGGATTTGAGATGTATTTATATTTATACCGATGAGATGAGGTATAATAATTAAGAAGTTTCTATTAGATGGTTTTATTTATGATGGATTCTTGAAGTTTAATTATCTTATGAAGATTTACTTTATGGTCCATATCCTCACCCATTTCATTCGGTTATATATATAATTAGATAAACCATGTCTATCTAATATACATATTGTATTCCTCTATGCAATTATGATGAACCATTGATGTATCACTCTAGAGATAACTTGATGACCTATATCATTCCATTGGTAATGATGGAATGGTTTTCCCCTTATCTCTTATCATCACCTTTACTAATGATAAGTTCTAGCTAGCCTGACCCGTGTGTTTCCACTCGGGTCAGACCGAGTTGTTTCAGGTATCATCTATTGGGCTTAGCTTGAATTTGATGTTGGATATCAGCTCTTCTTTCTCTTGAGTAGTTTATTTCTTCCGCATACTCTGATGTTTTTACATTTGATTCGATGTATATGGTGTGGTCGTGTACCACCTTTATTGTATTCACATTGTATTGTACTAAACATGTATCAGTGTATATGTATATATATGATGTTGGTTACTGTTCTGTGATGTGATTTACATTCAGTTATTGTATTTTGTTCTGATAGATCTGTTAGCCATCTATAGTTTTGGATTAAGCATTTACTAGGTATGTCGATCCACTTGAGTTGAAAAAAAAGTATATTGCATTTATCGACGTATTCAATAGATGTTTAAGACAAAATTATAGATGGTCGCCCTTAACCAGCCCTATTCTCTGCTTTAGTAGACAGAATTCCTTGTTAATTCTCTTTGCTAAGGTGGGTCTCGGGGTGGGGCGTCACACTGACTATCTAAAAAACCCAACTCTAGACTGCCCATGTGGAAAATTTGTGGGCACCCGGAGTTTAGGAAAGGAACAATAAACTCCGAGTCAGTCATGGGACTGGTGTGAGTAACGAAAACAGATTATTCTTTAAAACAAACAACAAGATAATTTAGAATAAAACCGCGATGGTTTTTAGAAAATGAAACTACCATAAGGCCTCCCACCACACACACCATGCAAACGCAGAATTGGAGGAGATTTCTCCTTATGATAGTCAAACATGCTTGATACGAGAAAATTCCCTTGATATTATTATTATAAGTGCAAAGTGCAGAAAACCTTTCGAAAGTATAATATTAATCTTAGCCAACATACGACCATTATCATATGCCTACTATAGCTACCATCTAAACAGTGGGGTGCCACCATAAGTAAATGGCAGGTTCTACAACTAAAACCGTACAAGGCTCGTATTGTTTTGATTGGATTTTCCAACAAATGGTCGGGCTAAGGAACTTCCCACTGTCCATGGGTACGCCTCTGGCGGGACGTCCCGAGAACCTAACCGGATCTCTGCCAACACAAGGCCGGGTTACCTCTGTAACTAGGTAACTACTTCTCGAGCATGCCACCCCCCGGTCCTTTGGGACCTTTATACGAGGCGTCTTTAAACCACAAAGCAACAATCACACAGAAAATAAGATTGAAGCCCACCAGATAGGTAAATATCTGGGCTCCATACCATGATACCACCCTTTACCAGAAGGGAATAACACACCCTAAAGGGCACGACCCTCATAACCTTGCCGCATCTTTCATATTTCGACCATTTTCGGGTTGTGAGGTCCTGATGCAGTCTTGTCCACAAAGCTACGCTTCATACAGAAGCCATTCTCTGATCACAAATGATCATTAACACACAGCAGCACTTAGCATGTCACACTACCAAATTAGAAATATATCACTGATAACCTTCAACTACATAACCTCTGAGCTCGTACGTCTCAGAGAAGGGTGTTAAGCTAAGAGAATAAATTCTCCGCCACCAACAGACATGTATTTGAAAGAAATCTACTTTATATCTCAAAGTGAAATGTCAGACATGTAACCATACAAGCCTATCCCGGGTTCGAACCGAACCGAAGGCACTTCCGAAGAAGCCCTTGCAAATCCGGGTATTCACGATCCCGATCGGACTTTCCATCACTTAGGGAAACTCTATACCGGAGCATCTCAGTGCAGAGTCAATCGATAGGTTATCCTATCGATCTCACAAATACCCGGTCTTCGCCACCGGTATTCAAATGCAATCCATAATGACGTATCACTATTCAGAATGGGTTATATGACACAAGGTCCTCTCCCAGCTAAACCGAATAATGAGCGCAATATTTAAAAATATATGGATATAGGATTTCAGTTAAGTCACAACTTAAAGCCCAAAACCTTTGATTCGAATGGTTAAACAAATTACCATTTCAAATATTTTAAAAAAAAAGATTTATTTCACAAAGTTCACCCAGTTTCACCAAGATCCATTTGCAGATTTCAAAACAATTTCCATTTCAATTGGATCAACTAGTTAAATCTTTAAAGATTCAACTTATAGCTTTCAAACCATTCCATAACTTGGAAAACCATTTTCATTTCAAACTAGAAATCCCTTTAACACAAATTGGTCATCTCTTATATGAAAGCTTTTATTATCTGAAAACAAACGGTTTTCGTTTCGGAAGAATCCAATTATATTTGCACGAGTTAAAGTATTTGAATTTCAACTCAAATTCCCAAATCGATACATTTAAAATGGTTTAATCCATGTATAACTAGTATAATGTCTTTAATCATTAGTTTCAAATCATAGAATTCAATTTCAAGTTTTGAGTTCAAATTTAAATCAAATTATTTAAATTTCAAAACTTTATCAAGTTACTCAAAAATAAATTTTATCTTGAAATTTCATTTCAAAAGATCTTCCCATTTAACCCGATTCTATTCCCAAACCATTTGAATTCAAATTGTCTATTTTGAAATCATTTCAAAAAACTACGACTTAATCGATTTCCTCGTGAAATCCATATTTATGTGTGTATGGTGTGGTCCAGGGGTTTAAAACAATAGTGCAACAACATCATGATCACGGATCAAAACACAAAAATATAGTTGATAAGCGGTATAAATTATAACTCTCATCGTTCATTCACAGATTCACAGATAATATACAAATGTATCACGATTAAATGAATAATTTTCACATAGCTCAATTCACAGAACAAAATATCACAGATTAGATAGGACAATCAATTCAAGGCATCTCATATAATATGATCATTTATAAGTAAAGTCTAGCATTTAATAAACATTTATAAGCAGGATTAATTAATTGTTTGATCCTAATTAATTCAATTTATTTCCAATTAATTTAATTACTTATGAATTAATTATCCAATCCTGATTAATTAATTACAAATCATTTGATATAAATTAATTAATCAATCACCTTAATTAATTACATCAATTTATCACCTCATTATTAATTATTCCTTAATTAGTCCATTATAAATTACATCATTAATTATATTAATTAATGATCTCTAATTATATTTAAATTAAATTACTTTATTTAAATTAATTACATTAAGTAATTAATCTTTAATTAAACACGATTATTAATCACCCTTGATTAATAACAAACCAGAAATTAACTATCCTTAATTTCTTATTAAATAAATTAATTATCCCATAATTAATTATCTCTATTAATTGCACTAAGTAATTACACTTATCCAGTTACCAAATGATTTTCTTAAATTAATTAAACTAAATTAATTAATTTACTTAAATTAATCACATTGCCAAAATTAATTACAATAAGTAATTAATCCCTTAATTACTTTCATTAAGTAATTACATTTAAAAATGTATAATTGATTATCTAAATTAATTAATCTAATTAATTATCAAAATTAATCACATTAATTTAATTACTTAATAATCTCTAGTTAATTATCTTCATTAACTAATAACATTTCTCTAATTACTTTCTGAAGAAATTATCTTAGATTAATGCGTTATTAATCATTTCTAATTATAAATTAATCTAAATTATATATTTATAAACTAAATAAATCATTCTTTAATTACCTTATTAATTAAATCATTTTATTTCCTTAATTATCTCTAAGATAATTAATTTCTTTATTAATGATTTCATTAACATTTAAAGTGGATTTAAAACATTACACTTTAAATTTAAATTCAAATTCCATTTGGAATTTAAGATTCAAAATGATTATATATTTAAACATTAACCAATTTATCTATCAATTTATAAACCTTAAAATGAATGTAAAAAAACACTTATTATTTACATAGGAAACTTATATAAGGAAAGCCTTTAAACTCAATTAATTAATTAAATTTTTTTTATTTAAAAATTAAGCTTTCAAATTACGTTACATTTTAACTTGCAAATTCAAGTTTAAAACAAAACATTTAACCTTCCATTCAAAATTCTTTTATAAGAGAACTTTATCAAAAATCAAGTTTAATTATTTGTTTGAAAACAAATTTACTTTTAAAATGCTATTTGATTTAAGCTTGTTTAAAACATTCAGATTTAAAATTTGATTCAAATTTCATTTTGTAAACTTTAAGATTCAAAGTTTCATTTGAATCTAAACTTCATACTAGATTTATACTTTGTTTACATCTAGCTTACAGATTTTAATTCATTTAAATTTGCTTAAATTTAAAACCACAGACAGGTTTAATAAACCTGTAGCAAGATAAAACAACCCAAGGCAACTATCTTATTACTTCGTGTCCAATGCCCAAAAACTTTGATTCCAATACAAATTTGCTCGAGTAAACACTCGAGACAACTCAGGACAACCACGCGTTCAACCCTGCTTCCGTTCCCAAACAAAACAGTAATAATCTCCAGATCACCAGACAAGTGTGCGTTCACGTGCACATCACTGGCTATCACCTCCAGCCGACGCTGCAACGTCGAGCAAGTCGACGATCGACCATAATCCATTCCCCGATCATCTGAACTCCTCCATCTTCTCCAATTCGAAATCGAGACAAAAGTCGAAACCTGGAAAATTGAAAGCACCCCACCTCAAATCTGTCAACATGCCGTACTTCATACTCCGACCAACGGAGTACCACCACCTCCAGCTACTGCTTCGAATACCTCCCCTCTAGCCACCTCCAATACCCCAAGCAACTCGATGCACCAGAGAACACAAACAAACCCAAATTCAACCCAGACCCAAAACTAGGTTTAGAAATACAAATCCAACATCATTGCCACCACCGGCCACTGATCAACCACCTGCTAATTTTCCTAGACACTCTGGTCACATATACATCTACAGGAAGCACTACAAACTCCCAGATCAACTGGGTTGACAGAGGCAACACAAAATCCCCAAAACAACCAAACCAGAGTTTCACTCCCAATCCTTAACTAGAAAATGAAATCTTGCTTTCTAAAATCATTTTTTAGTATAAGGATTCGATTCATGCTCCTTAATTGCTAAATTAACACATTTGAATTTTTCACAAATTCAAACCTTCCTGATAGGTTTTTATTTCCAGAGAAAGGTTAAAGTTATCTTAAATTAATTAAATTTTTAAACTTAACTTTATGATCAAACAAACCAATGTTGTTTAGATGCTAAGTCCTAATAACAATTAGATCCATCAGAAATGATTTTTTTTTTTTGGGATAAAGCATGAACTACAGACTTTAGTTACAGAGGTGTATTACAGAACATAAACATGCAGATATATTATTTCACAACACATAGAATTTTAACCATATATAAACACAAAAAACATCATTATCTTCATACTTAAATCAAGCAACCAGATACTTAAGTATTTTAAAAAAAAAGTTACTCACTGTTTTCCAGAACGAATAGAACTTCCTTGTTGAAACAGGCCTTGAAACTGCTTGCTAAATCCATCTTTTAATCTTCTCTGGTTTGAGTTGATTAGTATTTTAAGTTGAAGTTTTTGTTTAAGTTTAAGTTGATATTACTCAGTGGTTCTTGGTTTAAAATGGACGAACTGAACGAAGAAGTTGATATAAAGAAGGGAAGTTTACAAGGTGATTATTGTTTGTTTTTACAACATGGTATATTATCATTTTGTTTTGTACAATACAAGTCAAAGATTTTTTCTTTGTTTGATTAAGCATAGATTTTCGGCTGATATAATATATAGTTTGGTGGCTGAGATGATATATTGTGTACTAATAATATCCAGGCATTAATTGTTCTTTGTCTTTCTTTTTTTTCTTGTTTGTTCATAATTGAATATATTTGGTGTCTTCCTTTGCAAGCTTAAAGATATTTACTTTTGTTACTTCATTTTGCAAGTGTACATACCTATACTTGAATATATTTTTATCTTTTGTTTTGTCTTTTGTATTCACTTTATATTTTACAAAGTTTATTAACATGTTGTTTGAACTTGTCTAATTTATTTCTATGTTCTACTTTATATTTTATAATTCATCATATATATATTTGTTTGAATTTCTAGCTTAAATATTTATGTTTATTTCTTTTTTTTGAAGTTTACTATCCACATTTAATTTACTTATCTATTATTATTATTTATTTTCCTACTTATACTATAAATTCAAATTATCTTTAAACCATTTATTTAAAATTTAAAGTCAAATCCAATATATATATATATATATATATAAATTCAAATCTACTCATAGATGCACATATACATATATATTCACATATATATAAGATTTCAATTTCGATGAGCTAACACCTATTTTATTTGAATTTGAAAAAAATAAAATAAATTTACCAATTAATTTCACAATTTTTAATAAAAAATTAAATTAATTATTATTTAAACCTAGAAAAATCCAGGATCATTATATAACCCACGGGTCCAAGGATCGTTACATATAATATGTTTCCCTTTTTAATAAATTCTACTGACTCATTGCTGTCTGTATACATATGTAATTTAACACATCAGTAATCAATCAATCAATTATAATTAATGTTATTTACCAATTTCATACGTGTAATTGTTTTTGATGCCAAAACTTCAAACGGTCATAACTTCTTCACTTGAACTCCGTTTGGAAAACGTTATATATGCAAATTAATCAGAAAATCGCCATGAAAAAATGGTATAATTTTCGTTACCAAATTCCAATATTTGCAAAATGTCCATCTTTCATAGTTACCTAAGTTTATTAATTATATTTCCATTAATTAATTAGTATAAAAAACATGAGGCATACTTTAATTTACACGTTTCCTTTAAATTTTATTTTAATATTAACTTCTTCTATTTTAATTCCTTTTTAATTAATCTTTCCCCTGAAATATCGGGGTGTTACAATAATCGTTATGGATGCACATTGAAATTAACTTGTTTTCGATGATTTCTATATAACTTTGCAAAGTGATCCTAAGGGTTTCTCACCATATTTATTATTTTTTATATGTATTCTTGTTTTTATAAATAATTTGAATAGTTAGAAGTTAAGTAACATTTTGAAAAGTTGCCAAAACTTCACTTATACAAAATTTCCTCGTTCAGCCTTGATTTTTGGACTTCAAAGGTTGGAAAAGATATATAAATTTGACTACTTTATTCCATTATTTCCCCAAGTGTTTACTAACTATTATTAGAGTATTTAACAAGTGGTTTGATATTTTTATGAATTCTTAAGAATTTATTGTGATTTTTTACTTATAAATATATAGAAAACATGTTTTACAGGTTTAAAGTAAATTATAAAAGTTGTTGTTTTCAATTAATATTTTGAGTAAATATTTTAAAACATATTGTAAGTATTATAAATTATTTTAAGAACATTATAAGCATATATAGTTTATATAAATTGTGTTGACTATTTTATATCATATGTAGTGAATATCTTCTAAAATTGGTTATTTAATATCTAACTTTATAAATAAATTAGTATACACATATAGTTTTGAAAAGTGTTTTAAAAGTATACACATAAGGTTTAGAAAGGGGTTAGGAATTGCTTAATGGCCAAATAGTTAATTGTTTAATTGATTGTTTGAAAATTAATTAGCCATTTTTAACACTAAATGTCGACGAAGTAGGCTTATCTATTTGTGAGAGTTAAGACTGATGTTCGAGTAGGAATATGAGAAATATTTCTCTAACCTTCTGGCTTCCCTCTTGGAAGAGGAATGGTTAAGTCGGGAATGTCAAAACGTGCTAATCTTATTAATTTCTTACTTGTTATGGAAACCATTGGCACTGTATTTAGCACCAATAACTGACGAGGTAGACCTATCTATTTGTGAGATTCAAAAATGAAGTGCCAATACAAGACTTTGATATACAACTAGTGCTTTAACATACCAAGCTTTACTCTTGGACGAGGAATAGTTAAGTTGGAATGTCGAAAATGAGTCAAATACAAGAATATGGTTTGTATGAGCAATTATATTTTACTAGATAGTCAACTTGTCGACTATCGAACTTGACCAAAATGACTTTAGAAATATAGAAAGGCTTCACGATTTCATACCAATGAGAACCCCAAGGGAGGAGCATTGGTATGAAATGCCTCTAATTTTCGCTTACTTATGAGAGAACTAGAAATGAGTTAAATGAAAATTCATCTATTAGTTTTGAAGAGATCGGCATTGCTAAATGTTATACTTATCAATACCACTTCAAAACTAGTATGTGCGTTCTATTACTTTGAAGCTGTTATAAAGTGAAATGCTATAGAATTGAATTGTCTATCCTAAGATTAAGCCCAAGGGAGAGGTTAATATTGACATTTCTAATGATGATATTTTGTGGGACTGTCTATCTTGAGGAGTGATTCAAGAAAGAGGACAGCGTTAGCATTCATCGGAGGATTTATGTGGGAATCTACATGAAGATTCGAGATGCTCGAATCCATTTGAGGATTTGTGTTCTGTTCTAGTGATGAAGACTCGAGTGAGAGATGCTAAACATAGCCTGGACATCGGTAATGACTAAAACCAGAGATAGGATGCAAAGCCAAAGGGAATGTCATTTAGCAATCCCAAGGTTGCAGGTGACTCCCATCTAGTATTACTTACGGATATGCATGCATGAGCGATACGTTTGGAACCACAAGTGTTTGGGCGTGGGCTAACTATATGTATCCTATATTTCATTCCCTAGATATGTACGTTGCTTGGAAGGATATCTCTAATCCTTTTGCAGGAGGACCATGCTCGCTGTATTGAGGGCACCTCAATGGAAAACCTACATTTATGCGAACGTGCCTTAGCGGTATTGATTGTATACCTATTTTAGTTGTGGCATTAACACAACGGCTATGTGGTATGATTTATGTGCTACACTTTGACATTGTCAATCATATCGCTATATTAAACTAAAAGAATGGGAGGTTTATTTGAGGAAAAACGATAAAGGAATCTGTATGGTCTCAATAGTTACTATTACTTGTCACACATATTTCTTGAGTTTCTTCCGTCGGTTTACCAAATTGATCCAGAGGTTATTTTCTTAAATGCTTCAATCAACCCATAAATATTTCCAGATTTAGCTTTAGACGCTTTAGAGCTTATAGGGACAAGCTAGATGTTTATATACCATGGTATTCTTATTTCCGCGACATGCACTCGTATCAGAAAGAACTTGAATAGGATGATCACGAAACATAATAATGCCATCAATGATAGAATGAGAAATACCTTGACCAAGAGAAGTGTTACTAGGATCTTGCACAACATTAAGCTTTCCCTCGTTCCTACTTTGAAGTATGGGATATGAAAATTTATGATGACCTGAACTTTTGCAATAATGGCAATAAAGGGGTTTCGGACACCTATTTGCATAATGGTCCTTAGAATCACAATTGTAGCATTGCCTACGACTAGAGGTGGTAGTCTTTTCTACCGATGTTGCTTGTTTCCCTTTCTTGTTGGGATTACGTTTGAACTCAATAGGCCTCTTCTTGTTGTTGTTGAAGTTCTGTTTGGCGCCCACAACTTCAACGTCACTTTCTTTATCGGCCTCTTCAAGTCGAAGAACGATATCAATAAGATAATCGAAAGTAACTTCCAGTTTCAGAAGTAAAGGCTTCTTGAGATTCTTATTCGACTCGTAGACAAACCTTTGATTTTTATTTAATGGGGTATTATTATACACGACACCATATTTATAGAGAGATTCAAAAGATGCGACGTAATCCGTCTTAGAAGATTCACCTTGAATATCAATAAAGCATCGGGCCAAAGTTAACTTTTTTGCCTTCGGCACAAACTTTAATTCGAACCTTTCCCGAAATTGCTCCCAAGCAAGATCCGCTTCAACAATTATCAAAATCAAAAGCTCATACCAATCTAATGCTCTTTCCTGGAGCATGCTAGAAGCCAATTGGACATGATGTAGATCAACAAGTTTCATGGGAGAAAAGATGTGGTCGCATGATCTAAGCCAAGATTGGACTTCTATAACGCTTTCGGAACCCTTAAATGGCCTTCTACCCAAATTGGTATAACCACTGCACAAACATGCAAACCCAGATTTAGGATGAGTTGGCACTGGAATGGGTCCGACAATTGAGCATTCTTTACGAGATCTAAAAACTATTGGGCAGACATGAATACATCATCCTGAGGTGTAGCACTAGATTGACCAGCACTAGGACGACCAGGTCTAACTATTTCTCTTCTTTAAGGAAGAAAGAAAGAAAGAAGAGGAAAAAGTTATACTCGGAATGAATATCAAACAAACATGATTGATAAAACAAGGCATCATAAAAGGAAATAGGATAGAACAGGTCCAGTGACTCGAATTAAATCCTAAGGCACGATCCATAAGAAAGACTTAGGACGATGATCCTTGCTATGATATTCTATATTGCTACGAATTTTGGCTTTGATACCAAGTTGTGACGTCCCACCTCTATACTCACACTAGCCAAGAATACTACGGAGTAATGCCGTCGACTAGCACAAAGAATAAGGCCATTGAGGAGCGACCATCTGTGTAATTGCTTTGTGCGAGTACAGATATGTCAGATAGTATTATATGCATTTCCTTTCAAGAGAAAATCTGACACATCAATTACAAACTCAAAACTACTACACAGTGGCTATGTGGTCTTCGGAAAAAATATATAAAATAAGCATAACACAAAATCAGTCACAGATATTCATATCACTAAGGCGGAAACAGATATGAATACAACACATAGAAGTGTAAACCAAAATAGTGGTCATACAAGACCCGCTATATCACAAAAGAATAGGTACAAGTGCTAGGCAAAAGAATATGTATAAATCAAGGAGTCTTTTATCTCGAATGTATAATAACAAAAACTACTAAGCTAAAGTAGTTAGCCAAAAGTCAGATGACGGACCCTGATAAGAAGTCAAGCAGAAGCACCTAAAATACCTCGTTCTGACCCAAGTATTATTTAAGAAGAAAATAATAAACGGATCGGTCTAGCTATAATTATCATATAAAATGAGATATGATAAGAGATATGACAAAAACGTATGGTAACAATAATCTCATACTGTGACAAGTATACATTAGATAACAACAAAAATCATACAATATCTCAAATATTCTCAAACACCAAAAAGAATGTCATATTCTTGATTTTATTCACCAAACCAAAAATATTGATACAGCTTATCAATATAAATCACAAAAATTGATGAAACATAAATTCTAGAAATCATCAACTAGAAATCCAAAAATCACAAAGGGGGAGGCCTATCAAAAATGGGAGCATGAAAACTCACAAAAACGTGTATCGCAAATGGGATGCTATCCCATGAAAATATAGGGTACTGTCTCCCCTTGGGGACAGATAAGATGAACATTGATGCACCCAAAAAAATACGCCCCATGCACAGTCGAACATCGACGCACCTGAAAAGATATGCCCCATGCACATATCTATTGATCCAAACATCGACGGATCTAAAAAGATACACCCCATGTACCAAACTCATTGAGCCGATTGCTCCACGAACGGCCAAAAAGATCAGGGGTTGCTAACCCCCAAAATGATATGAAGCTCCATAAAACTGGATACAGTCCCCCACATGGACAAAGAGACACTACACATCGCAAGTCTAAGTCACTAAATGATCATCATAGATCAATAAGAAGTGTACATTAAACTAAGCTTGTAATTAAATGAGTTTAGCTTCACGTCCTATAACCATTGGCTTAACTTAATTATATACGAACAAATTATAGATTTTCACTTGAAAATTGTCACAAGATTTCAACCGAACAAGTCCAAGAATTAACCGACAAAGAAAACATAAGCGTTTCATACCACTTGTTTTGCTAAGTCGTTTAATTAGATTTCTCATATGAATAAGGTAAAGGTTTGTATATACTAATAGATTGAAAAATGGTTTTAAAAACGAGCATTGTACTAAAATAATGTAGAAGAGTTTGAATATTCACTACTAGTATAGAAACCTTTGTATTTTAAAAGTGACAAATCACAGAAATGATTGTAAAAACAATCAATCACCAAAAATTCACATTCGAAGACGTGAATCAAAACCATGAAAACCGATATCAAATCCATAAAATGGATACTCCAAAAATCCAGAAAAGAAGTCATCAAAGTCAATAAAAGTGATAACAACTAATGGGATCAACCAAAAATCGATAAAACGAAAATCCACATAGAAATAGGAAATTTCCCTAAATTTAACATTGTCAGACGTCTAACCTGAAGGTTTGGAATTTTCTTTTAGATCGTCCAGACGTCTGGGAAAGAATCTCAGACGTCTGAGCTGAAAGACTGGAATTTTTATTCCGTAGCTCTAAACATCTGAGCGTACTACCAGACGTCTGAGCATACTACCAGACGTCTGAGTTGAAGCTCAAGCAAAAATAAGCCAAGGCCAATGATGGCCAACTCATATTGAAAATGATCGGATGAGCGATGATCGCTAGGGATTTATGCCAAGCGACAACCTAGCCTTATAGGCTCACCAATACACTCCGAAAACATGTCCAAACATCCATATAAGGATTTTCATAGATTATTACTTCAAATAACCAAAATTGGAAAATTTATCAAACCAATTCAATTCAAATGGAAATGGACATGAAATAGATGTTAGGAATTCATACCTAACAAATATCAAAGGTATAAACATAGATGTGAGTTTAAGAACACACCTTTAAACCTAAAAAAACAAGTGAGAAGCTTTAAAACAAAGGAAAGATCAACCACTCTTCAACTTCAACTCTAGAAGCTCCAATCTAAGCTCATAAGAAAATATTTCCTAAGTAAGGGTTTATGAATTTTTGAAAATTAGAGAGGAAATTGAGATGGAGAACATGAAGAGGATTCTTACCTAAGCTTCTTCTTGATTTTGGAGCTTGAATCTTGAATTTCCTAGTAATCTGGGGTTTAGGAATTTTAATTTCCCTTTCTTTCCCCCATTTTTCTTTAGCTCGAGTGTTAGAAAATAATAGAATGAATGAAGAGGAGTTGGAGGAGTAGTTAGGGTATTAGATGAGTTCATAGGCTGAAATCCAAACCCCAATAGAAAAATAGCAAAATTCTACTCAACTTCAAACATATCGATGTTTATACTCAAAAAGGTCGCAAACGTCGCTTCGAACTCAATGGAAGTGGTCTCGAGTCCTAAATCGACTATTTACGAAAAGTAGCATTTTAGACATAAATCTGAATAACGATGCTGAATGTAAATACACAATCGTAAAAATATGCGGGTTTTTATAATTTCATTTCTTCTTCCTCTTCTTTTCAAGCTTTCTAAGAGCCTTTCTGGTGACTTCTTATTCATAAATTTTAATTTTATAAAAAGTGTTAGAAGAAAATATCTCAAATAAAAAAGGAAAGTATATACACTAGTTTATAACATCAGTCCACTTACAAACTAGCTCAAAACTCCTCCTTTGCCCTTCCAAAATCCAGGGCCACCACCCCACATCACCAAACCCGTGAGTTCCAAGCTTGGCCCTGCACATCTAAGGGTCTTGGACTCGTTCCATAAGCTCTAGTGCATCGATAGCGGAGCTATTGCTATTTTTTATTAGCTCGAAGGGAAAATGAAAGTGAGAACTCCTAAATTATAATATTATGTTTATGGATGATGAAATGCAATGATGTTTAATATGCTTTGATCATCAAGTTCGGTTGTTTCATATGAATGTTGAATATATATACAAGTCACGGAAATACACATCGATAAGCACAAAGGAAATCTGTTTCCTCTTTGTAAATGAATTGATTTATGTGGAATTTTAGACCTCTTTAAATATGCTTTAAATGAGTTTAAAATGTTTTCTAGATATATAAAAGAGTTTTGGTGAAGGTTGAATGAGAGTGGAAAGTTTAGTCAAAAATAGCGCGTCGCATAATAATAGTTCGTGATTTCACGCCGTAAAAGTCAAACGAGTGTGTAGAATGAATTTAGCTTGAAATTCTTTAAGATAATAATTTATCGAACCATTATATCCATAGTTTTCCATCAAAGAAAGAAACTCGAGATCTCGTCAAGTAGATTTTGAGATATAAGTAAAACAAGCTTTTTGAAAAATCATGGTTTTGCAATTCGGAATCCAAAACTGGATTTCTTTGAAAATAATGTTCTAAAATTGCTTTAAAATGCTGTAAAATTTTATAAATATTTTAAGATGTTTTAAAAGTGATTTAGTAATAAAAATGAATTTTCAAATAATAAAAAGTTGTTTTGATAAATGTTGCTTATAAAAGCACTTTCTACGGTGCCTTTTTATAACTTTTAAAAGATAACTTTAAACTTAACAATCATTTTGCACATCTTTTATAAATGTTTCTAAATGGATAATTAGATGTTTTAATGATGATTGGAGGATTTCTAGCTTATTTAAGAGAGTTTAAATAAATAATTAAAAAAAGCTATTATATATGAAGTGGCTTAATCATGGCTCTAAAAGCCGACGAGTGGACTTTATTTTTCTGTACGTGAGATACAGATGTGAGGTGCTTAAACTAAGGAGATGTTTAGGAGCAACCAGTGCCCTGGCTCACCTAGTCTCTCCCATGGGCGAGGGGTAGATTAGGTAGAAATGTCGAAAATGAGTTAAATATAAAAAGGTTTAATTTTCCAAATTTAAATTAAATACAGTTTTGACTTTATAAAGATTTTCTTCTTATACTTGGTGTTAAAGCCCAAAGAGGGAATTTGTATTATTTTTGGAATTTAAAAGGTGATTTCGCCATTATTCCGTCATTGGATATGGGAATTGATATTGAGTAGAATTAGATAATTTCTAAAATTCTACTCAATATTTACTGGTTTTAGATTAACATCCTAGATAACATGGTTTTTACCAAATAAAATTGTGAGTTTTGAATTAAAAAATCTTTGTAAAGATTTAAGTGAAATGATTTGGAGATATTTTCCTAAATAAGAGATGAAACGGTTTAGAATTAATCCAAATTTAAAAAGGGTTTTAAGTGATCAAAGGTTTTGATAAGAGCGGTTTAAAGATTCAATATATACCTGAAAGAATGTTTTGGAAATATATATCTCCCGAAGAGATTTTGATAAAAAGAACTTAATCAATTGAAGAATGATTCCCTATTCACAAAACCTATTTTTAACGATGATTGGATCGAAGGAACCAGGGTCGTATCTAGGGTAATTTCTATCCGAAAACCTCTTTAAACCAATGTATGCATTCGAAAATGAGGACCTGATAAAGAAACTGAAAGATGAAGACCGAAGATTTTAGAGGTGAAAGGACTGCCTGTTGATAATACTGGTTAGCTTCCAAATAATAAAGTAGCAGTGGTCCCCTCATTTCTGAAACTCTATGGGTTGCGAGGACTTCTCGCTACTAATCCTAGGGGTAACTCTTAATAGGATGTGGTAAGAGAGTGCTTTTGGTTTCATTTAGTCCTAGAACAAACTTGTATGGACGAATGTCTGACATTGCATTTTTAGTTACATAAGTGATCTCTATGAACGTATAATATATTTGGTGGCAGAGAAGGCAATTTCTCTTGGCTTAACACCCTTTCCTGAGACATACGAGCTCGGTAGTTATACGTTTATAGAAATCAGTCATTTGATCATGTAATGGTAGTGTGGCATTTAAAGGAAGATGGTGCGCTCTGTGAAAGTTAATCGTTACCTCAAGCCTCACACTTGAAAATCACCAAAATATGGTAAATGTAGCAAGGCTATGTGGTTCGCAACCGTTAGGATATGATCATCCTCTTCTAGATATTTTTAATCCCACTATGACATCCGGGACTCAAATTATTATGGATGTACGCTATAGGGGCCCTTGAATAGTTCGATAATGACAGGGGTGATGACATATTCTGTACTATCTAGGAAGTGGTAGGCCGGTCTTGGGTTGTTGAGGACCATAAAGTTGACTTCGGTACATTTATTCAGGGATGTATTATTGGAAGGTAGTCCGTTTACGTGGTCATTTATTTGGAAATCCATTGTCCAATAAGTGCCTACCATTTTGTTTGTAGAGCTTAATATGCTGGAATTTAATAATGGTAACAATTTTGGCTAAGATAAATAAATTTACTTGCAAATGTTTTCAAAGAAATATCATTAAAAATAATATCAAGTGATTTCACTTAATAATGATTTAGCTATCATAAGGTAAAAACACATGCACGTGTTTATGTGCGGCGTGGTCATATGAAATATCATTTTGTTCACAAAACGTGTATTTGATTTCTCACACTAGCCCCATGACTGACTCTGAGTTTATTTTTCTTTTCCTTTTCCTTATAATTAGGGTGCCGTCATTTTTTCGGGCAGACTAGCAGTCAGATTTAGTGTAGAAGAAATTTGGATGGAGCTCGAAGCATGGAGTCAGAAGATTTTTTGTATATTTCCACCATGCACTTGCACTATAGTATTCTGCATTTATAAGGACATAAATTTATAACATTCCATGTTTAACTCCGATAAGTGTATTTTAATTTTCGCTGCAAAGTTTTTATTGAAATAACATATGTGAGATTATATTCTGTCTTTATTTTTCTTTATTACCCTTCAGAATCCGCTTCTGCAGCACTTGGACTTATGGCATGTGAATACCGAGGAAGTATTAGTGTCGATTTTCAAGTGTCAAGAAACGGGTACTCACACGTGGTATCAGAGCTTAGGTTGAGCGAATACCTGAGCCTAATAGGGGTAAAAGACTCATCAGAGATAGGGTTAGTAATACCCAAGGATGAGTAACTCATTAGAGATCGGGTAAGTAAAACCCTAGAATGAGTATGAGTGTATTATATATATGAGCGCATATTTGTTAATAAAGTATATACATAAATTTGGTTTTGTATGATATCATTTTAACTGAAAATGTTATGACCCGAATTTTTAGTCCTTTGATATTTGGATAATTAACTAATTTTAATTATTGGAATATTAATTTTTATGAGTTGAATAAATTTTCTTATATTGTAAAATATCTAGAGATATATTTCTAGGAGCTATATTAAATTTTCAAAGCATTAATTTTTGAATAAGAAAATATATATAAGTATGTATATAGGTATATATGTGTATATGTAAATATATACATACATACATGTATAAACTTCTTAATGGAAAATTTCAAACTTATGACTATATATATATATATGTATATATATGGGTAAAAGTTTATAAAATTGTGCATATGGAAATATAAATATCTATATATATGTAAACATGCGTATATCTAAATGTATACATGAATATGTAAATATGTAAATATATATGTAGATGTAGATGTAAATATGATAAAATGAATACCTATATATATATGTATCAAAAGGTAAATAGTGAACATGTAAATATGTATATGGTAAAAAATATGTATATAAGAATGAATACATCTACATAAATATATTTGTATACATATGAAGCTTCATGACAACAGTTTCAAAGACAAGCCCCAAAACATAAAATCAAGAGCATACTATAAATCAAATCACACACAAAACATTAAATCAAGCCACCAAGTAAATCAAATCACTTATAAATCAAATCATCCCATGAAATCAAATAAGCCACTAAAAGTAAAAGAGAAAGATGTGAAGCCTGTAAACAATTTTAGCCATCCTAGTATATACTTAGCTAACCTATGCTTGCACTGTTCCATCCCATTCCTCTATATATACATAGCTGAGCTTGTTTATTTGTTCATACTTATCTAAAGAGGGAAAAAATAGCAAAGTGCTGCCATTAAACAAAGCAAAGAGATCTTCCATTAACATGAATAGGATAAGTGTTTCAAAGCTTAGAGGTGATAAAACAAGCAGCAGTGTACATTTATTGTTTACAAGTGAGTAAACAACTCATATTGATAACTGGATATCATTTTCATACATGTAACAGTGAATATAGGGATGAATAAATTGATTTGTGATAAGTATATCTACATCTATTGTACGTACATGTCTTTTTATATGTTTGTAGCCGTAGTTGGGTCACCTGCAACCCAATATTGTTCATCTTCTTCAAAAAGATGCCCTGTCATGTTTCTTTTCATATAAAACAGTTAATGATTGGAGTTCAAAAATAAATAACTCAACATCTAATTGGCTTCAAACTATGGCCTCAAAATAAAAGTTGCTTGATTTTGAGTATAGTTTTTTTTAATTTATTTCATCAAATTTCGACAAGCGTAGAGGAAGCAAAACACATATTATAGTAGGTAGGTCAGTTAAGGCAATAATTCAACCATCACAATTTATCAATTGGATTATATTGTTGAAACCATTATCGAAAAGCGTAATTTTTAGGATTGGTTTGGAGATTTTTAATGGAGTACGGAGGATGAGATGTTGAGATGAACTGAATTGGGCAAATTGCGAAATTCCTACGATTTAGTTAATTGTATGGCTTGAAACTGGGCATGGAGGCGGTGTAGGTGTTGATGCGGATGGGAAAAATAGTGCAGGGTTTTTCTATAGTGTGTGCAAGTGGGACGAGGAGGTTTTAGGGTTTAGAATTGGGTTGTTTTTGGTTTCAGGCTTAGGCAAATGGCGACGATGAAGGATAAAGATGGACGTGCGCATGGGGGGGAAAGGACGAGGGGGTTGTGGCGAGTCTCATGGAAAAGTTTGGTGGTGGATGGTCGAGAGTGGTGGCCAGGCGAGGTGCTTGAAGGGGGACGGCTTCGTCCTGGTTTTTGGGTTTAGGTTTGAATTTTCGAAAGAGGGTGGTATCATGGATTACAGGCATGAAATCGAGGTGAGATGGTCGAGGGTGATGTGCGAAGGCGATTGGCGTCATGATTCGATGAGTGAGGTGGATGTATACGTGCACATGTGCGTGCGCATTTTCGTGCATCTAGTCGAATGAAAGAAAAGAGAGGGGATGAAAGAACAGGGGAAAAGAAAGGATGAGGAGAAGGAATAGGCCGAGTTTTTGGGTTGACGGGCCGAGTTTTTTTGACTTAAAAGTAAATTAAAATTAATTATTTTATTTATAAATCTATAAATTTTTGAATCGCTATTTTTTATTCATTTTAAATCCAAACGATCAGTAGACTTTTGCATCGTGTTCCTATCGCAAAATATTTTAATCTGAATTAATTTTATCGAGTTTTCTACAATGTAAAGTTTAATGATTTAAACGATTGAAGTATATAAATAAGTAATTTCTTAATTATTAATTATATGCTAATTTAATAAATTGATTATCAAATGGATTGTTTAATATTAATTAACTAAAATAAATTGTTTTAATTAATCTCTTTGATTACAAGTAATCAGGATTAAAATATATAACTCCGGTCGGTAAATTGGAACTGATTAAAATTATATTTTGTAAATTATTTAACCATTGGTTGAGCTATTGATCTTTGTTTTGACTGAAATTTCTCTTGAATTCTGATTTCAATTATCTATTGTCTGTGCCATTAAGTAGCCAAACGAATTAAAGTAGATAGGATAAAACATTGACATGTTTTATTGAAAATAAATCGACTTGTACTGATCACTATTTCAAAATTCGCAAAATAAGATGATTACAAAGAAATCAATTTCGATGGACTGGTCATGATAAAGTAAACATATGGAATAAATTTCCATATGTGAATATTGACACCCTAATTATGAAATTGTTAGTTAAACGACTTGGCCTTTAAAAGTTTAACGTTTGGATTCAATCAGACCGGGATAAGATATCTTCATTATCCGAAAACCACTTCGATCAAATAACCACTATGAATCTTTACGATTTTGATTGTAGAGCCAAGTATGCTAGAATTTAATTTACTTAACAATTTTAGCTATTTTAATAAGTATTTATACTTAGACATTATTATAATATCACTGGATTTTCTAAAAAATGTTTTGGTTATCGTAAGATAAAAACCCATCATTGTTTATGTGTGATGCGGTCTTATGAGGTAGCTTTGTTTTCAAAGGATTTTGATAACTAAAATAATTAAAATTGAGTATGTTTACTCACGCTGGTTTTCCAGACTGACTCGGGTGTTGTTTTATTATAATGCTCAGATCAGACCGAGTATTACGGATTTAGGTTAGGATGCTATGGAGCTCAGGAGACGAGCTGAAAGACAGAGACGTATTACACGTACTTGATGTTGAATATGCGCTTTGCGCTATATGATTTTTGTTTGATGATAATAAACATATATACATTCGCTTAAATGTATTTGTTAACGTACTATTTTAATCTTCACAGAATAAATAAATATTTGCTGAATAAAAATAAATAACACAGTTTTTGAATTCAAACGAATATTTTATTCAAACAAATATCTATTACAACTTTGATAGTACAATTTCAAGCTCTCACTATACATTTTGACTACAATACATGACATTTCACTATTTTACATCAGCACCTCACTACATATCACTCACACTCGTATTTATCTTCAACTGCATTCAAGTTTGAATCCAGCATCTGAGCGATCTGCAAAAATATAAACTAACGCAGTAAAATTGAAAATAAAATATTTTTGCGATATAAAATAAAACGTGAATTTTGAAAATGATATTTGCCTCAGTTATTTGGGTTGTTCGTCATCATTTAAATTTGAATTCATCATACACGAACAACTTGTGACATACACAGTATATTACTGTATATGCCACAAGGCCGTGCACGTCGATATATACACTTGATTGATTTACAGGGACAGGCAAGCATAGGTCAAACCCAAATGAAAAATCGGGTTCAACTCACGTGCAATAACATTGAAAATCACCACACAAGCACAAGGTCAAATCCGAGTTTTGAAACTGGATTCAACACAAGGCGACATGACATGAATGCAACGAAGACCAACATTAAAATGGACTGCAACATGGATATCACAATCAAACTGCAACAAGGCAACTAGGAATGAACAGAACATAGCAGCTCAAGTCATCAAGTTCAGTGCAGACCACAGAATGCCACAGCAAATACATCATGAAAGACCAGAGTAGTTCAGTCAAGCAAGTGCACAACAATCAACACAGTGAAGTATACCAGTGATACATCAGTGAATTCAACATGACAGTGTACAACACCAACATAAGCAACAACATGAACCAACTGTGCATATATGAAGCACAGTACAAGGCATGTCAACAAACAATGTAATCAACATGAGTATCACAAGAACTCGACAGTGGACAGACCAAGTGCAACAGATTCGAAGAACCAAAGTCAGTGGCAAGCTACAGGAATGATCAGACCAACAACAGTGTGCAACAGGGAACACAGGTCAGACTATATCAACTCAACAGCAACAGGAAGTGCAATTCCAAGTGAAGAACCAGACTCAAGTTAGTGCACAGTGCATATATGATGCATACAAGTACAGGCCACAACAATTCAATGAAGCACAGCTGCAAACAATATGGACAGTGAAAACAGAAGTGCACAGCAACAGTAAGGAAATGGACAAATACAACTGAACCAACTACACAAATATGCTATGCAGTAAAGTCAATCAGAGGCATCAACAAAGACAATGCTTGACACCGAGCATGTACAAAATGATGCATGATGAATCAGACCATACAATATGAAACAGAGGCAACAAGACTGTATGCAAACAAAGTCTCTACATGGATGCAGTGATACAAGTCAGAGCAACAATATCAAAGCAATGGTGATGGGCCGAGAGGACCAGTGATATAAGTAAAGATGAGTGCAGATTCGAAGTCGAAAGCAACATAGCACCAGGCATTACTATGATACAACTTACAAACCCAAATGACAACTCAATAAATTTTGCAGTGAATCATAATGAAGCAGTGCAACATCTTCCATCAACACAATCAAGTGACCAACATACTACAGTGACATCAAAACATGGCAGTAGGGATGTAATTGCTGTGAACAACAAGAGGGATACAAGCATCAAGCTGCAGTTTTCAAAACGTGTAACCAAGTCAAAGCAAGTGATAACCAAACATCTCAAATTCAAGGCCGAAGTCATAGTAAAATCGCCATGTCAATGTTGAACAAGTCAACAAAGTATAAATTCCAGAAATTAAAATACCGTGGTCATCACGAAATTGAATCAAACCGTGTTAACCAAGTAAACATGAAATATTCGAAATTGAAGAAGTCAGAAGTCATCACATTCGTTGAAGAAAAATCAAGTGGCAGAGATGAATATGTGACAAATTCAAATTATTTTATACGAACGCAAGAATAGGATTTACAAACCCTATATAAATCAAATTCACATCATCGGCAAGGGCATTGAATTCCAGAAAGCATAAAATCAGTAAAAGAAAAAGCATACAATTACATACCCAAGAAGGAATTCGATCAACGAAGCAGCTGCACAGAGCATCGAAGTCGAACAATTATCAAAGGTCGGCGCTTCAATTTGAAAGCCCTAAATTGCATCAAAGGGACGAAGCCCCAATTTGATAAGGACGAAGCCCTAAAAAGGAACGGCCGCCATTACAAACAAAGAAATAAAAGAGACGGGTCAAATAGCAAAGGAGGCCGGCCTGCTTTTCAAAGGGAGTTTGTTTTAAGGGGTTTTTAAATTTAATATTAGGGTTATTTCATTTTAATTGCTTTTAATCGTATTTTCCTTTTTTCTTTTTAAACTGTTTTATTTTTTCTAGTCGTGTGACTAGGGGACAAGCTACGTGGCGTAGCTTGAGAATTCGCAACTCGGTAGTTGAGTTGTGGCAGGGTTTAGAGCTTAGAGTTAGATTAGTCAATAGCGGGTATAGCGAGTTTACGTGTGTAAGCGAGGGACTATCTAATTTCTAGTAGAAACCTTGGGGGCAGCACGTAGGCAGGTTTTTGCCGAAGCTGGGTAAATTCTGTGTTGTTCTGCATTTTATTATTCTGATATTATATGTGCTGTGTTTATTCTGCAGTGATCTGTGTTAAAATTAATATACACTTCTGCAATAATTTTTATAATTAACACTATCACCCTATTCACCCCCCCTCTAGGGTGAAATCGATCCTACAAGTGGTATCAGAGCTAGGAATAGAAGTCAACATTTGTTTTAAAAATTCTATTTTTGTTGAAAAAATCAGTTTTTGTTTAAAAATTCGAATTTTTAAAATGGCTTCTTTTAATAATGCTTTTGCAGAAGGTCAATCCATAGTTAGACCACCAATGTTCAGTGGTGAATATGCTTTTTGGAAAAATAGGATGAAATTTTTTTTGAAAACCATTGACGCTTGGGATATTGTTGAGACAGGTTATAGAATACCAACTATAATTGTAGATGATCAGGAAATAGAGAAACCAAAGGAACAATGGACAGAACTAGAAAATAAATTACAGAATACTAATGCCAAAGCTATGAATTCTATTATCTGTTCATTAGATTAATTTGAATTTAATCGTGTCTCACATTGTCTAACTGCGCAGGAAATATGGCACATATTAGAAGTAACTCACGAAGGAACATCTCAAGTCAAAGAATCTCGCCTTGCCATGCTAAGCAGCGAATACGAGAACTTTACAATGGCGAAAGAAGAAAATGTCAAAGAGATGTACGGACGACTTTCCAACATCGTATACAAATCAAAAGCTCTCGGAAAAACATACACCGAATTGGAAATAGTCCGTAAAATCCTCAGAGTCCTTCCACGAAGCTTTGAAGCAAAAGTAACTGCCATTCAAGAATCGAAAGATTTAAAACAACTCAAAGTCGAAGAACTCATCGGAAATCTCACCACTTATGAGCTAGAAATGAAATTCAAGGAAGAGCGTGAAGGTGGAGATACTCGAAAGAAATCAATAGCTCTCAAAGGAACAACTGAAAGTGATGATGAGAATGATGACGATGATGATGGAGCAGCAGAGCTAGCGCTACTAATAAAGAAATTCAAAAAGTGGAATCGCAAATACGGAAATCCAGCTCGAAATCATGAATTGAAAAACAGAATAGGCAAAGCACTAGACAACCCAGAAGATCAGAAAATCATCTGTTACAAATGCAACAAACCCGGCCATATCAAGCCACAATGTCCTCAAAAACGATCAAATCAAGGAAAGAAACTAAAGAAGAAAAGCTTTGCGGCTACTTGGGATGAAACTGACGAAGATGAAAGTGATAACACCGAGAGTGAGAGTGAAAAAGCAAATATGTGTCTTCATGGTGAAGTTACAGACAGTGATGACGACGAGCCAAGCGAGGTATCAAAACTCACTCATTCTGAATTACTAATTTATTTCCATGAAGTAAATGGCTGTTATGAACGACTTAGGGAAAAATATGCTAAACTTGAATCTCAAAAGGATACTTTGATAGAATGCAATAAACAACTTGATCAATTAGTTAAGAACTATCAATGTAGAATTCCTAAGTGTGATAAGTGTCCAACATTTGAAGAAGAAATTAAAAAATCGGAAATCAATATAAAATCACTTGAAAATGAAATTCTGATTTTAAAAGAGAATGAAAATACTAGGAGAGAGAATTCTATTAAAAAGTGCACACAGTTGTTAAACGAAAATGAATCTCTCAAATCACAAGTCCAACAATTGTCAACGACTTTAGATAAATTTTCAAAAAGTGAAAAATCGTTGAATATGCTATTAGGAAAGCAAACTGTTAATACGGTTAGACAAGGACTTGGATATAATAATTCGAAAATTGTTGAAAACAAGATTAATCAAGTTAATTCTATGTGCACAATTTGTAGAAAATTTGGACACGGTCACAATAATTGTTGGTATAGACCCAAACATGTGAAAACTATACCGATTTGGGTTTCAAAAGGCACAAATATAAAATCTCTCAAAGTTAAAAAAATTTGGGTGCCAAAGGGAACAATTATAAATAGTTTTGGGTCTACACAAAATCATTTTTCAAAATTTTCTGCCACTAACAACCATGGACCTATAAAAACAAATAGGTCACTAAACTCTCTTCTCGTGTAGGTATGCTGGCAGGCTAAGGAACAACAGCAATGGTACTTGGATTCTGGCTGTTCCAGGCACATGACAGGCGATAAATCGAAGTTCCTTAGCCTAGAAAAGTACAAAGGTGGCAGAGTCACAATGGGGAACAATGACAAGTGTAAAATTGTCGGTAAAGGTAAAGTAGGTAACAATACATTTACCTTGAATGACGTTTTATATGTTGAAAATCTGCACCACAATTTGATATCAATCAGCCAGCTATGTGATAAAGGTATGAATGTTATCTTTGATTCTGACATGTGCAAAATTGTTGACAAATCATCAAAAGAAATTTTATTTTCTAGAAAAAGGAAAGGTAATATATATTCTCTATCTTTTGATGATCTCATCCTCTCTAAATGTTTGGTAGCTAAGGATATAGAAGTGAATTTATGGCATAGACGTTTAGGGCATGCTAGTATGAACTTATTAAACAAATTAAAAAGGAAAAGTTTGGTAAGAGGGTTGCCATCACATGAGTTTGAAACTGAGAACATCTGTAAAGCATGTACTTTGGGAAAACTTAGAAAATCATCGTTTCATGCCAAAAACAATGTAAGCACTTCTAGAGTTCTTGAACTAATTCATATGGATCTATTTGGACCTAATGACATTGCTAGCTTAGGAGGTAAGAAATATTGCTTTGTGTTAGTTGATGATTACTCAAGATATACATGGGTATACTTCTTAGCTAAAAAATCAGAAACTTTTTCATACTTCACAAGATTCGCAAAATTTGCGCAAAATGAAAAAGAAGTCTCTATTGTTTCGTTAAGAAGTGATCATGGTGGAGAATTTGAAAATTATGAATTTGAAACTTTCTGTGATGAAAACGGAATCAAACATGAGTTCTCTGCACCACGTACTCCACAACAAAATGGGGTAGTTGAGAGAAAGAATCGAACTTTACAAGAATTGGCTAGGTCTATGTTAAATGAATATGAACTACCTCTGCATCTCTGGGCAGAAGCTGTAAATACAGCATGTTATGTAATGAATAGAGTTATCATCAGACCGATTCTTAACAAAACCCCCTATGAGCTATGGTTCAACAAAAAACCAAACATCGCTTACTTCAAAGTGTTTGGATGTCCTTGCTATATTCTTAATACAGGTGATCAGTTAGGAAAATTTGAAGCAAAGGCTGATGATGGCATCTTCATGGGTTACTCTTCGAGAAGCAAAGCTTATAGAGTCTACAACAAAAAGACTAAAACAATCGTAGAGTCAATCAATGTGAAATTTGATGAAGGCATTAACGAACAGGATACATCCAAAAGCAACGTTGAAGAGGAGAAAGAAAAAGATGAATTTGAAAAACCAAAAGAAACTGCTGATGCTAAAGAAACCACAACTCAAGAAGTCCGAAGAAATCTGGATCCAGAAAAGCTGAAATACAAAACTGACCATCCACCAGAATTGGTAATTGGAAACCCTATAGCAGGTATACAAACTCGTTCATCCTTTAAAAATCTATGTGATCTGTGCTTATATAGTGGATTTATTTCAGAAATAGAACCAAATAGCATAGATTCAGCCCTTAATGATGAAAACTGGTTCATGGCCATGCAAGAAGAACTAAATCAGTTTGAACGAAATAATGTTTGGAGTCTAGCACCTAGACCTAAGGATTATCCAGTTATAGGAACAAAATGGATTTTTAAAAATAAATATGATGAATTTGGAAATATAATTAGAAATAAAGCTAGACTAGTTGCTAAAGGATACAATCAAATTGAAGGAGTTGACTTTGATGAAACCTTTGCGCCTGTAGCTAGACTAGAATCAATTAGAATATTGTTAGCTTTTGCTTGCTACAAAGGATTTAAACTAAGACAAATGGACATTAAGAGTGCTTTTCTTAACGGAGTTTTAAAAGAAGATGTGTTTGTTGAACAACCAGAAGGTTTTGAAAGTCATGAATATCCAAACCATGTATACAAACTAAAGAAGGCATTATATGGATTAAAACAAGCTCCCAGAGCTTGGTATGAATGTCTTACTTCTTATCTCCTTGAAAATGGGTTCAAAAAGGGATGTGTAGATACCACACAATTTCTGTTGCATGAAAACAATGATATTTTGATTGTTCAAATATATGTTGATGACATCATTTATGGTGCTACTAACAAGTTATTGTATGAGAAATTTGAAAAAGTCATGCAGGAAAAGTTTGAAATGAGCTTGGTTGGAGAGTTAAAATTCTTTTTAGGATTTCAAATCCAACAAAGCAATAAAGGCACATTCATTTCTCAAACAAAATATATTAGGGAACTTGTCAACAAATTTGGATTGAAAGATGCTAAACCAGCAAGAACTCCCATGAGTACAACACTTAAACTTGACAAAGATGAAAAGGGTAAGACAGTTGATCAAAAGCTGTACAGAGGTATGATTGGATCACTCCTTTATCTTACCGCCTCTAGACCTGACATCATGTTTTCTGTCTGCTTATGTGCGCGTTTTCAATCTAACCCAAAAGAATCTCATTTAAAAGCTGTTAAAAGAATTATAAGATATTTATTGCACACCCCACGGTTTGGTCTTTGGTATCCATCAAATGATAATTTTGAATTGAAAGGTTTTTCAGATGCTGATTATGCTGGAAATTTGGTTGATAGAAAAAGTACTAGTGGAGCATGTTTTATGTTAGGACATTCATTAGTTGCATGGTCGAGTAGAAAACAAAATTGTATTGCATTATCCACAACAGAAGCAGAGTATATTGCTTTGAGCGGTTGCTCTGCTCAAATCTTATGGATGATACAAACTTTGCATGACTATGGCCTAAATTTTAAACGTGTACCACTAATGTGTGATAGCAAAAGCACAATTGATCTCACAAATAATCATGTACATCATTCGCGAACAAAACATATAGATGTAAGACATCATTTTATTAGAGATCATATTTCCAAAGAAAATATCTGCATAAATTTTATTTCAACTGATTCTCAATTGGCAGACATCTTTACAAAACCCCTACCAGAAAATAGTTTTTGTAAACTACGACTCAGTCTAGGTGTTTTAGAAATTTGCTGAATATTTAACATTTTTTTTCTCCCTACAAATTATTGAAAAGAAAAATAGTGATTGAAAAAGTGATGAGTGTTGATATTGATTATATATTATAACTCGAGAAAGTATAATTAGAAAATTTCTTTAGAAATGTAAACAAGAGTTATAAAACTTTTTGTTGGTAAAAATTCCATGACCATCTCTATACCTATCATATTTCTATCAACCATCATTCATCAAAATTCTATATAGTTTGTCGATATGTGGTATTTTAAACAGGAATCGTTCGTTTTTCATTTTTTTAAATAATAAAAAAAATAAAAAAAAAATATAAAATAAAAATTAATAACAATAAATAAATACCAAAGTGTTCACTCTCATTTAAAAGTCCTCACGGTTATGCATGGGTGAATTACTTGGAATTTGTTATGTGCTTCCATGCTCATTTAAAAGTCCTCACGGTTATGCATGTATGGAACACATATCAAAAGTTGATTTTTAAAAAAAAAAAAATAAACAAGTTGATTCTAATCCCATTTAAAAGTCCTCACGGTTATGAGTGGTTAGAAGATACTTGAATTCATTTTTCTAAAATAAATTTGGAACACTACTAATCTCATTTAAAAGTCCTAACGGTTATGCATGATTAGTAGATATTCAAATTCCTGATATAAAAATACCACAAATAGACACAATTGTATGGTTTTATATGATGACATCATCTCCATCATTCTAAAAGTGGAATATGCGCCTAACAATATTTTTATGATTTTTGTTTTATTTTCTATTAAAATTTAATATTTATATTCAATTGGGTTTTAATGTTGGATTAATATCGATCACTTTATCTCTATTTTCTCTAACTCTATTATTCTTTTGCTGATAACAAAAGGGGGAGAGAAAAGTTAAGATTTTGTCAAATAGAATCAATCAAAGGTCAAAAAATTTTTCATTTGCATATAGGCTCATTCACACATTTTATCTGTATGCATATATGTAGGGGGAGTCATATATGTAGGGGGAGTATCATATAGAAAGGAAGCATTCAAATAGGGGGAGCAATTGAAATTATCAAATACATTTAATATATTCAAAATCTTAAATATATGTTTGTTATCATCAAAAGGGGGAGATTGTTGAATATGCGCTTTGCGCTATATGATTTTTGTTTGATGATAATAAACATATATACATTCGCTTAAATGTATTTGTTAACGTACTATTTTAATCTTCACAGAATAAATAAATATTTGCTGAATAAAAATAAATAACACAGTTTTTGAATTCAAACGAATATTTTATTCAAACAAATATTTATTACAACTTTGATAGTACAATTTCAAGATCTCACTATACATATACAATTTTGACTACAATACATGACATTTCACTATTTTACATCAGCACCTCACTACATATCACTCACACTCGTATTTATCTTCAACTGCATTCAAGTTTGAATCCAGCATCTGAGCGATCTGCAAAAATATAAACTAACGCAGTAAAATTGAAAATAAAATATTTTTGCGATATAAAATAAAACGTGAATTTTGAAAATGATATTTGCCTCAGTTATTTGGGTTGTTCGTCATCATTTAAATTTGAATTCATCATACACGAACAACTTGTGACATACACAGTATATTACTGTATATGCCACAAGGCCGTGCACGTCGATATATACACTTGATTGATTTACAGGGACAGGCAAGCACAGGTCAAACCCAAATGAAAAATCGGGTTCAACTCACGTGCAATAACATTGAAAATCACGACACAAGCACAAGGTCAAATCCGAGTTTTGAAACTGGATTCAACACAAGGCGACATGACATGAATGCAACGAAGACCTACATTAAAATGGACTGCAACATGGATATCACAATCAAACTGCAACAAGGCAACTAGGAATGAACAGAACATAGCAGCTCAAGTCATCAAGTTCAGTGCAGACCACAGAATGCCACAGCAAATACATCATGAAAGACCAGAGTAGTTCAGTCAAGCAAGTGCACAACAATCAACACAGTGAAGTATACCAGTGATACATCAGTGAATTCAACATGACAGTGTACAACACCAACATAAGCAACAACATGAACCAACTGTGCATATATGAAGCACAGTACAAGGCATGTCAACAAACAATGTAATCAACATGAGTATCACAAGAACTCGACAGTGGACAGACCAAGTGCAACAGATTCGAAGAACCAAAGTCAGTGGCAAGCTACAGGAATGATCAGACCAACAACAGTGTGCAACAGGGAACACAGGTCAGACTATATCAACTCAACAGCAACAGGAAGTGCAATTCCAAGTGAAGAACCAGACTCAAGTTAGTGCACAGTGCATATATGATGCATACAAGTACAGGCCACAACAATTCAATGAAGCACAGCTGCAAACAATATGGACAGTGAAAACAGAAGTGCACAGCAACAGTAAGGAAATGGACAAATGCAACTGAACCAACTACACAAATATGCTATGCAGTAAAGTCAATCAGAGGCATCAACAAAGACAATGCTTGACACCGAGCATGTACAAAATGATGCATGATGAATCAGACCATACAATATGAAACAGAGGCAACAAGACTATATGCAAACAAAGTCTCTACATGGATGCAGTGATACAAGTCAGAGCAACAATATCAAAGCAATGGTGATGGGCCGAGAGGACCAGTGATATAAGTAAAGATGAGTGCAGATTCGAAGTCGAAAGCAACATAGCACCAGGCATTACTATGATACAACTTACAAACCCAAATGACAACTCAATAAATTTTGCAGTGAATCATAATGAAGCAGTGCAACATCTTCCATCAACACAATCAAGTGACCAACATACTACAGTGACATCAAAACATGGCAGTAGGGATGTAATTGCTGTGAACAACAAGAGGGATACAAGCATCAAGCTGCAGTTTTCAAAACGTGTAACCAAGTCAAAGCAAGTGATAACCAAACATCTCAAATTCAAGGCCGAAGTCATAGTAAAATCGCCATGTCAATGTTGAACAAGTCAACAAAGTATAAATTCCAGAAATTAAAATACCGTGGTCATCACGAAATTGAATCAAACCGTGTTAACCAAGTAAACATGAAATATTCGAAATTGAAGAAGTCAGAAGTCATCACATTCGTTGAAGAAAAATCAAGTGGCAGAGATGAATATGTGACAAATTCAAATTATTTTATACGAACGCAAGAATAGGATTTACAAACCCTATATAAATCAAATTCACATCATCGGCAAGGGCATTGAATTCCAGAAAGCATAAAATCAGTAAAAGAAAAAGCATACAATTACATACCGAAGAAGGAATTCGATCAACGAAGCAGCTGCACAGAGCATCGAAGTCGAACAATTATCAAAGGTCGGCGCTTCAATTTGAAAGCCCTAAATTGCATCAAAGGGACGAAGCCCCAATTTGATAAGGACGAAGCCCTAAAAAGGAACGGCCGCCATTACAAACAAAGAAATAAAAGAGACGGGTCAAATAGCAAAGGAGGCCGGCCTGCTTTTCAAAGGGAGTTTGTTTTAAGGGGTTTTTAAATTTAATATTAGGGTTATTTCATTTTAATTGCTTTTAATCGTATTTTCCTTTTTTCTTTTTAAACCGTTTTATTTTTTCTAGTCGTGTGACTAGGGGACAAGCTACGTGGCGTAGCTTGAGAATTCGCAACTCGGTAGTTGAGTTGTGGCAGGGTTTAGAGCTTAGAGTTAGATTAGTCAATAGCGGGTATAGCGAGTTTACGTGTGTAAGCGAGGGACTATCTAATTTCTAGTAGAAACCTTGGGGGCAGCACGTAGGCAGGTTTTTGCCGAAGCTGGGTAAATTCTGTGTTGTTCTGCATTTTATTATTCTGATATTATCTGTGCTGTGTTTATTCTGCAGTGGTCTGTGTTAAAATTAATATACACTTCTGCAATAATTTTTATAATTAACACTATCACCCTATTCACCCCCCCTCTAGGGTGAAATCGATCCTACACTTGATTATATTCAGCTGTGTATTGTGGGCTGTATATTCTGCACTTTTGACGACATCGTTATTAAAACTGTCCAGATTTCTATGTTGTTCTTTTACTCTGATGATTTATATGTATATTAACATTTCAGCTTTCTTTTGTACAAAAATATGTTATTGTATATTATATTTTGTTCCGTCGCGATCGTGAGGTTCTTGGTTGTTGTTTTTTGTTTCTTCTTCCACCTTTTTCTTCTTAACCCCTAATGATCTGGTATTTCCAACACTCTATTGCTCGGCATTCCATACAGTGAACATATTTGTATTGATTTTCGAGGGTCGAAAATCCTGGGTCGTTACAGTTGGTATCAGAGATTTTGTTTAGACTTACCTTATCCTGTTGGGGTTAACTCATTAGTTTGAGGGTGTATATATATACGAGAGCATGTATTTATTAGTGTTATAAATTTTTTATATAAGTTTTGAATTTTTTTCCTAATATTATATGTTATGTATAAAGGAAATTTTTTGAAACCTAATATAGTTATTTGTAATGTGTTTGATTTATGAAAAGATGATATTTAATTAATATCATTTATTGTTGGTTTGGGTATTGAGTCAGTTTATAATCATTGGCTATTATTGTTGGTTGAATTTATGAACTAAACGTTAGTTTAATAATGGGGTATTAAAGGAAATAAAGTGAATGATTATATGAATATGATTTCTAAGTTTAGTCTCAATAAAAAGAATTTAAACCAAAAATTTGAAATCTAAAACTCCAATGTTTAAGAAATTGGTTTCCCAATATTTGTTTATGAAATTTAAATGTTTTGTTGTGAATCTTGTTGTTTGTTGGTTGGTAGTTTCGACTATCGAAATAAATTGGAATATTAGATATTTTGGATAGTCGAACCTTATGAATAAATATATGAGTTGAAACTTAGTAATTGTGTTGAATTATGCAGTTGAATTTGATAACCTTAACCTGAATGCAAGCGAAACAAGGTTTAATTTATTATATCTATGTCAAGTAAATGAATATAATTATTGTATACATTCTTGGAATGTTTAACTTGAAATTATGGATAAAGAAATGCTGTAATTGCGAACTTAGTTAACAATTTATGAAATGTGCTATAAATAATTTGAAAAGCAAAAGTAAAGGCTAATCGAATAAACAAATATGAACTAAAAGTGAAATGATTATAAATAAAGTCATGACTTGTGAATTGTGAAATAAATGGCTATTGCAATAAATATTTATAATTAAAGTTGTGATAACTTTAAACTCGAGTAATGTCTTATAAAAGGAGTTAAGCCTTTATAAATTGGTTACAAACTTCAGGAAATTTCTTGTGAAATGATTCGCAAATGAATGTGGTATTAAATGAGAAATATTACATGTGAAAATGAATGTAATTTAAAATAAAGAGAGATATAAGCAATGTTATGGGAGTGAATAGATTAATGTTTTATATTAAATGAAGAAATTCTATGAAACAAACATTAAAGTATGAGGTGATATTTGTGTTTATCAATGAGATTAATAAGGAATTTAGTATAAATGTAATTGTGATGAAACAAATTGGAATAGATATGTAAGTTGTACGCATATTGTTTAATTAGCATAATTAATTTGCTTCGGATTTGCATACACAAGTTCGAGGTGAACTACATCATTTCGTGTTAGAATTTTTCATTTGATTCTTGATGGCGTATATTTGATATGGATTTTTGGTTTGATTCTAAAATTATCTATCATTGTATATGGCTATGCAAGGAGAATAATGGTTTCTAGTCTAGAAACTTTATCGAAATCTGCATTAGGGAAGTCGAATGAACAATACTAGTTCGAAAGCGAACTTGTGTGATTGAGCGAGCGATCGAATGTAATTTTGCGTGATGATGACACATGTACATCTTATATTCTGATATAAGGACAAATTTTCAAAAGAGGCCGATTTTTTAAACTATTGGCATAAATAGGCTAGTTTACAAACTATTTGCAAGTTTAGGCTAGTTTTTAAAAAAATACTACGGGGCGCATTTGTGAAATGCGCCCATACAAAATTACACTGGCGCATCTGCCAAATGTGCCAGTGTAATTTTTTGTCCAAACCTACATCCCGTCAAAGCCACGACAACTTCAATCTTTGCAAGACTTCTACTCCAATTGTTTTCCTTTTCTTTCTTCATGTTCATCTTTTCAATAACTTCAATAACTATTTTCTCAACTCTTTCTTTGAACTCGTCAATATCATTTGATTCCTCTTGCGATAAGACCTTCTGTCCACTTCGACTTTTGTTCCGCCTTCAACAGACTCCGACTTGTAATCGTAATCTGCATCGTCGCCTTCGATCTGAATTTCCTGATCAACTTCTTCGTCTTGATAATGAGGGCACTCACAGAGGAACAAAGATTGGACGTACTCTTCGACCAAGTGCAGTCTGTCTTCAAACTCTTCGAGTTCAGCATCTACTGTTTCAGTTTCGGTGTTTTTGGTTGAGTTTTTCTGGAAGCTTGATTTGGTTTCGACGTCGAGGAGTTGCGGAGGAAGGAGGCTTTGGAGTGGAGTTCTTCGATGATGGATTCGTCGTAGGTGGTCGAGTTGGACCTCATGCGACCGACGTCAGATTCAAGTTCTTCTAGTTTGGTAAGGATGCTGCTGCTTGCTGTTTAGATTTGGACAAAAAATTACACTGGCGCATTTGGCAGATGCGCCAGTGTAATTTTGTATGGGCGCATTTCCCAAATGCGCCCCATAGTATTTTTTTTAAAAACTAGCCTAAACTTGCAAATAGTTTGTAAACTAGCCTACTTATGCCAATAGTTTAAAAAACCGGCCTCTTTTGAAAATTTGTCCCTGATATAATTGATATGCTTTGACGCTGAAATTGAAAGTTGTTGGGTCGGATATCCTTGTAATTTAAATTGGAATTTTTATGCAACACTACTATTAATTTAAAACCATTTTACAAAGCTATTTATTTTATTTTATATACAAAACTATTTTTCTTTTATTTTATCTTATTACAAACTATTTTTATTCTATTTTATATACAAAATCATTTTACAAACTATTTTATATACAAAACAAATTTTCTTTTATTTTATATAGAAAACTATTTTTCAAATTATTTCATGTACAAAACTATTGTACAAACTATCTTATATACAAAACTATTCTAAATTTAGCACCTATTTTTAAGCAAAGATGTTCAATCCCATATCGCTCTTTACACATCGTAATTGATTTTGGAAATTTTTTAATTCTTATATAAGATGGACTTTATATAATTATAAGGTTATTTGGAAGACTATTGATTTTGGAAGATATTTGATATGAAGAGATAAATAGTATATACTATGGAATTTAAATAAGAATGATTTGACATATTCAAGACTACTGATTTTGAAAAGTATTCTATCTGAAAATAAAATCTTATATATAATGGAATTTATATAAGTGCAATATTTGAAATTATTATTTTGAAAGGTTATCATATATG
Organism: Allium cepa; assembly: GCA_030765085.1. Lineage (NCBI taxonomy): Eukaryota > Viridiplantae > Streptophyta > Magnoliopsida > Asparagales > Amaryllidaceae > Allium > Allium cepa. The sequence goes on along the minus strand of CM060945.1, from coordinate 126,162,638 downwards.
GTATGATATATTTTGAAGTAAATGACATAGGAAGTACAAATCGTGATCCTACTCGGTAGGGTTGCGTCGGAACTCCGCATGGGGTGTCCATCGGAAATTGTGGTCCTACTCGGTAGGAACACACATCAGAACCCACGTGATAGATCACTTATTATACTCATTTGATATTGTGGAACAGCGTAAATCGAGGAGTGTGATGCCTAAAGCCACAAGTGATTCTGCTGGGATTGCGGCGTAACTATTGCGTAGCTGTAATCTATTGATCATAACGTAAATCGAGGGGCGGGATGCCTATAGCTATAAGGGATTCCGCTGGGATAGCAGTGTAACCATTGCGTTGCTGCGATCTATGAACCATAGCGTAAGTCGAGAGGCGGTGATGCCTACAGTTACAAGTAATTCCGCTGGGATAGCGATTATTACATAACTGCGATCCTTGGGGGAATGTGCTTTCCATATCTGTTTTAAATATTTTTAAGTATTTTCACTAGGTGTTGAAATAGGTTTACTAAGTACTTAGAGATTTTTAGTCATACGTCTGATCAACGTATGACTAAATTCTGTAAGAACAAGGATGGACTTGTTCAGACATCGAGTTATGAAAAATATTTGTATCAACTTGCATGGTAATGCTATGTAATTTGAAGTGCATATATCTTAAAATGTATAATAAAAGAGTAAGAAGTTTAAAATGTTTTAAAAGATGATTAATTTAGTCATGTATATCAAAATTCTAGTTCTCACTTCGTTCCTTTTCGAGGATGAAAAGTTCTAAGGGGGAGATTGTAACGATGTAGATTTTTAGCCATCTGATATAGGGATAATTAACTAATTTTAATTATTGGAATATTAATTTCTACAAGTCGAATAAATAAATTTTGTGATATTGGAAAATATCCGGAGAAATATTTGTGGGAGCCATATTAAATTTTCAAAACGTTAAATTCTAAATAAGAAAATATATATAAGTATGTATATAGGTATATATGTTTGTATGTAAGTATATACACACACACATACATGTATAAACTTCATAATGGCAAATTTCAAACTTATGACCATATATATATATATACATACATACATACATATATATATATATATGGGTAAATGTTTACAAAAATTATGCATATGGAAATATAAATATCTATATATATATGTAACATGTGAATATCCAAATATATATATATATATACATATATGAATATGTAAATATATATGTATGTATATATATCTATATAAACGTATATGTAAATATAATAAAATGAATATGTATATATATCTAAAGGTAAATAGTGAACATGTAAATATGTATATGGAAAAAATATGTATATAAGAATGAATATATCTACATAAATATATATGTATACATATGAAGCTTCATGACAACAATTTCAAAGTCAAGACCCAAAACATAAAATCAAGAGCATATTATAAATCGAATCACACAAAACATTAAATCAAGCCACCAAGTAAATCAAATCACTTATATATCAAATCATCTCATGAAATCAAATAATCCCCCAAAAGTAAAAGAGAAAGATGTGAAGCCTGTAAAAAATTTCAGCCATCCTAGTGTATACCTAGCTAACTTATGCTTGCACTGTTCCATCCCATTCCTTTATATATACGTAGTCTAGCTTGTTCACTTGTTCATATATAAATAAAGAGGGAAAAAAGAAAAAAAGAAAAGTGCTGCCATTAAACAAAGCAAAAAGATCGTCCATTAACATAAACAGGTCATGTTTTTCAAAGCTTGGAGGTGATAAAACAAGCAACAGTGTACATCTATGGTTTACAGGTGAGTAGAAAAACTCACATTGATAACTGGATATCATTTTCATATATGTAACAGTGAATATACGGATGAATAAATTGATCTGTGGCAAGTACATCTACATCTGTTGTATGTACATGTCTATGTATATGTTTGTAGCCGTAGTTGGGTCACCTTCAACCCAACATTGTTCCTCTTCTTCGAAAAGTTTCTCTGTAATGTTTCTTTTCATATAAAACTGTTAACTCTTGGACTTCAAACATCAATAACTCAACATTTAATTCGCTTTAAACTATTTTTTCAAAATAGAAGTTACTTGATTTTGAGTATAATTTGTATTAAAATTTATTTCATCAAATTTCGACAAGCATGGAGGAAGCAAAACCCATATTACAATAGGTAGGTCAATTAAGGAAATAATTCAACCATCACAATTTATCGAATGGATTAATAGTTGAAACCATTATTATAAAGCATGATTTTTAGAATTAGTTTAGAGATTTTTAATGGAATGCAGAGGATGTAATGTTGAGATTAACGGAATTAGGAAAATTGCAAAATTCTGGCTATTTATTTGATTGCGTGGCTTGAAATTCGTCGTGGAGGAGGTGTAGGTGTCGACGTAGATGAGAAAAATAGTGCGGGGTTTTTATATAATGTGTGCAAGTGGGATGAGGAGGTTTTTGGGTTTAGGATTGGGTTGTTTTGTCTTCAGGAAAATGGCGACGACGAAGAACAGAGATGGGTGTGCGCATGTGGGGGAAAGGGAAGAGGGGGTTGTGGAGAGCCTCGTAGCAAAGTTTGGTGGTGAATGGTTGAGTATGGTGGCCAGGCGAGGTGGTTGAAAGGAGACGACTTCTTCCAGGTTTTCGGTTTTGGGTTCTAATTTTCGAACAAGGGTGGTGTCATGGTTTCCAGGCATAAAATCCAGGTGATATGGTCGAGGGAGATGTGAGAAGGGCATCAGCGCCGTGATTCGATGAGCGAGGTGGATGTATACATGCACATGTGTGTGCACGTTTTCGTGCATCCAGGCGAATGAAAGAAACGAGAGGGGAGGAAGAATAGGGGAAAGAAAGGAGGAGAAGAAGGAATGGGCCGGGTTTCTAGGTTGATGGGCCGAGTGTTTTCAACTTAAAATTAAAGTAAAATTAATTATTTTATTTAGAAAACTATAAATTTTAAATCACCATTTCTTCGTCATTTTAAATCCAAACAACGGTAGATTTTTGTATCGAGTTCCTATTGCAAAATATTTCCATGTGAATTAGTTTTGTTAAGTTTTCTACCATGTAAAATTTAACGATTTAAACGATTGAAGTAAATAAATAAGTAATTTCTTAATTACTAATTATATGCTAATTTAATAAATTTATTATTACATGGACTGTTTAATGTATTAACTAAAATAAATTATTTTAATTAATCTCTTTGATTACAAGTAATCTGGATTAAAATATATAACTCGACTCAGTAAATTGGAACTGATTAAAATTCTGATTTGTAAATTATTTACCATTGGCTGAGTTATTGATCTATTTTTTGACTGATATTTCTCTTGAATATTGATTTCAATTATCTATTGTCTATGTGATTAAGTAGCTAAACAAATTAAAGTAGATAGAATAAAACGTTGGAAATAAATTGACTTGTATTGATCGCTATTTTGAAATTCAGGGAATATGATTATTACAAGTGAATCAATTTCGATGGACTGGTTAGGATAAAGTGAACTATGGAATGAATTTCCATATGTGAATATTGACATCTTGATTGTGAAATTATTGTTTACATGACTTGGCCTTTAAAAATTTATCTTTGGATTCGATGAGACCGAGATTGGATATCTGCATTATCTAAAAACCACTTCGATCCAATAACCACTACGAACCTTAACGATTTTGACTGCAGAGCCCAGTTTACTAGAATTTAATTTATTTAACAATTTCTACTATTTTCATAAGCATTTGTACTTAGACACTATTATAATATCACTGGATTTTCTATAAAATATTTTGGATATCGTAAGAAAAAAACCCATTGTGTTTTTGTGTGATGCGGTCTTACAAGATACCTTTGGTTTCAAAGGATTTTGACAACTTAAATAATTCAAATCGAGTGTGTTTACTCACGCTGGTTTTCCAAACTGACTCGGGTGTTATTTTATAATAATGCTTGGGTCAGACCGAGTATTACATATTCAGGTAAGGATGCTATGGAGCTCATGGGATAAGCTGGAAGACAGAAACATATTTCACGTACTCGAATACATTCCGCTGTGTATTGTAGGCTGTATATTCAGCACCATTGAGGACAAGTTATTATAACTGTACAAATTTCTATGCTGATGGTTGTACTTTGATAATTTGTATGTATATTAACAGTTACAGTTTTATTTTGTATAAAAATCTATTATTGTATATTATATTTTATTCCGCTGCGTTGTAAAATTCTATGTTATTGTTTTACGTTTCTTCTTCTACCTTTCCTTCTTAACCCCTAATGTTCTGGTGTTTCCGACAGTCGATTGCTTAGCATTCTATACAATGAACGTATTAATGTTGACTTTCGAAGGTCGAAAATTTTGGGTCGTTAAAGAAAATTTATATATATGTATTTGAAAAGAAAAGAATATTTTGGTATAATTTTAAGAGAACCTTTAAAATAATAAAATATTTTTACACAAAAAATAATTATTTACCTTGTAGAAACCGTATGCGGAAAATTATGCAAAAGGGAAGTCCTCTAGAGCAAACTGGGGCGAGAAGGATATCCTCATTGTTGTCTCTAGCGATGTAGTGGAGCAACCATAATACCTACCTAGCAATGGTGGGTTTGTGATTGAGGAAGAATATGTCCTATACACTCAAAGGGGTGAAGATGGATACCCTATGGTCATAATGCTTATACCACCCATAGCTCTAGAAGTAATTATGATTTCTAGCAGTGATAAGCTCAGATAGGCCTCATAGGGAAATTGGATAGCAGATACTGCTAGCTCCATTTTCGAACCAACAAAAGAGATTGAGCGGATGGAAGAAGAATCAGAACCCTTGGAAGAGGAAATAAAACCCATGGAGGAAGAATCAGAGCCGACGGAAGACCCTAATGCTATCATATCGAGCGAGTGTAGCAATATAGTATAAGATATGAACGAGGAGCATATTGTATGGCAGGAGGGATCATCCAGTTCATAAATAAAGTGAAATGAGATAGAAAGAAACAACGAAGAAATAGAAGAAGAAGATGAAGAGGAGGGGAACGAAGAGTTCGAAAACCATTGGGAGGAAAGCATACAAGGCTCGAAAGAATTAGAAGAGGGAGGGGTAATTCCTAGAATACTAGTCGACATGGTACATGTCTCTTGGAACCAACCATGGCTACCCCAGGTAATGGGAGAGGTACCGGAGGAAGACGACAATGAGGCCGATGATGAGCTGGACAGTGATGTAGAAGGAGAAGGTGAAGTGATGATCTACCTTGACAATTGGAGTCCACGATCGTCTTCGGACTCAGAAGAATAAGAATAATATTTAGGGAGTTGAGGATAGTTCTAGTATAGAAGGGATGTTTATTTTGATTTTGTGTTTTGTATTGTATTAATATAAGGAAGGGAGGGGTTTTTATTTTCCTTTTGGACCCAAGTTTCAAAGAATTTAAATGATGAAAGCATGTGAGAATTTATAATATGATATTGTTCTAAACTTCTCATTAGTATGAATCAATAATGAATGGTCTTGGGGTGGTAGTAAATGATGTTTTAGAAACATTTGTTTTTAAACTCTTTAATGACCCTTTGGAAGAAATCTTATGGGTATAATTAGATCTTTAATAATGGAATTTTATAGATAATAACGAGTATTGGGATCTTTTATATAAAGATAGAAAATGTTATAAATTAAGGAGTTCATTACAACAATGTTTTGGTAGTAATTGTTTTAATTTCTATGATTATATTTTAAAGTAAGAAAAACGTGTTAAATATACATATAACATTACAATAAGCAAATAAATACTTTTAAAGTATTAAAACTGGTGGAAGTAAAGAGAATATATATAAAGGAAGTTTTAATTAATAAAGGAATATTAGTTGATAAAGGAAGTTTCAACTAAATAAAGAAAATTTTCACATTTAATATTGGTTAAAGGAAGTTTATGGTGATTTATCAATTTAATGAATTATTTTGAAAATAAATTTTTGAGAAACCATTAGGATATGTTTAGAGATGTATTATAATAAAAAGATATTTATCTTTTAAAATGATTTGCGTTTTTAAAGAAGAAATGTTTCAAAATAAAAATTGTAAAATGGTTATGTATAAAGAAGTATCTTTATAAAAGTATGAATAAATGGTGAAAATTTTCTAGAATGTTTTCATAATTTTTTTTTGATAATTAAATACGTATGAAGTATATAGATTGTTTCATCGTACAATTTAACCTAAGATTCGAGTATAGAACTTTGACATGTCTGACACTTATCCAAAAGAGGATTTATCACTTGATTCTTGACGACAAACATTGATGAGGGTTACGGTTAAATGCTCTAATTTTCTATCATAGTTGAGATCTGCATAAGGAAAAATAAATTTCTGGTTAAAAAGCCTGGTCGGAGTCCGCACTAAAGGATCAGGGGATCAATACTAGTTCGGAAATAAAGTTGTGAATTTGAATAGAAGATCGAATCGGACATTGCATATAGGTGATCTATATACATTATACATGTGTATGTTGAAAAATAAATATTTTGGGAAAACCTTTTGGTTTTTGTTTTGGGTAATTTCGGGGACGAAATTCTTTTAAGGGGGAGTCTATAACGACCCGCCAATTTATCACTTTGATAAATTATATTTTCTTTTAAATTTTGTGCAAATAAAAGGTTGATAATTCGAATAATATTGTTCTAAGTGGTAATAAGTAATAAAAATCTTGTTTTGAATAAATATTTACAAAAATATTTTCCTCGAAATTTATATCGATAAAATGGCATCATATTCAAATATAAATTTATGAATTGAGATTTGATGATTAAATAATTATTTTAATTATTAAAATAATTATTTTAAATGATGATAATTCACTTTGAATAGTTATAAAGTGGTAATAAAAATTTTATAATATTTTTTATAAAAACATATATTTGATTTGAAAATATAAGGAAAAATCGATAAAAGTTTATCGATATAATAGCAATTACTATAAATAATTGTTAATATTAATTTATATGGTTTTATAATTAAAATATGAAGATTTTAATTAATTTAAAATGATATGAAAATTATTTTTAAATTTTTTTACAAATATATGTATGTTAATTAATAAGTGAAAATGTGACCGATAATCGACTCCTCAGATTTATATGATCTAACAAACAAAAGTTGTTCGAAGATGTTTAAAGTGTTATACAACTACATGTACATGCATATATATGCCACATGAGCATGATGACATATACATGTCTACATGAACACTTGTATATATATATATACACGTATGTGTGTGTATATATATATATATGTATATTATAAAGTAATTAAAAAAATTCCTAAAACTTACCCTTTAAGTAACCAAAATGGAAACATCAACTCATTGCACCACACCATCACCTTACATCACCATCACATAGCTTGGAGGGGAGCCGTTCATGTAGTGGGGGTAGAGGGTGTGGGCTAGGGGCGTTTTGGTAATTTTGTTTTTAAATATTTTATTCCAATTTTTTTCTATAAATACCACCCCTCTTCTCATAAATTCTTGATATCATTCCACTTCTTCTTCCTCTTCTTTTCAAGCTTTCAAAGAGCCTCTCTAGTGGCTTCTTACTCATAGAAAAAAATTACAAAAAAGTTAAGGAAAAATATATTCAATATAAAAGGAAAGTATATACACTAATCTGCTTCAAAACTAGTTCAAAACTCCTCCTCTGCCCTTCTAAAATCCCTAGCCACCACTAAGCTCATGAGCTTTAAGCTTGGTTGTGCACATCTAAGGGTCTTGGACTCGATTCAATAAGCTCCATTGTGTCGATAGCGGAACTATAGCCGATTTTATATTAGCTCGAAGGTAAAATGAAGGTGAGAACTCCTAAACTACAATATTATATTATTGGATGATGATATGATGTTTGCAATAGATGTTTAATATGTTTTGATCATCATGTTTGGTTGTTTCATACGAATGCTGAATATATATATATATATATATATATATATATATATATATATATATATATATATATATGCAAGTCATGGAAACAAACATCGATAAGCATGAAAGAAATCGCTTTCCTCTATATAAATGAATTGGTGTATATGGAATGTTAAATCTCTTTAAAAAGGTTTTAAAATGATTTTGAAATATTTTATAAACATTTAAAAGAGTTTTGGTGAAGTTTGTATTAGAATGGAAAATTTAGTCAAAATAGGCGTGTTGTGGAATAGTAGTTCACGATTTTGCGCCGTAAAATTCAAACGAGTGTATGAAATGGAATTTAGGTCGGAATTCTTTAAAATAAGAATTTTTGAACGATTATATCCATAGTTTTCCAATGAAGAATGGAAATCGAGGTTTCAACAAGTAGATTTGAGATATGAGTAAAACAAGTTTTTGAAAAATCGCAGTTTTGTAATTCAGAATCCAAAAGTGGATTTGTTTGAAAATAATATTTTATAATTGTTTAAAATTGCGAAATAAATTTTATAAATGTTTTAAAATGTTTTGAAAGTGATTTGAGTAACAAAATGAATTTTTAAATAATAAAAAGTTGTTTTGATAAATATAGCTTATAAAAGGACTTTCTACAACACCTTTTTATAACTTTTGAAAGATAGCTTTAAACTTAGCAATCCTTCTCCAAATCTTTTATCTTTTATAAATGTTTTCAAATGGATAATTAAATGTTTTTGTAATGATTGGAGGTTTTCTAGCTTATTTAAGAGAGTTTAAATAAATAATTTAAAGAATCGCTATTATAAATAAAGTGCTTTAAACTTAGCCCTAAAAGCCGACGAGCAGACTGGGTTTTTCTTTTCGCAAGATCAGGATGTGAGATGCTTAAACTAAGGAGATGCTCAGGAGTAACCAGTGTCCTGGCTCACTTGCCTTCTTCCCTGGGTGAGCGATAAGGTCAAAATGTCAAAAACGAGTTAAGTATAAAAAGATTTAATTTTCCAAATTTAAATTAAATACAACTTTGATTTTATAGAGATGATCTTCTTATACTTGATGTTAAAGCCCAAAGAGGGAACTCGTTCCATTCGTTGAATTTAAAAGGTGACTTCATCGTTATTTCGCACATAGTATTCATTGAATACCGAGATTGATATTGAGTAGAATTATATAATTTTTATAGATTCTGCTTACTTAATATTTACTAGTTTTAGATTAACATCCTACATAACATGGTTTTAACTAAATAAAATTTCGAGTTTGAATTAAGAAATCTTTGTTAAGATTTAAACGAAATGATCTGGAGTTGTTTTCCTAAATAACAGATGAAACAACTTCGAATTATTCCAAATTTAGAAGGGTTTTTAGGTAATCAAAGGTTTTGATAAGAAAGGTTTAAGATTTCGTATATACCAGAAAGAATGTTTTATAAATATATATCTTCTGAAGAGATTTTGATTAAAAAAACTTAATCATCCCCTTCTAGATATATTTATTCCCGCTATGAATTTCGGGACTTAAATTATTATAGTAGTATGCTATGAGCCCCTTGGATAGGGTGGTAACGACCAGGGTGATGACATGTTTTGTACAATCTAGAAAGAGTAGGCCAATCTTGTATTGGTAGAGGGCCATTAGTTGGGCTTTGGTACATTCCTGTAGAGATGTACTCACGGAAGGTAGTCCCTTCACCTGGTAATTTGTATGGAAATCTATTCTCCAATAAGTGCTTGCCATTTTGTTTATAGAGCCTAGTATGCTAGAATTTAATAATGGTAACAATTTCAGCTAAGATAAATAAGTTTACTTGCAAATATTTTCAAAATTATACCATTAAAAATAATATTAAGTGATTTTGCGTAATAATGATTTGGTTATCATAAAAACTTTTTCTATGTTTATGTTTGGTGCGCTCTTATGAGATCCCTTTTGATATCAAAACGCGTATTTTGAGTTTTGACACTAGTCCCATAATTGACCCGGAATTATTTTCCTTTTTCTTAAACTCTGAGTGCCCTAATTTTTTCGGGCAGCCATGTAGTTAGGTTTAGTGGAAGAAATCTAGTTGGAGCTCGAAGTATGGAGTCGGAAGAATTTTCTGAAGATTTTTATATATTTTCACCACACATTTGTATTATAGTATTCCGCATTTGTAAGGACAGGACTTTATAACTTTCCACGTTTAACTCTGACAAGTGTATTTGTAACATTCCTGAATTTTGAACAAGTTTAATTTGACAATTTATTTAATTTTGAAAATAAAATTGAGATTATCTTTTGAAAATTTGAATGAATAAATATATCTATTGTAAATAAAATTTATTAATTTGACATCAAATGGAATGTAAAGATATATTTAAAAAGGTATTTGATTATTTATTCATTTATAAGTACAAATTTATTCTATATTAAATTTTGAATTTGAATTAAAAATGTAAAAAATTAGATTTGAATATAAAATTTGATTTGATTAAAAGATTTAAACCATTGGAACATAAAAAAAAAAATGTTATATTCAAATAAAACATGAACATGATTTGTAAGTTAAAAATAAAACAAGGTTTAAAAACAATTTGTAAATAAATTTATGAAAAGGGACTTTACATAATTTTGTTTAAACATAACAAATGTAAGAAAACTAACAAATGAAATTACAAATGTCAAACAAAGTTAAACAAGTGGCAAACCCATATTTATTCTAAAATAAAATTTAATTAGAATGTAATTAAAAGAAAAACAAATTCTTTTCTTATCTTTTCAAGTCCTGTTAACAAAATTACAAGAACAGAAATTAAATTTAAAACAAGTCTTTTTCTCAAGAAAACAAACCTGGAAAACAGGCAATGATTCCTAAAGCAAATTACAAAAATCTGGAATTCAAGAAGATTCAAACTCAGTTTCAAAATAAATCTGAAGCAATTAAGACAAGGAGTTTAAAATGGAAGTGCAGTTTTCTCTGGGCTAAATTATAGCTGCAGAGAGAAAAGAATTTTAAGTTTTCAAATACTAGATCAAAACTCTGTCTTCAAGCAATCAAAGCAAAGTTTAAGTCAAAAGAAAATCAAGTAAAACAAATGCAAGATCAAAGAACAGATCAGGCTCAAGTGCTTCCAAATCAAACAAGTTGATGAAGTTTACAAACTGAAGCTTTGAAAACAAACAAAATGATAATCTGGAAATCTAGAAGCATAATCCGGTGCAAATGCAAGCTCTCTGGAAGATCACAATTTAAAGGCAAGTGAAGATTTCTTTTTAAATTTTAGATTTTATGTTGCAATCAATAAATAAAACAAGATTTGAACAATTTTTATTTAATAAGTTGCAGGGAATATCAAGTTCAAGGCTAAATTTGGTCTCTGGATTTCAAGTTGCAGAGAAAAAAAAAAAATTAAAACTGTTTTGGTATACTTCTCTGCCATTTAAACTGTAAGTAAGGAGGATTTAAAAACTTTGTTTATTTATGAAATGGATGAACAAAACAAAAGGGAAATAAAGATCTATACTTACAATTGACAGGTTTAAAACTCCAAGATCTTAAGAAGAAGATTTTAAATCTGGAAAAAAAAAAAAACACCTGGAAGAAGCAATCCTTTCTGGAATTAAACAAACTGTAAGTAAATTGATTCTTTTATTTGTTAATTAATGAAATAAGTAACAAATGCAATAGGAAATTAAGCAAAGATCTGTATTTATGAATTTGCAGATCTAAACTTCAGGAATTAAAGAAAAAAAAAAAAAGAAAAAAAAAAAAAAAATGCAGGCTTGTTTCCTCTCTGTTCTTCTCTGGTACAAATACCCAGGTGAGCAAACTCACTTATATTGGCCTATGTTCTGTGATGTTGTGCTTGATGCTTGAAGCTTGTTCTGGAAATGTTGTTGATATGACTGTGTACTTGAGTATATTAGTTCATGCCTATTTTACAGATATATGTATATCTGCTCCTATGTTTACAGGCTCTCAAACCCTGTTCTTAAACTAAAATCTCCTTCTGAAGTTTATCTTAGACTTTAGGATTTAAATGAAATTGTTTATACAACCCAGACTTAAGTTTTAAAAATAGCTTGAGTATGTTTTGTTTCTAGACTACCTAGAAATATTAATATACAGTAAAAGAAAAAGAAAAAGGGGTTCTTGTTTAGTTTAAATTCAAACTCTTGAGTCAATCTCTGTTTAAGCATAGGTTATAAACAGAACTGGGTTGCTTCATCTCAAAGTAAAGATTTAAAACTATACTTCAGTCAAATTATTGAAGTGTCTTTGGAAATTTCCTGGAAATCAAAAATGACTGAGAGAAAAATAAAAATGTGTAAAATTCCAAACTTGGTAATCCATAAGTTCAGAATCAAGATTTGAATTCATAAACTTAAACATGATTTTTAACACTAAAATCATATATTTTTTTTCAATTTGGGATTAAGTGAGTTTTTCTGGGTTGAACAAAAGAAGGGTTTTGGGTTTTTATCTGACGATCTAGGGGATTTGGGATGTTGCAGTTCTTCCTGGAGGTGGAGGGATGTTAGGTGAGTGTGGTCACTGATAGGTAGGGGATGGTCGGAGATGTAGTTTAGAGGTGGCTGGAGGTGGTTTACAAATGCACAGGGGTGTGTGCATGTTTGTGATGGTGGTGGGTTGATGTTTCTGGGTTGCAGGGATTTCGACTCGGGTTGGTCTCGGGGGAAATAGGAAATGACTCGAAGCAAGTAGAGGAATGACCCGAAGTAAAATTTTAGCTTACTCGAGTACATTGTTTCAGGTTTTAGCAAAACAGAAACCTGTCTTTGCAGTTTTGAAATTGAAAGTTAAGTTTAAATTTAAACTAAAAGTTTAGCTTAGGATTTAAACTTGAATTTAAAATGAATTCAAATTGTTTGAATTCTTATTTTGTAATAATTTGAATGCAGGAATTCAAATTTGGTTTAAAATAAAAAAAAAATAATAAAAAGAAGAAGAAGGAAACTGTTTCCAGTTTTGTAAAGTTTGAACTTAATACAAACTAAAATTGAGACTTAAGATTTTGAAACTGAATTTAAGCATGAAATCAAATAAGTTTCAATTCTGTTTCTTTGAAATAATTTAGATTCAGAAAATTTTAAAGTTTGGTTTTCAAATTTAACAGGAACTGTTTTTCTGTTTTAAAATGTAAAAGTGAATTTAAATTGCAAGTGGAGATTGAGATGGAGTTTAATCTGAAAATTTTGAATATGAATTCAAATAAGATTATTTGAGATTTGAAATCATTTAAGCTTTTAAATTTAAATTTGATTTGAAAATCTCAAGCATAAATGCATTGTGTTTTGGCATTTGAAATTGAAAGGTTAAGTATCTAAATTAGGAAATTCAAAATGAATTCAATCTGAGTTTTTAAATCTGAATTTAAAATTTTAAACTTCAGTTTTAAAATAAAGATTTAAGTTTAAATTTCTTTTAAATGATTAAGTGATTTGCATTGAATGGAAGGTGTAATTGTAAGAAGCATTTTAAAGAATTTGAATTTAAATTTGAAATTGAGATATGAAGTAATGTTTATATAAAGTTAAATTTGATTCAAATCTAATTTTGAATCTTAGTTTTAAAATGAATTTAAGTTTTATAAATTTAAGAGTTTAAACCAAATTTGGTTGATAATGTAAAAATTTAAATGGTTTAATTTTAAAAAGAAATTTATTTTAACTTTTGTAAACTTCTTTCATAATTAAGGAATTATCATCAATTAAGGATTTTAGATTGATTTTAATAAATGAATGATTTATATTGCATTTAATTATTAGGTTAATTAAATGAATAATTAAATTATTTAATAAATTAATGAAATAAGTGATTACTTAAGGTAATTAAGGATTAAGGGTTTAGGATTAATTATTCTTTGAATAATTAACTTGTAATTAAGAATGATTTATTAAATAAAATTAGTTTTTAATTAATGATTAATAATTAATTAATCAAGTAATAAATAAATGATTAAATAAAGTAACCATTGCTTAGTGAAAGTAATTATAGTAGATAATTAAAGATTGATTTATCAGATATTAGGGTTAATTATTTTAAGGTAAAATTAATTTATGTGGTTAATTAATTAAGATAATTGAATCAAGAAAAATAGATTAAGGTTAATTAACTTAAAAATGATTGAGAAATCATTATTAATTAAGGAATAATTAATTGTTGAAATTAATTAAGGAATAATTAATTGTTGAAATTAATTAAGGAATAATAAATCTATTTATTAAGGACAATTAATTTTAACTAAGATTTAATTAATCAATAATTAAAAGTTTATTTGTTAAAGTAATTAATTGAGAAATAAGCAATTAAGATTAATTAATTACAATTAAAGGATAAATAAATTAAGATAATTTATTTAATAAATGATTAATAAATGAAGATGGTTAAGACTTAATTAATTATAGTTAATGATAATTAATCATTGATTTAAAGATTACAAATAGAAGTAATTATGTGGGTAATAAATTTATAACCACACGGTTTATTCATCTTAATTGTAGATGCTGGTTGTTATTGAATGTTGTGTGATGGATTGATATATTTGATATGTGATGAGATGCTATGTGATACTTTGTGCTGATCTACTATATTTATGATGAATATATTGTCATATGAATATGAAACCCCTTGACCCGTAGAACGACATTTGAATTTCGATGCGACAGGGAGTCGGATTTCAGTTGGTTATCCGAAACCCACATCGAATCATATCAGTGAACCTTTGTGATTGGTAATTTATTTATCTATGAATCTGTGAATACAGATGAGCGTTATGGGTCATACCGCTTATCGATTTGATTGAATCTATTGTGCACTATTGCGTTGAACCCTTGACCACACTTATACACACACAAATATGGATTGCACGTGGAAATTTGTTAAGTCACAGATTTTTGAAATTGTTTTTAAAAATTTGATTTTTGAATCCAAATTAGTTTTGGAATTGGAATTGAAGCTTTTGAAAATGAGTTTTCAAAAATGATAGTTATTTTAAATAACTTGATCGAATCTTGGAATTTAAATGAATTAATTTAAATTTGAATTCAATATTTGAAATTGAATTCGATGATTTGGGATCTAGGGTTAAAAGAAAAAGTTATTCAACTTATAAATGGGTTTATATGGGTTTTTAAAACCATGTTAAAAGTGATTTTTGAAATTTTAGTTTAACCCAAGATTTAAACTGGTATATAATTGGATTTTTTTTTTCTGAAAACGGAAACTGTTTGTGAGCCTTCATATAAGAAATGAATTTCCAATTGGTGTTAAAAGGACTTCAAGTCTAAAATGAAATGGTTTTCCAAGTTTTAGATAAATCTTTGGAAATGCGTTTTGAAAGCTATAAATCTTTAATTTAAAGATTTAATTGGGTTAATCCAATTGAAATGGGAATTGTTTTGGAATCTATGAATAGATCTTTGTGAAACTGGGTGAAACTTTGTGAAATAAATCTTTTTGTTTAAAGATTCAAAATGGTAATTTGTTTAACCATTGAAAGAAAAGTTTTGGATTTTATAAGTTGTGACTTAACTAAAATCCCATATCCATATGTTTTAAAATATTGCGCTCATTATTCGGTTTAGCCGGGAAAGGACCTTGTGTCATATAGCCCATTCCGAATAGTGATACGACGTTATGGATAACATTTGAAGACCGGTGGTGAAGACCGGGTATTTGTGAGAACGATAGGATAACCTATCGATTGACTCTGCACTGAGTTGCTCCGGTATAGAGTTCTCCTTAGTGATGGGAAGTCCGATCGGGATTGTGGATACCCGGATTTGCAAGGGCTTCTTCGGAAGTGCCTTCGGTTCTGTTCGAACCCGGAACAGACTTGTATGGTTGTATGTCCGACATTACACTTTGAGATGTTAACTGATTTCTATCAAATACATTTCTGCTTGGTGGCGGAGAATTTATTCTCTTAGCTTAACACCCTTCTCTGAGACGTACGAACTCAGAGGTTTTGTAGTTGATATTTATCAGTGATATTCCCAATTTGGTAATGTGGCATGCTGAGTGCTGCTGTGTGATGATCATTGGTTGATCATTTGTGATATGATCATTTGTTTGATCATTTATCTTTGTGATCATTGCTTTGGTCATCTGTTGACCCAAAGCATGGCTTTGTTGCACAAAGCGTAGCTTTGTGGACGAGACTGCATCAGGACCTCACACCCCGGAAATGGTCGAAACAGGAAAGATGCGGCAAGGTTATGAGGGTCGCGCCCTTTAGGGTATGTCATTCCCTTCTGGTAAAGGGTGGTATCATGGTATGGAGCCCAGATACTTACTCATGTTGATACACTATACCTATTACTGTGTGGTGTTGTTGTTGCGAGCGCTCGGATAAAGGTCCCAAAGGACCGGGGGATGGCATATTCGTGTAGTAGTTACCTAGTTACAGAGGTAACCCGGCCTTGTGTTGGCAGAGATCTAACCGTAACGTTAGTTCTCGGGACGTCCCACCAGAGGCGATCCCATGTGGCAGTAGGAAGTTCCTTAGCCTGACCATTTGTTGGAAATCCATTCTTCAATTACGTGCCTTGTACGGTTTTAGTTGTAGAACCTGCCATTTAACATGGCAGCTATAGTAGGCATAGCATCATGGTACCTATGCTGGCTAGGATTTATATTATACTTTCGAAAGATTTTCCACTATGCACTAGTAATAATATCCAAGAATTTTTCTCGTAGTAAGCATGTTTGACTATCATAAGGAGAAATCTCCCCCATGTGTGCGTTTGCATTGTGTGTGTGCCGGGAGGCCTTATGGTAGTTTCATTTTTCAAAAAGCATTGCGGATTTCAAATTTAAATTCTTTTGTTTGTTTTAAAAGACCAAATGTTTTTGTTTGCTCATACCAGTCCCATGACTGACCTGGAGTTTATTGTTCCTTTCCTAAACTCTGGGTGCCCACTATTTCCCACACGGGCAGTCTAGAGTTGGGGTTTTCAGATAATCAGTAATAGGTGTAGATTCGATAGCTTTCAGCCTTAGGATTTGGCAATCGCATTTGGATCGAGTTGCTTCTCTTCATTTTGATTTGGGAGTTCGAGCTATTCTGGATTGGTGCTTTGGAGATTACCGATACTGGAGTTCTTCCTTGAAGACTATTTTGGAGATCTGTTCCGCTGCTGGTGTTATCTTTTATTTCCGCTGCTATTCTTTGTATCTCTGATAATGGTGATATCTATTGTACCATTCTGTTGTATCATTCATGTTGTATCAGTTATTGTATCAAATGTTGTATATTGATATATGTTGTTCATTTTCTTCCGCTGTGTTATTTACTTAATGTGTTATAAGCTCCGGCGACTCGAATTTGAGCGGTCGAATCTGCGGCATTCGAGTACAATGTAAAGTATGGATGTCGATTTTCGAACGCGAAAAATTCGAGTTCGTTACATTTGGTATCAGAGCTGATGGTTAAAACCTTAGCTCAGGAGTATAACATATTAAGTAGCTCATTAGAGATAGGGTGAAGTATACCCTAGAATGAGTATATCCCTAAGATATCCGTTCGAATGCCTCAGTAAATTCTCTTACTATCCACTGATAGTAAGTATGAGTGCGAGAAGAGAACGAGATAGGGGACAGGGGAATACGACTACAAATGGTCAATACCCTGCAACAGTGGAAACAATTTTCTCTATCAATCTCCTTTGATTCGATTTCGAATTCTTTTGATTGCTTCGTAGCTGCTCCAGAAAGAAGCTTCGGTGTGATGGTGGCCCTACGAATCGTTGCAAGAAATTCTTACTTTGTATCTTCATCCGTTTCTTATCAGCTTTTCGATCTAAACTCTAATGAATTTGAAATTTATAATATTAAATAAATTGGAAATTTTAAATTAAGTAAATTGGTTAACTAATATGAAGATTTGATCCATCTATCTATTCTCTGGGATCCGACATATTCTACGAACGATTAGTTATCCCTTCGAATTAATCAACGCCCTTGCATATTCGTAGACCGGTGGACCCAAATATCTTGTGTAATGATTATATGAGTTTGTTCTCATATTGTCGATATTCTGATTTGGTAAGCCGAATGCAGAATAAATATTTCGATCTGATCTGATCAATCATTTCTTTATCTATTATCTTTTCTTTCTCGTCTTCCTTGCAATTTCGAGGACGAAATTATTTTGAGGGGGGAAATCTGTAACATTCCTGAATTTTGAACAAGTTTAATTTGACAATTTATTTAATTTTGAAAATAAAATTGAGATTATCTTTTGAAAATTTGAATGAATAAATATATCTATTGTAAATAAAATTTATTAATTTGACATCAAATGGAATGTAAAGATATATTTAAAAAGGTATTTGATTATTTATTCATTTATAAGTACAAATTTATTCTATATTAAATTTTGAATTTGAATTAAAAATGTAAAAAATTAGATTTGAATATAAAATTTGATTTGATTAAAAGATTTAAACCATTGGAACATAAAAAAAAATGTTATATTCAAATAAAACATGAACATGATTTGTAAGTTAAAAATAAAACAAGGTTTAAAAACAATTTGTAAATAAATTTATGAAAAGGGACTTTACATAATTTTGTTTAAACATAACAAATGTAAGAAAACTAACAAATGAAATTACAAATGTCAAACAAAGTTAAACAAGTGGCAAACCCATATTTATTCTAAAATAAAATTTAATTAGAATGTAATTAAAAGAAAAACAAATTCTTTTCTTATCTTTTCAAGTCCTGTTAACAAAATTACAAGAACAGAAATTAAATTTAAAACAAGTCTTTTTCTCAAGAAAACAAACCTGGAAAACAGGCAATGATTCCTAAAGCAAATTACAAAAATCTGGAATTCAAGAAGATTCAAACTCAGTTTCAAAATAAATCTGAAGCAATTAAGACAAGGAGTTTAAAATGGAAGTGCAGTTTTCTCTGGGCTAAATTATAGCTGCAGAGAGAAAAGAATTTTAAGTTTTCAAATACTAGATCAAAACTCTGTCTTCAAGCAATCAAAGCAAAGTTTAAGTCAAAAGAAAATCAAGTAAAACAAATGCAAGATCAAAGAACAGATCAGGCTCAAGTGCTTCCAAATCAAACAAGTTGATGAAGTTTACAAACTGAAGCTTTGAAAACAAACAAAATGATAATCTGGAAATCTAGAAGCATAATCCAGTGCAAATGCAAGCTCTCTGGAAGATCACAATTTAAAGGCAAGTGAAGATTTCTTTTTAAATTTTAGATTTTATGTTGCAATCAATAAATAAAACAAGATTTGAACAATTTTTATTTAATAAGTTGCAGGGAATATCAAGTTCAAGGCTAAATTTGGTCTCTGGATTTCAAGTTGCAGAGAAAAAAAAAAAATTAAAACTGTTTTGGTATACTTCTCTGCCATTTAAACTGTAAGTAAGGAGGATTTAAAAACTTTGTTTATTTATGAAATGGATGAACAAAACAAAAGGGAAATAAAGATCTATACTTACAATTGACAGGTTTAAAACTCCAAGATCTTAAGAAGAAGATTTTAAATCTGGAAAAAAAAAAAAAAAACACCTGGAAGAAGCAATCCTTTCTGGAATTAAACAAACTGTAAGTAAATTGATTCTTTTATTTGTTAATTAATGAAATAAGTAACAAATGCAATAGGAAATTAAGCAAAGATCTGTATTTATGAATTTGCAGATCTAAACTTCAGGAATTAAAGAAAAAAAAAAAAAGAAAAAAAAAAAAAATGCAGGCTTGTTTCCTCTCTGTTCTTCTCTGGTACAAATACCCAGGTGAGCAAACTCACTTATATTGGCCTATGTTCTGTGATGTTGTGCTTGATGCTTGAAGCTTGTTCTGGAAATGTTGTTGATATGACTGTGTACTTGAGTATATTAGTTCATGCCTATTTTACAGATATATGTATATCTGCTCCTATGTTTACAGGCTCTCAAACCCTGTTCTTAAACTAAAATCTCCTTCTGAAGTTTATCTTAGACTTTAGGATTTAAATGAAATTGTTTATACAACCCAGACTTAAGTTTTAAAAATAGCTTGAGTATGTTTTGTTTCTAGACTACCTAGAAATATTAATATACAGTAAAAGAAAAAGAAAAAGGGGTTCTTGTTTAGTTTAAATTCAAACTCTTGAGTCAATCTCTGTTTAAGCATAGGTTATAAACAGAACTGGGTTGCTTCATCTCAAAGTAAAGATTTAAAACTATACTTCAGTCAAATTATTGAAGTGTCTTTGGAAATTTCCTGGAAATCAAAAATGACTGAGAGAAAAATAAAAATGTGTAAAATTCCAAACTTGGTAATCCATAAGTTCAGAATCAAGATTTGAATTCATAAACTTAAACATGATTTTTAACACTAAAATCATATATTTTTTTTCAATTTGGGATTAAGTGAGTTTTTCTGGGTTGAACAAAAGAAGGGTTTTGGGTTTTTATCTGACGATCTAGGGGATTTGGGATGTTGCAGTTCTTCCTGGAGGTGGAGGGATGTTAGGTGAGTGTGGTCACTGATAGGTAGGGGATGGTCGGAGATGTAGTTTAGAGGTGGCTGGAGGTGGTTTACAAATGCACAGGGGTGTGTGCATGTTTGTGATGGTGGTGGGTTGATGTTTCTGGGTTGCAGGGATTTCGACTCGGGTTGGTCTCGGGGGAAATAGGAAATGACTCGAAGCAAGTAGAGGAATGACCCGAAGTAAAATTTTAGCTTACTCGAGTACATTGTTTCAGGTTTTAGCAAAACAGAAACCTGTCTTTGCAGTTTTGAAATTGAAAGTTAAGTTTAAATTTAAACTAAAAGTTTAGCTTAGGATTTAAACTTGAATTTAAAATGAATTCAAATTGTTTGAATTCTTATTTTGTAATAATTTGAATGCAGGAATTCAAATTTGGTTTAAAATAAAAAAATAATAATAAAAAGAAGAAGAAGGAAACTGTTTCCAGTTTTGTAAAGTTTGAACTTAATACAAACTAAAATTGAGACTTAAGATTTTGAAACTGAATTTAAGCATGAAATCAAATAAGTTTCAATTCTGTTTCTTTGAAATAATTTAGATTCAGAAAATTTTAAAGTTTGGTTTTCAAATTTAACAGGAACTGTTTTTCTGTTTTAAAATGTAAAAGTGAATTTAAATTGCAAGTGGAGATTGAGATGGAGTTTAATCTGAAAATTTTGAATATGAATTCAAATAAGATTATTTGAGATTTGAAATCATTTAAGCTTTTAAATTTAAATTTGATTTGAAAATCTCAAGCATAAATGCATTGTGTTTTGGCATTTGAAATTGAAAGGTTAAGTATCTAAATTAGGAAATTCAAAATGAATTCAATCTGAGTTTTTAAATCTGAATTTAAAATTTTAAACTTCAGTTTTAAAATAAAGATTTAAGTTTAAATTTCTTTTAAATGATTAAGTGATTTGCATTGAATGGAAGGTGTAATTGTAAGAAGCATTTTAAAGAATTTGAATTTAAATTTGAAATTGAGATATGAAGTAATGTTTATATAAAGTTAAATTTGATTCAAATCTAATTTTGAATCTTAGTTTTAAAATGAATTTAAGTTTTATAAATTTAAGAGTTTAAACCAAATTTGGTTGATAATGTAAAAATTTAAATGGTTTAATTTTAAAAAGAAATTTATTTTAACTTTTGTAAACTTCTTTCATAATTAAGGAATTATCATCAATTAAGGATTTTAGATTGATTTTAATAAATGAATGATTTATATTGCATTTAATTATTAGGTTAATTAAATGAATAATTAAATTATTTAATAAATTAATGAAATAAGTGATTACTTAAGGTAATTAAGGATTAAGGGTTTAGGATTAATTATTCTTTGAATAATTAACTTGTAATTAAGAATGATTTATTAAATAAAATTAGTTTTTAATTAATGATTAATAATTAATTAATCAAGTAATAAATAAATGATTAAATAAAGTAACCATTGCTTAGTGAAAGTAATTATAGTAGATAATTAAAGATTGATTTATCAGATATTAGGGTTAATTATTTTAAGGTAAAATTAATTTATGTGGTTAATTAATTAAGATAATTGAATCAAGAAAAATAGATTAAGGTTAATTAACTTAAAAATGATTGAGAAATCATTATTAATTAAGGAATAATTAATTGTTGAAATTAATTAAGGAATAATTAATTGTTGAAATTAATTAAGGAATAATAAATCTATTTATTAAGGACAATTAATTTTAACTAAGATTTAATTAATCAATAATTAAAAGTTTATTTGTTAAAGTAATTAATTGAGAAATAAGCAATTAAGATTAATTAATTACAATTAAAGGATAAATAAATTAAGATAATTTATTTAATAAATGATTAATAAATGAAGATGGTTAAGACTTAATTAATTATAGTTAATGATAATTAATCATTGATTTAAAGATTACAAATAGAAGTAATTATGTGGGTAATAAATTTATAACCACACGGTTTATTCATCTTAATTGTAGATGCTGGTTGTTATTGAATGTTGTGTGATGGATTGATATATTTGATATGTGATGAGATGCTATGTGATACTTTGTGCTGATCTACTATATTTATGATGAATATATTGTCATATGAATATGAAACCCCTTGACCCGTAGAACGACATTTGAATTTCGATGCGACAGGGAGTCGGATTTCAGTTGGTTATCCGAAACCCACATCGAATCATATCAGTGAACCTTTGTGATTGGTAATTTATTTATCTATGAATCTGTGAATACAGATGAGCGTTATGGGTCATACCGCTTATCGATTTGATTGAATCTATTGTGCACTATTGCGTTGAACCCTTGACCACACTTATACACACACAAATATGGATTGCACGTGGAAATTTGTTAAGTCACAGATTTTTGAAATTGTTTTTAAAAATTTGATTTTTGAATCCAAATTAGTTTTGGAATTGGAATTGAAGCTTTTGAAAATGAGTTTTCAAAAATGATAGTTATTTTAAATAACTTGATCGAATCTTGGAATTTAAATGAATTAATTTAAATTTGAATTCAATATTTGAAATTGAATTCGATGATTTGGGATCTAGGGTTAAAAGAAAAAGTTATTCAACTTATAAATGGGTTTATATGGGTTTTTAAAACCATGTTAAAAGTGATTTTTGAAATTTTAGTTTAACCCAAGATTTAAACTGGTATATAATTGGATTTTTTTTTTCTGAAAACGGAAACTGTTTGTGAGCCTTCATATAAGAAATGAATTTCCAATTGGTGTTAAAAGGACTTCAAGTCTAAAATGAAATGGTTTTCCAAGTTTTAGATAAATCTTTGGAAATGCGTTTTGAAAGCTATAAATCTTTAATTTAAAGATTTAATTGGGTTAATCCAATTGAAATGGGAATTGTTTTGGAATCTATGAATAGATCTTTGTGAAACTGGGTGAAACTTTGTGAAATAAATCTTTTTGTTTAAAGATTCAAAATGGTAATTTGTTTAACCATTGAAAGAAAAGTTTTGGATTTTATAAGTTGTGACTTAACTAAAATCCCATATCCATATGTTTTAAAATATTGCGCTCATTATTCGGTTTAGCCGGGAAAGGACCTTGTGTCATATAGCCCATTCCGAATAGTGATACGACGTTATGGATAACATTTGAAGACCGGTGGTGAAGACCGGGTATTTGTGAGAACGATAGGATAACCTATCGATTGACTCTGCACTGAGTTGCTCCGGTATAGAGTTCTCCTTAGTGATGGGAAGTCCGATCGGGATTGTGGATACCCGGATTTGCAAGGGCTTCTTCGGAAGTGCCTTCGGTTCTGTTCGAACCCGGAACAGACTTGTATGGTTGTATGTCCGACATTACACTTTGAGATGTTAACTGATTTCTATCAAATACATTTCTGCTTGGTGGCGGAGAATTTATTCTCTTAGCTTAACACCCTTCTCTGAGACGTACGAACTCAGAGGTTTTGTAGTTGATATTTATCAGTGATATTCCCAATTTGGTAATGTGGCATGCTGAGTGCTGCTGTGTGATGATCATTGGTTGATCATTTGTGATATGATCATTTGTTTGATCATTTATCTTTGTGATCATTGCTTTGGTCATCTGTTGACCCAAAGCATGGCTTTGTTGCACAAAGCGTAGCTTTGTGGACGAGACTGCATCAGGACCTCACACCCCGGAAATGGTCGAAACAGGAAAGATGCGGCAAGGTTATGAGGGTCGCGCCCTTTAGGGTATGTCATTCCCTTCTGGTAAAGGGTGGTATCATGGTATGGAGCCCAGATACTTACTCATGTTGATACACTATACCTATTACTGTGTGGTGTTGTTGTTGCGAGCGCTCGGATAAAGGTCCCAAAGGACCGGGGGATGGCATATTCGTGTAGTAGTTACCTAGTTACAGAGGTAACCCGGCCTTGTGTTGGCAGAGATCTAACCGTAACGTTAGTTCTCGGGACGTCCCACCAGAGGCGATCCCATGTGGCAGTAGGAAGTTCCTTAGCCTGACCATTTGTTGGAAATCCATTCTTCAATTACGTGCCTTGTACGGTTTTAGTTGTAGAACCTGCCATTTAACATGGCAGCTATAGTAGGCATAGCATCATGGTACCTATGCTGGCTAGGATTTATATTATACTTTCGAAAGATTTTCCACTATGCACTAGTAATAATATCCAAGAATTTTTCTCGTAGTAAGCATGTTTGACTATCATAAGGAGAAATCTCCCCCATGTGTGCGTTTGCATTGTGTGTGTGCCGGGAGGCCTTATGGTAGTTTCATTTTTCAAAAAGCATTGCGGATTTCAAATTTAAATTCTTTTGTTTGTTTTAAAAGACCAAATGTTTTTGTTTGCTCATACCAGTCCCATGACTGACCTGGAGTTTATTGTTCCTTTCCTAAACTCTGGGTGCCCACTATTTCCCACACGGGCAGTCTAGAGTTGGGGTTTTCAGATAATCAGTAATAGGTGTAGATTCGATAGCTTTCAGCCTTAGGATTTGGCAATCGCATTTGGATCGAGTTGCTTCTCTTCATTTTGATTTGGGAGTTCGAGCTATTCTGGATTGGTGCTTTGGAGATTACCGATACTGGAGTTCTTCCTTGAAGACTATTTTGGAGATCTGTTCCGCTGCTGGTGTTATCTTTTATTTCCGCTGCTATTCTTTGTATCTCTGATAATGGTGATATCTATTGTACCATTCTGTTGTATCATTCATGTTGTATCAGTTATTGTATCAAATGTTGTATATTGATATATGTTGTTCATTTTCTTCCGCTGTGTTATTTACTTAATGTGTTATAAGCTCCGGCGACTCGAATTTGAGCGGTCGAATCTGCGGCATTCGAGTACAATGTAAAGTATGGATGTCGATTTTCGAACGCGAAAAATTCGAGTTCGTTACAGTATTATAATTTTTGATTTAAAGATTTTATTGTCGTGAGATTCTGTTCTGCCTTTATTTATTTTTTTTACCCTTAAGAATCCGCTTCCTAGGAACTTGGATTTACGGCCCATTAATACCGAGGATGTATTAGTCTCGATTTTCAAGAGTCGAAAAAATGGTTCCTCATTATAGATATATGAAGGCTATTATAGACATCTCTATGCTTGTTGGTTGCATGTTTGCTTCCTTGATGGTAGGTTAAAAGTGTTAGTCAAGGGCGATATTGGATTAGAAAATATCTTATAAGATAGGGTTTCATACATAGAATATCGTGCACGCCAATTGATATGAAGATGGAAGAAGGATTTGGAGATGCGCTTTGGACTTTAGGGAAGACTTTGGATATTTTCTTTTAGTTTGTATTTAACCATTTCTGGTTAAGTAATCGACCAAAGTGGTCTTCATCAACTAATATAGAGTGGTCGATATCTACCATTATTGTTGATGGTAGATTTGACCAGTTTTAACATGGACGATCTAGAGGCTTCAAGGAGCACAATGCGATGGTTCTATGACTTATGTTGGATGTATAGAGTAGTTCCAAACCACGATGACTTCAAATGGGAGTTGTAAGAATAGTTCCAAGATGGGCTCTTCCATGGATGACATGTGCAAAAGGATCGTTGATATTCCTAGATTCCAATGTGTACTTGTAAAGTAAGTGTTTATGAGGATGCTCACTTGGGTCTATGACGGTTACCCCGGATCACATGATGTTTCGATCTAAGTACCCTGGGCTGTCTATGAAGGGTGTAGTCTAGCTTCTGGCTTACTTAGTGGTATGGATTCGAGTACAGAGAAACCGAGAAGTTGACTAGTCCTTGACTCGTTGATGGGGTCATCTGTGTAACACCCCGATATTTTATGGGAAATATAATTAAAAGAAATTAAAAGCACATTTGGTACAGTGTTAAAGGCGCATGTTCACTTTCTTAGTAACCAAGGATCAAGTCCCCTTGTCGCCCAACATTTGGAGCAATGTTTTTTTAGCTGGTTCGTTTCCAGCGATTTTCCTACGTATTTCAGCGTTGTTTCTAACATGCGGCGGCTTTCCATTCGCTCCAGTGATGTAATAGGATGAGATGACTAAATTTTATTGGTTGAGTGATGGGTATGGGCTAGAATGGACAACCACTAAGTGTACGAAAGAACCAAATTTAATCTAAAATAATCTAGAATTATATTCGCTTAAACAATCTATAAATACATCAAACCTAAATCTAATCTCTTATTCAGCCGTCACCATAATTCCACAGTAAAATTAGAGGTATTGCTCTTCCTCCTTTTCTCTACTAAATAGACAAATCTCTACCAAATTAAATTATCTATATATATTTAAGCAACTTGGGGAATTTAGAAGAGGGAGAAAGAATAAAGCAAAGCTTTTTTCAAATTTATGCAAGCTCAAGTACCGATGAGTGGGAATTAATATGAAATAGAAAAATAAAGTAGTTCAATTTCAGTTCTTTTCAGGCATGTCAATATGAATTAATTTCTGTTATTAATTGAGAATAGATGTAAATTATTGCAACTTCTTCTTTTTCTTCCACTTCTCAAATCTAATTCATGTTTAGTTTAAAATATGGGATATCTAAATCGTCTATTCACGTTTTATGGCATAAATAAGATTGAAATTTATTTAAATTATTGTATCTTCTTCTTCTTCCACTTCTCAATTCTAATTCAGGTTAAGATTGAAATTTGGAACAAACCAATTGTTATTCATGTTTCATGGCGTAAATAAGATTGGTTTAATTAAATTGAATTAGAATTGTTATTCAATTTCTAATGGTAGAACAGATTAGTTGAATAAATCCCGAATATGTTAGTTGGATAAAATTATGGTTTTGATTGATAGAATTGCATAATTTTGAATATGGTTTTGGAACAAAATTGGAAAGTCTGATTGGCATAATTGTTTGCTTCATATGTGGTCTAAAAAAGTAAAGTGGAATTTTGTGTAATTAGATGGTTTGTGGCTATTGGATAAATTTTTCGTATAGATTAAATGTCTAAAAGGAGAACGTAAATTAGAGTGAAAAAAATGTAAATTAAATGGACCTTAAATGCTAGTGTAAATCTGTAACAAAATGGCATAAATTACAAACAAACCGTACGGACCTAACAGATGTGAAATTGAAACACAATTTATGTAAGAAAAAGAAAAATTGTGAAATAACCAAACCGAGTGTAAAATTGGCCTAAAATAGATAAATGGAAATAAACAATATGTAAACTGTAACGGTAAAATTAATTAATCTGGAAGCGATTTGGTTGGCAGACCTTATAAAGGTCTGGATAGGTGTTTCATGTAGTTAAGACAAAAACATAGTTTGGGGTGTACATACTAGGAGAGGGCAAGTAGGTTCGCAAGGATGTTTGTTACTTTTTATAGGTTGCTAGTACGTAGAATAGATATCATCTGCAATCGTAGGCTTCTTCAGGCAGATCAACGAGGACGAAAAAGGATAAGTGTGCTCCGACGTAGGCTTATTAAGGCAGATCGTTGGAGGATTTTTCCCGGCCGACTCAACTGTGGGCGCTCTTTCGAAGGACCGACACTTTGGATATGGAAAAGTCCACGTTGGTGATTAAGGGGATAGAAGGATAAGAGTCCAGTTTGGCGGAGCCTGAGTGCAACTTCGGGATCCTGCGAGGTTGTTTGAGTCGACGCTAGTCAGACTTAAGGGGAATTTAGTCACAGTGCATAGGTGAGCAGCATGACTTTCACACTGTAGCACGTGGATAGGTAAAAACAGCAGGTCCGATAGGCTAATTGACGCTTAGTATTACTGCATGGCTGACTTCCCTAGAGTGACCAAAGACTTCAGCTTCTTAGGAACTATATCTAAGAAGGATTCACAGCATTATATTATTAACCCTCTACGATATCCGAGGAAGACCTAGAATTAAACTATTTTATTCTTTCTGCTTCATTTTATTTCTCATTCACAGGACTTTATGTCTGACCCAATTCTATTTTTTCTATTTTTCCCAAATCACAGGTGGACAGGTCTAGATTGAGTTCTTTGCAGCTCGGAGGGTCATTGGAGTAGTTGTTATCTTCAGCTTTTGTTTCTTTTGTTTCATGTACTCTGTTTCTCTTTTCTACTCTATATATGAGGACCTATATTGTGAACTTTGTTATGTTTTATGTTTTGGTGGAGGCTACTTGGTACTTTTGGTTTCAGAAATAAATTTGGGATAATGTTGTTTTTAATGAAGTGGTTTTGCTGTTAGTTTATAATTGGTGAAAGTTTTCTTCTGCGGTAATATTTTAATCATTTTATGTTGTTGCCTTAGTCTCTATGCTATGTTATGAATTTTTATTTCACCCGACCACCTGTGCTTCTAGTCATGTCCGATTTTCGAGGTGCCTAGAGGTGCGGGGTGTCACAATATAGGTATCATATATCTAATATATTAAGTGAGCGAACGCGAGGATGGATGATGGATGCTATGTTTTCTTGATTGTCTATCACCTTAGGGATGTCACATGATGTAGATATGACCGATGTCGATATCTAGAAAACCCTTAGTAATTTGATGTATAGTACACCCATGATGACTTCATAGGGTAGCATATATTTGATGTTATGTGCTAACTCTGCAGATGTAGAGACAGGTCAGGTATGATTCTCCATACCCTCTTTTCCATATAATATACCGAATTTTATAGTGCTTTGAGATTATTTATCACTTGTACCAAACTATTATCTAACTCGAAGTTTTATGGTTTGTTTCTTATTATCTCGGGTGCCCTTAAATGAGTAGTCTAGATAGCAGGTGTAAATAACACTTGGAGTTGTGCAGATGGACTAGCAGATGGGGATGCTTTCTCATATTTGTTTTTTGAGTTATTATTGTTTATTCCACTGTGTGAAACCATGGAGCATTGATAGTGCTAACTTAGTATTTATTAGAGACAGTTTAACGATTAAGTTTATTCTGTTTTATAAACTGTGCTACTATTTTATATAACTTTACAAGCCTGTGTACTCCGATTCTACGGTTTATATAGCTATTACTGTCTTTCCTATTTTATATGTGAGATATACAATAGGTTATGTGGTTGTGTGATGTTTTATTTCTCTTTTTTTTCCATTCTCTTCTCTTCTTTTCTATCACTCGTTTTTATTTTTATTTCTTTCCATCGATAACCATCCTACATCGACCAGATGCTCCAACAACACACTATTCGATTACATAAGCATCGGTGGTATATGGCGATCGTCTCAAGTATGGTCTCCTATAGGCATTAACTGGCATGCAAGAAGAATTGGTAGGGTGATGTCTCTGGATGGGAGTACGAAAGAATGGAAAGATTATCCTATGCTAAGTATTTGGTGGATTCTCCCTGTGTGTCATGGCTACCAATTTCCCTATGCTATTAGAGGATGGGTCTGAGCAGTATGTGCAAGTATTACCAATGGAAACCAGAAGCCTGTAGTACTTACAAAGTTTTTGGGCAACAATTGAGAACTATTTAAGTGAAAAGGTTAAAGAGGTAGAAAATTCTGCTATGAATAAAGGTGTAGTTGTGACAATAAAAAAGGATGTGGGTGTTGGAAATAAAGTTGTTCAATGAACTATCAGATCTAAGAGTGTTTGGAGAAAAGTAGGTTTTGTTAACAAATGTAAACTAAGTGGGGATAAGGTTATGCACAAGGATTCTATTCCTGTGGGTGAAGAGAAAGTGTTAAAGTTATAGGTGAGCAGATTATAGAAGGCGAGCAAAATTTGTTACATGACGGGAAGGTGGGTGAAGTTAATTTGACCGATGAGGAGGTTGAAATGGTAGCAAAACATGTTGAAGAGGTTATAATAACCATTAACAAATTTCAAGCACTTCAGGATATGGAAGAGAAGGATAGTGGTTTTAGTTCATGCAATGGTGATTTTGAGGAAGGTGAAATTTTAATTGGGAATGAGCATTTCATAAGGCATAGCACAGTTGATAAAGTTAAGGACATGAATGTGCTGCACCAGGTGGTTGAACCATTAGTTGATGTTGTAAACTTTCGGGAATGCATCTCTAATGCTTTACAAATAGATGTAGTAACCTCCAATCTACAACAGGCTGTGCAGGTCTCTGTGCATATATAAAACAAGGAGGTGCATGTGCATGAAAAATCAATCATTAATGATCCACCTAACTAAGAAAATTCGAACCTACCTCTACACAATCATTTAATCTAATATATTCCCAATTCACTAATTAAAAAGGTTGTCATGCTTAAGAATTTGAATATTAATGATTTATCTATTCAAACTTCTTCCATTACACCATTTCTTAATCGTTTAAGCACCTCAAACCCCAACTCACATCCTATCATTTTTGTTCCTACTTCTGATGACAATAATATGAATGCCCATGATGAATCATATCTCAATCCTTAATCTCACATCCCTCCCCCTCTTGGTGGTATATTGACGCAGCGGATTAATCGAAATAAACTTCAATCGATGAAATGTAGCAATCAGTGAGTTGAGAATACTGTAAGGCCCAAATCCGTTGATCCAAAGATACCGGATTCTAGCTATCTTCGTCTCGTTGATCGCGCACGATGCCGAGAAAGAAGATCTACGATTCTTCGTACGTTGATCTAGCGCACTAGATACCGTGAATCGCCTTCTACGATCGTTGAATCGAGCGCACTCGATTAACCGAAAGAGGAGATAGGAGATCACACTCAACTACCAATTTGTATGAAAGCACAAAGCAATCAACAAGAAATTTTATTTCCAAAAATCAACCACCTTAAATGTACAACACACACCCCTATTTATAGAGTTTTCACAACACAACCCTTAAGTCGTGGCCGACTCATGACTCACGACTCATCATAAGTCATTACCGACTTAGCAACACAACAGACCGAAGTACATCACACGGCTCAAGAGCAAACGACTCAAAAACAACGACTTACGACTCATAACAGCGGCAAAAATAGACAACCTAAACATGACGACTTATATACAACACGAGTCATCAGATACAAACGCCATACGACTCAACTATATATGCGTACAACACGACTCAACATATGTCACGACTCAACCGACTCAACACCCATACAAGTTACAACTACTCACGACTCAAGGCTTCACCGACTCATGGTCTTCCCTGCGGCACATCCCTTCAAGCGAGTCATCTCCGAACGACTCATCTACTTCCACTTCTCTGCTCTTGTTAACTCGTACACGACTTATGGATGAGTCGTTGAGACGTGTACGACTTATCACCAGAAGCGGTGTCTCATTAGGTCGGTCCACATCTTCCTTCGTAGGTCGTTGCCGACCTAGACCTTCTTTGTTGAGTCGGAAACGACTCAAAGCCACTTCATTAGCTTGCAACGTCCCTTCTCGTGACTCCTTAGGTCGTGGACGACTCAAATCTACTCTCCTACGACTCATGCTGCCTTCACTGAGTCGTGTACGACTCATCACACTACACCACAAACTCATGTTTTCAGGAATTAAAGATTGCACAACTTCTTCTCTGGCCTTAGCTGCATCATCCTCCCCTGGTTGAGAAAAATTCGTCCTCGAATTTGTATATTCTTCTTCATCTGATTGTTTACCTCCGTAATATGGAACAAGATGTTTAACATTGAACACGTCAGACGTGTAAACATCTTCCGGCAGTTTCAACTTATAAGCATTTTCATTGATTTTCTTCACAATTTCAATTGGACCAATTTTCCGCGCCTTCAATTTATTGTATGTTCCTACCGGAAAACGGTCTTTTGTCAACACTGCATAAACCAAATCGCCTTTGTTAAATTCAACATTTCGTCGTTTCAAATCTGCAGATTTCTTATATTTCTCATTCGATTTCTCCAATCGTTCCTGAACGATTCTATGACATTCCGTCAATCCTTCAACAAAATCAGCAGCTCGTTTAACCGTTCCCTTTGACTGTGGCACTACTGCCAATTCCAACGGTCCCCTGGGTATAGTTGAATATACAATCTGAAATGGGCTGAATCTTGTGCTACGATTCACTGCATGATTATGTGCAAACTCGGCTTGGCATAACTTCATGTCCCAATTCTTCAAATTATCATGTACAAGGCATCGCAACAAATTTCCCAATGACCGGTTAACAACTTCCGTCTGTCCATCAGTTTGCGGATGATAAGCACTACCAAATTTCAGTTTCGCTCCCACCATCTTCCACAAACTTAACCAAAAGTGACTCAGAAAACGAGTATCTCTATCCGACACAATAGACCCTGGCAATCCATGAAGTCGATAAATCTCCTTGAAAAATAACTGCGCCACTCGAACTGCATCCGCTGTCTTTTTGCAGGCAATGAAATGTGCCATCTTCGAAAACCTGTCCACCACAACAAATATCGAATCATTTCCCCTTTGAGTTCTCGACAAACCCAAAACGAAATCCATGCTAATATCAACCCATGGCTTAGACGGTACAGGCAATGGCTTATACAATCCTGCATTCGTCGCTGTTCCCTTTGAAACCTGGCAAATATGACATCTCTCCACAAATCTCTCTACCTCTTTCCTCATTGACGGCCAAAAGTAAGATTGAGAAATCAACTGCAATGTACGATCTCTACCCACATGGCCTTCTTCATGCAACTCCTTGATAATTTTCATTCTCAAACTGCTCTCAGGAATACATAACCGATTTCCTTTAAACAAGAATCCATCAACCATTATAAATTCATCGGCACTCCCATCCTTCGCCTTTTCAACATATTTCACAAAGTAAGGATCTTCTTTAATCATCTCTGGTAGTAATTCAAACCCTGTCACCTCAACTTTCAATGTTGTCAGCAAATGACTCCGCCTACTCAAAGCATCAGGCACACGGTTCGTCACCCCTGACTTATGTTTGACCACAAAAGTAAACTGCTGCAAATAAGCAATCCATGATGCATGCCTTGCTGAAATTTTATCCTGTCCATGTAAATGCTTCAAAGCTTCATGATCAGTATAAAGAACAAATTCTTTCTGAAATAGATAATGTCTCCAATGTTTAACAGCTTGCACAACAGCATAAAACTCAACATCGTATGTACTATATCTCATTTTTGCTCCTAATAACTTCTCACTGTAATATGCAATAGGTTTCCCATTCTGACTCAAGACTCCTCCAATTCCCACCTTCGACGCATCAGTGTGCAATTCAAACAACAACTGAAAATTCGGTAAAACAAGAATTGGTGTTGTCGTCAATAGTTCCTTGATCTTCTCAAAAGCAACTCCCGCTTCCTCTGACCATATAAACTGTTTTCCTTTCATGCAATCGGTAACTGGTGCCATCACGCTACTGAAGTGTGGAATGAACCTTCGGTAGAATGATGCTAATCCATGAAAACTTCTAACTTCAGTGATAGTTCTCGGCTGTGGCCAATTTCTGACTGCTTCCACTTTATTCTGGTCTACTTGAATTCCTTCCTCCGAAACAACATACCCGAGAAATAAAATACTTCTTGTCATAAACGCACATTTCTTCGTAGCAGCATAAAATTGTTCTTCACGAAGTATAATCAACACTTCCCTCAAATGTAGAACATGCTCCTCCATACTCCTGCTATATATCAGAATATCATCGAAATAAACCACCACGAACTTCCCAATGAATGGTCTAAAGATTTGATTCATCACCCGCATGAATGTACTAGGTGCATTTGACAAACCAAATGGCATAACCAACCATTCGTATAACCCCTCTCTCGTCTTGAAAGCTGTCTTCCATTCGTCTCCAGGTCTAATCCGAATTTGATGATAACCACTCTTCAAGTCAATCTTCGAAAATATAGTTGCCCCACTCAACTGGTCTAGCAAATCATCCAGTCTTGGCATAGGAAATCTATAACGAACAGTGATCTTATTCAATGCTCTACTGTCTATGCACATTCTCCATGTTCCATCCTTCTTTGGCACCAACAATGCTGGCACTGCACAAGGACTCAAGCTTTCCTGAACACGTCCCTGTTCCAACAACTCTTCCACCTGCCTTCATAACTCTTCGTGTTCCTTCGGACTCATTCGGTAATGTGGTCTATGTGGTAACACTGCTCCCGGAACAAGATCAATTTGATGTTGAATGTCTCTAAGTGGCGGTAACACCTTAGGTAACTCCTCTGGAAAGACATCTTCAAATTCTTTCAAAATTGGCTTTGCTTCCTCTGGAATCTCAACTTCTTCACTACTCTCTCTCCCAATCAACAAAAATACTTCAGACTCCTCTTCAACTTCTTTCACAAACTCCTTCAAAGGCAATAAAGTTTTCAACTCTTCAATCTCTTCCAGCTTGCTCTCCTTCTGTTGCTGTTTCTTGGGAACCAAAGTGATTTTAGTACCCTTGAACATGAAACTGTAACTATTGGCACGACCATTATGTTGAACTGATCTATCAAACTGCCACGGTCTGCCCAACAACAGATGACATACGTCCATGTCTACAACGTCACACCAAATTTCATCTTTGTACTTCTTCCCAATAGAAAAATTCACATAAGCTCTTCGACACACTTTCACTTCACCACCCTTCCTTAACCATGCTAGCTTGTACGGTTTAGGATGCTTCTCAGTTTTCAAGTTCAATTTCCTCACAGCCTCTATAGAAATAATATTATCGCAACTTCCAGCATCAATAACGAACTTGCAAACTTTCCCTAGAATAGTGCATGTTGACTGAAAAATATTGCTTCTCAGCCAACTACAATCCTCCTCTTGCTTTGGTGTAAGACATGACCTCCTCATCATAAGATTACAACCTTCATCTCCAAACAATTCTTCCTCCTCCTCAACATAAGGTGCATTTGAGTATTCTGCCTCCTCACCATCATCCTCAACCTCAGCAACCATTGCTCTCTTCTTCGGCTTTGGACATTCATTGCTTTTATGACCCAACTCCTAACAATTATAACATTTGTAACCACTGCTAACCTTCGCCTTCTTAGCCTCCTTCACCACTGGCTTTGTAACAGGTTTAGGAACATTAGAACTTCCACCAACACCCCTTGCTTGATTATTGGAATTAGTAAACACACCTCCTCCACGCCTTCCTTGTTTCTCCCAAGCCAATGCTTTTTGATGTGCCTCTGCTACAGATCTTGGATCAAACATATTAACCATATCCTGGATCTGCATTCTCAAACCCCCAATGAATCTAGCAGTCAGCTGTTCTTCCGTTTCCATAATATCATTCCTGGCAATGAGTTGGTAAAATTCATCAGCATAATCATTTACTGATTTTGTCCCTTGCCTCAGATTCTGCAATCTCTGGTACATAAGTGATTGGTAGTTGTAAGGTAAGAAAGTGGATCTCATCAACTTCTTCATCTTATCCCACGATTCTATCCTTGACTTCCCCATTCTCTCCCTGGTAAGTTTAGTTTGCTGCCACCACGCCAAAGCTCTTCCCCTCAATCTAGTAGCAACCAACTTCACTCGACGATTCTCCGGCACTTCCTTGAAATCAAAGATTTCTTCAACATTAGATAACCAATCAAGAAATTCTTCAGCTACCATCCCTCCTTTAAATTTTGGAATTTCCATCTTCATACCCGATTCCCAACGTCGATCATCTTCAACATCCCGATAAGAATTTCGAATTTGGTCTCGATCTCGATAATGAATACTAGTTCTATCACCCTCTTCAACAAAATCAAAGGCACGCCTACATCGATCTCGACCATTATCATCCCTTCGTTCATGCATGCTTCTTTGACTATGTCTCTCTTCATCTCTATAGGCTTCATTGTCAAATTCATGTTGACTTCTTCTCTCTTCATGTGCATAGTCATGATGATCTCTTCGTGATGAAATTGATGTTTCTCTTCTATCTCCACAAGAATGTGGTGATACCCTTCTCGCTTCCGTAACCGATGGCGAAACTCGGTTTCCTCCATGGTTCGAGTTTGGTGATCTCCTCCTTTGATTCAAATCATTCATCAATTTCTCCAATTTTCCAATGCCTTCATCAAATTTCTCATTAATACGTTGTTCCATAAGCTCGGCTTCTTCTCTTCGATACAATGCTTCAACATTTTGATGACGGTTAGCTCTTCTTGGCGGCATGATTGAATCAACACAACACTTCACAAAACAACAATAAGTCACGGCTCAATCTTATCTCGGCTTGATCTTCACGACTTAACTTGCTTCGGCTACAACTTAGATCGGCCTCAATACTTCAAACACTTGGCGCGCAAAAATCTCCTCACAAATTCAAACACTCTCCAACACTTGATTCAAAATGTTGTAGATCAAATACTCCAAACTTGTTGCAACATCAAGATGAACACAACGAACACACCTTCAAATACTTGGCTCCAAGAATCAACTTAGCTATGATTGGCTAAATATGGCTCCGATACCAATAATGACGCAGCGGATTAATCGAAATAAACTTCAATCGATGAAATGTAGCAATCGGTGAGTTGAGAATACTGTAAGGCCCAAATCCGTTGATCCAAAGATACCGGATTCTAGCTATCTCCGTCTCGTTGATCGCGCACGATGCCGAGAAAGAAGATCTACGATTCTTCGTACGTTGATCTAGCGCACTAGATACCGTGAATCGGCTTCTACGATTGTTGAATCGAGCGCACTCGATTAACCGAAAGAGGAGTTAGGAGATCACACTCAACTACCAATTTGTATGAAAGCATAAAGCAATCAACAAGAAATTTTATTTCCAAAAATCAACCACCTTAAATGTACAACACACACCCCTATTTATAGAGTTTTCACAACACAACCCTTAAGTCGTGGCCGACTCATGACTCACGACTCATCATAAGTCATTACCGACTTAGCAACACAACAGACCGAAGTACATCACACGGCTCAAGAGCAAACGACTCAAAAACAACGACTTACGACTCATAACAGCGGCAAAAATAGACAACCTAAACATGACGACTTATATACAACACGAGTCATCAGATACAAACGCCATACGACTCAACTATATATGCGTACAACACGACTCAACATATGTCACGACTCAACCGACTCAACACCCATACAAGTTACAACTACTCACGACTCAAGGCTTCACCGACTCATGGTCTTCCCTGCGGCACATCCCTTCAAGGAGTCATCTCCGAACGACTCATCTACTTCCACTTCTCTGCTCTTGTTAACTCGTACACGACTTATGGATGAGTCTTTGAGACGTGTACGACTTATCACCAGAAGCGGTGTCTCATTAGGTCGGTCCACATCTTCCTTCGTAGGTCGTTGCCGACCTAGACCTTCTTTGTTGAGTCGGAAATGACTCAAAGCCACTTCATTAGCTTGCAACGTCCCTTCTCGTGACTCCTTAGGTCGTGGATGACTCAAATCTACTCTCCTACGACTCA
This sequence comes from Allium cepa, assembly GCA_030765085.1. Taxonomy (NCBI): domain Eukaryota; kingdom Viridiplantae; phylum Streptophyta; class Magnoliopsida; order Asparagales; family Amaryllidaceae; genus Allium; species Allium cepa. The sequence goes on along the minus strand of CM060945.1, from coordinate 126,124,926 downwards.
TGCTGCCTTCACTGAGTCGTGTACGACTCATCACACTACACCACAAACTCATGTTTTCAGGAATTAAAGATTGCACAACTTCTTCTCTGGCCTTAGCTGCATCAGATATCTCTTCCACCTAATCACTCTTTACAATCAATGTCAACTAAACTCCTTACTAATGCTCTGAATCAAATTCCCATTTTTGCAACACCCAAAGTCACAAAGAATAAAAACAAAAACAACTTAAAGGGAACCAAGAACTATTTAGACCGTGTTAATGGGAAAGACATTGATTATCAACAAACTCTGCCTGATACTACATCAACTTTATCTTCCTCCAGCAGAAGGACGAGGAGTAATGACCCCATCCGCCAATAGTTTAATTAATTTTACGCAACTTTGGGGTTTGGAATATCAGGGGAGCTTATAAGGAAAACAAATGGTTGCAAGCAAAGGATCTAATTCCTAGTAATAATCTTAGCATTCTTGCCCTAATTGAAACTAAACTAAATCACCAATTAACCATCAAAGCATCCACTTTGATCAATCCTACTTGGGTGTTGCATCACAATAGTTCAAGCCTTATATGGCCGAATCATGGTTCTAACTGACCCTATCATCTATACTCTTACCCCTATGTTATCTCATATACAGTTGATCCACTTTCATGCTCAACACCTTCCCACCTCAACATCCTTTTATATCATCTTTGTTTATGCTGGTAATCATAGATAGACAAAATACACTTTCCTTGACTATCTCTCCCATCTTAGTCAGGAGTCTCACCCTTAGTTTATTCTTTTTGATTTCAACTGCATGTCAATTACCTCTGACCGACTGGTGGAGTTCCTTTAAGCCTCAGAGATATTGTTCCTCTCAATAATGACTTACACTTTGCTAATCTTCATGAAACTAATTTCACTGGTACTTATTATACATGGAATAATAAAAGCAGAACTGGTATTAGTACTACAAGTTGAATTGATCACTCCTTTATCAACTCATCCTCCATTGTTAAATGGCCTAATCTCATAGCTCATGTCCTTCCCCCAACATTGTATGACCATTCTTTATCGTCATCAAGTATGGTAGTTGTGCTATTGAAAAAATAAAAAATAAAAAATAAATTTTTTATTTCATGGATTAAGGATCCAGAATTCTTACCCCTTGTTCTCAATTATTGATCAACTTATTTTATGGTAAAAAAATAGAAACTCAGGTTTACAAGGGAAGCTCTTAAGATATGGCTAAAGCTAAATTTGGAGATGAAGAAGGTCTTTCAAAGAGCTTGACTGAACAATTACAGAGTCCAAGTTCGCATGTTGAAGCAACCAGGCAACATACAATTATCTTAAAAGGAGCATGAGCTATGTTTGATGCTTTCTGTGGAATTAACAATTGAGATGAATATGAAGAAATAGAAGCTTAGGAAGGAGTGGGATATGCAAGGTGATAGAAATACTAGGGCATTTCATAGTTCTCTTAAATTAAAGAAAGTTAAAAGCAATAATTTTCACGTAAATGATGAGCATGACAGGCATCATGATACTCCTGAAGCAATTATTAAGGCTTTCATTGAGTATTACACTCAACTCCTGGGAACCATAGTAGTCAGAAAAACTAATTTAGAAAAGTTGCTTTCAACCAGCCTTCCCTTTTTAAGCAATTATGATGTGAATTTACTTTCAGCTAGAGTTACTGATAATGAAATTAAATCAGCAGTTTTTGGTGTGGATAAAGCTTTTTATGGGGTTCTAGATGGATTTAATACCACTTTCTCCACCCATTGTTGGCTTATCATCTTAAAAGGCTTTTTAAAAGCAGTCCACAATTTCTTCAATCATAGAAAAATCATAAGTGGAATCAATGCAACCAGTTTAGCCAAAATACCTAAATCTAACCAAGCTTCTACTATCATGGTTTTTAGACCCATTGCTTGTTGCAATGTTGTTTACAAGTGTATTTCCAAAGTCATCTCCTAAACATTAAAGCTAGTGCTATCTCACATTATTCTCCCAACCAATCTTCCTTCCTTCCTAATAGGAGTATCTTGGATAATGTCATGCTCACACATGAACTGCTGAATGGTTACAATAGAAGTTATATTTCACCTAGGTCTATGATTAAAATTGACATAAAGAAGGCTTATGATTCTGTACAGTGGAAGGCTATAATTGCTATCCTGGCTAGAATGAATTTTCCATGCCACTTGGTTAGCCGGATATACACTTGTATTTTATTAGTCACTTGTTCCCTAGTCCTCAATGGCATGAATTTTAGGTATATTAAAGGTAAGCAATGTATATGGCAGGGGAACCCAATGTCCTCCTATCTTTTCATTATAGTTATGGAGCTATACACTAGTATGTTAAACAAGTAAAAAACTAAAAGTAATCTATGCTTCATTCGAAGTGTAGGGACCCTTGCATCTCATCCCTCATTTTTGTTGATGACGCCATCATCTTTACCAAACCAACTGTGGCATCCCTACAACGCATTATTAGGATCTTGAACAATTTTCAAGGCATTACAAGCATGTAGATTAACCCTCACACGCTATTTTTATCTTTAAAAGGTGTTCTAGAGCCCCATAGGAGTGAGCTGCATGCCCTTTTAGCCTTACCTTCCATGAGTAATAGTATTACTCGTTAGGCATTCCTCTTTCTTCTAGGAAAATTATTTATACGGATTGCCTCCCACTTTTTGAAGAAATCACTAGAACTATGAACTCTTGGGTTAATAGATTTTTTTCCAAGGTAGGAAGACTCATTGTCATTAAGACAACCATTCAAGCCATGATAGTTTATTGATGTATATGTTTCATCCTTCTTACCAAACTAATTGAACAAATCAAGCAAGCGATGAACCACTTTTTGTGGACTAGTAATATGCATTCTAAGAAGCATGTTCCTTTGGCTTTTAGCAAGGATGAAAAAGCACATGCTTTTGGTGGTTTGGATGTCAAGAACATTACGTTCTAGAATAAGGTAGCATTCTCCAAGCACTTTGATAATGTCCTCAACAATAAAGATTGTTTATGGGTCAAGTGGGCTAGGAAGTTTCACCTTAATAGCAAGAATTTTTGGACTATTGATATGGCTCCATTATGTGGTTGGGTTTGGAGATCTGTATTGCAGTTAAGGGACTTACTTCTTCCACATTTGCAGTATTCTCTTGCTTATAACAGTTCTGCAAAGTTTTGGAATATCCCATTGGCCATGAAAAGGCTTACACTAGCTAATGTTTTAACTTACAATGATAGGTTTTAATCTGGAACCCTATAGAGGCTAAAGCTAGTGATTATGTGCATGAAAGAATCATTTCTGCTCCTTATTCTAGTAATGTGATAATTTGGGAAGTTTGGAATATGATTCAGGGTAAGAAATTGGATGGTGGGGATGACCTATATGTATGAACAGCTACGCATAAAACTCATTCAATCTCAATTGTTTACACATCTATCTCTATGACTAATTGGATGCTAATTTTTTTGACATAAGTGGGTTTGGAATTCCTTCTATTATGCGAAAGAGAACTTTATCCTATGGAAAGTGTGTTGGAGTTTGAAATAAAGTCAAACTGGAAACAAATTTGTGGAGCTTTGTTTTTGTTTAGTTGAATAAGTTTGTTGAATCAGTCTTTAGGCATGCGCTTTAATATTGCCGCATGTAGTTGCTTTTGTGCCATAAAGGTAGGAGAACTTTTAGGTCAATTTGCTTTATGTATGTAGTGCTTTGTTATTTGTTTTAGATAAGCAGCAGTTGATAAAAGTTAATTTTTTTATACTGATTTTATTTTCCTACATCTGGTATCAGAGCCGGGTTCTTATTGTTGTTCTCAGAGTGCTTGAAAGCAATATAACAACAATGAATGGATCAATCCAACCTCAGCTTCCAAAGTTCAGAGGAAAGAACTTTGATCAATGGTGTATTCAGATGAAAGTTTTGTTTGGCTTTCAGGAGCTGATGGAGATTATCGAGCATGGGTATGTTGAGCATGTGGATGAAGCTGCTACAGCAGCTCTCACTCAAGTTCCAGAAGGATAGTTTGAGGGAGAATCGAAAAAAGGACAAGAAGGCGCTGTTTTTTCTTTACCAAGCGGTAGATGAGGTTGTTTTTGAACGGATCTCAAGTGCGACAACAGCTAAGGAGGCATGTGATATGTTGCAAAAATCCTACAAGGGCGATGAAAAAGTAAAGAATGTAAGGCTGCAGACCTTACGAGGTGAATTCGAAACTCTTTTTATGAATGACTCTAAATCCATTTCGAATTATTTTGCACGAGTACAATCTGTTGTAAATCAAATACGGACTAATGGTGAAAAATTAGATGATTTACGAGTTATTCAAAAGATTATGAGATCCTTAACAACTCGTTTTGATTATGTTGTCGCTGCTATTGAGGAAGGAAAGGATTTGACAACTATGACTGTTGAAGGATTAATGGGTTCGTTATGTTCTCATGAGCATAGAATGAATCAAAGGGCTACAGGTTCCATTGAACAAGCTCTTCGGAGCAAGGTGATACTAACAGGGAAAGGTGGATTTCATGGTGGAAAGGCATCAACCCAAGGAAAGGGTAACAAGTCCTAAAGCTTCAAAAATAATTTCAATGGGAAGGATCAAAATTTTGAAGAAAAAAGGTACGGTAAATCCAAAGTGCGGCGTGATAAATCTAAGGTGAAGTGTGATCAATGTAATAAGTATGGTCATTATCAATCTGAATGTCGTGCTATATTGCCTCAGAAAGATGCCGAACATGCTAATTGTGCCCAAGATGTGTTACAGGAAAAAGAAACTTTGTTGTTGGCATGCAATGTTCCAGAAGAAGTATACACTGATCAGTGGTATTTGGATACTGGTTGCATTAATCATATGTGCGGAAAAAAGGAATTTTTTTCTCACCTTGATGAATCTGTGCGTGGGAAGTCGGTTTCGGCAACAAAGATGAAGTTTCAATTATGGGTAAAGGTAAAGTTCTCATTCGATTGAAAGATAGTTCTTATGAACATATATCAGATGTTTTTTATGTTCCTAATTTGCACTGGAATCTACTAAGTATGGGCCAACTTTTTGAAAAAGGGCTCAAAATCACTATTGTTAATGGTGTTTGCACTATTAAGAACCATAAGAATGAGCTTGTTGCCGTAGTTAAGATGAGCAAAAATCGCATGTTTCCCTTACCTTTACATACTGAAGTTGTTTGTGCTTTTAATACTCTTATCACAGGTATGAATTGGTTATGACACTTTCGCTTTGGTCATCTCAATTTTAACGGGTTACAGCTGTTGGCAAGAAAGAAAATGGTTACAGGATTGCCAACGTTGGAAGGTTCAACTCAGTTATGTGAGGGTTGCATTCTTGGAAAGCAACACATGGTTTCTTTTCCAGTTGGAAGATCGCGTAGAGCTTCTCAACCACTACAACTTGTACATTCAGACATATGCGGACCAATGGAGACAACATCACATGGAGGTAATCATTATTTTCTTACATTTTTTGATGATTACAGTCGGAAAACTTGGGTTTATTTCTTGAAGCAAAAATCTGAAACATTCGGAGTGTTTAAAGAATTTAAAGTTTATGTCGAAAGACAAAGTGGATACTCTTTGAAGATGCTTCGAACAGATAGAGGAGGAGAGTACATTTCTACTGCATTCTCTGATTTTTGTAAAAGTCATGGAATCAAGCATCAGCTCACTGCAAGTTACTCTCCACAATAAAATAGCATCGCCGAGAGGAAGAACCGCACTATTGTTGAAATGGCACGTAGCATGTTGCGAGGTAAATCATTACTGAAAGAATTTTGGGATGAAGCTGTTTCATGTGCCGTATATCTCCTAAATAGATGCCCAACTATAAGTGTTGCTGATATGACCCCCGAGGAAGCTTGGAGTGGAACTAAACCAGATGTTGAATCACCGCGAGTCTTTGGATGTGTAGCATATGCTCACGTACCTGTTGAGAAGCGGAAAAAGTTTGACGCTAAAGGTGATAAATGTATCTTTATTGGTTGCAACGATCATACTAAAGGATACAAGTTGTTCAATCCCACAACGCAAGAATTAGTAGCGAGTCGAGATGTTCAGTTTCAAGAAGACGAGGCCTGGGGTTGGGCGAACAACATGCAGCAGCATGTGGAAATTCCTATACTTGATGACTCAGAAAAGCAACCTACTGTCCAACTCCAGTAGCCAAACTCACCTAGTCCTTTTATTGAGACACACTACTCTACTCATTCTCGTGTGATGCCTGCACGTTTAAAAGATTACATTGTTACTAATGCCACGATTATTGCTAATGAGGAACTAGTCAATTCTGCACTGTTTGCAGATTGTGATCCACTTACTTTTGCAGAAGCAGCACAACATGATGGATGGGTTTGTGCTATGGATGAAGAAATCCATTCCATTGAAACAAATGATACTTGGGAGCTGACTTCGCTGCCAAATGGAAAGCAATCTATTGGTGTGAAATGGTTTACAAAACTAAATACAAACCCGATGGTTAGGTGGATAGATTGAAAGCACTACTAGTTGTGAAAGGATACAAGCAAAAGCCAGGAATAGATTGCTATGATGTTTTTGCTCCTGTAGCACGACTTGACACTGTTCACATGGTGGTTGCCTTCGCTGCTCAAAATCAGTGGCAGATACATCAGATGGATGTCAAATCTGCATTTCTTAATGGTTTTCTTGAAGAAGAGGTCAATGTGGATCAGCCTATAGGTTATGTGAAGCCGGGTCAAGAGCATAGAGTATTCAAGCTTAAGAAAGCCTTATACGGGCTGAAGCAGGCACCAAGGGCATGGTGCTCTCGTCTTGACACTTACCATTCTGCAAATGATTTTGTTAAATGTCCTTATGAGCCTAGTTTAATGTCAAATCTAACTCGACTGGAGATATGTTGTGTGTTTGTGTATATGTAGATGATCTAATATTTACAGGAAATAATATCAGCATGTTTGATGAGTTTCGGGAGTCTATGACTTGCAACTTTGAGATGACGGATATGGGTCTTATGCATACTTTCTTGGTATTGAAGTTGCACAAACTGAAACAGGCATTTTTATTTCGCAACACAAATACGTTGCAGATATCCTAAAACGATTTAACATGGATTCATGTCATCCTACCAAGACTCCTATTGAAGCTAAGCTGCACTTGCAAAAGGATGGGAGTGGTGAAATTGTAAGTGCTAATTATTATCGTCATTTTGTAGGAAGTCTTCGATATGTAAAAGCGACTAGACCATACATTGTCTATGGTGTTGGTCACATCAGCCGCTTTATGGAGAGGCCTAGTCAGGTTCATTTGTGAGCTGTGAAACGCATTCTTCGCTATGTTAATGGTACTCGGAATCATGGTATCCTTTATTCTGCAAATACGAATTCCATTCTTGAAGGTTATACAGACAGTGATTGGGCAAGAGATGTCGAAGACCGGAAGAGCACCTCTGGTTATGTGTTTAACATTTTTTCTTGAGCCATATTTTGGTCTGCAAAGAAGTAACAGGTGGTTGTTCTTTCCACTGCTGAGGCAGAATATATTGCAGATGCATCTTGCGCATCCCAGGCTGTTTGGTTGCGAAGATTACTTCATGAGTCGAAGCAGTCGCAGGCTTCTCCAACACCGATTTTATGTGACAACAGGTCTTCTATTGCTCTCACAAAAAATCCGATGTTTCATGGCAGGAGCAAACACATTGACATCAAGTTTCATTATATCTGTGAATTGGTTAAACAATCTGAAATTCAAATGGAGTTTTGTCAGTCCGAGGAGCAAGTTGCTGACATTCTCACCAAGCCAGTACCAGTTGAGGCGTTCTATACTTTGAAGAAGAAGATGCGAGTCTGTAGCTTTGAAAGTTTGAGTTTAAGAGGGATTATTGGAGTTTGAAATAAACTCAATCTGGAAACAAATTTGTGGTGTTTAATTCCTTTGTTTTTGTTTAGTTGAATAAGTTTGTTGAATCAGTCTTTTAGGCATGTGCTTTAATATTGCCGCATGAAGTTGCTTTTGTGCCACAAAAGCAGGAGAAATTTCAGGTCAATTTGCTTTATGTATGTAGTGCTTTGTTATTTATTTTAGATAAGCAGTAACTAATAAAAGTTAATTTTTTTATACTGATTTTATTTTCTACAAAGTGCACAAGAATACTTTGAAAACAATGTCTAAAATCCAAAGTAGAGAGCATGATGTGGTTATTAACTTAACTTTTGCAGGTATCACGAGCAAGATGTGTTACGCCTTTTCTTCAATTGTCAAGTTGCTTATGACTTATGGTGTATGGAATTGGCTAAAGGTAATTTGCAGCAAACGTTGCTTGATGGTACAGAGGAATGTAAGTACTTTCAAAGCTCGAAAATGGGAAGATTAAAATTCTTTGGTGCTGTAGTACATATTGAAGACATTTGTTCCTGAGAAAAAACTTTAGGGTGCTTGATGGTAAATGTAAATCTAAAATGGTGTTATGCAATGATTTATATCATAGGATAAGGTTGGGATTGCTAGTGCATCGAATTATGTCTGAGTTGGATGCCTCATTATTGTGGGCAAGTTAATTTTCCTGCTGTTCAATTTTCTTCTTTCTTTCTTTGTGGACCATTGTGGTTTTTTTCCTTCTTTAAAGGATTGAGCTTCTTTTTCTCAATCTTTTCTTTGTTTAATAAACCTAGTATGGGCCCAGTCAACATTGCTTGCCTGCCCCACATACACACACAAAAAAACGAATGCAAAATCATTTTAAATTAAAAATTGAAGAATGAAAATTTGTTTATTTTATTATAGAGTCTGAAAACAAAATTAATTTATATGTACACAAAAAAATATATACATATAAAATACAAAAAATATATATGCGTGTAAATAATATACTAATATACATACATACATATAATATATATGTGCATGTACGTATGTTAATACAAAAATAAAATATATAAAGTTACAAATATATATACATATACATCCAATAATGCTAACGACGAATAGTAGAATTTTTTTCATACATTTGTTAAATTAAATTATGTTTGAAAATTGATAAAATAAATAAATTATTTATAATATGATTTTCGCTTATTACTATTTTTATAATATTATGAACAATATTTTAACATTTAAATATAAGAACATATATATATATTATAGTTTAGAATCAATTTTTAATTTTAATTACTAATTTTAGTAAATATATGTGTAATTTATAAAAAAAATGATTGTTTTGTTGCTAAAAGCTTACTTGGTAGTGAGTTAATATTACAAAATTTAAATATATTTTATATGATACACTTGTTGATATTATAGATTTATTAAATTTATTTGATTTGAATAATATATAGAAATATATTTTTTCCATGACGAAAACATCTTAGGTATAAATCTAATCATATGAAAAAATTTAACATAATTTGTATGATATAATACATAATATTTAAAATTATGAAGTGTATATGATTTAAATAATATTATTTTAATTTTAACTAAATCTTTTTAATGATGTTGTGAGTATTACGGTGTGTGTATATTGCATAATTTTTTTTATTACATAAGCACATAAATATACGGCCATCGAAGATGTGACAATATATCAATATACTAGATTCGTCACCTATCAATCTGAACATCATATGATATAAAATATATCATTAAACTATATTTGTACATTAATATACCTTTACCATAGCCTATCGAATACATGTTCAAATGAAGATACGAGCTCCTTTGAATCATATTCCAATTCTGTAGGTGCTAGTTTCGAATTGTTGACCATTGGCTATCGAATAGCTTTTACTTTTTATTTGATTTAAACTTGAAAAATGGAGGATATGGTGAGATTCTAATCAACTAGAGATAATGTAGGTTAATGTAGCAAAATGTGATGGTAGAATGAGGGTTATGATGCTGTTATAAGGGAGAGACCAGAGAGATAAAGTGGGATCAAGATCCTTTTTTTCCTTTTGCTCATTCTCTACCTCTTATCTTATCAAAACCCAATCTTATTATCTATAAAATATTCTTAGGAATAAAAGTACGAAAGAAGGAACATGAGATCATTGATAAAGATCAGAAAGCACCAAGATAGCCTGGTTAAACATAGCTTTCGACAAGAAGATAAAAGAGCCAGCGGTTCCTTTAGAAGGTTAAAAGGACGTCTCAATAGTGTCAACAAAGAGCTTTCGACAAGATCGAAGGCTAAATTTCGAAGGCAATATTTAACATGTCAACAACATCCAAAGTACTCAAAAAGACACCTCTCGAAGGCAATGGATAGCAGACACTCTACATTTTGTGCCAAACCATTCAAAACGTCTTGGTTTCGCCTTCATTCACTTCCGCCAGAGATGTATTCAAACAATTTGTCCCTTTCGAAAGCATATGAAGCCCTTCGAAATGGTTAGGGCCACTCTCATCTATGAAAGAAGAGCTATACAGCCACCATAAAGGCATAGGTTCTGATTTAGTCAGGGTAGAACCTTTCAAAGTAAACCATTTACAACAAAGCCATTTTGGGTGTTTTGATTCATTTAAAGCTAAAAGAAGACATGTTTCGATAGTGGCGAAGTCTAGCGCCCAAGTCAACCTATGTAGCACGTCCACATTCAAGATAGAAGTGCATCAATAGACCTTTCGACGGGTTTGAAAACTATCAAGCAGTGCCTTTCGACGAAGACGAAAGGAAACAAGGCGAGAAAGAGAAGCCCGGTCTCCAACAGCAGCAGAAGACCGACTGAAATCCTTTCGACCACGTCAAAAAGTTAGACTCAGATGGCACTCACAAAAGCAGAGAAATTGATCTTTCGATTGTGTCGAAAGCTTGGGTCAAAAGCTCCCCATGCACTTATAAATATGAGCCCAGGGGTCAGTTATAGGAATCCGATTTCTTTCACTTTACACTTGTAATTTCTTAAGCTTGTAAACCCAATTCCCAAATCAAATTGGAGATTTGGTCAATTTGTTCAATTGAGTTCTATAAAAGGGAGGATTGTGATATTCCTGATTATAGTAGTTCAAGGATCCATATTTCATAGAATTCATTCCACCGGTTATTGATTTAGTCGATGGAGATCCTTTGATAGAGTCAAAACCCTCAGCTTACATGTATCTCAAAAGTTTTAGCCTAAATCCCTAACATGGAAAGAGCCTAACCTTTCGATTACGTCGAAACCCCTCCATTTTTACTTTTCTAAAATCCATAATCCATTAAGTCACTAATTTAAGCCACCTCAACTGCATCGAAAGGTGGTTTCGTCAAGGTCTTTTATCAACTAATCCGAAAGGATTCTCGAAACTGAAGTTAACCTTTCGACTTTGTGGAAAGTAAAAAGATGCATTCTCAACCATCTTTTTCGGCCTGTTTTAGCGACTTTTATACCTTCGAAAGGAGGTTTCAAAAGTTCCACCCATACTCCAATTTGAAATTTGAGGTATTGACAAGTTTTCTTATCAACATTTTTGGCGCTTGAAGGAGGGCTCGACCTTTGGTCCCGGATAACTTTCATTACAGGTCAATTGCATGAGAGTACTTCATCCAAAATAAGAAGATGGAAAGTGCCATGAATAATATTAATATCTCAAATAAAGGGGCTATGCCACAATCCATTCTGCAAAACAATATGGTCCCAAACATCAACTTAGAGAATATGGAAATTGGGCAACCACTAACCTTAATAAGATCGAAAAACAATGAAATTGAAGTTCAGAATCTACAACAACAAATGATAGTGCTGCAAGAAATTTCTGAAAGAGCTCCACCTAGAGAATCACTAAAGATTAAAGAAGAAAAGGATGACTCCAACGAGGTAAAAGACCAAGAGTTAAACCAAGAAATTCAAGCAAGAAGGTCCCACGGGCAATGAAATAGCCCAATCCAAAGAAACAATGAAAGTTGCCATAAAAAAGAAGCCGACCAAGAAGACCTCCTACACCAAATAATGATAGATACACTTAAGGGAAGCAAAATTTCTGACCTGGAGAAATATGTTATCCTATAAAAAACTCCTTTCTCAGAAGAGATAATGGTAGTCAGCGTCCCTTCTCACATTCAAATCCCCTCATTGAAGTATGATTGAACATCCGACCCAGAAGGTCACTTAGCAGCTTTTGAAATACGAATGGACTTATATAATGCTCTAGGGCTAATTTGCTGCAAAAATTTTACATTCCTTTTCAAGGAGCAGCTATCAAATAGTACCAAGAAAAATCCATCTGTTCCGGGGAATAATTTTCTTATGAATTTATGATACAATTTTATGCATTCAAAGATCCAACTATGGACTTTAGCTTGCTAGCTACTACCCAGCAAAGATCGGGAGAATCACTCGATGAATATTTAAAAAGGTTTCATACAAAGGCATTAAAGGACGAAAGTATAACCAACAGGGAAAAGCTTATGACGGTTTGATCAGGGTTGATAGAACAAACCTCATTTTGGGAAGACCTTTATATCAACGGATGCAAAGATCTACAATACTTCTAATTCCAAGAAGGAAAATTTATCAGTTTAGAAGAAATGAGCCATGACAAGAAATGACCGAGACAAGACATATAAGGAGAAAGATCTAGTCCCCAGAATTCCGATCAAGGGTTAGATAATGGAGGAAGAATTTGGAAGAGAATTCTGCATTCCACTTATGTAGCCTTAGGATAACCTCTTTCTCATATTTATGCCTCGGTAAAGGATGAAGGAAGTTTCTCAAATACTCATAAAATGAAAGGCCGATCAGAATACAAAAAGAGGAAAATTATTGTGATTATCACAGCAAATGGACATAAGACCGATGAGCGTCATGCTTTCACTAGAATAATTTAGAATACGGTCATGTCAGGAACTTTTAAAGGAGTTTACTAAAGAATCATAAAGCAAACTCATGAAGAAAACAGCTTAGCAACTTCAAAAAATATGGACTCCTATCAAATCATGAAGCTCTACAGCATTATTTCAACTATGAATTCACTTCTTCCTTAACATTTTAACTTGATTTGTACTTTATTCATACTTAGATTTGTATTGAAATTTAATCATGTACTGATTCAAGATTCAAGTGCTATTGCGGGAAAACAAAGTCAGTCCATAGCATTCAAAACATTCTTGAAGGACAACAAATTTCTAACAACCTGGGAAAGGCAGCTCAAATGTCTAAAATATAATGACTATTAATGTTTTAATCAATACAATACAAAAACCGCACTCGTGAAACTTACCACTATAAGTTCTTTGTCAGCATTCGAGGAAAGCTTACAAATATCCTACTCCACTACTAAGTAGTGCCTATCAGGACATGGTAATCGATCCAAAGAAAATAACTATGTATCCCAACTCTATTTTTGGCAAATTGTTTGAAAAGGAGTTTATCAAACATATTTTCACAAGAAAAATATTTCTAATTACCCCGCAACCAGAGGGACGAATTTCTATATTTCATAAACTAATCTTCCAAAGATATTATATAGCATCGGTTAATGCACATAAAAGATTTTTAACTAAGCAGTCTTGATATCTCAAAAGTTTTCTAAAAAGCATTTGCTAGGGGATGCCATTCATATCTTTTTATGAAATGTTTTAAAGTTGTCAAAAGGTCATTGACAAAAACTCAGACTAGGGAATCTTATACTCGCTTAAAAAACTACAGGTTCATGAATCATGACCTCCTAATCTTTTATTTGAGATTTGTATTTCCCTTATGAGCAAAACAATTTTTAGCCATTGCCAAAGGGACCTTGGGGAGGAAGGGTCAAATCCTCTTAAGCCCTTACCAAAGGCACATCCTTGAGAGAGGATCAAAACTGGAACGACCCGCAAATCCGTACCCCTTGAGTCAACACTATTCTCATCAATCAACTCAAGGTGAACACAAAATGAACCATTTAGGTCAAAGAAGAAGAGGTAGAAGAAGAGAAAACAGAAAACAACAACATAATCTTACCATCGCAGCGGAAATAAAATATAATAGATATTCAATAATATTTACACAAAACAAATACATCTGTTTATATATTACATCATCAGAGTATACATCAATCACATACAACTGGACAGTAACCATAACCCGTCCACACAATCTGAATACATGGCGGAATATTTTAAGCAAATACGGAAGTACGCATCGCTATCCAGCTCGTCTCCTGAGCTCTACAGCATCCTTTTCTGTATCCTATAATACTCGGTCTAACCCGAGCATTATAGTTAAATAACACCCGAGTCAGTCTGGAATACCAGTGTGAGAAAACCACACTCAAATTGATTATTAAAGTTTCAAAATCCTTTGGAAACAAAAGCATCTCGTAAGACCACGTCACAAATAAACATGCCGGGTTTTCACCTTACGATAGCTAAAACATTTTTATGTTAAAATCCTCTGATATCATAATAGGGTCTATGTACAAATGCTTATTAAAATAGCCGAAATTGTTACGTGATTAAATTCCAGCTACTAGCCACATAGTGGGTAATACAAACAAAACTCGTAAAAGGCGCGTAGGGAAAATGGATTTCCAACTAATGGCTAGGCACTGGGGTACCACCTGTCACAGTACGTGGCCTAGATCACCGTACCGAGGATCACTCCTGACCCCCTGCAACACAAGACCGGAACTACCCCTTACTGGATAATCTCGAGTGAGATCACCCCACGGTTGGGATCAGCAACGCACCACTAAGCCGAAATAAAAGGGACATCTAGACAGGGATGACCTCACCCTAAATGGGTGCTACCCACCTAATCTTGCTGCGTAACCCCTGATTTTTAGTCATTCCGTATTGATGAGGCTTGAGGCTAAGCGTTACCTTTTAGAACATATCCCTTAGAATGCCCATCGCCCACCTAACGATGTTGCGAAAGCATTCATCTATACAAGTCTGTCCCGGGTTTGAACGGAACCGAAGGCACTACTCCTACTACATCCATTTTGGAAACCTCCTCGGGATTAGTAGCGACTAGCCCTTGCACTTCAATGCTCCACCTTTGAATCCAAACTCGTTTTCCTCACGAAAACGTTCAAACCGGATAGAAGTGGTTTTCGAGAAATTAATCCCGATCCCGGTCTCTTCGAAACGATCAACGCATTTGTCCAATATTGATAGTCGGTTATTTAACTATCAATTAACATTCAAAAACAACCATCATAAATAAATAATTTCCCAAATTATTTATTTACCGTCAAAATATCTTCGCAAGATATATTTCCACTTTCAAACCGTTTTGAAAACAGTTTCAAACTATCTTCTTTTACGGAATAAATTTTCCCAAATATTTCTATTTCCACTGAAATCACCAAGCACAAAACTTCAGATTTTTTTAAAATAATTTAAAAACACTTTATAGTAAAATATACTTTAACATTTAAATTAAGAAAACCACTTTAATACTCAATTAATGATAATACTTTAGGAATATTTAAAATAAGGTTACTTAAAATATAAACTAGATTTTCTCCTTTGAAACAAAATACTAAGCCAACTTTAAGTAATTACTACGATAATAGATTTGAAAAATACTTACTTTAGAATTTAAACATTTAGAAATAATAAATTTCCTAAAACATACTTTTTAAAAGAACATTAAGGCTTTAACTTATATTTAAAAAATTATTTTGAAAACTTACTTGGTTATCTAGGGAAATATACTTCTCTTCACATCCTTTAAAAATAAATCACTATTTATTTTTAAACAAATTTTCTCATTCCTTTGATAAATTTCCACCGTGAATTTATTCTTCCAAACATCCAATTTCCAACGCTTAAATCAATTTCCAAATTGATTTCCAATTTACCCCATTTGAAATAAATTTCTTTACTTAATTCATTTCAGAATCCATTTATAGACTTATTTTTTTAGTTTTGATTTTAAATCTTTTAACTAAAACATACTAATTTCAAATTTTCCACATTTTTTCTTTATTCTTTCAATAATTTAAATCTTAAATTTAAAATAAATGCTTTATTCTTTTAAATAATAACACTGAAGTTTAAAATTCATTATCTTCATGTTTATTCAAAATCCCCTTTTTATATACGGAATGTATTTATTAGAATTTTAGAACCACTATTTTTCATATTCAGTTCATTTCTTAATTTATTTACATTCTCTAAAATTATTTCACTTCAAATTCTCTTCCTTTTATTTTCCTTTCAAAATCCAATTCTATATATTTTGATAACACAGTGTACTGAAATATATTCAAGTAAACCAGAACATTCAATATTCCAATTATCAGTAATATTCATCATAGAATATCGAATATTCATAATAGAGAATATTAAGTAATACAAATAATTTGAGGAATCCAGTTGGATCTCTCCAACCTATTTTCCTGCATCCACAGATGTTAGTACAATAAAATACCAATTCCACTTCGAGGTGGAATATCGCGGTATATGAGATTTATATAAAATCACCCGCTATTATGCGGCGCAGAGGGTCTCATCCGCTATAAAATGCGGGAAAATCAATCATTCCAAGATGTATTATATATTATATATAGCACATCAAATCAATTCAATCATCCAACCAATTATTTAAATTTAACCATTTAAATTAAAATTAAAATTCAGCTGAGTGAGATTAACTCACCTTTTACTTAATTTTGCAGTCCATCCAACCCAGCTTGATTTCTTCACGTTTTCAAACCTTGTGTAAACATTTACACGATTTATTAATATTCAAAATAAATCAAACTATTAATTGCCACTTAATAATTTGATTAACTAGTAATTTAACTAGACTGCTGATTTGATTTAAGCAAGTAATTTAATTTAAAACTAATTTTTCCTTTACTGTTTTAAAAACGAACATACATACATATATATATATATATATGGAAAAATATAACTAGTAATATTAATTTATTTATTCATTCTTATTTTCCTCTCTTTTTCGAACTAAAATCTGATTAAGTAATAGTAATAACCGAGTTCAAATAAATTATCAGAAAAATAAAGAAAATCAAACCTCAGCTCGTCGACCTTTAGACGCGATTCCCAAACCACCATCTCCACCAAATATCGCCGCCATCAACATCTCCAATCCAACCCGAAATCGATGCTAACTCGCCTTGGCGTCGCGACTTCCACGTCGCTACATGCATCGGTCTAAATCCCACTCTATTCGAGCCGCTACACACTAGCACCAAATCCCATTGCAAAACCCTAGCCGCTCGTTAAGTCAACACCTCCCAACATCGCAACCTCGAGCTCGCGCGCCACTCCGAAACGCTCCACTACAATGCTCGACTTCTTTTATTTCGCGCTGGACTGAGAAGAGGACTCGATTGAAGAAGAAAATTATAGCGATTTTCCCCTTTTATTTTTAAGCGAATTCAAATCTGATCGAGGCCATACTACTACTTCGGTTGTATGATTTCAACTGAGGAGATAAGGGGAAAGTAGTCACGTGAAATTTAATTTATTTTTGGGATAGCGCATTTTTTTCGAGATTTCGTTCTTCCTTGCTTTGAACGATTTATGAAATGAAGCAGCTGGGATGATTTACGCTGTTACGTGGATCTTAAAGAGGAGCAAGGAAATGATAGAAAAGAAGGGATGCGTGATGTTATTAAAAGAGGGAACATGAATATGAAAGGAAGTCGGCGTCTTTTCTTGGCTGCTACAATGCTTTGAAAAGCAAAAGGCTGATGTTGGCTAGTATATAAAAATATATATTATTAAATTCAAATTGTCTCGATTTACGCATACCGAAATTCCGAACCCCTATCGTGGCATGCCGCCTGGCATTCATAATGTTATGCCCCTATTCCGAACACAATGGAAAAGGTTTCGAGTACTAATTCGATCGTATGAGGAAGATGGCTTTTTGGATCCAGTTATTATATTAAATTTTCGATATAAATTCAGCGCGTTTATATATCGTACGCTCACACAACATTTTTGATCAATACGAAATTTGAAATCCGGCAATAATACAATATTATGGATCCAATGGAACTGGATTCATCGAATTCCGAGACTGTGCCTCGGAAGGCTATTTTTAAATATCAATTTAAACGTTATATTTTCAGAACTGAACAAATCACTTCTAGATTCAATTTAACATTTCTATTATCTTCAATATTATCAATATAGATTTTATAAGCCTTCAAATTATTTTTAAGAGGCTTAAAAAACCAGATTCAACATTTTACCCAACTTCAACTTATTTAATTTAATAATTAAATTACTGAATAAATGGTGATATTTGAATTCAAGTTAAAATTAATCCTTTCAAATATTTAAAATTAATTAAAATAGTCCCAGCTCAATTGCTCAAAAATTCCGGGTCGTCACATTCCTCCCCCTTAAAAGAATTTCGTCCCCGAAATTACTAGTTAGAAAGAATGGTCCAATACCCGTTTATCTTTCCCAAAACCAAACAATTCAACATCCTACCAACCATCTTATTATAGTAGACCCATTATCATTCTTACTAACTTCCCACACTCTCCTATAGTTTTAAACAATACTATTTGCTCAATCATTCAAATTTCAATATAAAAACCAAATTTTGAATTATCAAAAATTTTCTAACTCCCTAAATTTTCGAAAAATTTCGCCAGCGTCTCCTTTGCGCGGCTAGCTCGGTACAACTATAAAATGCCTCTACGGGCTCCCAAATTCCAAAAGAAAACAAAAGGCCAAGTGGCTAGATCAAAAACCCAATCAAATTTCATACAGAAATTTAAACACATACCCATTTGTCGAGCAATTCAAATTTATCTTCTGAAATCAAAACCCATTTTTCTTTTCCTTCATAATACCTATATATCCTACATAGCAATAATATCCAATCACAACATTCAAATACATTTTATTGACTTCCTTATCAAATGTCAATATTTATTCATTCAAATATTAACTTAGAATATATTTGTAATATCAATTTCCAAGTAAGAATTCACCATTCCTTTCTCAAGTTTAGTATAAGCATTTTATATGCTTCTTTATTTATTTTCACTTCACCACTTTAGTTTATATCGACTTCTATTTCAATTGGTTCTTCCATTTCCATATAAATTCAATTTATCTTCGATTCAGAATATCGAATTTTATCTTCCATTTATACTGATTCATATAATTACTTTAAATTAGTTTTATTCCCTAATTTATTTCAATTTCCAATTTAAAATAGTTCTATCGTTAACAAAAAAAAATTTCAAAAATTTCTAACTCATAAAATTTTCGAAATTTTTTGGCGAGTCTCCTTTGAACGGAGGAGCTTTTGCAATTTGACAAGATATATAAATATATATACATCGACCCACACGGTCGGAAAAACAAAACAGTTCATATTTCCTATTTTTATTGCGTAGGCGTAGCTTTATTTAGCATTTTTAAGCAAACGGCTTATTATTTAGCATTTTGCACGACCAAATCTAGCCAAACGGCCTCCCGGTACCTGTACTTACTCAATTCAAACATATAAGTACTAAATATATGCAATTTATTAACATTTCACTTACTCCCAATAGCTAACACATAAATTTCACATATAATGCACGTTATATAATTTCCATAAGCACATATAAGGTTCTGACACTTATTATAATTGCTTACAACCAATTCTCAAACCATTCCATTCAGTTTAAGTGATTTACAACTTACTTTCTTATATTAATTCATTGTAAGCAAAATAAACTCAAATTCATTCCAATTGATTTCAAAATCATCCTATTTCACTTCTAATAACTCATAGGATTTTATCTAATCTCGTTTACATCAAACGATCCATTTTCTTATGCAATTTAACAATATTAATGTGAATAAATAATTACTTAAGCTTTATAACCATTTGAATTGATTCCAACTAAATTTACACTTGATTCCATCCCATTTTAATTTATTCACAATCTTTTCATTGCATTTCCTTCATTTCCTAAAAGTTTGATTCCAAACCATTTTATTAAACTCGACAACCAATATGTTAAATAACCATCTCACAATTTACTTAAGTTATTTATTTTCTTCAAACTTTTCCATCCAAAAACTTAAGTTTATTTTATTCAACCAACTTCCGTTTATAACCTTGATTTGATTTTCCTTTGATCAAATCTCAACTATTTTACTAATTTATTTGATTAGTTTATTTTTTTTATCCATTTTTAAATTTCAATTCACATTAACAATTCATTATTGAATTTATTTATACTAAGGTCATTTAATTTATGCTTGAGTTGGATTTTCTTTTCTTTTCTTTTTTTTATTTATTTCAATGCTTTTCAATTCTTTTATAAGCTTCCGAAGCTTATTTATTCCAATTCAATACTTACTTAGTTTACATTTATTTGTTTGAGTAGAATTTTATTCCATTCAATATTATCTATTACTCAACTGAATTCATTTCAATTCAATTTTATTCAACTTAACTCCAGTTAAATCTAGCTACATACCATTCCTTTAAATTTTGCTAAGCAAGGACTTAATTCCATTTAATATCATTCCAATATCCAATTTTAGTTCATTTGCTTACAATTATAAATTCATTTATTCATTCACAAATTAATTTTTAATCAAGAATAAATTTTATTTCCAAACATTATTATCTGTTCACAATTCAATTCTAAGTTAATAATTTCGAGTTTTCCATATTTCATTAACTTATTTCATGCAGCCTACTTAGATTTATTTCCTCAACATTCACCTTTTTATTTAATTTTGGTTTAGTTACATTCTAATTTAATTCAAATTTTAAGTCTCTATAAGTTCTCTAATTTACTTACTTTCTGTTGCTAACTTCCTTAAATTCACTTAAATTAATTGGCTTACATTCTAACTTACTTTCTTTTTCTTACTTAAATTTTTTAACTTTTCCCAAGTTAAAATTTTCTATTCTAAACAAATTTTCAAATTTTATAAGTTTCCAAACTCATTCATTATTCCAGAACATTTTTAATAAGATTCCAGAGTTTTTGCTTAAACATACCAAAACATTTTAAACCAACTCCAGTGTTTTACCCGTTACTAAAATGTCAAAAATTGAATTTTGAAAACATATATATCTAAACCAAACTATTCCCTTTCACTTCCAAAATCAAACTCAATTTCTCAAACAAACATTAATCCAAAACATCCAGGTAGCAATCCTCCACTTGGAAACTCGAAAATGAACACTGATGATGTCGCGATCATCATCGGAATTATTTTCCAATGACCGAAAAGAGTTCAATGCTTTTATCTTTCTAAAATCCCTTTAAATATTTTTAAATTCCAAATCTCTCTAGATTTTCAAATCCGATTTACAAATATTTCTCAAATATATATTATTTTTCCCAACCCTTTGAGAATGATTTTAAAATTTAAAGGAATCTAAATTTCCAAATTTTCAAATCCCAAATCCTTTAAATTTATATTCAAACATTACTTTGGATTTTTATCTTATTTTTAATTATTAATCACACTATAATTCACATTTATAGTTTACATTTACAAATCTCATTTGTATACGAATTTGTTTCTTAGTTTTTAATTATGATTTCAATTCCTTATTCAATTATAAATCACATTTACAAATTCCATTTATTTATTAATTTATTCCTTCATCTTTGGTTATTATCTTCAATTTGTTATTCATTTTTACACATTAATGATGATAATTTAATATTATTACTTTCTAACAAACAAGCATCCATATATAACTATAACAATTTACGAAAAATCATTTCCTTTATATACAAAAATGATTTTGGGTAAAATTATTTCACTTACTCTATTTAAAACAATACTATGTCGGTTTATCATGTTTAAGAGTTTATAAATTCCTATCGATAACATGGCGTCCCACATATCGACCAGAATCCATAAACACCCAACTGATAAGTCAACACAATATAAAACAATTTTATATTCACTAACAAATATGCGCTCATACTATTAATACACTCAAACTCATTCTAGAGTACTACAGACTCTATTTTATGAGTAATTCCCACCAGAGCCAAGATTATCACCAACCTAAGCTCTGATACCAACTGTAACGACCCGCAAATCCATACCCCTTGAGTCAACACTATTCTCGTCAATCAACTCAAGGTGAGCAGAAATACGAACGATTTGGGTTAAAGAAGAAGAGGTAGAAGAAGAGAAAACAGAAAACAAAAACAGAATCTTACCATCGCAGCGGAAATAAAATATAATATATATTCAATAATCTTTACACAAAACAAATACATCGGTTTATATATTACGTCATCAGAGTATACATCAATCACATACAACTGGACAGTAACCGTAATCTGTCCATACAATCTGAATACACAACGGAATATTTTAAACAAATACGGAAGTACGCATCGCCATCCAGCTGGTCTCCTGAGCTCTACAGCATACTTTCCTATATCCTATAATACTCGGTCTGACCCGAGCATTATAGTTAAATAACACCCAAGTCAGTCTAGAATACCAGCATGAGAAAACCACACTTAAATTGATTATTAAAGTTTCAAAACCTTTGGAAACAAAAGCATCTCGTAAGACCACGTCACAAATAAACATGTTGGGTTTTTACCCTATGATAGCTAAAACATTTTTATATTAAAATCCTCTGATATTATAATAGGGTCTATATACAAATACTTATTAAAATAGCCGAAATTATTACATGATTAAATTCCAGCTACTAGCCACAGAGTGGGTAATACAAACAAAACTCGTAAAAGGCGCGTTGGGAAAATGGATTTCCAACTAATGATTAGGCACTGGGGTACCACCTATCACAGTACGTGACCTAGATCACGGTACCGAGGATCACTCCCAACCCCCTGCAACACAAGACCGGGACTTCCCCTTACTGGATAATCCCGAGTGAGATCACCCTACGGTTGGGATCAGCAACCGCACCACTAAGCCAAAATAAAAGGGATATCTAGACAGAGATGACCTCACCCTGAATGGGTGCTACGCACCTAGCCTTGCTGCATAACCCCTGATTTTCAGTCATTCCCTGTTGATGATGCTTGAGGCTAAGCATTAATTTTTAGAACATATCACTTAGAATGCCCATCGCCCACTAGACGATGTTCCGAAAGCATTCATCCATACAAGTCCATCCTGCGTTCGAACGGAACCGAAGGCACTACTCCTACTACATCCATTTCGGAAACCTCCTCAGGATTAGTGGCGACTATCCCTTGCACTTCAATGCTCCACCTTCGAATCCAAAATTGTTTTCCTCACGAAAACGTTCAAACCGGATCGAAGTGGTTTTCGAGAAATTAATCTCGAACCGGGTCTCTTCGAAACGATCAGCGCATTTGGCCAATATTGATAGTTGGTTATTTGACTATCAATTAACATTCAAAAACATCCATCACAAATAAATAATTTCCCAAATTATTTATTTACCCTCAAAATATCTTCGCAAGATATATTTCCACTTTCAAACCGTTTTGAAAACAATTTCAAACTATCTTCTTTTACGGAATAAATTTTCCCAAATATTTCTATTTCCACTGAAATCACCAAGCACAAAACTTTAGATTTTTTTAAAATAATTTAAAAACACTTTATTGTAAAATATACTTTAACATTTAAATTAAGAAAACCACTTTAATACTCAATTAAAGATACTACTTTAGGAATATTTAAAATAAGGTTACTTAAAATATAAACTAGATTTTCTCCTTTGAAATAAAATACTAGGCCAACTTTAAATAATTACTACGATAATAGATTTGAAAAATACTTACTTTAGAATTTAAACATTTAGAAATAATAAATTTCCTAAAACATACTTTTTAAAACAACATTAAGGCTTTAACTTATATTTAAAAATTTACTTTGAAAACTTACTTGGTTATCCAGGGAAATATACTTCTCTTCACATCCTTTAAAAATAAATCACTATTTATTTTTAAACAAATTTTCTCATTCCTTTAATAAATTTCCACTGTAAATTTATTCTTCCAAACATCCTATTTCCAACACTTGAATCAATTTCCAAATTGATTTCCAATTTACCCCATTTGAAATAAATTTCTTTACTCAATTCATTTCAGAATCCATTTATAGACTAGTATTTTTTTAGTTTTGATTTTAAATCTTTTAACTAAAACATACTAATTTCAGATTTCCATATTTCTTCTTTATTCTTTCAATAATTTAAATCTTAAATTTAAAATAAATGCTTTATTCTTTTAAATAATAATATTGAAGTTTAAAATTCATTATCTTCCTGTTTATTCAAAATCACCTTTTTATATACGGAATGTATTTATTAGAATTTTAAAACCACTATTATTCTTATTCAGTTCATTTCTTAATTTATTTACATTCTCTAAAATTATTTCACTTCAAATTCTCTTCCTTTTATTTTCCTTTCAAAATCCAATTCTATATATTTTGATAACACAGTGTACCGAAATATATTCAAGTAAACCATAGCATTCAATATTCCAATTATCAATAATATTCATCACAGAATATCGAATATTCATAACAGAGAATATTAAACAATATAAATAATTTGAGGAATCCAGTTGGATCCCTCCAACCTGTTGCATCCACAGATGTTAGTAGAATAAAATACCAATTCCACTTCGAGGTGGAATATCGCGGTATATGGGATTTATATAAAATCATCCGCTATTATGCGGTGCATAGGGTCTCATCCGCTATAAAATGCAGGAAAATCAATCATTCCAAGTTGAATTGTATATTATAATATAGCACATTAAATCAATTCAATCATCCAACCAATTATTTAAATTTAACCATTTAAATTAAAATTAAAATTCAGCTGAGTGAGATTAACTCACCTTTTACTTAATTTTGCTGTCCATCCAACCGAGCTTGATTTCTTCACGTTTTCAAACCTTGTGTAAGCATTTACATGATTTATTAATATTCAAAATAAATCGAACTACTAATTACCACTTAATAATTTGATTAACTAGTAATTTAGTTAGACTACTAATTTGATTTAAGCAAATAATTTAATTTAAAACTAATTTTTCCTTTACTGTTTTAAAAACGGCCATATATATATATATCTATGAAAAATATAACTAGTAATATTCATTTATTTACTCATTCTTATTTTCCTCTCTTTTTCAAACTAAAATCTGATTAAATAATAGTAATAACCGAGTTTAAATAAATTATCAGAAAAACAAAGAAAATCAAACCTCATCTCGTCGACCTTCAGACGCGAATCCCAAACCACCAAATCTCGCCGCCATCAACATCTCCAATTGAACCCAAATTGATGCTAACTCGCCTTTGGCGTCGCGACTTCCACGTCGCTACATGCATCGGTCTAAATCCCACTCTATTCGAGTCGCTACACACTAGCACCAAATCCCATTGCGAAACCTTAGCCGCTCGTAAAATCAACGCCTCCCAACATCACGACCTCGAGCTCGCGCGCCACTCCGAAACGCTCCACCACGATGCTCGACTTGTTTGATTTCGCGCTAGACTGAGAAGAGGACTCGATTGAAGAAGAAAATTATAGCGATTTTCCCCTTTTATTTTTAAACAAATTCGAATCTGATCGAGGCCATACTACTACTTCGGTTGTATGATTTCAACTGAGGAGGTAAGGGGAAAGTAGTCACGCGAAATTTAATTTATTTCTGAGATAGCGCATTTTTTTCGAGATTTCATTCTTCCTTGCTTTGAACGATTTGTAAAATGAAGCAGCTAGGATGATTTACCCTGTTGCGTGGATCTTAAAGAGGAGCAAGGAAATGATAGAAAAGAATGGATGCGTGATGTTATTAAAAGAGGGAACATGAATATGAAAGGAAGTCGGCGTGCTGTCTTGCAGTGCTTTGAAAAGCAAAAGGCTGATGTTGGCTAGTATATAAAAATATATATTATTAAGTCCAAATTGTCTCGATTTACACACACCGAAATTCCGAACCCCTATCGAGGCATGCCCCTTGGCATTCATAATGTTGTGCCCCTATTCCAAACACAATGGAAAAGGTTTCGAGTCCTAATTCGATCGTACGGGGAAGATAGCTTTTTGTATCCAGTTATTATATTAAATTTTCGATATAAATTCAGCGCGTTTATATATCGTACGCTCACACAACAACTCCAATCAATACGAAATTTGAAATCCGATAATAATACAATATTAGGGATCCAATGGAGCTTGTTTTATCAAATTTCGAGACTGTGCCTCGGAAGACTATTTTTAAATATCAATTTAAATGTTATATTTTCAAAACTGAACAAATCACTTCTAGATTCAATTTTAACATTTCTATTATCTTCAGTATTATCAATATAGATTTTATAAGCCTTCGAATTATTTTTAACAGGCTTAAAACTCCAGATTCAACATTTTATCCAACTTCAGCTTATTTAATTTGATAATTAAATTACCGAATAAATGGAGATATTTGAATTCAAGTTAAAATTAATCCTTTCAAATATTTAAAATTAATTAAAATATTCCCATTTCAATTGCTCAAAAATTCTGGGTCGTCACAAAAACCTCCATAATGCCGTAACTAAAGGCACAATAGAGAGGAAGGGTCAAGTCCTCTTAAGCCCTTACCAGGCGCACCTCATAGAGGGAGGGTCAAAACCTCTAAAAACCCCTAATGTCCATATCACCTCTTAGGGGAGGGTCAGGATAAGCACCCGGAAAATCAGAAACCCTAATGTCCAAATCAACTCTTAGGGGAGGGTAAGGCAAAGCACTCATCAGCAAACCTTCTAGAGAAAGGTCAACCTAACATACACTACATCCCTTAGAGCCAAGGGAAGTCAGAAAGAGGCAACAGACAAATGAAGAAAGATAAATATGTCTATAACTCGAAACAAAAGTCAAAGCCCAAGAGAGTAAAGGGTTAAGGAAAGAGATCTATCCACCATATAAACGGAGTTGAAACCCAAGAGTGGGAAGCAGACAAAGGCGAAAAGGATGAAGAAGTCCAACGTTGTAATATGGAGCAGAAAAAAAATCTAAAATCATAACCATAGGAGAAAGTATGGGCTAACAAATTTCAAAACATCCAATCCTGGAAAAATGATTTCCAGGTCAAAGAATTGAGAAACTCGTATTCTAAGAAAGGAATATGAGATAAGAAAATGGATAAAAGAAATTCCTAGCATGACACCAAAGGCTAAGATCTATACAAAAGCCAAAGAAGTGGGACAGAGAGTGAGTTCCTATTACAAAGATTAAAGTGATCCCATTTCAGGGATGGGTTAAGTACACCACTCTTAGATCTCCAAAGTATTGTGGCCCCTAAGAATAGAAAAGTTTGGACATTATGAGTGAAATTACTATTTTGAATGATGGCATAGCCTCACAGAGCTGCTCAATACTAACTCATAGGTCTAAGAATCCATTGCTTAGACTCACTAAGTTTATCATTAATAGGCAAATTTCTGATTTTGTGCTTCTATTGAAAGATTTTCTAATAATCTATTTGTTCGATGGGATCCTGACAAGATTCTGCTTAACTTCCTAATTTTATGAATTTTTAATTTCTTCCTATGAGGATTTCCTTTTTAGGTTTTGTCAATCCAAAAACCCATACATTGACTTCTAAGATGGTTATTAAATTTTGTATTCCTAATTCCATTGGTGAATTTCCATAATGATTTCTTAATAAATTATCAGTTTCATGAATTTTCAATCTCCTAGTTGACCTTTATGATGGTTCATGAACTTTACATATTAAGATTCCCCATTGGATTTTCCTAATGATTTCCCATTGATCTCTTATTTTATGAGTTCTTGATTTCTTAGCTCCCATTATTAGGTTTACATGATAATTTATGGATTTCCTGTTGATTTTCTAATTTTGAGTTAGAATGGAAAGGTTTCTAATTACATTCTTGAATTCTTGAATTCTTGGGTTCCTTTTTTATAACAATCTCCCGTTTTAATGAAATTTAAGTTTCCTTGCTGATTTTTGTAGAGATTTATAAATTTTAGATTCCCAATTCACTTATTTAGATCTTTGAGGATCCTATATTAAGCATTCGACTTGATGAATTTAGAAATTACTTGTTGACTTTTAAGATGATTTGTGGATTTTTGATTTCTGCATTGAATGTCTGATAATCCCTTATGAGATTTCTACTTTAATGAATTCCAAATTTCCTTATGGATCTTAATAATGTTTGGTGAATTTTGCATTTTTAGTTTCCTTAATGGATCTGTGACGATCTCTTATTGAATTTTCGATACAAAAAATTTTGAATTTCCTTACTGGTTTTTATAATAATTCATGACTTTGTTGTACCTTACTTCCTTGTTAGAATTTTGATGGTTCTCTGCTCCTTTTCTAATTTTACGAGCCCTACTCTTCCTTCTGTATTTTGATGAAGATTTTATGATTTTCATATTCCTGACTACTTTATTGGATCTTTGGATCTTTGATTTTGTAAATCCTGAATTTCCTCATTCATTTTCATAACAATTTGTGAAATTTATATTCCGAATCTCCGAGTTGAAATTTATAATTTCTAGTTTAGCAATATCTAACATTTCCTTGTGGATTTCAATAATGATTTATGGATTTCATATGCATGGTATCCTAATTGGATTTTGGATGATCATTTATTAGTTTCCAGATTTTATAGATCTTGAACTTTCTTATGGATTTTGATAACAATTTATAGATTTCCTATTTTTGATTTCCTTATGAGACTCTTATTGGACTCCTGACTTTGAGAATTCTATATTCTACTATTTAATTTTATGGTGATTTGTGAATTTTCTATTGAATTTAAAATTAGGTATCAATACAAGATCTTTATATGGCCAAATGGCATCATTATTTTACCACTTAATGCTTCTTCACTATATAAGAATTACTAATAAAAATGTTGGGATGAAAGTAAATCATAATAAGATTTTGAAGAAAAACTTCTTTAGGCAGAGGATTCATATCTAATGATTAAGGGAAACCAAACTTTAGAAAGGGAAACAGAATGTATGTGATAACTTTCTTTGAAGGTTCATTTATTTGAATCAATGTCTATAAATCAGGTGATATCATTCAACATTATTAGTAGAAGGATTTAATCATATAAATTTTAGAATATTTTGTCCAAAAATATTGCCAAATAACATCTTAAACATTGGCTTCATAAGCATAAGACTATTCATTAAGGTCACATAACAAGGTTACATTCTTAGTAGAGGTTATTATCTGTTTTACTGGGTATAAAGAAAGAGGTCCCTTGGAGTTTTTGTCCTAAAGAACAAAAACTTCTTTCATACTAGGGGGTAAATGTTATCCATAAAATATTCTCAGGAATAAAAGTATGAAAGAAGAAACACAAAATCATTGATAAAGATCAGAAAGTACCAGGATGGCTTGGTTAAACATAGTTTTCGACAAGAAGATGAAAGCACAAGAAGTTCCTTTTGAGAAGGTCAAAAGGACATCTCGATAGTGTCAACAAAGAGCTTTCAACAAGATCGAAGGCTACCTTTCAAAGGCGATATCTAACATGCCATCAACATCCAAAGTACTAAAAAAGACACCTCTTTAAGGCAATGGATAACAGACACACTAAATTTTGTGCCAAACCATTCGAAACATCTTGGTTTCGCCTTCATTCACTTTCTCCAGAGATGTATTCAACCAATTCGGCTATTTCGAAAGCATATGAAGCCTTTCAAAATGGTTAGTGTCACTCTTGCCTATGATAGAAGAGCTATATGACCATTACCATAAATGCATAAGGCTCTGAATTAGTTGGTGCAGAAGCTTTCGAAGGAAACCATTTACAACAAGGCCTTTTTGGGTGTTTCGACTGATTCAAAGCTAAAAGAAGACATGTTTTGATGGCTTCGAAGGCTAGTGCCCAAGTCAACTTATGCAGCACAACCACATTCAAGATAGTAGCGCATTAACAAACCTTTCAACAAGGTCGATAACTATTAAGAAGCGCCTTTCAACGAAGTCCAAAGGTAATAAGGCGAGAAAGAGAAGCCTAGCCTCCAGTGGCAACAGAAGATTGGATGAAATCCTTTCGGACCGGTTGAAATGTAGGACTCAGCAGTCACTCACGAAAGAAGAGAAATTAACCTTTCGACCATGTCAATAGCTTGGGATCAAAAGGTCCCCACCCGCACTTATAAATATGACCCCATGGGTTAGTTATGGGGATCCGATTTCTTTCACTTTACACTTGCAATTTCTTAAGATTGTAAACCCTAATTCCCAAATCTAATTGGGGATTTGGTCAATTTTATCAACTGAGTTCTATAAAAGGGTGGATTGTGATATTCTTGATTATAGTAGTTCAGAGATCCATATTTCAGCGAATTCATTCCATCAATTATCGACTTGGTCGAAGGGGATCCTTTGACAGAGTCTAAACCCCCATCTTACACGTACCTAAAAAGTCTTAGCCTAAATCCCTAACACAGAAGGAGCATACCCTTTCGACTACGTCAAAACCCCTCCAGTTTTATTTTTCCAAAATCCAGAATCCATTAAGTCACCAACTTAAGCCATCTCAACTACATCAAAAGGTGGTTCTATCATGGTCGTTTATCAACTAATCCGAAAGGATTCTCGAAATTGAAGCTAACCTTTCGACTATGTCGAAAGGTACAAGAGACGCATTCTCAACCATCTTTTCTAGCCGGACACGTGTTAGCGACTCTTATTCCTTCGAAAGGGGGTTGCGAAAGTTCTACCCATACTCCAATTTGAAATTTGAGGTGTTGACAAGGTTTCTTGTCAACAAACCCGTTCTCCCATGTCATAACCACCGATTCAACGATAAGATCATGGCCAAAATTCTTATGCACCATATGGGCTTCAAACAAACTTCAAGCCTAAACAATATTTATCTTATTTAAATCTAATATGAACTAGTATCGATATTGTATATCGATTAATATAGTTATAACTATTATAAATATATTATTAATTTTGTTTAACACGTCAAATAACATTTCATAATTAAAATTTCATAAATATTAATTAATTTAATTAGTTAATAACAATTATAAATTAGTTAAATTATTTAGTCAAAGGAGTATCAGCAATTCGGTTATGCGACTCTTTATGTGTAAATTTACTTAGAGTTTATTATCAAACTACTCAAATATTAACATTCATACATCACTTAGTAGTTGGCGTTGCATTTTGGTTAAATTTATCACTTACTTGGATTCGATGTATCCAATTTTATTTGTTAAGCGTTACACAGTAGTAAAGTTTATTCACACTAATTCTCTTCATCAAAGCTATATCACTTTTGACTTTTGAATTTGGTAATGGTCAAAATTCCATTATCGTCCATATTCAACTCTTATAGTCCAAACACAAAGTCCTTGATTCAATAATAACAATTATTATCAATAAAACTAATTAGTTAGAGATTTTGACTTTGAGTTGACTTCAATTGATTATGATACAAACTACATATAATTAAGAAAACGAATCCTCTTCTGAATAATGTTTCATTTCTGATACTTCTCGACCCAAATATAGTCATTCAATGGACACCATATCTTGATTTGACTATAGTCAAAGTGGAGCTTTCATATTGAAGATAGAAAGTATTCTCAATTCAAGAGAACTGTATAAATTAGTCTCGTCGATATTTTCTGTTTAATCTTAGTTATATGAACCAATAGAAAACTATCAAGCGAGTCCTTCCAGAATTATCCAAAAACTATCAGTACGTATCCCCTTGGTGCCCTCAGTAATCATGAGCAACACATTGGCTAAAATTTAAAGAGCGTGTACTCTAGTCTCAATTGATGCATTGATATCTAGTCACAATGCATCTTGATTAGAATTATTTAAAATGATATGCTCATTATATTATGATACAATACTCATGAATATAACTATATGTAATGACTACCACAAACACACAATTTATGTGTTATTTTAATTTATCATTTTATTATTTATAGCATATTGTAAAAAATATATAACGGAAAGTAAACTACCTTTATTATGAATGAGAATTGATTATAGAGCTAACTAATTTATAATAAATTACTAAATTTCTTTTAAGGCATACCCCTAACTCCATCAATGAAAATATTAGCTAAGAAGCTTATGACTAGACAACCAGTAGCGGCTAAAGTTTCTGGGACATCAGAAGAAAAAGTACCCACTCTCGAATTAGCTCCTTTTATTGTAAAGCCCTTAAACAACCTTGTAGCGATTGAAAACTTTGATTATTAGTTGTGAAGGAATCTCTTATTTCCTTTAAAGTTAAATAGGAAGGAAGGGTATTCGAAGTTAGGTAACCAACCTAGATGCATCCTAAAAACGATTTAAAGGGTGTTTAAGAGGGCATAACCATATGGGTATATTTGATTTGGAGCCAACCTAGCAATTGAAGAAAGAATTTCATAAATTTTTCAAAGGGAGGAACAGTCCCAGAGTAGCACATGCATAGATTACATATGGTGTAATTTTTAAGAAGATGGTATGCCCTTTGGTGGGGTTTAGGGAGAAGGAATTGATATTCATGAATTCCTTGTTTTAGGCAAATAGGCTTAGTTCTTTTGCATTCATCCTGAAGGTTGTTACATCTAGGAGGTTATCTAAGATCATGAAAACAAGTTGATCGTCTCTTGAAACGGTGTGATCGTGAGCTTTAACTATCATAGAATGTTGAATTTGGAGTTCTCATCCAATTAAATGACGTACTCTTGA
Organism: Allium cepa; assembly: GCA_030765085.1. Taxonomy (NCBI): domain Eukaryota; kingdom Viridiplantae; phylum Streptophyta; class Magnoliopsida; order Asparagales; family Amaryllidaceae; genus Allium; species Allium cepa. The sequence goes on along the minus strand of CM060945.1, from coordinate 126,092,347 downwards.
TGGCGAAGATGTAGATGCCAAGGAAGAGGAAGAATTTACATTTAGAGGTATGGAAGAGCTAGCACCAATTTGAAGACAAGGAGATGATCTCAAGTCTATTATTGTATACTGAAAACATGATGACTTATGTGGTCAAGTATGATTTACCTTGATGTTTATAAATTAAAACCCCATGTAGCTAATGTATAGAGTCCAACATATGTTGACTTCGTTGGTCAATAAGATTTTGTACATTGACTAGTGTAGTGTAAGGTGTTAGTCTATGTAGTGCGTGTCCTGTGTGCATGGCATAGTGTACGCATATGATCTATGTAGGTAGCTCGATCGTGTTGATAAACAAGCCATGTTATGCTATTAAACGTGTGCTAAATTATCTATTATCATAGAGTGCACGATAATGGAACCATTGTTTGGAGCAACGCAAAGCTTTCTTTGCAGGATTATAGGATTATGATATTTGACCCAGAGCGTTGCTACTTGAATCTATTGCACGTCAGAGTGTGTCAAATATAACAACTTCTTGACCGCCTAATTGAAACTCTAACCCGCATACCATGGCCAAAAATAACCTAAAAAGGTTTAGTTTTCTTTCCCCTGTTTACAATCTCCACCGTTGGTGTTTAAGTCTGAAATCTTGACTCATGGGCCCGAAGTTGACCATGGGTTTTTGCTTATCAATCCCTAAGTCAACCACGGGCTTGCCCAGGAGAAGTGGTGATAGTAAAGGAGAGTAGTAGAGTTGGCCATGAACAAGGGACGGCGATGTTGATATGGAAGTGATGAGATGTGGGCAAGGTAATGACTCTGGCTATCCACCTTAGATCTTGGTATAGAATGCAACAATAGTGAAGTATATTTGGATTTGTGAGGTTTTAGAAAGATAATTCGACAACGACTTGATTAAGGTAATTAGATAGCAGTGGCATTTGGAGTGTAATGGCATCGTCAAGGAGGATGGGCCAGTGATAGATTACTAAAATCTGTAAAGGTAGAAACGAGTATGTTGAGTGAATGAAGTGAAACTTGAGATTTGTCTAAGTATTTTATTTGTACTCTACATCATGTTGGCACCAACATGTTTTGAATCCCATGTTTAAAAAAAACATGGAATCTACCTTACCGAGAAATGGAGTAGCTTCTAGAGAACCTTGGAAGTGATTGAAAATTTCAAACGGAAAAAACTTTCGCTTTTAAATATACAAAAAGAATATGACTTGTCAACTGTAAGAAGAGACGTACTTGGATGTAACGTCCTAAGATAATCGTTAGAATAACAATAGCATCTTTGTAAACGGAATTTCACGGCTTGTCTGGCTCCAAAGCATGCTTTGGTTCCACAAAGTATACTTTGTGGGGGTGGCAAGTATTACGGAACATTTAAACCAAGAAACATCTCAGTGGATTTGGCTTCAAGATGATGAATGAATCAAGGAACTTAAGCACTACAACAAAAACACATTTTCACAACTGCCAAAAACAGTTTTAATATGTCTATTACAACGGGCGGCCGTCCGTCGTCATATCCAGAGTTGTAATATATCTTTGTTTTTTACGACGATCCTTGACAGTTGTAAAAAAGTGTTTTACAACTGCCAATGGAAGTTGTAGTAGAAGTATTTTACAACTGTCAATCATAGTTGTAAGAAGGTCTTTTACAACAGCTATTAGCAGTTGTGAAAAACCTTTTTACAACTACTATTGGCAGTTGTGGTTAAAAAATGTAAAATAAAAAAAATTAATTTCTAAACACATTTTGAATTACAGTAAGAATATATATATGCAATGAGAAAAAATTGACACATTCAAAGGAAGCATTATTCATTCATAGAGAAGACATCACAACTTCATATTCACTACTACAAAATGGTATCAAAATGCATTTAAAGTCAAAATAGAAAGCACTGCAATATCAATGGATCCTACTGCAATATCCTGGACAACATTGAAGTAAAACTAAACATCAATATAACAAAGTGAAATGAAACTAACTGCAATATCAGGTTTAGTCAATACACAATACACATCACATTGTTATTTGCTCAAAATAGAAAAATGAATTCAGAGTACAAACATGTCAAAGTCAAGAGCATCTTAGGTTCTACAAATGCAAATAAAATAATTTTGGACTTAAAGCAATGAATGTAAATACATCTAAATGGAATACAAATGTAGTTAAAAAACAAATATGGGCTAAAAAGCTAGAAAAGGGAATGCAGATGTAGTTTCTAAAATTGCAGTTTCTACTCTGGATGGGCTTGCAGTAAAAATGGCTTATGTTGTAGTTGCTAAAGGAACTTACCCTAAACTCCTAAAGTTGATCTTCGGTGAAACCACCTTCCTTCTCTGTTCCAGACCTCGCCATATGTCTAACAACCCAATTGGCAGCTTCGCTATAATCTTTTTGAGTAGCACGGAACTGCTGAAGCCTTAAATTTTGCATAATAGAAAGTGCTAATAGCCCTTCTCTATTAAAGTATGGATGCGCCAGTGCAGCTTTAGCATTCGTTCTCCATATCTAACCATCGATGTCACAAGCTCCCATCCGATCCCACCGTCTAAATCCAACATTTCAAAACCCTTTCGAACATCGGGTCATGCACGTGGTTCCACTAGATTTCTCCATGCAGTCATGTCATATCCGCACCTTTTGAATTGTCTATTGAATTGAATGAGGCCACTGTCTTATCTTAATGATGGAAATGCCTGCAAGTATTGAGTTGTCACAAGTAAAACTAACATTGAACCATAAACCATTAAAGTTTGCCAATAACATTGGCCAATTCTGTATAAACTCCAAAATCATTGGCTAAGCATCCCTAAAAAATTATCAACATTAGAGGTCATATAATATCATTTAAACATTATATTACTATTCTTCTTCATTGTTATCTTTTTTATTCAATAGATTAAGAAGTCTCTATGGAATTATTTCATTGTACCACGCATGAGCCTTACAATTTCTATACGTTAGTTTACAAGATTCTTTCATGATACACATAAGTGTCATACATGGTCCTTTCATAATACAACAATAAAAGTGATCCATGGAATTTGCAACATCTCTACATCTGTTACTTAAATCCAATAATTAAGAAAGATAACCATTTTTATTCAAAATTCAATTTTTTTATCCTCTTCAAAATTCATAACATATATACGATGATTTGGGATGTTGTATTTTGAAGTTTTTAGGATTATTTGAATTTTGTGTAGTAAAATGATGATGCAAAAGTGATATGTGGAGAAATGTAATTTGTCTAATAGTAGTTTAAAAATTTATTAATAGGTACGCTAAGCATATGCAGGGATTTAAATAATTAGTTCATTTGCGTTACAATATCCATACCAACCATATTAAGAAGATTTTTTATTTTCATTCCAGAATAATATTGTCATGTTACACAATAGTATTTCAGTTGACATTAAGGGTATATAGCATCAACAAAACATGTCTGTGTTGTAGCAATGAGAATTCTCCAAGTAAATAACATGCATAACACAAAAAATCTTTGTGTTATGTTATGGCCAGTACAATTTGCTCATATAAAGATTTGGGTACAACTGTAAAGCTTTCAGTTGAAAAATAGTCTTACCATTTGCAAGAATATAAGTCCCATGCTGTAAATGTCGTATCTACCTGGCATATTCATCTATTATAAGAAGAAGAATACAATGTATCACTAAAACTAATAAACACGCCGATTTAGATGGCATGCATAAGAGAAGAAACAAATAGCTGCGTTTTTATAATTTTGAAGCAGAACCTGCCATAGAACAGGAGAGAGTGCAGTTGCAACTGGAGCAGATGGTGCAGATGGTGTATGTGTACTCATTATATATTGCTCAGGTGTAGCATATCAGAAAAAATAATCAACAACTATAAGGAAAAACATAAGAATATGTGCTTGCTAGTTACTATCAATGCTGATAGTTTCAAATCATAGTGCGTGAACTATTTTCTTACGACCATGTTAAATTTTGCTAAATACCGATTACCTTGGATCCAGAAGGAACTCCTTTGGTATGTAATTGATGCCCATCCTCAAATCTGCAGCTGCTCCAAGATCAATAATTTTGAAAGCATGAGACCCTGTTTTATATTATACCCAGGAATGAGTAATATAATGACAGTAGAGCATATTTTGTAGATATCTGTAATCTCACAGACACGCACGCACAACATTTGAACTGGACATGGGATTTATGGTTTCAAAAGGTATTACTGTCATTCTTTATGTCATGTCAAACAATCATTTTTTCCGCATCAATCAAATGCACAAGGTCTACCACAAGAACTATTCACCTTAAGAGAAAATAATATTTTGGGGTTTAATGTCTCTATGGACAATTCCTGTTGAATGAAGCCCATCCAGAGCAAATAAAAGTTGTCGTGTGATTGTTTGTATAATTTTATTCTCTCTTTCAGTACTATTTGGCAAATCAGGATTTTCTCCCATTGAACTACGGTTTCAATACCCTCCGATACCTCCTACTCACTCTTGATTTATCTCAAGTTTTCAAAATCTATCTCATTTCAAAAAAAATAGATCTAAAACGTTTTTTGATGTACTTAAATCCTATCTTATAATATAAAGTCTACATTCAATATATATAACATGTTTAAAACAATACAGTATGTAAATCAACCCATTGAAGGGAAAAAAACAAGTTCTGGAGCAAGATTGTTTAAAATTGGAAATTCGAAAACTTACTTACAATAACCTATTTCTTCAAAATTTCATAACTATGGTATGAAATAATCAAATGAAGTATGAGCTTGCAAAAAGAAACCACTATCAACTCTCAAGGAAAACAAAAGCTTGTTACAGTAAGTTTTTCTTCATCAAATCTTAAATTTATGCTTTAATTTTCTGATTTGGAAATGATAATAAAGCTTTATATTCATCAAAAATGCAAAAGATCAAGATTCAAGGATTGAATAAGAGGAGAAATCAAAATATAATTTCATCAACCATGTATCATCTTTCATATACCAAAACAAGTGACTGTAAATAAACAATATTATCATTTCTGGTTTTAATCATTTCTGGATGGCTCCTTTTATGCAGGGTTATGAAAACCAATACATGCGAGGTTTTTAAAACATCGGTTTTGTTTAGATGTTTCATAACCGGGTCAAAACCAGTGTAATTTTGACTGTTTCATTCAACCCACCAAATCAGTGGTTTTTGGTTGTTTCTCATATTTTCTTCTAACCCTACCCACTTTAAAACTACTTAAATGCTTCAATTTTAAGAATATAATTCCAATTTCATAATATCGACATTTTTTCCGAATACATTATTATATAGATGATGTATCAATGATTTATTCAAAACATAATAATGTAAAGTCAGTAATCCAATAATTTTATACATTATTTATTATACTTTCTCAATTTTTATATTTTATCTTCTAGCTGAAATTGACATTATCTAATTTGATTGTTTTTCTAAACTATAGTTTATTATGGGTTAATGATAAAATTTTAAAATCTTAATAATTATTGTGTGACGTATATTTTTATTTAGATATACACACATAATTTTACAATTTTAGAATGATTTTAGTAACCCATGAACATAATACTCCCAAGCATGGTATATGTCATACATAAGCAGTTATAAAAATGTCTCAAAAACGAATCTATCATTGACGGTCAAAACCCCTTTAAACAATGCAATAAAACTTCCATGCAGAGCCTTAGGTTTAAGGCACAACATAAAAAATAACAAGAAAAATTGAGCATTACTTCTGCCACAAGTAGGGCTGTGTATTTAGACAAAGTAAAGAAATGAATTAAATAAAGAACCTGGTTAGATATGGAATTCCAATCAGAGTTGTGGTTATTATGTGATGAGACATCATAATGGAGTAATCTTTCGTCCGAGTTTCCCATGCATAGAGAGCAATAGTGCTGTATAAATAAAATCCGCCTTGGCACATGTAGAAAAGCTTTACTGAATGGCTAGCTATAAACAAATAAAAATCATTAGTTTACCGTAGAAGCAATTAAGAATTTGATGAAAGAAAAATATACACCTGCCTAGGAATAAATATTCAGTCTGCATAGGGATTGGAAAATCATACATTGATGGTTCATATACTAATGTCTATTGCGTGTTACTGTTATGCGACGTATAGCGTTCTCTTTTAATGGCTACTACAACAAATAATCAAGAAAGCTTCAATCAGATTCTGGCCTCTAATTCTATCACACCCGAGCCTCCTCCTCCTCTTCTCCTCTCTTCTTCATCTAATCCCAAGGGGGTACAGCCACAATTCGACAGTGAGGGGTTCCAAATGGTTAGGAACCGCCGCAATAAAGGGAAACCTCCTCTTCTTCAATCTAAATCTTCATTTCGTTACAAGAATCAATACAGCAACACTCAAAGAGATTCAAGAAATAACCCTAATTCTCAAAAAGCAAGAACTGATTCTCTGGTTTCAGCAAATTCTGCTATAAGACCTCATTTCAATCATAATGCCGTTGCCAATCAGGGGCACCAAATAAGCAAACAAGGGATCTTCTCACATAAAGTATCATCATGGGCAGATTTGATTAAAGAAGGGGGAGTCAACCAGCAATGTACCCTGAAATATCAAGCTCCAATAACCATTAATAACAAGAAAATGGTGGTTATCAATGAAGCAGTTAGCAAGAGAACGGAGTCGAAGTGGGGCTGCTCGGTGATAGCCTATGTTTATGGTAACAGGCCATTTTATCATCACTTTAAAGCTTTCGTTCAAAGAACATGGAATCCCACGGGAAATTTTGAAACCTTTACAAGAAGCAATGGTTTCTTCATCATAAAATTCGAGGTAGAAAGTGACTGCGAAAAAACAATCAATGGTGGGCCATTTTTCATTAATGGTAAGCTGATTATTCTGAAAAAGTGGAATTCCAAAATTTCTTTTGATAAAGATTTATTAAACACAATTCCCATTTGGATTCGTCTACCAGATTTAAGTTTAAAATTATGGGACTGTGAAGCTTTTGGGGCAATTGCAAGTACAGTTGGTACCCCGTTGAAAATGGATGAGCAAACAGCCAAAGAAAGTAGATTAAGCTATGCTAGAATACTGGTTGAAATCAATGCAAAATCAAATCTTCCAAATGTAGCTCACATCACAATGCATGATGGAGAAACTATAATTCAGAATATTGAGTATGAATGGATTCCTCCAAAATGTATAATATGTGAATGTTTTGGGCACAAAACTGAAGAATGTTCTTCAAAAAAAGTTTGGAAAGAAATAATTAAAGATCCAAATAACAATCAAGAAAAGGTGATTCCATCTGATTTTGTTCATAGCAGATTGCAAGAATCTGTCAACAATATTGGCAACTCCTTATCGATAGATTCTGAACAACAAGAAACTCAAGTTTCTGGAAAAATGGAAAACTCCCTTTCAGGGAAGATTAAATATTTTGAAAACATGAAAAAGAGAAGTGATTGTTCTCAATCCCCTGTCAATGCTCATGAGAAATATATCCCAGATCAAGAAATGACTGAAATTCCAGAAGATGTTCCAATTCAGAGTAATACACAACAAAAAGAAGAAAAATTTGAAGAAAGTTTGGAAATAGGTTTGATTACAGGAGACAAATTTAATACTGAAAGTAATACAGAAATCACAATGCAGAACTCAAATAATTCACATCAATTAATTGATGAAGACCTGATTCAGAAAGCAATCAAACTTATTCCAAATTCTCTCATCACAGCAAAAAGAAAGAAGAAGGTGAAAAAGAAGAATAAAACAAAAAATTTACAGGACATCATTGATCAAAACAATGAAAGCAGCAGAGAAAAAGATGAATTTCAAGAAAAATACATAATGAGAAACCCAAGATGGGAAGACCATCTAAAAATTCAAGGAGTAAAGCCACTTAAAAGAAAAGGGGCTAAATGCATTGAATTCATGGATGAAAGGAAAGATAAGGAGAGCTCAGTGGATAATGTTTCCAGTCTCCCTACCTAGTTGCTGTGATATCCTTTTTTTGTATCCTTTTATCAATTTTTTTGATTAATTATGTCTATTATCTCTTGGAATATTAGGGGATTAAACTCCCCTGCTAGAAAATTGGATTTGAGCAATCTAATTTTCTCTAAGAAGCCTGGTATCATTGGCATATTAGAGCATAAACTTGATGATGAAAATCTAACTAATTTTCATTCTAAGTATTATAAAAATTGGGGTCTTGTTAATAACAATATCATGGGTGGTTTTGGTAGAATTATGATTCTTTGGGAAACTGATATTTGGAGCTTGGACCAATATTTTTTGAATTTTCAATATATTCATTGTAAATTCTCTAATAAAGGGGGTTTTCAATTGGAAATAACTTTTGTTTATGCTTCTAATAGTGAAAAAACTAGAAATTCCCTTTGGGAAGATCTTGAAACTCTAAATATGAATTTAAAAAAACCTTGGATTATTATGGGAGATTTTAATACTGTTTTACATCATTATGAAAAAAGAGGAGGTCTTCCAATTCCATTTAAAAAACTGGAATTTCTGAATAACTTTTTAATCAAAACTAGTTTAATTGAGGCTAATATTTTTGGCAATAAATTTACTTGGAAATCTGGTATTTGTAGAAATATTCATTGTAAATTAGATAGAATCCTTATTAATTTTAACTTTGCTAATACTTTTTCTAATTATCAATGTTTTACTCTTCCTCAAGCCACTAGTGATCATACCCCTATTCAGATCACCTTCTCTGATAATAAAAATATTATGTGTAAATATCCTTTTCGATTTGTTAATGGTTGGCCCTTTGAAAAAGATTACACTGATGTGATTAAAAATAGTATTCTTTCCCCCTGCTATGGCTCTGCCCAATTCAAGTTCAAAATTTTTCTTAAACATACAAAGGATAATCTGAAACATTGGAATAAAAATAGGAATAAAAATGACATAAACACTATTAGAAAAGAATGTGAATCTCTCCAAAACATTATTGATAATGATAGCTCAGACAGATCTATTATTAATCAATTTTTCCACTGTCAGAACAAACTAAATAATAGTTTGCTTGTGCAAGCTACCAACATTAGACAAAAAGCCAAGGTGGACTGGATCACTAATGGAGATGAAACTAGCAAATTTTTCTATGCCAAGATGTCTAATAGAAAAAAAATTAATGACATAGGAAAGCTGCTTGATAAAAATGGGAAAATCTTAAATGATGTTTCTCAACTTGAGCAGTTATCTGTTACTTATTTCACTGAGTTATTCAACACTGTTGAATATAAGGAGGAGTTCCCAAATATTGAACCAAAATTTATTCTTAAAGATAGCAGTAAAGACATCCTTCTTGCTCCTGTTATGATAGATGATATAAAAAAATATATATTTAATTCCAAGGATGATAAAAGCCCTGGCCCTGATGGGTTTGGGGCAAAGTTTTATAAAATCCACTGGGATGATATTAAATTTAAAATTTTTGATGCAGTTAAAGAGTTCTTTGCTTCTGGAAAACTTTTGAAAAGTTTTAATCATACTTTTATTACTTTAATTCCTAAAGTTAAAATTCCTTTAGAAATTGGGGATTATAGACCTATTTCTTGCTGCAACTTTATGTACAAAATTATTGCCAGCATTCTAAGTAATAGAATAAAAATCTTTTTAAAGCATTTAATTTCAGAAAATTAGTGTGCTTTCATCCCTGATAGATTCATTATTGAAAATAACCTCTTGGCTCATGAAATCATAAGAGACTTTAACAAATGTAGTAAAAACAAAGTTTGTATTAAAATTGACATTCATAAAGCTTTTGACAAGATAAATAGAGCTTTTATTATTCACATGATGAAGCAACTTGGTTTTCATGAAAAATTTTGCTGTCTTGTAAAAGAATGCATTGATACTGCTTCTTTCTCTGTTTTAATTAATGGTTCTCCTTGTGGGTTTATTAATAGTAATAGAGGCATTAGACAAGGGGATCCCCTTTCCCCTTACTTATTTGCTATTGCTATGGAATTTTTTACTATTCAAATGGATGCTGAATTTTTAAAAGGAAATCTCAAGCCTTTTAATAGGGTTACACCTAATATTACTCATCTTTTATATGCTGACGACCTTCTTCTGTTTTTAAATGCAGACTTGAAAAGTGCTTATACCATTAAAAGGCTCTTTGAAAGACTTAAAGATTATGCTGGTCTTCAAATCAATGAAAGTAAAAGCAAAGCTTATTTCAGCAAAAACTGTGTAAACAAAGAGGGGATTATTAACATTCTCAACATTCAAGAAGGCCAACTGCCAGTCAAATATTTGGGTCTTCCCCTCAGTTCTAATCAACTCACTTCTAGAGACTGCTCAAGACTCTGTAACATCATTCAAGATAAATTAGAAAGTTGGTCCAGTAGACTTTTATCTATAGCTGGTGGACTTGAGCTAACATACACTGTCATCACAGCTATCTTAATGTATTGGATTCAAACCCATAACATCCCAATTTCCATCACTCAAAGAATTGAAAAAATGTGTGCTAATTTCATTTGGAAAGGAAAGCATCATAAAATTTCATGGGATAATATCTGTAAACCAAAAGAGAATGGGGGATTGGGGTTAAGGAACATTAAGGATCTTCAAAATACATGCAATATGAAACTCTTTTGGAGATTTGTTGAAGGAAATTCCCTTTGGTCAAAGTGGATGAAAAGCAAGTATGTCAAAAACAAAAACTTTTGGACCATGCCAGCTAAAATCCACAACTCTAGCTCTTGGAAGAATATTTTAAAAAGTAGGAATACTGGCATCAAACTGCTAGAAAGGAGTTTCAAGGATGGTAAAAATACTAGCCTCTGGTTTGATCCTTGGATCAATGGAAAATCATTGATAAATTTATTAGGCTGGAATAACTTGTTATATTTTGGTGGTGCTAATTTAAAAGTGGAGCATATCATTCAAAATCATACTTGGAATGCAAATATTCATCCAGCAACTTCCATATTCAAAAAGAGTATTGAAAACATTAAAATTGATATTAATTTGGGTGAAGATTGCTGGAATTGGAAGCTCTCTAATAAAGGCAAATTTTCATTCAAATCTACATTGAATTTTTTAAAAGGTTTCGATGCAGAAATGGATTGGCATTCAGTTATCTGGAGCAAAGCAAATTGCCCAAAAATGGCACATTGTGCTTATTTTGCCTTACTTAACAGGCTGCCAACCAGGGATAGATGTAGCAAATGGAACAAAAATAGTGAAACAGTTTGTCTTCTTTGTAAAAATGATAAAGAATCATCTGAGCATCTTTTCTTTGATTGTGAATTTTCCAGACATATATGGCATATTGCCAAAAGTAAGCTCAATTTCAACAAATACATTTCGACTCAAAACATCAAGGAAAGTATCAACTTCATAAATAAAAATATCAAAGCCAAATCGAAGAAATTCAATGAAGCTTGCATAATGCTCTCTGCTGCTGTTTATTTCATTTGGAAAGAAAGAAATGCCAGATTGCATACTAAAAAAGAATCAGATGCAATTCAAACTTGGAAAATCATTGAAGCAAATTTCAATATTCTACTTCACAAAAACTTCACCAAAAGAAATCAAACGCTACTCACAGAAAGCAATGATCCTCAAAATCCAGAAACTATGGTTGAATCATACTTACAAAGTGGAAAGTTCAATTATTTTTTCCCAAAATATCACCCTCAGAATTATAATCCGAGAATTACACACTTGAGGAGGGATACCACCCTTGTCAACACTACATTCTTTGAAGGTGGCCATTCAGATACCAATACCAGAGCAAATCTCTGCAAAGGGAGTAATCAAAATTTTAGCTTTAATATTTTATCCAATAATTCATGTAACATTCTGGAATACTACAATAATGATTTCTTACCTGATATTGGCAGAAATTACCACGATACTAAGAAGGAGATGTCGAATTTGAGGGCTCCCCTGAATCATGATAATACAAATCAGTCAGTGATCAATCTGCTTATGGTCGACAAATATCACTACATCAGTAATCTGAATGGTAATATTTATCACATATCTGAGTGGAGTAAGGGGGAAAGCAGCAACTTTTCTGACAAAATAGAGAAGGCGCCTGCTTTGAATTCAAAAAGGAATAAGCTTTACTGCATGGATGAGCCTCGGGCTGTTTTGGATCACCAAATCCACCGTAGAGGCAGTAAAACACATCAGATTTCCAATCCCAATAGTGATTTGGAGATCAACAACATCTTTCAGAATATTATTGATCTTAAAGATCAAAGCTTTACTGAGCATATGAGAAACCGATGCGCCTCTCGTGATGGCGATCCCACCTCGATAAATTTTCAAAGGGATTGGAAGCCCCCCTGATTTCTCTACTTTTTGGGTGATTCGCTGAGGCTTTGGATCGCCATTTTTCTTTGATTTGTTTGTTCATTTTGTAATGTGGAGGCGCAGTTTGTTTTGCGTTTTAGGGTTTGTGTAGTGTGGTTGTTGATTACGGGTATTTTACCCGGTACTCCTTTGTGGGCTTGGGCCTTTTTATCTGTTTCAAAAAAAAAAAAAATATTCAGTCTGCATTCATATGCTACGTCAATTTATAACATAAGGAAGTTTGAACACCAAGATGAAAGCATAAAACATGGCATCTTAAACATTTTGGCATATCGATAGCGTTTGGAGTATGAATGTATGACTTTGAAAGGTGTAGTCATCCAATATAACATCTTCCCCTAAGCATTTATACCATGGTAGAATTACTAAATAAGATTTAAACATTTAATCATCTTGGAAAGAATGCACAAAGTAATTTTTAGTTTGTCGAATGACCAAATTAAAAATACTACATTATCATAAATAAGATGTTATAATCCCCAAATTACACAAATCTCGGCATATTCCCTAAATCTTCTTCTATAGAGATATTTTCTGATTTAGGATTTGTATCAATTTGGAAGATTGAACTAGATCAATCATCCATCATTTTTCATCATTGGATTCAGGTTGGTTTCTCCATCTATATTTATCTTCTTCTTTTTTCCAAGTTAAATCGATATAGACTATGTATTATAATTATGGATTTAATGATTAATTATATCTAATAGTGTGAAATTCCAACAATGATTTAGGAGATAGGCTTGTCGGTTCCAAACACGAATGTATGTTTTAATTGGTTATACTACAACGCATGCAACAAATATTTACTACCATAAATATCAAATAAACAACAAGCTTAGACCGTTTTGTTGATCAGTTTCTTTTCTATACCATTCATGCATAAAATCGATTCAATAAATGGTAAAAAACATCAAAATTATTAGAGAAAAGCCTTTAACAATTTCATAAACTTTTTCTACTTCCGAGATATTTATAATGCTACTCAATGTATTATTACCCAACAAACAGAACTCCAATTTATTCAGTTTTCTTCTTAATAAAAATCCTAATTTACTCACTTTCTAACTGAAATGGTAGAACTTCACTTTTTGCTCTGATACTAATTGGAATTATTAGGTTGAACACTTGAGTTAATTTATCTAGTCGTAATATCACTAATATTGTTAACTCAAATTACCCATAATATATTAATTGTTGGTTAAAATGATTTGAATTTTCATTCTATTATATGCATCTTCTGTTTATGTCCGAACTTCGGACATCCATTTAGATATAGTCTGCTGATTCTTTTGATGCGACTTAACGCTCTTTAGATTGTATGTTTTTATATATTTCCAGAACAAACTAATTATTATACATATATTTATTCCGATAAGCCATTTATTACAAGTTAATACCAAAATCTAGCTCCATCCTTGGTCACTTCCTTTACACCTACAGAAGTCCACCCCTTTATTCTTCAAAAAGGTAATGAAAAGTTCAATAGTTTAATGTTTATATGATTGGAGTTTAAGCAATAAACAAATGCAATACAGGAAAAATATACATTGGTTAACTAATAATCATGGTAGTTTTACGCAATATTTTCCACGCCGATACACTGCTAGAACGGTTTCGTATAGCGACGGGATTTGCGACGACTGGCGACGGATAAGAAATGTGGCCGTCGCTAGCCGTCGTTATACGAAATATACAGGCTGCTTCCCACGAGCAAAACTTTCATTCCTTTCCCACCAAAATTAAACCCTCCTTTCCCCAATCCACCGCCCCCCGTCACCGCAGCCGCCCCCCGCCTTCCACCGCCTCCAAATCATCCAACTTTGCCTACGTATGCTTCTAATCTCTATTTTGAATGTAAATTCAATGTTTTTTAGGTTTATTTTAAACCTTAATTAAATTAGGATTTGTTGTTAAATTAGGTATTAGTAGTGTTGTATGTTTATTTGGTAGATTAATTAGTTTATTATCATGAAGTTAAATTAGGTATTAGATTTATTAGTTTATCATGAAGTTGAATAAATGGATGATGTAGATAATTAGTATTGGCGATTAACATGGTTAGTTGTGTTAGGTGAAAAATTAGTTTATATTAATGATTAACCTGGTTATTGACAAATTTACTTGAAAGTATTTCATAGTTTATGAAATTGATAAATTTCAAATTTAAGTTGTCAAGTGAATTTAAATTGACAAATTTTTATTTAATAATTAGATTTTTTTGTTTTCTAATTATCTATTTGATAATTAGATTTCTTTTTTTATAATTATCTTCATTGATAATTCTTCTATTTATCTTGTTGATTTAGCGACGGCTGGCGACGGCCATTTTAATAATTTTAGCGATGGCTAGCGATGGAAAAAATGCAAAAGGTTGTATATATTGTACAAAAATAAAGTTTATGCAAAAAATTAAAAAATGAATATGAGAACATTAAAAGTTCTGCAAATATCTAATTTTTTTTTAAAAAATTAGGAAATGACTTTAAAAACAATTGATATTGTACTAAAATCGATTTTGTAAAGAAATTAAAAAATGAATATAACAACAACAAATATTCCGCTAAAATCTATGTCGTAAAAATTAAAGAAATGAATATTGAACTATAATTGTTAATTGAATGTTGAACTAAAATTTAAATACACAAATTTATGAAATAAAATTTAAATAGTTGAAACATTGTCAAAATTTGAAGAGAACAACAATATTTGATAAAATTTAAAGAAATTTTTTTATCCCTTAGATTGGCTTTGGCCCCGTCTAGCAAATGTTGTATATGATCGTTATATGGATATTCGTTTTGTAATGGAACGGACATTTATATTCATATGATACAATATTTGTCGGATTTGTCCCTGTATTGGACAAGTTACAAACAAAATAAAGTAATTACATATTATAAATCATTTCATTTTAAACGGTTACAAAATTTCGACAGCACCTCCTTTACGTTCCCTGTGTACACGCATTTGTGTACGATCCAGGGAACAGAAGGGAAGTGCTGCCAAAATTTTGTTGAACCGTTTAATCTGAAAAGATTTATAAAATGTAATTACATTATTGGGTTTTGTAATGGGAAGTAGGATGACTGACCACCGAAGTGAAAACCAAAATACCAAAAATAAAAAAATAAAGTGAAGTTTTTATTTTGAATTTTCTACAACGATGAACTGTTTACAATGGAGAATGGTTGAAAATTAATTATTTAAATTATCTAACATACATTTTCAAATCAGGAAAAATGTTCAATTATTTTCTCGACCGTACTTGGATGTATGAAGTCAGAACTGGAAAGAAGGGATCAATAAAGTAACATTTCTACAATGGTGTACACGAATTTATTAGATTTGCTAAATCTAATAACCGAAACAACACAGAAATTCGTTGCCCGTGTAGTAAGTGCCAACATTTGAAGCATTGGAAACCAGATATAGTTGAAGTACATTTGTATCAATATGGTTTTGTGCCTGATTATTATTTCTGGGATCATCATGGAGAACATGTTGAACCTACATCTAATACTGATGTGTTAGAGGACGGTAATATGATGACGAATCCGATAGAAAATATGGTAGATGATGCAGCACGATCAATGTTTCCTACAACTGAAGCTGTCGATGAAGACGAAAATGTCGAAGAAGAACCGACTACGGGAGCTAAAAAAATGTATGATTTGTTGGATTCTGCTAAGAGGCCGTTGTGGGACGGATGTAAAAGCGAAACCGAACTTTCAATAACCGCCGAATACATAACTATGAAATTAAAATTCAACCTTACGGAAGCTGCATTTACAGCAGTTGTAGAAGCTGCAAAACGACACATGCCACCCAATAATCTAATGTGTGATAGTCATTATAAAGTAAAAAAATTGATGTCCGCTTTCGGTCTACCGTACGAGAAGATAGATGCATGTGTGAAAGGTTGCATGTTGTATTGGAAAGACGACGTTGACCTCAGAAAATGCAAAATATGTGACGAAGAAAGATACTAACCAAGAAAGAAGAAAGGGAAAGAAGTCCCGTACAAGAGAATGCATTATTTACCCATCACTCCCAGACTTCAAAGGTTACATGCATCTTCTGCTACGGCCTGTCATATGCGATGGCATAGGGTGAGAACAGCGGAAGAAGGAACTTTGATACATCCATCCGACGGAGAAGCATGGAAACATTTCGATAAGACTTATCTCGCATTTGCTGCGGAAAGCCGTAATGTCAGACTTGGTTTATGTATGGATGGATTTTCACCATTTTCACAGTTTGGTAGTAAATATTCATCCTGGCCAATTATCGTTACTCCATATAGTTTACCTCCATGGATGTGTATGAAGACACCATATATGTTTCTCATCACTGTCGTTCCCAGCCCTCATGATCAAACCCAAGGAATTGATGTTTATTTACAACCATTGATCGAAGAGTTGAAGAAACTGTGGAATGAAAGAGTCGAAACTTACGATGTATCAACGATTTTTTTTTCCGGTTATTCGCTTCTTTGTTATGGACTATTATTGATTTTCCTGCATACAGGATGCTTTCTGGTTGGAGTACGGCCGGTCGTCTACCATGCCCTTATTGTATGGAAGAAACACGAGCATTTTTGTTACGATATGGGAAGAAAGTTTCGTGGTTTGATTGTCATCAGTGTTTTCTTCATCCCAATCATACTTTAGAAGAGATAAGAAAATTTTCATAGCTAATAGAGAAGAGAATTTGAAACCATCCAAGATTTGGTCGGGCGAGGAAATATACAAAATTGTAAGGGACTATCCAAAGATACATGAAACTGGAGTCCAGACTGAAATCCCAGGAAAGTCAGACATTCATAATTGGTGCAAAAAAAGTATATTTTAGGAGTTACCATATTGGAAAGATCCCTTACTCCGACATAATATTGACGTGATGCACAACGAAAAGAACGTGTTTGTAATCTGTTTAATACAATTTTGAATGTAAAGGGCAAAACCAAGGATGATTTGAATTCAAGGCTTGATATAGCAAACTATTGTAAGCGCCCGGAACTTCATATGAAACCTAATGACAATGAAAAACCGAAAGCATGCTATGAGCTAGACAATAAGAAAGTAAAACTCGTGCTAAAGTGGGTGGAAGAATTAAGATTTCCCGATGGGATTTCTTTCAATCTTCGTAGATGTGTTGACTTCAAAAATAGTGAACTGAATGGGATGAAAAGTCACGATTGTCATATCATGATGGAATATTTACTACCCGTGGCTTTCAAAGAACTGTTGCCCGTAAAAGTATGGAACGTTATAACAGAGTTATGTTTGTTTTATAAAGAGATTTGTTCGACAACATTAAAGGTAGATCGTATATGTAAACTTGAAGTAGAAATACCCATATTGCTATGCAAACTAGAGAAAATACTTCCGCCTAGTTTCTTTAATGTAATGGAGCATTTACCTATTCATCTTCCATCCGAAGCACTTCTTCGAGGTCCTATGCAATATGGATATATGTATACATTTGAGAGGTAAATTAACATGTGCAATGTTCAAGTCAATTTCAATTTCAAATTTGTATATCTAAATATGTAATAAATATCTTAATAGGTACTTGAATCATCTGAAGAAGAAGATTCGACAAAAAGTGCAAGTTGAGGGTTCGTTATGCAAATCGTATCTTAAAGAAGAAGCCTTATTTTTTCTCTCACTACTTCAAGGACGATGTGAACTTATCGTTTGTAATTGTTCCTCGAAATGAGGAAGTCGTTGAACAAAATTCTTCTCAAACAATGTTATCTGTTTTTAGACAACATGGTAGACCTGGTGGAAAATGTGTGGAAATATGGTTGGACGATAGAGACCACCATGTAGCACACACGTATGTTCTTTTAAATTGAGTCGAAGTCGCACCATTGGTCAGGTAATAATTAATTCACTTGTAATTTACATGTATGTACATAATAATTATAACACATATTACATATATGCAGTATCTACGAATCACAGTATCCATCTGGCGATCTCAGTAAAGAATTTGCCAAATGGTTTTTGAACTATGTTTATGAGCCAAGAAACTGTGTCGTTGATGAGGCTTAAGACATCTTGCGATTGGACCGAAAATAAATGTGAAGACTTATCCAATATTCTTCGTCAATGGGTTTAAGTTCAACACGAAAGATTACGGGGCTGAAAAATTAACATATAACAGCGGGGTATTTGTCAAAGGCAGTGATGATCCAGATGAGCATTTAAAAGACTTTTACGGCGTCTTAACACAGATTCTAGAGTTGACATATTATGTTGAACCTTTAGAAAATGTTTTTTTATTTAAGTGCAATTGGTTCAGTAACGTTCCTGGTTCCGGAATCAACGTGCATAAAGAGTATAAACTTATTGAAATAAGGCATACATCACACTACTATAAGTATGATCCTTTTGTATTAGCCAAGCAAGTGTTACAAGTTTATTTTGCTCCGTATCCATCTTTGAAAAGAGATAAAGCGGATTGGTCTGTTGTTTTCAAAACAAAACCAAGGTTTACGTTTGATGGAAATAATATTCCAGATGAAGCAGCATATCAAGTCGATCTTGAACCAAATACAGAAATAATAATAGCTGATGATATTAATATAGGGCCTTTGAATGATGAATCGAACGTCTTATTTGATGCATTCGAAAGTACCGAAGAAAATGAGATAGAATACGAGATTGAGTCTGAATCAGAAAACGATGAAGAATGATCGTTATTGATATAATTGTTATGTGATAGTGATTGAAACATGCTATGCAATAGTAAATTTTTGTGATTGTTCTGTGATGATCATTTAGTTAATTTTTATCCATGTTTTGTACTAGTAAATTTTTATAATTGTTCTGTGATATTGTTTTTCTATAGTAGATATATCTGGCAGGAGACGAAGTATGACAGGCACGCCATCCCCATCTTCCGGTGTAGGTGGTAGTGGCACTGCACTGGACTTACGTCCGATGACAGAAGTTGTTCCGAAAAGTGCCGGGTAAGTATCAATTTTATTTAAAGTATAAGTTTTAAAATCCACTAAACATGTATATCATAACTTTGGAGGGTCTTTGAGGTGGAGCCATCAGATTATATTCTACAGGTTTCGAGGAAGGCTTTTTAGAGCCGGATGGATGGTTGTTGGCCTCGCTAGGACAACATCCCACTTCATGTCAAGAACGCAATACAGTCCGATTTACTTGTAAGTAGTGTTTGAATTTCAGTTGTAAATTAATATAATCTATATAATTTAAAATAATTTTAATTTACAGGCTGCAGTCCGTGTTGACCCTGACGACATGGACATTTTCTTAAATCACTGGAACAAAAGAATGAGGAAAAATTACAGGGATACATTGTCCAAGGCTAAGAATTCAGGCAAAAAGCCGAACTGGATGGGTGACGGTGTATGGACTGATTTTCTTCGGCTTTGGGACACTCCGGCAGCAAAAGTAAGTAATATATTTTTTCTTTGTTATTTAAATCTAATATAAATCTCGCAAGATATATATGTGATAATTTATCTTAATTTGTAGGAATTATCTGCACGGAACCGGGCTAACATGAATAAAAATCCTGCATTGCACCGTGGTGGCTCCAAATCCTTCCAGGAGCATAAGAGAGAGCTGGTAAATAAATTTATAAACTTTTTTTACATTTTATTAAAATATTTTATAAGTAGATTAGCAATAATATTTATATATTTTCAGGCCGCGAGATACAACCGCGAGCCCACTATGGCCGAGTTGTTCAAGGTGACGCATGACGTGGAGAGGACTGATGAAGAAGGCAATGTTTCGTACGAGTGGACGGATGACAAATCCCAATCCGTAATGGTAAACTAATTTATTGTTAATAATAATATTTTGTCTTATATTATTTTCAAAAACTTGAAATTCAGTTTTTATCGTGTAAAACAATTGTTAGTAATCGTAGGAGAGGTACGAAGCTGAGCGGGCTCGGGTAGCATAGTCCACTGGTCGGAAAGAGCTTATGCTAGAGGATGCAAACAATATCTGTGATGTTATTATTGACCCGCCTTCTCGGACCAATGTGCGGTATAGCTATGGAAATCTGGAGGTAAATTTTGACATGTACTAATATATAAATTTACACATGCATATGAATAGTTAAATAATTTTAATAATATTATATCTATATACTAATATATAAATAATTATGAACTATTTTATAGACGATGAGATTGCAGAGTGCATACAGGAGGTCCCAACAAGAAGAGGAGATTGCTCAGTTGAAGAAAACAGTGGATGAAATAAATGATTGGAGGAAGAGTTTCTTCGAGCAACAGCTGGATGAGTGGATTGCAGGTTATTTGCAACAGCATGGGAAGATTCCTGGAGAGGATGGCAGCGATGGTGAGGAGTAGGTATGCTTGTTTGCTCATGTTACAGTTTGTTATATACACATTTTGGTTGGTTTGGTGTATATATATTTCGGGATATTATGTACATATTTTGATGACTTGTAGTTGTGTTAACGGTTTGTTTGGGTTAACGGTTTGTAGTTGTGGTTGGAAAACTATGTACACATTTTGATTGGGAAATTATGTACATATTTTGATGACTTGTATTGGTTGACATAATGTGTATTGTTGTTGGGATTGTATATGATTTTGTTTGGTTTTGTTGGATTATATATTGTTTGAATGTATAGTGATGTTATATGATGGATATATGATGGTTATAGTTGATGAATATAGTGTATAGTGGCTGTGATGATGGTATTTGATGGTTATTGTTTGAAGTGTATATGGATTGTGCAAGTGCACAGAATTTTGTTCAGTATAGCGGCGGCTGGCGACGGCCATTTTGTTCAGATTAGCGATGCTAGCGATGACCATTTTGTTCAGATTAGCGACGGCTAGCGACGACCATTTTGTTCAGATTAGTGACGGCTAGCGACGGCTAGCGACGCCAATTAGACGTTGGAAAATTTCCACGTGGCACATTTGCAGTCGCGAGCCGTCGCTATTTATGTAACGGAGCCATCGTTAAAGCCGTCGCGATTCTATTGGGCGACGAGGTAAATAGCGACGGCATTTAGCGTCGGCTAGCGACGGCCGGCGACGGCTAAAAGCCGTCGCTATCTGGTGTCGTTCTTGTAGTGATATATGATCAAATACAAAGTTTCATAATACATGAAAACTGAGTTTATGCCACTTAAAATTCCTCTCCGTGTTTTAGATTTAAAACCGGTAACAACAGACATATTTGAAGGAAGAAACCAAGGAATGCTATAACAACATGTTAATTAAGAAGAACTTTTTTAACGGTTTATAGAAAGTAGACGGTGTATAATACTTACGTGAGTTACTGATATGGCCACCCTTTAAAGTACTCATCTACCCTCAATGACCAAGGTACTTTTTGCATGATTGAGACGACCTAATGCTGGAGTGTGACATAATATGTGAACTTCCACAATGATTCTGAACATTTTGTAACTTTAGACAACCTAGCATCATCAGACAACTTTGTAGCAGTTCCATAATGTAACAATAAATCGGCCAAAGGCTGAACCAATTAACATAATGGATGTAAACAATGTGGCACAACCCATCATATACTATTAACAAACTGCAAGGCTACCATAAAAGAATACATATACAAGAATTTATGAAACATAATATAGGATTATTGAAGTGCCAATATACAACCCAGTTAAATTTCAGTTAAATAGAAACAAAAAACATTGCTCCTTGCCTACTCAATCAAAACATGCAAGCCTTAACCCACATAATCTACCAAGCATGCAGCATACAAAGGATAAAATACTAACTCATAACTAAACAAACACTAGATAACAATTCTAAATAACCTAGGATAAGATCTATGAACATGATATACGTCTGACCACCCACTCCATCAGTCAAATCGATGAAACTACAAGTATATGTAAGACACACCAGTCAAACAGAAAATATAATTACGAATCACACACATAGATACATAATTCCTGATTCTATGCATAATTTGATGCCTAAAACCTATGAAATTTCATAAACCGCAAAACCCAAAACCCATATCATGAATCTTGATACTCCTTGAACACACACACACACACATACAATTAGAACACTCAATTAAAATAAATAGAATGAAATGAATATACCTTAAGCATACGATATCAGCAGCGGTTTTGAGAACCGAGCACGTTAACGTGAGAAAGATAATGGAAATATCGTACGATATCAGCAGCGGTTTTGAG
Organism: Allium cepa; assembly: GCA_030765085.1. Classification (NCBI taxonomy): domain Eukaryota; kingdom Viridiplantae; phylum Streptophyta; class Magnoliopsida; order Asparagales; family Amaryllidaceae; genus Allium; species Allium cepa. The sequence goes on along the minus strand of CM060945.1, from coordinate 126,069,775 downwards.
AAGCAGATTAGGTTTTTTTGGGAAATTAGGGATTTGCGAATTGAATCGGCAGTGAGTTTAGTCTTGGGAACTTTTACCTAATTAATGAATTGAGCAGCCAACTAAAATGGGGGAAGGAAGTTGTAATTTTTGGAGGTTAGGAAAGTAATGTTGGAGGACAACTGACAAAAACAATTGTTATATATAGGTTTTTACAACTGGTGTAGATAAGAAGTTGTTAAAGAGGCATAATACAACTGCTATACAAATAGAGTTGTTAAAAATATCTTTTCTACAACTGTTAAAAATGAACAGTTTTTACAAACTACTTATTACAACTGTTAAAAATGAACAGTTGTAAAGGGAAGGTTGTAATATGATTGCTTTGTTGTAGATGTTTGGAACAATGAAAGAATTAGGCATGAGAAGTTTGGCAAAGACTCACACAGGACAAATCTTGTCGATGTCAATCTATTGATCATGTTGATAACGAGTTGTCTGAAGATAGAGGACTCACTTTGGAATTTAGATGAAGTTGCATTGTACGTGGAAGAAAATGACACGGATAGGAAAAATAATGTCAGTGTCAACATAATTTTGATGGGCAATTTTATCAATAAAGATTAAAAGTTTGGGGACTTGACAAAATTTGAAGAACTGTCAAAGAAGCAAGTTGAAAGATATGTTGACGTCAACATGACCATGTCCGTATTGAATTGTTACGAATGTCGTATTTTACTTGTTCTTCATGCCTGATAGCGTGGATCCGACTTTCTATTTATTGTTCCGCAAGCTAACGACTTGGAAGGAGGATTTCGAACATAAATATCCATTCTTTGGCAATGAAATAATGATTTGGAAACCTTTGAAATGCCTACATCGAACTGCTCTCATTTTTTTGTCTAGTAGTTTTTAAGTTATACTTGTTTTTTGAAAAGTGGTTGCAATTGTATGGATTACTTGAATAAACTAATAGTGGACATAGGCCATCAATTTGAGGCTGAACCACTTTAAAAGACTCGTCTTACATTCTATTTTCATTTTCTATTAAATTAGTCTTGTTATTCTTCAATTTAGGGCGTTGTGTAATTTTTTGACACAACTGTATAAAGGTTTGTCTGTAACCAAACAAAAGTAAAAAGAAAAAATATGTATGTGTTTCTTTGTAGTAAAATACTAAATTTATAAACAAAATTTATGTGAATTTAAATGTAGGACATTGTAAGAGAAGTAAATATAACTTGTATATAACTAGTGAGATGTTGAATTGTGGAGGCTTGAATAAAAAATAAGCTTTACATGTAATATACATTGAAATGTCATTTTCTATGGATATACAAGATCAATTAATAAATTTTATTTAATACGATTTATCTAGAAAAATTAAATTTGAGATCATTTAATTAATTTAAATATGTGAATCTGAATGTAATGCAATAAGAGAAATCAAGCGATAATTTTACAAATAGTTAAGAAATAATTAAACGTTGGTATATGGATGTAAAATAGTTGGAGAGAGAATTCCCCGGAAATAGTTATAATTAATATAGTAATGATAAACTATGGACAGCCGAAAATAAATTATCTAGCGAGAATCAAAAAGAGGGGAAATTGTCTATAGTTAACAAGAGGATAGAAGATTCTTCTTCTTTATTATTTTTTAATAGATTTTGAAATTGTTAAAGGACTATTATTTCAAATAAAAGGAATAGAAGATAAAAGGAAAATTTTAAATTTCACTAGAACTAAGTGTAGAATAATAATAACCCATACTTATTTTTAAACATTTCAAAATTTTCCATCCCTACCCCATTCCCGTATAGGTACCTTTATCATTCACCCAAAAACTTAAAATCCCAGTCCTTTCCTACCATCACCGTCGAGCATCAAATTCAATGACTACGAGCTTAGTTTTTAACTTGCTAGTCACTCCATCCATTAGCCTGTCCACTCTCCGACTGCTTGCTCTAGAAAACCATGATTCCTCTTTGTATTCATACTCAATTAGAAACTCGAACCCTAGATTTATTTTGAAGGTTTCATAACAAATGGATTTGCTTCATCCATGGAACACAAGTATGAACTTATTTTCTTTTGTTTAAAACTTTTAGTTTATAAAAAGGAAGAAGTGATGTAGATTGGGAGAGAGGTTTGGATAGAGATTTAAAGGGATGGTTAGATGGAAAATGAAAAGGATATTATCCTATAGCAACAAATTTCTTTTACTATATTAGGAACTAGGTTTTAGGATAAAAGGAGGAAAAAGGAACCATGTATGAATATTGTATGTAAAATAACTAATTTGATTATGTGGTTAATTTGGCAATTTCCGTAATTTTTTTATAGAAGAATGAATAATTGGATCCTTCCCCTAACAAAATTTATTTATACAGAACTTGACATTTCTTTAGTTTCTCTTATCCAAATCAATAGTCCCTTTAGAAATTCCTATACATTTAGGTAGGAAGTTATAATCCTTAAGTATAATTAAACAAACATGCATTTGAGCATAAGTAAACCAACATTAATATGTTAAACCGTTGGAAATTTGCTAAAAATTAAAGTCCCACACCGGGTAATATTTAGGTAAAAGTCTGTAGATATACTAATGCATGATATACTATATGAATTGGTATAAAAGAAAAAGCATGATGCATTGAAATAATATATTACCACTCTTGAATAAAGTCGGTAATTTCTCATTTACTTTCATTATATGATATATACTAGCTGTTTTGAGTAAATTGTACCATGAATTGATTCATATTCATTATATAGTTAATTATTTACATAAGTAACATTTTTAATACTACAAGATTTATCTCGTTCTGTTAAAATATTACTAACAAAAAAAAAATAAAAGAAAATAGAGAGAAAATTTCAAAACATTTGAGCTTGTTTCAATTTTAATTTTAATATGTGCATCCATTCATCGTGTAACATCTCTAATATTGTTGTATTATACAACATTTACCCTCAAATTTTAGGCCATGTATTAAGAATAAAACAAAAAGAATTGAAAAGATGTAACAATCCATAACAATTGTGACAACCCGACTTTCCACTCCCGGAAAATCGCATCATCTTTAAGAAAGAAAGGGATAGAAAAGAGAGTAGAAAGAAGAGAAGAAAGAAACAACACATCAGAATCTAACAACGGAACGAATAATTTATATTATTAACATAAATATTACATAGTTTACAACCATTATCAGCGTACACAGATATACAACACATACTAGACAGTTATAAACAGCTGTCTAGTTATACAACTCAATACAACTCAAAGACTACAACTCAGAGAACACACAACGGAATACTAGATATCTACACGCGGAAGCCTCCTGCTCCATTGCTCCTTCATAATTCGTCAAAGCAAACCTGAATCCTAACTTGAATCACCCTTGACTACTCGTAAAAATTTGAGTACCCAAGAGTTTATGAAAAACAAAAACAAACTCCGGGTCAGACATGGGTCTAGTGTGAGTAACAGGTTAAAGTTGCTTAACTTTCAAAAACCTTTTGAAAAGAAAGGTATCACGTAAGACTTCCCACACATAAACATGGAAAAGTTTTTACCTTACGCTAACCAAAACATTTGATAGGAAATCCGATGATTTTATAATAGTGTCTAGGGTTTTCAAATAAATATGAAATAGCCGAAATTGTTACATGATTAAATTCCAGCTACTAGCCACAAAAGTGGGTAATACAATCAAAACCGTTGGCACGTATTGGATTTTGGATTCCATACAATGGCAGGGCTACTGGGGTACCGCCCGTCACAGTACGTGGCCTAGATCAACGTACCGAGGATCACTCCCGTCCCCCTGCAACACAAAGCCGGACCCATTCCTTACTGAATAGTTCCGAACAAGACAACCCCGTGGTTGTAGCAGCAACCACCCACACAGCCGAATATAAAGAGACTTCTAGACAGGGATCAATCTTGCTCTCCTGTGGGTGCGACCCACGAAGCTTTGCTGCACCTCCCCTGTTTTAGCCATTCCCAGTTGATGAGGCTTGAGGCTACGATTACCTTTATAGGACATATCACTTAGAATGCTCATCGTCCACCTGACGATGTTCTGAAAGCATTCAATCCATACAAGTTCGTTCCGGGTTCGAATGAAACCGAAGGCATTATCTCGTTACACTCATATTGGAATCACCCTCAGAGTTAACGACAATAACCCTTGCACTCTAAACCACCATCTCGAATCTATAAGAACTAATTCCGTCAACTCATTACGGAATCACCCACAGAGTTATAATGACTCATAGTCCTTACATCTCGAGTCTTCACAAAGATCCACTTTGAATTCACGACCTAACGTTATTTGGAATCGCTGTGGTTTTCAGATATCCAAATATGGAAACCCGATCCCGGTCTCATCGAAAACCAAAGCGTGTCTTTTAAGGTCCAAGTTGTTTTAAAGGTTTTAAAACAATTCAATTACAATATCTATATACACACAGATAAATAACTCATAAATCTTAACTGATAATCAACATTATCACATAACATGTAATTCACATTATCAATATCAAATAGATATACCATATATCATCATCACAATAGATAATCTAAGTTATCATCACAATACAATCAAACATCCATACCACACAATATTATTTATCTCATTACTGAGATCACAAAGCATCCAAATCAATCAAGTTCAACCATTCATCCATAAGAAATGATTTACTCATCATCCTATAATTAATTTAAAATGAATTAAATTAACTATCTCCAATTCTATTTAATTTAAAATGAATTAAATTAATTACTTCATCCATAATTAATTTAAAATAAATTAAATTAATTACTTCACCAAATTATAACTTGCTTACCCAACTATATAATTGATTACAATCAATTAAGCATTCATTATTAATTACCTTAATTAATCACTCTTGATTCATTATCCTTAATTACATTCATGTAATTATTCTAAATTAATTTCATAAATTAATTATCCTCAACTAAACAGTAATTAACCTTTAATTACTTTCAATTAATTAATTAATCATAATTAATTACATTTATCCTTAATTAATTATATTAATTAATTACCTTAATTATCTATTATTGATTAATTAATAATAATTAATCATCTTTAATTACATCATTAATTAAAATAATTAATGATCCTTAATTATTTCTTAAATTAATTACTTTAAGTAATTAACTAATTTAATTACTATAGTAATCCAAATTAATTATCCTTTAAATTAATTCTTAATTAATCCCATGATTAATTACTAAATAATTAATCCAAATTATCTCATACTTAAACATCTCCACTTAATTACAATCCTGTAGTTATTAATTAATTACTTAACTAAGTAATACCCAAATCATTAATTACATAAAGTAATTATTTGTAAAACCCAAGTGTTTAAAATTAATTAAACTTAATTAATCAAAATAAACAATCACATTCAATTAAATTAATTACATTAAGTAATTAATTCCTTAATTATTTACTAAGTAATTACTCTCTAACCATTTATAAATGATTATTATTAAATTAATTAATCTAATTAATTATAAAAATTAACTACATTAATTAATTATTAAATAACCATGGTTAATGACCTTCATTAACCATCCTCAAATTATTTTATAAGGTAATTAACTTAAATTAATTACCATTTAAATTATCTTTAATTATTTATTAATTAATGTTAATTATTAAATTAATTAACCTTAATTTAAACTTGATTACATAATTAATATTCATTTATTATTAATTAAAAATTTAATTAATGATCTTAATTTTAAATTGATTAATCATTAATCAATTATTAATTCCAAATTTAATTAATTAATTAAATTAATTAACAAATCTTAGTTACCTTGTTAATTAATTCTAAAACATAAATCTTAATCAAATTTTCAAAATAAACATAACTTAATTATGTTTAAACAATTTAATTCAAAACAAAGTACTTATGAAATTACCTTTAAATTTCAATTAAATTCAAATTTAAATAGAATAACTTTAAACTTATCAAAGTTTTAAATAATTTAAAACTTTTAAAGTTGCAAATCAAACAAATGTTATATAAAAATTTTAAAGTTAAATTCATTTCAAAACTTTTGATAACTTAAATTATCACTTTCATTTAAATCTTCAATTTTAAACCTTCCTTAAAATTTAAACCTGAAATTCAAACTAAACTTTTGAATCCCCAGATTTTAAATTAACTTCAAATCTACTCATATTTTTAAAATCTTTTATAAAAAATGTTTAAACTATCTTATCAACATGATATAGTTAATAAAGTTAAATTTTTAAACTTAAGTTTTCATTTTAAAACTAAAATTTGAATTTCAAATCAGAAATTCAAAATTGATTTTAATTTAAACCTAAACTTTGTTTTAAATCCCAAAACTATAGATTTTAAAAAGTTTAAACCCAGAATTTAAAAAAAAAAAGAACAGGTTTCTGTAACCTGGGAATTTACAGGTTCAACTCGAGAGAACCTAAACTCTACTTCGGGTTTTATGCTTCATTACTCCGAGTTTTAAAACCATTTGCTTCGAGTTGTTTAACAACTTGCTTCGAGCAACACAAAGGCCTACCCTTAACATCCAACCCAACATGTAGTTCAACAAAAAACATGTCGCCGTGCATATGCACGGCGACCACCACCTCTGGCGATCATCAGCGATGATCCAGCAACCTCCATAAACACAAACATGCCCACAGCAACCATCAAATCGAACCAAAAATCAATAATTCAAATTTTAGCTCCCCCATTCCTAAACCTGAAAAAGTATTACAAGTTCCAAATTAAAACCTGTCAACGGCCGAAGTTCGCCACCCCGATCACTTGCTAATCCACCTCTCCGGCCATGAACTACTCTACACACCAACTACCCAATCCCTAAATATTAGAACACTCGAACCATCCTACACTTCTCCCTGACCAAATGCACAAATCCACATAAAAACTAGCGTTCATACTCTGAAATCCAAAACTGTATCTTCCCTAAGCAATAAAATCCCTATCTCTGATTTTTCTAAGGTTCTATGATCCTTACTTAATAACTCAAAAAGAAATTTGAGTTTTCTTAAACTGCAGTTTTCAAGAATTTGCCCCAAATCATATTATTGTTCAATAACAAACTGTTACTGTAACAAACACCTAGAAATACTACTACCTGATTTAAAAATCCAGTTTTTATTATTACATTAAGTTTATAAAACTGCATATTTCATTATTTATGTGATTTGTCTTGATCAAGATTAATATGTAATGGGATTGCATGTGTTACAGAGATATCATCCTGTATATATAAATTTATTTATTTAAGTTTAAATTTAAAACTTAGGCAGCCAAACACAACACTCCATAGCTTTTAATCCTATCTATGATAAGCAAACTCCTTTAATTATTCTAAATCCCAAATACTATCTTAAATTAGATCAATGTAGGGGATTCTTTTAATAGAAAGATGATCTGGGTATACTTGCAGAATATAACAAACATGCATATACAAGCACAATTATATCAGACATATAACATAATTTATCTCAAGCAACCTAATTTCCAATTTAAAAATTTAAATGTTACTCACCTATTAAATGCAGACCACTGATCATTTTAAATTTTGCAGAGAATAAGATAATGCAGGTTTGCTCCTCTCTGTTGCTCATGATCCATACTCTAGTTACTTGTATGCAGAAAATAGATGTAGATGTAGTTTTGCCTATATGTTTACTGACTAAAATACTTGCATGCAGGTAGATTAAGTTGCTAAATCTTCACATGAAGGCAGAGACTTTCATGTCTTCAAATCCATTCCAGGATTTAAACAGAATGCAGGAAAACATGCAGGCTTCATTTTTATTTTGAAATGAAGTGTAGATTTGAATATGCAGATTTTTCTTTGATTTGAGGAAATGCAGATTGATGGATTTGTACAGGGTTTTGGGTAATTTGTATATGCAAATGAGGGATTTAAATATGCAGGGTTTCAGAGATTTGAGGAAATGCAGGTTTATCTTTGATGAGTTTGATCTTTTCTCTTTTGATTTAGGAGAATGAAATATCCAATATGAAATGAATGAAGATGCAAAATATACAAATGTATTTCAGATTTTAATGTAATAAAAGAAAAATAAAAACAAAAATTAACAGTTGTCAAATATTTTCAACACTTGTCAAAAGAATTCATATGTATTTAACACTTGTTTTCTCCTTTAAAGGTAATTAGTATTTAAATTTACAAATGTATGTTATATTAGCTTAAATTAAGTTGTTAGTTTATTTTTAAAATATGTTTACGAATTTACAAAAGAAATAAAAACAACAATGTTTTACAAATTAACTTATACATATTAAAATTAGAACAACTTAAGACTTATACTTTTAAATTTAAATTCAAACTTAATTCAAAATCAATAATTTCAAATCAAGTTTTACATAAAAATTCAATTTGAAATAAAAATTACAAATTCTATACAAAACTTATTTATAAAGACAATACAATATTAATATTGCTTTTATAAATCTCTTTTATTAAATTAAAATCATTTTTCAAGAAATCATACTTCTATTAAATAAAAAATCCATTTTATTAAGTCATAAAACCTTCTTGTTAAATTTATTCTAAATTTAAAACAATACCAATTTATTTAAAATATGAACCATATATTTATATTGAAAATAGAAAGCAATGAATTATTTTAAAAGATAAAATAACCAATTTAAATATTTACTGAAGAAGATTATTAAATTTATCTGAATAATTATTACCAGAAAGTCAATATCAATTTAATTTTAACCACAGATTATTAAATTGATATTGTCAAAATTCCGGGATGTTACAATCCTTCCCCCTTAAAAGAATTTCGTCCTCGAAATTTAAAACAAAGGTAATTTAATAATCTCATTAAATTTTAAATTTTAAACACAAGCATATATCAAACATATGCTAACAATCAAAATCAACCAATCAAACAAATCCAATTATCCAGACAAATTCTAGATAAATTTCATCGAGTTTCCCCAGGTGTATATATATATACCGGGATACTCGCTCCAGAGAATCCAAACAAACAATATTACGAAGCTACAAAGCTCCTATACAACTATATCTATAACACTAGACAAGATATCAGACTTCAAACGAGTCTGACTCAACAACCAAAACTAGAGAACTGCTGGTTCCACAACCAGAGATGGATCATACACGTACTCCCTCAGAGATACGTGAAACTCATCGAATCCCAGTTATTCAAACTGGCAATTCAATCTTATAGATCAATCACTTAATTTCCTAGATCACAGAAAAGATCCAAATCACTTCAGAGCTAATTTCTCAGACTTACCCAAACTTATAGCTCACTTATGATCGGAAAAAAAACTTATCCAAAATCAAATCTCCAACTTCAGAGTCCAAATCCCTTCGACTCTTATCCACAAAAACTCTTCAGACAATCCTGAACTGTCTATAGCCTAACTTATCAGCTCAACCTTCGCTGATGCTTCTAGAAACAACTAGACCACTCAACTCAACAAAATGACCTCCTCAAGATCAACCAAAACCAAGAACTCAACCTCTACTCCTCACATCAGAAGACAACAACTTCTTCTCCTGAGCGGGAAAAGAAAAGCAGATACACTTCCAAACTGCTTCCGCTGCTCAAATCTGATCCAAGTAGAAGAGAATGCCTAAGAAGAACACTAGCTCAAACATGACAACACACCCCAGAGATATGGTTCAACAAATCCATAAGAAAAATTCAGAAGTTCCTCCAAAACTCCGAGCTGCTACACCAACTCAATCTCCTGGAACCATTCTTCTATAAAGCTGAATCACCGGTACCAATCCTAGAATTCTAGTCGATAAGAAAACTCAATCTCCAGATGCGAACCAAACTCTGACATCCTGAATACATCCAGAAAAACTCAGATAACCCAAGAGAACTGTCACGACCCGAACTCGATATCCGACAAAAGACATCAAATTCGTATCGTGGGAGCTTGCAACACCATTAAATGATAAATACACAGCGGAAATAAAAGATGATATCACTTATATGACATAAATACAATATCCGATACATCAATTTTTATACAATGATAATCATCAACATCAGAGAATATAACATAGAATACAGCGGAATATAATACGAAATGAGATAAGTCTTCAACAGAATCCAATACTGCAACTCTGATCCAAAAGGCTCCAAAGACAGAGCTCCAAAACTCCTAGCTCGATCCACCATCAAGATTTCTCCAAGATAAGCGAGCCTCGTCTGAATCCAAAGACTGAACTAGCTCCAGATAATCTACTGAAACTAACTATCTAAAAAACCCAACTCTAAACTGCCCGTGCGGAAAATTATGGGCACCCAGAGTTTAGGAAAGGAACAATAAACTCCAGGTCAGTCATGGGACTGGTGTGAGCAAACGAAAACAGTTTGTCTTCAAAAACAATCAAAAGATTTTAAATTTGAAAATCGCAATGCTTTTGAAAATGAAACTACCATAAGGCCTCCCGCCACACACACAATGCAAACGCAGAATCGGAGGAGATTTCTCCTTATGATAGTCAAATATGCTTGATACGCGAATTTCTTTAATATTATTATTATAAGTGCAAGTGCAGAAAACATTTCGAAAGTAGAATATAAATCTTAGCCAGCATAGACATTTCGAACTATGCCTACTATAGCTACCATCCAAACAGTGGGGCGCCACCATAAGTGAATGGCAGGTAATACAACTAAAACCGTACAAGGCTCGTATTGGATGAATGGATTTTTCCAACAAATGGTCAGGCTAAGGAACTTCCTATTGCCACATGCGAACGCCTCTGGCGGGACGCCCCGAGAACCAAACCGTTCTCTGCCAAACAAGGCCGGGAACCCCTTTTCCCAAGGGATATTACAAACCCTTAGATATGCCACCCCCGGTCCTTTGGGACCTTTAAACGAGGCGCCTCTAAACCAACATCACACATAAATAATATAGTGTGTCCACATGAGCAAGTATCTGGGCTCCATACCATGATACTACCCTTTTCCAGAAGGAATGGTCATACCCTAGGGGAGCTACCCCTGAAACCTTGCCGCACAATTCCTGTTTCGACCATTACCGATTTGTAAGGCTCGACGAAGTCTCGTCCACAAAGCTACGCTTTGGTACAAAGCCATGCTTTGGGTCAACAAATGATCAAAGTAATGATCACAAAGATAAATGATCAAACAAATGATCCTATCACAAATGATCAAACAATGATCATTATACAGCAACACTTAGCATGTCACATTACCAAATTAGGAATATATCGCTGATAACCATCAACTACATAACCTCTGAGCTCGTATGTCTCAAAGAAGGGTGTTAAGCTAAAAGAATAGATTCTTCGCCACCAACAGAAATGTATTTCAAAGAAATCTTCTTTATATCTCAAAGTGTAATGTCAGACACACAATCCATACAAGTCTGTTCTGTGTTCGAACAGAACCGAAGGCACTTCTTACGAACCCCTTGCAATTCCGGGTATTCACAATCCCGATTGGACTTCCCATCACTTAGGGAATCTCTATACCAGGAGCTACCCAGTGCAGAGACAATCGATAGGTCATCCTATCGCTCTCGCAAATACCCGGTCTTCAACACCGGTCTTCAAATGCTATCCATAACGTCGAATCACATATTCAGAATGGGTTATATGACACAAAGGTCCTCTCCCGGCTAAACCAAATAGTGAGCGCAACATTTAAAACATATGGATGTGGGATTTCAATTAAGTCACAACTTAATAATTCAAACTTTCTTCAAATGGTTTAAATAATTTACCATTTTCAAATCTTTTAAACAAAAGATTTATTTCAAAAACCTTAAGTGGTTTAAACAATTTCCACACTTTAACCTTTTAAACAAAAGATTTAATTCACAAAGTTCACCCCATCCACAAAGATCCATTTATGGATTTCAAAACAATTTTCATTTCAATTGGATTAACTCGTTAAATCTTAAAATTAAAGATTTAACTTATAGCTTTCAAACCGTTTCCATGACTTGGAAAATCATTTTCATCTTTAACTTGAAATCCTTTTTAACACAAATTGGACGTTCACTACTTATATGAAAGCTTTTATCATTTTAAAACAAATAGTTTTCGTTTCAGAAATATCCAAATTTTTTATTTACACGAGTTAAAGCCTTTGAATTTAAATTCAAATTCCCAAATCAATAACTTTAAAATAGTTTAACTTATATAAACTGGTATAACATCTTTAGTCCCTATTTTCCAGATCATTGAATTCAATTTCAAATATTGAATTCAAATATAAATCAAAATATTTAAATTCCAAAACTCAATTAAGTTATTCAAAATAAATTTCATCTTTGAAATTTCATTTCAAAAGCTTTTCACTTTAAATCCAATCCATTTCCAAAATACTTGAATTTAAATATTCAACTTTATAAATTATTTCAAAATCTGTGACTTAATCAATTTCCCCGTGAAACCCATATTTGTGTGTGTATAGGTGTGGTCCAGGGGTTTAACAAAATAGTGCAACATCATTCAATCATCACAGATTAAAATGCAGAAATATAGTTGATAAGTGATATGAGCTATAACGCTTATCATTCATTCACAGATCACAGATCACAGACATATAAATAACAAATAAATAAGTCACACAGCTCAAAACAAAGCATCACATATCAGGGTATCAAACAATACAATCATCCAATAGAATGCAAACACCCATAAGTAGGATTAATTTAATTATCTGATTTATTTAATCAGATCCTTTACTTATGAATTTAATTACAAATCCTGGTAATTAATTAATTACAACCCATGTTGATTAATTATTCTTTAATTATTTATTAATTATCCTCTGATTATTTACCAACCTTGATTAATAAGTGAATCAATCTTTAATTATTTAATTGTCCTTTAATTGATTTCCCCTTAATTAATTAATTAATTAACTGATTAACCCTTAATTTATTATCATTAATTTAAATAAAAATCAGTAATTAATTACCTTAATTAATTAATCACATTAATTAATTACCCCTTTAGAAAATTATCCTTAAATTAATTACACTAATTAATTAAGTACCTTGACAGGTTATCCATTTAATTAACCATCCTTTAACCATCCTTTAATACATTAAGTAATAAACCTTCCATTTAATTGTATTTGAAAAACAATCCAAGATTATATAAGATAATTAACTTAATGCAATACTACATAAGTCAAACAAATTTAAAGCAAATTAACTTTTAAAATTTTGCATCCTGAAAAGCTTGCTTAAAACTTTGCTTTTGGAAACTTAGTTTATATTTCTAAAACTTTGTTTTAAAGCTTGTTTAAAACTTATAATCTGAAACTTTATTTATTTTCAAATTTTATTCTTAAAATTCAAACTATTTAAACATTCTTAAAGCAATTAAACAAATTGAAGTTCAACACTTAATTTATTTGTTTTTAAAATTTTCTTTCCATTTAAAACTAGCTTTTAATTTTTATTTTCAAAGTTCTAAAACCTGAAGCCTGAAACCAGATTAACAAACCCGAGCTACATCACTCCTGCTACGAGTCCTCCCCCTCAAAATCTCGAGTAAAGCTTCGAGTCGCACATCAGCTTCCCCGAGAACACACCCCATTCCCTCTCGCGTTCGTTCTTCTTCTTCCCTTTTTTTTTCTAAGTTTAATTTTAAACTACTGTAAACAAACTCACACACAACCCAGAGAAAAAACCCGAAGCCAACCTCAAACTGACCCGAAGAAAACTTCAAAATTCTCGAGCAAAACACGCGATGCCTCCGGGACTTCATTCAACAGACATGGCACCACCGTGCACGTGCACGGTGGTTCGCCACCCCTCCGGTCATCATCGAGGTCATCGGCAGGTCGAATGATCCACACAAACACGCAATTGAACTTCGATTCAACACAAGGAACTCGAAATCAAAATATCACTATTTCGTCGAACTGAAGCTCGAATGTACCCAGCCAAATTTGCCTCGTCCTCCTTTCATCGTTCACCAGAAAATTCCCAACTTCGGCCACATCACGACAAACCCCTACGCTAACCTTGCGATCAATCTCGAGCGACTCGATGCATTGTCGACTGAGTACGAACCCAAATTCCCAACGCCATTTTTAATATTCTTTAAACCCTAGTTTTAATTTGTTCTCCCATCTCTTACAATAGAAATTTTTTTCTACATTTTTCCTGAGATCGTTGATCGTCAAACTAGCTTTAAATAAAAATTCAACATCTAAAATTTATTTAATCATCAGAAATTGATAAAAAACCTATTTTTAGTTCATCTATGAACTACATCATGTATACAAATCTAAAAATTCCCATTTTCGTTTTAAAAATCATTTCTTACAGTGTGGATTCAAGTTATATAAGTGAATCAAGGTTTCGTGACATTTGAATTTGGCACTTTGTATCATTTTGCTCTGTAAAACAATGTTTCTTACTGTAATATTTCACCAACCTCTTTAAAACCAAGCTTTAGGCCTTGATCTATGTTTCAACAACCAGGTTTGTTTAAGAATTTAAGCCTAATAATAATTGGATGCAGATGTATTGAGTTTTATATAGTCTATTTCACTCTGAAACCAGGAAAAACAAAAACAAAACAAGGTCTGCAATCCTATGGATATTCACAGAGAGTTGTTTTTATTTCAAAACTATTCAGCAAGCATATATCATTCCAAAGCAATACACAAGTTTTAGACTTTGAAAAAAAACAGATGTGTACTCACTTATTATCTGTTTTAAAACAGAGAGCCTGTAGAGTTTAACAGAGTGTTATAAACTCTACACAGACATTTCAAACATTTCATTCACATCAAAGTATTCATCACAGGCAGATCAAAACAAAGAGGGTGAAGTTTTGCTCACATGATGATTTTGATGAAGAAAGATAGAGAACAGGAACAGAGGAATGAAGTTGTTTTGATATTTTGTTTTCAAGTTGAATCTGCAGCTTCATCTTTCAGTTTTAGATCAAGTTGAACTTGACTTTACTTTCAGCTTAATTGCTTTATTTCTCTTCTTTTCTCTTCCAGTGTTGAAAAACTGGTTTGTTTAAATTGAAGTTTTGTTTATAGTTTAAACGATATTGCTTCAGACCTTTTTTCTTAGCTTATGGACGAACTGATGAAGATGAGATATATAGGAAACAAAGTTTTACAGGGATGTTATTATTTAATTTCTTTAGTACAATCAACAGAGATTTTTTTTTCCATGCTTTGCTGGTTAATGCATTTATTGCTTTGGTCCTTGTGTTTTCATATTCTATTTTACACAGTTTTGCCTTACTACTTACTTGTCTCGGCTGATAGATAATATATTATGGCTAAGGACATCTTGCATTAATTGCCTATGTCCTCTTTTACAATTATCTTCCTATATATGTTTTGTTTGTTCTTGCTTTACAAGCTTTTGCTTTGTCTCATATTTTATTCACATTTACTTCTGTTTATAACTTTTTGTTTCCTTTTTCCCAAGTGTTCATACTTGTTTATCTTAAATATATATGCTGTCTCCTTATGCAAGCTGTTCATATTTGCATTACAGTTCTTGCTTGTTTGTTTATATATATATTTTTCTTTTCCACTAAGATAGCTTTGTACATTGCATACCTTTTGGTTTTGTTTATTTATGTACTCATACTCCTATGTTATTTCTTTATGTTTGCATTTGTTTGTTTTCATATTTGTTTTACTGAGATATTTTACATGTACTTTTGCCTTGTTTCCATGTTTCATGATTTTATGTATTTCATTTGTTTCTTTTGTCAATGCTATTTCTATTTTTGTTTGTACTGGGATATTTTAAGTATGGTTTTTAAATGTACATCCTTTATATACATTCGTTTTATTAACATGTTATTTGATCTTTTATGTTGCCTTGTCTTATTGCTCTACAATTTAGATGAATTCAATGTTGTTATTTTTTTTTTCTATTCAAACTTTTAATTTAATTTTTCCTTTTTAAACATTAAATTTATGATGTTTATTTTTTTTTAATTTTTTTTAAACACTTTATTTATTTTTTTCAATTCAATTGAAAATATTCATTCTTGAGTTTCAAATCAATTCTCTTTTTTAAAATACATTAGTTTGAAAATTTCAATTAATTCCATAATTTAATCCAAAATTCAATTAAATTATAAATTTAAATTCGTCTAAAAACTGGGATCGTTACAGACTTCTCCCCTTAAAAGGAATTTCGTCCTCGAAATTCGCCAGAGAGAGATAATGAAGATAGATGAAAGATAGAGAAATATCTTTTCAGATCAAACTGGATATCAATTCTGCGTTTGGCTTACCAAATAAGAATATTAGCAATAGATACAAGAAATTATAATAAAATTTCAAATTTGGGTTTAAATGATGTCGTTTTATTGATACAATTCAAATTATCCTTCATATTCTATTAATCAAGTTAATTCAATTTAAAATTTCTAATTTCTAATTTCAATTCATATTCATTAAGGTTTAAATCAAAAAACTGATAAAAAAACCGATGAAATACGATGTAAGAATTTCTTACAACGATTTGTAAGGCAACCATCGCACCGAACTTCTTTCTGGAGCTATCCCGAAGCAATCAAAAGAATTTGAAAACGAATCAAAGAAGATTGAGAAGAAAATTATTTCCACTGTTGTTACAGAGTATCGACCATTTATAGTCGTATTTCCCCGTCCCCTATCTCGTCCTCTTCTTGCACTCATACTTACTATCAGTGGATAGTAAGAGAATTTACTGAGGCATTCAAACGAATATCTTAGGGATTACTCATTCTAGGGATACTTCAACCTATCTCAAATGAGCCATCTAAGGTATTACACTCCGTAGCTAAAGTTCTTACTCAACCTTTAGCTCTGATACCAATCTGTCACGACCCGAACTCGATATCCGACAAACGACATCAAATTCGTATCGTGGGAGCTTGCAACACCATTAAATGATAAATACATAGCGGAAATAAAAGATGATATCACTGATATGACATAAATACAATATCCGATACATCAATTTTTATACAATGATAATCATCAACATCAGAGAATATAACATAGAATACAGCGGAATATAATACGAAATGAGATAAGTCTTCAACAGAATCCAATACTGCAACTCTGATCCAAAAGGCTCCAAAGACAGAGCTCCAAAACTCCTAGCTCGATCCACCATCAAGATTTCTCCAAGATAAGCGAGTCTCGTCTGAATCCAAAGACTGAACTAGCTCCAGATAATCTACTGAACCTAACTATCTGAAACACCCAACTCTAAACTGCCCGTGTGGAAAATTATGGGCACCCAGAGTTTAGGAAAGGAACAATAAACTCCAGGTCAGTCATGGGACTGGTGTGAGCAAACAAAAACAGTTTGTCTTTCAAAACAATCAAAAGATTTTAAATTTGAAAATCGCAATGCTTTTGAAAATGAAACTACCATAAGGCCTCCCGCCACACACACAATGCAAACGCAGAATCGGAGGAGATTTCTCCTTATGATAGTCAAATATGCTTGATACGCGAATTTCTTTAATATTATTATTATAAGTGCAAGTGCAGAAAACATTTCGAAAGTAGAATATAAATCTTAGCCAGCATAGACATTTCGAACTATGCCTACTATAGCTACCATCCAAACAGTGGGGCGCCACCATAAGTGAATGGCAGGTAATACAACTAAAACCGTACAAGGCTCGTATTGGATGAATGGATTTTTCCAACAAATGGTCAGGCTAAGGAACTTCCTATTGCCACATGCGAACGCCTCTGGCGGGACGCCCCGAGAACCAAACCGTTCTCTGCCAAACAAGGCCGGGAACCCCTTTTCCCAAGGGATATTACAAACCCTCAGATATGCCACCCCCGGTCCTTTGGGACCTTTAAACGAGGCGCCTCTAAACCAACATCACACATAAATAATATAGTGTGTCCACATGAGCAAGTATCTGGGCTCCATACCATGATACTACCCTTTTCCAGAAGGAATGGTCATACCCTAGGGGAGCTACCCCTGAAACCTTGCCGCACAATTCCTGTTTCGACCATTATCGATTTGTAAGGCTCGACGAAGTCTCGTCCACAAAGCTACGCTTTGGTACAAAGCCATGCTTTGGGTCAACAAATGATCAAAGTAATGATCACAAAGATAAATGATCAAACAAATGATCCTATCACAAATGATCAAACAATGATCATTACACAGCAACACTTAGCATGTCACATTACCAAATTAGGAATATATCGCTGATAACCATCAACTACATAACCTCTGAGCTCGTATGTCTCAAAGAAGGGTGTTAAGCTAAAAGAATAGATTCTTCGCCACCAACAGAAATGTATTTGAAAGAAATCTGCTTTATATCTCAAAGTGTAATGTCAGACACACAATCCATACAAGTCTGTTCTGGGTTCGAACAGAACCGAAGGCACTTCTTACGAAGCCCTTGCAATTCCGGGTATTCACAATCTCGATCGGACTTCCCATCACTTAGGGAATCTCTATACCAGGAGCTACCCAGTGCAGAGACAATCGATAGGTCATCCTATCGCTCTCGCAAATACCCGGTCTTCAACACCGGTCTTCAAATGCTATCCATAACGTCGAATCACATATTCAGAATGGGTTATATGACACAAAGGTCCTCTCCCGGCTAAACCGAATAGTGAGCGCAACATTTAAAACATATGGATGTGGGATTTCAATTAAGTCACAACTTAATAATTCAAACTTTCTTCAAATGGTTTAAATAATTTACCATTTTCAAATCTTTTAAACAAAAGATTTATTTCAAAAACCTTAAGTGGTTTAAACAATTTCCACACTTTAACCTTTTAAACAAAAGATTTAATTCACAAAGTTCACCCCATCCACAAAGATCCATTTATGGATTTCAAAACAATTTTCATTTCAATTGGATTAACTCGTTAAATCTTAAAATTAAAGATTTAACTTATAGCTTTCAAACCGTTTCCATGACTTGGAAAATCATTTTCATCTTTAACTTGAAATCCTTTTTAACACAAATTGGACGTTCACTACTTATATGAAAGCTTTTATCATTTTAAAACAAATAGTTTTCGTTTCAGAAATATCCAATTTTTTTATTTACACGAGTTAAAGCCTTTGAATTTAAATTCAAATTCCCAAATCAATAACTTTAAAATAGTTTAACTTATATAAACTGGTATAACATCTTTAGTCCCTATTTTCCAGATCATTGAATTCAATTTCAAATATTGAATTCAAATATAAATCAAAATATTTAAATTCCAAAACTCAATTAAGTTATTCAAAATAAATTTCATCTTTGAAATTTCATTTCAAAAGCTTTTCACTTTAAATCCAATCCATTTCCAAAATACTTGAATTTAAATATTCAACTTTATAAATTATTTCAAAATCTGTGACTTAATCAATTTCCCCGTGAAACCCATATTTGTGTGTGTATAGGTGTGGTCCAGGGGTTTAACACAATAGTGCAACATCATTCAATCATCACAGATTAAAATGCAGAAATATAGTTGATAAGTGATATGAGCTATAACGCTCATCATTCATTCACAGATCACAGATCACAGATATATAAATTACAAATAAATAAGTCACACAGCTCAAAACAAAGCATCACATATCAGGGTATCAAACAATACAATCATCCAATAGAATGCAAACACCCATAAGTAGGATTAATTTAATTATCTGATTTATTTAATCAGATCCTTTACTTATGAATTTAATTACAAATCCTGGTTAATTATTTAATTACAACCCATGTTGATTAATTATTCTTTAATTATTTGTTAATTATCCTCTGATTATTTACCAACCTTGATTAATAAGTGAATCAATCTTTAATTATTTAATTATCCTTTAATTGATTTCCGCTTAATTAATTAATTAATTAACTGATTAACCCTTAATTTATTATCATTAATTTAAATAAAAATTAGTAATTAATTACCTTAATTAATTAATCACATTAATTAATTACCCCTTTAGATAATTATCCTTAAATTAATTACATTAATTAATTAAGTACCATGACAGGTTATCCATTTAATTAACCATCCTTTAATACATTAAGTAATAAACCTTCCATTTAATTGTATTTGAAAAACAATCCAAGATTAAATAAGATAATTAACTTAATGCGATATTACATAAGTCAAACAAATTTAAAGCAAATTAACTTTTAAAATTTTGCATCCTGAAAAGCTTGCTTAAAACTTTGCTTTTGGAAACTTAGTTTATATTTCTAAAACTTTGTTTTGAAGCTTGTTTAAAACTTATAATCTGAAACTTATTTATTTTCAAATTTTATTCTTAAAATTCAAACTATTTAAACATTCTTAAAGCAATTAAACAAATTGAAGTTCAACACTTAATTTATTTGTTTTTAAAATTTTCTTTCCATTTAAAACTAGCTTTTAACTTTTATTTTCAAAGTTCTAAAACCTGAAGCCTGAAACCAAATTAACAAACCCGAGCTACATCACTCCTACTACGAGTCCTCCCCCTCAAAATCTCGAGTAAAGCTTCGAGTCGCATATCAGCTTCCCCGAGAACACACCCCATTCCCTCTCGCGTTCGTTCTTCTTCTTCCCTTTTTTTTCTTCTAAGTTTAAGTTTAAACTACTGTAAACAAACTCACACACAACCCAGAGAAAAAACCCGAAGCCAACCTCAAACTGACCCGAAGAAAACTTCAAAATTCTCGAGCAAAACACGCGATGCCTCCGGGACTTCATTCAAAAGACATGGCGCCACCGTGCACGTGCACGGTGGTTCGCCACCCCTCCGGTCATCATCGAGGTCATCGGCAGGTCGAATGATCCACACAAACACGCAATTGAACTTTGATTCAACACAAGGAACTCGAAATCAAAATATCACTATTTCGTCGAACTGAAGCTCGAATGTACCCAGCCAAATTTGCCTCGTCCTCCTTTCATCGTTCACCAGAAAATTCCCAACTTCGGCCACATCACGACAAACCCCTACGCTAACCTTGCGATCAATCTCGAGCGACTCGATGCATTGTCGAGTGAGTACGAACCCAAATTCCCAACGCCATTTTTAACAGTCTTTAAACCCTAGTTTTAATTTGTTCTCCCATCTCTTACAACATAAATTTTTTTCTACATTTTTCCTGAGATCGTTGATCGTCAAACTAGCTTTAAATAAAAATTCAACATCTAAAATTTATTTAATCATCATAAATTGATAAAAAAAACCTATTTTTAGTTCATCTATGAACTGCATCATGTATACAAATCTAAAAATTCCCATTTTCGTTTTAAAAATCATTTCTTGCAGTGTGGATTCAAGTTATATAAGTGAATCAAGGTTTCGTGACATTTGAATTTGGCACTTTGTATCATTTTGCTTTGTAAAACAATGTTTCTTACTGTAATATTTCACCAACCTCTTTAAAACCAAGCTTTAGCTCTTGTTCTATGTTTCAACAACCAGGTTTGTTTAAGAATTTAAGCCTAATAATAATTGGATGCAGATGCATTGAGTTTTATATAGTCTATTTCACTCTGAAACCAGGAAAAACAAAAACAAAACAAGGTCTGCAATCCTATGGATATTCACAGAGAGTTGTTTTTATTTCAAAACTATTCAGCAAGCATATATCATTCCAAAGCAATACACAAGTTTTAGACTTTGAAAAAAAACCAGATGTGTACTCACTTATTATCTGTTTTAAAACAGAGAGCCTGTAGAGTTTAACAGAGTGTTATAAACTCTACACAGACATTTCGAACATTTCATTCACATCAAAGTATTCACCACAGGCAGATCAAAACAAAGAGGGTGAAGTTTTGCTCACATGATGATTTTGATGAAGAAAGATAGAGAACAGGAACAGAGGAATGAACTTGTTTTGATATTTTGTTTTCAAGTTGAATCTGCAGCTTCATCTTTCAGTTTTAGATCAAGTTGAACTTGACTTTACTTTCAGCTTGATTGCTTTATTTCTCTTCTTTTCTCTTCCAGTGTTGAAAAACTGGTTTGTTTAAATTGAAGTTTTGTTTATAGTTTAAATGATATTGCTTCGGACCTTTTTTCTTAGCTTATGGACGAACTGATGAAGATGAGATATATAAGAAACAAAGTTTTACAGGGATGTTATTATTTAATTTCTTTAGTACAATCAACAAAGATTTTTTTTCCATGCTTTGCTGGTTAATGCATTTATTGCTTTGGTCCTTGTGTTTTCATATTCTATTTTACACAGTTTTGCCTTACTACTTACTTGTCTCGGCTGATAGATAATATATTATGGCTAAGGACATCTTGCATTAATTGCCTATGTCCTCTTTTACAATTATCTTCCTATATATGTTTTGTTTGTTCTTGCTTTACAAGCTTTTGCTTTGTCTCATATTTTATTCACATTTACTTCTGTTTATAACTTTTTGATTCCTTTTTCCCAAGTGTTCATACTTGTTTATCTTAAATATATATGCTGTCTCCTTATGCAAGCTGTTCATATTTGCATTACAGTTCTTGCTTGTTTGTTTATATATATATTTTTCTTTTCCACTGAGGTAGCTTCGTACATTGCATAACTTTTGGTTTTGTTTATTTATGTACTCATACTCCTATGTTATTTCTTTATGTTTGCATTTGTTTGTTTTCATATTTGTTTTACTGAGAAATTTTACATGTACTTTTGCCTTGTTTCCATGTTTCATGATTTTATGTATTTCATTTGTTTCTTTTGTCAATGCTATTTCTATTTTTGTTTGTACTGGGATATTTTAAGTATTGTTTTTAAATGTACACCCTTTATATACATTCGTTTTATTAACATGTTATTTGATCTTTTATGTTGCCTTGTCTTATTGCTCTACAATTTAGATGAATTCAATGTTGTTGTTATTTTTTTCTATTCAGACTTTTAATTTAATTTTTCCTTTTTAAACATTAAATTTATGATTTTTTTAAACACTTTATTTATTTTTTTCAATTCAATTGAAAATATTCATTCTTGAGTTTCAAATCAATTCTCTTTTTTAAAATACATTAGTTTGAAAATTTCAAATAATTCCATAATTTAATCCAAAATTCAATTAAATTATAAATTTAAATTCGTCTAAAAACTGGGATCGTTACAAGAACACTCAAACAATCGCAAGTCACTTTTGCGAACAATCCAAACCAAATCCAAGGAAAACTGTTCTCCCTTAACCAAATAGAATAGCTTAAACTTCACTAGCCAACCCATCGAAGAAACGGGTTCACCCAACTGCTTCTAAACTCCACTCCAGAAAACTGCTAAACCAGAAGATCTCTTGCCAACACCGAGAACACTTCAAACTGCACTGCTGACACCGATGCCAAAGAATTCCAAAACAAAGCTCTTCGAGAAACTCGGATCTCAAAGCAAACAGAAACTCCGGCTGAACACAGCCACAACACCGAAGCAGACTCACTTCCTTAACTTGTTCCAAATAAAACATCTTCGGAAACATCCGTAGTCACTGCATCTCATCACGCAGCTACTATTCCTTAAGGTATCAAAATAGCATCACTCGCTTCTGCCCAACCAACAGATCCAAACACTACTCATCCAACTTCAGAAATAAACTCCGAACCTTCACAGGATTCCTTTTAGAGATTAATGAAGTTCTTCATCACTACAGAACTCACTCGAGACGGTATTAGGTCTACAGTCTCGACAACTACACTTCCAACCTCAAATATTCAAACTCCAACCAATGGTAGTCGTGTTACACACACTATTACCCCATCTACCTTCATAACTTATATAGGAAAACCCGAACAGGTAACCCAACAGATAGGTAGAAATATATACATATATAGTAATATATAATAAAAATTACAAGTACGCTCTCTCAAGAAAGACACCACTACAGAACCTAGGTATTCACTCAACCTAATGCTCCCTAAGAAAAACATACTTTAGATCCTAGGTATTCACTCAGCCTAATGCTCTAATACCAAGTGTGACGACCCGACTTTCCACTCCCGGAAAATCGCATCATCTTTAAGAAAGAAAGGGATAGAAAAGAGAATAGAAAGAAGAGAAGAAAGAAACAACACATCAGAATCTAACAGCGGAACGAATAATTTATAATATTAACATAAATATTACATAGTTTACAACCATTATCAGAGTACACAGATATACAACACATACTAGACAGTTATAAACACCTGTCTAGTTATACAACTCAATACAACGCAAAGACTACAACTCAAAGAACACACAGCGGAATACTAGATATCTACACGCGGAAGCCTCCTGCTCCATTGCTCCTCCATAATTCGTTAAAGCAAACCTGAATCCTAACTTGAATCACCCTTGACTACTCGTAAAAATTTGAGTACCCAAGAGTTTATGAAAAACAAAAATAAACTCTGGGTCAGACATGGGTCTGGTGTGAGTAACAGGTTAAAGTTGCTTAACTTTCAAAAACCTTTTGAAAAGAAAGGTATCACGTAAGACTTCCCACACATAAACATGGAAAAGTTTTTACCTTACGCTAACCAAAACATTTGATAGGAAATCCGATGATATTATAATAGTGTCTAGGGTTTTCAAATAAATATGAAATAGCCAAAATTGTTACATGATTAAATTCCAGCTACTAGCCACAAAAGTGGGTAATACAATCAAAACCGTTGGCACTTATTGGATTTTGGATTCCATACAATGGCAGGGCTACTGGGGTACCGCCCGTCACAGTACGTGGCCTAGATCAACATACCGAGGATCACTCCCGACCCCCTGCAACACAAAGCCGGACCCATTCCTTACTGAATAGTTTCGAACAAGACAACCCCGTGGTTGTAGCTAGCAACCACCCACACAGCCGAATATAAAGGGACTTCTAGACAGGGATCAATCTTGCTCTCCAGTGGGTGCGACCCACGAAGCTTTGCTGCACCTCCCTGTTTTATCCATTCCCGGTTGATGAGGCTTGAGGCTACGATTACCTTTATAGGACATATCACTTAGAATGCTCATCGTCCACCTGACGATGTTCTGAAAGCATTCAATCCATACAAGTTCGTTCCGGGTTCGAACGAAACCGAAGGCATTATCTCGTTACACTCATATTGGAATCACCCTCAGAGTTAACGACAATACCCTTGCACTCTAAACCACCATCTCGAATCTACAAGAACTAATTCTGTCAACTCGTTACGGAATCACCCATAGAGTTATAATGACTCATAGTCCTTACATCTCGAGTCTTCACAAAGCTCCACTTTGAATTCACGACCTAACGTTATTTGGAATCGATGTGGTTTTCAGATATCCAAATATGGAAACCCGATCCCGGTCTCATCGAAAACCAAAGCATGTCTTTTGAGGTCCAAGTTGTTTTAAAGGTTTTAAAA
Source organism: Allium cepa (assembly GCA_030765085.1). NCBI lineage: Eukaryota > Viridiplantae > Streptophyta > Magnoliopsida > Asparagales > Amaryllidaceae > Allium > Allium cepa. The sequence goes on along the minus strand of CM060945.1, from coordinate 126,044,377 downwards.
CAATTCAATTACAGTATCTATATATACACAGATAGATAACTCATAAATCTTAACTGATAATCAACATTATCACATAACAGGTAATTCACATTATCAATATCGAATAGATATACCATATATCATCATCACAATAGATAATCTAAGTTATCATCACAATACAATCAAACATCCATACCACACAATATTATTTATCTCATTACTGAGATCACAAAGCATCCAAATCAATCAAGTTCAACCATTCATCCATAAGAAATGATTTACTCATCGTCCTATAATTAATTTAAAATGAATTAAATTAACTATCTCCAATTCTAATTAATTTAAAATGAATTAAATTAATTACTTCATCCATAATTAATTTAAAATAAATTAAATTAATTACTTCACCAAATTATAACTTGCTTACCCAACTATTTAATTGATTACAATCAATTAAGCATTCATTATTAATTACCTTAATTAATCACTCTTGATTCATTATCCTTAATTACATTCATGTAATTATTCTAAATTAATTTCATAAATTAATTATCCTCAACTAAACAGTAATTAACCTTTAATTACTTTTAATTAATTAATCATAATTAATTACATTTATCCTTAATTAATTATATTAATTAATTACCTTAATTATCTATTATTGATTAATTAATCATAATTAATCATCTTTAATTACATCATTAATTAAAATAATTAATGATCCTTAATTATTTCTTAAATTAATTACTTTAAGTAATTAACTAATTTAATTACTATATTAATCCAAATTAATTATCCTTTAAATTAATTCTTAATTAATCCCTTGATTAATTACTAAATAATTAATCCAAATTATCTCATACTTAAACATCTCCACTTAATTACAATCCTATAATTATTAACTAATTACTTAACTAAGTAATTCCCAAATCATTAATTACATAAAGTAATTATTTATAAAACCCAAGTGTTTAAAATTAATTAAACTTAATTAATTAAAATAAAAAATCACGTTCAATTAAATTAATTACATTAAGTAATTAATTCCTTAATTACTTTACTAAGTAATTACTCTCTAACCATTTATAAATGATTATTATTAAATTAATTAATCTAATTAATTATAAAAATTAACCACATTAATTAATTATTAAATAACCATGGTTAATGACCTTCATTAATCATCCTCAAATTATTTTATAAGGTAATCAACTTAAATTAATTACCATTTAAATTATCTTTAATTATTTATTAATTAAAGTTAATTATTAAATTAATTAACCTTAATTTAAACTTGATTACATAATTAATATTCATTTATCATTAATGAAAAATTTAATTAATGATCTTAATTTTAAATTGATTAATCATTAATCAATTATTAATTCCAAATTTAATTAATTAGTTAAATTAATTAACAAATCTTAATTACCTTGTTAATTAATTCTAAAACATAAATCTTAATCAAATTTTCAAAATAAACATAACTTAATTATGTTTAAACAATTTAATTCAAAACAAAGTACTTATGAAATTACCTTTAAATTTCAATTTAAATTCAAATTTAAATAGAATAATTTTAAACTTATCAAAGTTTTAAATAATTTAAAACTTTTAAAGTTGCAAACCAAACAAATGTTATATAAAAATTTTAAAGTTAAATTCATTTCAAAACTTTTGATAACTTAAATTATCACTTTCATTTAAATCTTCAATTTTAAACCTTCCTTAAAATTTTAACCTGAAATTCAAACTAAACTTTTGAATCCCCAGATTTTAAATTAACTTCAAATCTACTCATATTTTTAAATTCTTTTATAAAAAATGTTTAAACTATCTTATCAACATGATATAGTTAATAAAGTTAAAATTTTAAACTTAAGTTTTTGTTTTAAAACTAAAATTTGAATTTCAAATCAGAAATTCAAAATTGATTTTAATTTAAGCCTAAACTTTGTTTTAAATCCCAAAACTATAGATTTTAAAAAGTTTAAACAACGAATTTTAAAAAAGAGAGCAGGTTTCTGTAACCTGGGAATTTACAGGTTCAACTCGAGAGAACCTAAACTCTACTTCGGGTTTTATGCTTCATTACTCCGAGTTTTAAAACCATTTGCTTCGAGTTGTTTAACAACTTGCTTCGAGCAACACAAAGGCCTACCCTTAACATCCAACCCAACATGTAGTTCACCAGAAAACATGTCGCCGTGCATATGCACGACGAACACCACCTCTAGCGATCATCAACGATGATCCAGCAACCTCCATAAACACAAACATGCCCACAGCAACCATCAAATCGAACCAAAAATCAATAATTCAAATTTTAGCTCCCCCATTCCTAGACCTGAAAAAGTATTACAGGTTCCAACTTAAAACCTGTCAACGGACGAAGTTCGCCACCCCGATCACTTGCTAATCCACCTCTCCGGCCATGAACTACTCTACACACCAACTACCCAATCCCTAAATATCAGAGCACTCGAACCATCCTACACTTCTCCCTGACCAAATGCACAAACCCACATAAAAACTAGGGTTCATACTCTGAAATCCAAAACTGTATCTTCCCTATGCAATAAAATCCATATCTCTGATTTTTCTAAGGTTCTATGATCCTTACTTAATAACACAGAAAGAAATTTGAGTTTTCTTAAACTGCAGTTTTCAAGAATTTGCCCCAAATCATATTATTGTTCAATAACAAACTGTTACTGTAACAAACACCTAGAAATACTACTACCTGATTTAAAAATCCAGTTTTTATTATTACATTAAGTTTATAAAACTGCATATTTCATTATTTATGTGATTTGTCTTGATCAAGATTAATATGTAATGGGATTGCATGTGTTACAGAGATATCATTCTGTATATATAAATTTATTTATTTAAGTTTAAATTTAAAACTTAGGCGGAACACAACACTCCATAGCTTTTAATCCTATCTATGATAAGCAAACTCCTTTAATTATTCTAAATCCCAAATACTATCTTAAATTAGATCAATGTAGGGGATTCTTTTAATAGAAAGATGATCTGGGTATACTTGCAGAATATAACAAACATGCATACACAAGCACAATTATATCAGACATATAACATAATTTATCTTAAGCAACCTAATTTCCAATTTAAAATTTTAAATGTTACTCACCTATTAAATGCAGACCACTGATCATTTTAAATTTTGCAGAGAATAAAATAATGCAGGTTTGCTCCTCTCTGTTGCTCATGATCCATACTCTAGTTACTTGTATGCAGAAAATAGATGTAGTTTTGCCTATATGTTTACTGACTAAAATACTTGCATGCAGGTAGATTAAGTTGCTAAATCTTCACATGAAGGCAGAGACTTTCATGTCTTCAAATCCATTCCAGGATTTAAACAGAATGCAAGAAAACATGCAGGCTTCATTTTGATTTTGAAATGAAGTGTAGATTTGAATATGCAGATTTTTCTTTGATTTGAGGAAATGCAGATTGATGGATTTGTACAGGGTTTTGGGTAATTTGTATATGCAAATGAGGGATTTAAATATGCAGGGTTTCAGAGATTTGAGGAAATGCAGGTTTATCTTTGATGAGTTTGATCTTTTCTCTTTTGATTTAGGAGAATGAAATATGCAATATGAAATGAATGAAGATGCAAAATATACAAATGTATTTCAGATTTTAATGTAATAAAAGAAAAATAAAAACAAAAATTAACACTTGTCAAATATTTTCAACACTTGTCAAAAGAATGCATATGTATTTAACACTTGTTTTCTCCTTTAGAGGTAATTAGTATTTAAATTTACAAATGTATGTTATATTAGCTTAAATTAAGTTGTTATTTTATTTTTAAAATATGTTTACGAATTTATAAAAGAAATAAAAACAACAATGTTTTACAAATTAACTTATACATATTAAAATTAAAACAACTTAAGACTTATACTTTTAAATTTAAATTCAAACTTAATTCAAAATCAATAATTTCAAATCAAGTTATACATAAAAATTCAATTTGAAATAAAAATTACAAATTCTATACAAAACTTATTTATAAAGACAATACAATATTAATATTGCTTTTATAAATCTCTTTTATTAAATTAAAATCATTTTTCAAGAAATCATACTTCTATTAAATAAAAAATCCATTTTATTAAGTCATAAAACCTTCTTGTTGAATTTATTCTAAATTTAAAACAATACCAATTTATTTAAAATATGAACCATATATTTATATTGAAAATAGAAATCAATTTATTATTTTAAAAGATAAAATAACCATTTTAAATATTTATTGAAGAAGATTATTAAATTGATCTGAATAATTATTACCAGAAAGTCAATATCAATTTAATTTTAACCACAGATTATTAAATTGATATTGTCAAAAATTCCGGGATGTTACAACAATCATATAGTAAATGGAAAATAATTCTATAAAAAGTTAAGTTTTACGAACATCATACAAACATTTAACTACTGTAATACTATCTCAAAACTTATTATTCATGTAATAAATTGTTCTATTAACTAATAATAATTGCATAAATAGTAACTATCATTAATCTATCCATATTTATGCGTAGCCGATTGATACCAAAAGTGTTACAGCCATAATTATTACTACGTTAATTATTGTTTTATTTATATTAGGATAGTTGAAAACAATTGGTTTGGTACTTCAGACTAATTACAACTTCTTTTTTCATCGTAACTTGAGATTGGCTTCTATATGTATTGGTAACGCACATGAAAATTTTAAAAAACCTGAATTTAGCATGTTCAACATTGTTGTTATCAAAAAGCACTAATCCATCAAATTTAGTCTAAATATCGGTTTGTTGATGGTCCGAAATGCACGACCAAAGGTCATGAGTTTGAACATCAAAATTGCCAACTCTGTAACAAGGACCTAAAGTATGTTTCGCAAGCGCGTACTTTTCTAGAATTTACAAGTGAAGCTTGATTCACTATGTCCTTGAAAAAAGCAATTGAGTAACATCAATATCTCATTCAGTTAAGACATTCAGCTGTCAAAGTGAATCACTAGTTCGATTCCTAGTGCCAGCAAAAATTTGTTAGTTTGTGAAAATTACTATCTTCTCAATATTGTATCTCATGATATAAGAACAAAGAAAAAATAAAAATATTTAAGAAACAATGAAGGATAAGCATAAAATGATACAACTAATCATATTCGAGGAACAAATGACGAAATGTTCAAGGAACAAATAAAGAAAAATTTCGTTAAAATTTAAGATATGTGAATTTTTTTTTTTTTTAACTACCATGACTATTATACTGAAGCTATGATTCCCATATATAATTTAAAACTTTTGAACTACTATAACTATTATCTTGAAATTATAACATCATCAAATGAATTTTTAGCCACAACAATAATCCTTTGGCAACGAAGGATAAAGTTGCTAGGATGAACATCGTTGTGGAAAAAAAGGCGGTGATATGGTGAATGATTAGATGATCGTAATTGTGTTAACTTGATAAAAATCAGAGAAAATTTGTAAAACAACATCTTTAAGTTTCAAAATATATTGTCGCCCTCCTCAAAAACAACTGTTCAAAAATGCCTCAATTTTAAGTTTCAAAATATTTGTAGACAAATCTACAAGTACTTGTAGCAAAAATGTACAAATATTTGTAGAAAAATCTGTAAATATTTTAAAAAAAAACTGCAAATGTTTGCAGAAAATCTTCAAAAATTTACGCTTTTTCAGATAAATTAAAAAAACAATTTTGATCATAAAAAAATGCGATCAAGATCAGATTTAAATTTTTCAAAAAAGTGAAAAAATTTATCGAACAAAAAACTATAGGTGTAATTCAAAACATGTTTTTACAAAAGAATTTTCATATACAAAACTTGAAAATAAGGGGAGAGTCCTGATATCCACTAAAAAAGAATTTGACAAGTAAAGGAGAGAACAAAGGAGTAAGTGGGAATTTCAAGAGAAAATTGATAGGGAAGAAGTTGATTTATCTTTTAACATGTTTATTAAAGTAATGGTTGCAAAAACTCATTTTTGTTATAATTAAAAGGTTGTTCTTGAAACTAAATGCATTTCTTGTGTAACATCATGGTATTTTTAACTATTCGCATCCGCACATGTTGGACTTGAATCACTCAAAATATCATATTGTTAATTATATTTGGCAAAACTCAGCATATACAGTAAATAAATAATCACAGTATCACAGACATAGAGTAATATAACAATATGCAATGGAAACAAAATGAATAGTAGTTCATGAAGCTACTATATATATATATATATATAATAGATTAAACAAGATACAACAGAAGTCTCGAATACAATTGTCAGATAACAAAATAAGAATATATCACAGGAATCAACTGAATAACTGCAAGCTGAATAGATAGATGGATTTCCAAGCGAAGCTCCAACTCCAAAGGCGAGTCTCAAAAGCTGTATCACTCAATCTAACCCAAGTGTAAAGAAAAATACAAAACACTCGAGTCAGGATTAACATTCTTATATCAATAAATCCAACTCAAGTGAAATAACAACTGAAATACAAGTAACTCAAAGGATGTTTGGGATAACCATCCTCTAAGGATCCGTTAAACTATCTACTATGTAGTAATATACACTGTTGTAATAATATCTATAGTAAAATAAACTATTAAAATAGCGCTAAGGCATTACCCATATCCCCCTTAACATATTTTATAGTGCCAATAGCCTATACAGCACCGTAATAACTCCAGATCGGGGGGCTACCAAAGGATACTCCATAGGTACGACACAAATCAAACTCGTAGAAGGCATGCTAGGGCAGCTGACACGGCACGACTACACAATGCCAGGGATGATATACCAATTACACTTCTAGGCTGGTGGTAACACATAGCACCCACTACCGCCCACCTCGAGCCATAGTCCAAAATAAAGGTGCGCCCTAAATCAATCACAAAGTAATAGAATGGAAATCGAAGAAGTGCGTCCGATCGGAGGAGCTACCTCACTTGGCTCGTTAATTGCTCCTGTTTTGGCCACCTTATGCCAACTCACGGGAGTTGGGTCCACGTATATACCTCATGTAGGATCGTCGCCATCATCCTACTTCATTTTGGAATCTCCACCACATACACAGTTGTTAAAGTGGTTTTCGGAGTTGGCAGAGAGTATGACAACTTACGATCTCGATCTCTTTAACACGCAAACGTTATTATAACACCGCGGTCATTTCAAAATAGTTTATACTTCAAAACCAAAATATCATTTCAATTTCAAACCATATCAATACAATATCATTACCATTTCAAAACCAAATCAATACGATATCATTTCCATTTCAAAACCAAATCAATACGATATCATTTCCGTTTCAAAACCAAATCAATATGATATCATTTCCATTTCAAATATATTCAATTCCAAAGTCATAGTACTTCCAAAATCATAGTACTTTCAAAGTTATAACACTTTCGAAACTAAAACATTTAAAATTATAACACTTTGGAAATAACAACATTTTGAAGTTATAGTACTTGGAAATCATAACACTTTGAAATCATAATATTTCCTTTAAACTGTTTAGATGTTAATAATAGCATATATATAGTAAAATAGTTTATAAAAAATAGCCTATTTAAGTTAAAATAGTTTATATTAAAATAGTTTATATTAAAAATAATTTATATTAAAAATGATTTATATTAAAATAGTTATAAAGTAAAATATAGAATAGTTTTAAATATAATTTAAAAATACTTTATATAGTAAAATATTTTCCTCAAATTTCACAAATCGATTCAAATCAACTCAAATTCCAAAATTCAAATTTAATTCAATCTCAATTCATCAAATTAAATTCAATTTCCAAATCAACCATTTCAATTTATATCGATTTCAAAAACAGATTTGAACCACAAAATAAACAATTTCAATTTAAATATATTTCAAATTTTTAAATATTCAAACATTTCAAAACTAGATTTGATAATTTCATATATATATATATATATATATATATATATATATATATCAAACTCACTTTACTATTATTTGTTTTGATATATTTACTTAATCATTCAAGTAACATTTAAATAAACTTCAAATTTCAAATTTAAATAAAACTAATATACCATTTCAATTTTAGTAAATTTGAAATATTCATTTAAATCACTTTTAATCAAAAGCATATCTTTAAAATCCCAAATTTAATAAATTTTATATCAAACTTATTTAAGTATAATTCTTAAATAAATTCAGTTTCAAACCATCTTTCCAACCTGAATTTTATTTAAATCATTGTAAACTCTATATTTGAAAATATAAATTTTAAATAAATACTTAAATATATTATATATTAATTAAATCAACTTTATTAAATCAACCTTAATAAATCAAATCTTATTATTGAACTTATTTTATATATATTTTAAAATAGTAAAATTGTAAGTAAAATCTTAAAATTTATAATTCCAAAACTAACTTATAATTTTAAAATTTTCAATCATATTATTTTAAAAATCAAAATTTAAACCCTTTATAAAAAATAACATATACATATAGATATATATATATATATATATATCTTAAAGTCAATATTTATTAGAATCAAAATATTCATTTCAAAACCTTGAAAATAATTTCAATATATATATATATATATATATATATATATATATATATCGACCAACGGTGTCTGTATATAATTTTCTATCCTGTGGTCAAGTGATACGAATATTTATCATTTCAATCCGTAATTTATATATATACGGGTATATATATCATTTCAACCTACAATCCCAAATTCAATTCAATGAAAATCGCTTGGGTTTATCGTTTCAATCCATAACGATTTTCTCCTACTCTACCGATCGTTCGGGTATGTATCATTTCCACCCATAGTGAATTCTATACTAACAGGGAACTTGTAGAGTGATAACAGATATAATAATAATATAACAGGCATATATCCTGTAAAGATCCGATATTTCCATGCCCGAAAATCGACATCAATACGTCCACTGTATCAAATGCCGAAAAATCAAATTCCGAAAAATCGAACTGTTAGGGTTAAAGAAGAAGAAGGTAGAAGAAGAAATAGAAACAATATTAGAATCTCACAATCGCAGCGGAACAATATATAATAGATAAATGACCAATCTTCTAAAACAAAAAGAATTATATCTATTTACACATTACATCATCAGAGTATAACACAATCTATACCGAAATACTGGACATTTATATTAACTTGTCTTCACAAAACTGAATTCACAACTTATACAGCACAGCGGGTTATATATCAAGTACGGGTGATACCTCCCGCCATCCAGCTCGTCTCCTGAGCTCCACAACAGTCCATCTAGAATCTATATTCTATAATACTAGGTCATACCCGAGCATTATTATAGTTAAATAACATCGGAGTCAGTCTGGAAACCACCGTGAGAAAACAGATTCAATTGGATTATTAAAGTTTTCAAAATCATTTGAAAATCAAAGGTATCTCGTAAGACCACGCCACAAACAAACATGTCGGGTTTTTGCCTTACGATAACCAAAACATTTCTTATAAAATTGTAACAACCAGGTATTTTCAACCATTCGCATCCATTATAAGTGTATAGGTAGACACTCATGCCGGAATTGAATTGCTCAAAATACCGCGTTGTAAATAAAAATTTGGCAAATCTCAGAATATACGGTAAATAAAAATCACAGATCACTGACACAGAGTAATAATAATGCAGCGGAAGTAAAAGAAATAGTAGTTCATGAAGCTACTATATAAAAATATCAAAGTTACATAAATACATCAGAAGGAATAAAGTACAAAGGAAGTCTTTCTATATAGAAGTCTACTAATACAAGAGCTGAAAGGAACAACAGACTGCAAAAGATAAAACTTGACAAGTAGATAATCTCCAGCGATTTCAATCTCCAGAAAGTGGAAATCCAAATCTGTGAATAACTCAGGCTGACCCAAGCGTAAATAAAAATACAAGCACTCGAGTCAGGACATACATACTTATACATTGTAAACCAACTCATGTGAACTGTAGTAAAGGTACAAGTAACTTAGAAGATGCTTGGGACCGCCCATCCTCTAAGGATCCGTTAAACTATTTACTATGTAGTAATATACGCTATATACAGTAGTGTCTAATCAGTAAAGTATAATCATATAGAAAATAGCGTTAAGGGGACGGTGAACCTTAACGCGGTCGGATCTTTAAAACCAAAATCGTAGTGGGCTCGATATAAGGAGATGACACGGCACGCGAGCCAATACCCGGGTGGATACACCGTTTGCACTCCCGGACCGGTGGTAACGGCAAGCCAGCAGCTTCCGCCACCTCGAACAATACTCCCGGATCAAAGTGGTGCCACATATCGAATCGCAAAAGTAATAGAATGGTTTTCGATGGAGCATGCTCGATGAAAGGGTGCGACCCTTTATGTAGCCCGGTATAGCTCCTGTTTTTGTCATTTATGCCAACTCACGGGAGTTGGGTCCACGTAATATACCTCGAGAACATCGCCACCATCCTACTTCATTCTGCAATCTCCACCGTGTACACAGTTGTTAAAGTGGTTTTCGGTATTGGCCGGCCATAAGACAATATCCGATCCCGGTCTCTTTAACAAACAATCGTTATTATAACCCGTAGTTATAACTTTAAAACAATATTTTATACTTCAAAAATAAAATGTCATTTCAACCCAAATCTTTATCAAAATAAAGATTAAATCATTTCGAAACCATTTCAATATATCATCATACCATATCTTTCAATTCAAATATTTATCAAAATAAATATCAAGTCATTTCTAACCATTTCAATATTTTAAATTATCATATCCTTTAAAAACTTCCTTTCAAATCATTTTAATACATCAAAATATCATAACCTTTCAAAGCTTCATTTTTCAAATCATTTAATATCAAAATATCATATCTTTGAAAACTTCGTTTCAAATCATTTTAATATATCAAAATATCATATCTTTCAGTACCACATTTCAAATCATTTTAATATATCAAAATATCATATCTTTTCGAAACCACATTTCAAATCATTTTAATATATCAAAATATCATATCTTTTCGAAACCACATTTCAAATCATTTTAATGTATCAAAATATCATATCTTTTCGAAACCACATTTCAAATCATTATTCATTTTATTCAATTTAAAATACCATTTCAATTCATATTTCAAAACAGTTTATATTCCAAAAAAAATCATTTTTAATCATAAAAATGAAGTTATTATGTTAAAAATTAAATTGTTAGATTTCCAAAATTTTCAACTTCCAAAGTTCATTTATTCACTTACGTTTATCAAAACAGTGAAATTTCACTTTTCGCAGCATTTAGAAAACGCTACGGAAAGTTACATTCAAAACAGTTCAATTTAACAAAAGACAATATTTTAAAATGTTGTAATAGGGTTTACTTAAATTACAAATAAACTTAGTTAAATTCAATCACTTACAAAATTGCTATAATAGTTTTTAGTTCAATTTAGCTTTTTAGTTCATTATCATCAACTACAGCATTCACATATACTGTAATATCATTTACATTGTAATTAATAGCATTTCAAAAATGCAGTCACTTAACTCCAAATATTCAATATAATTTCTCAACCAATTATATTTTTATTTAAAACATTTTTAACTCATAAAATCATACATTTTCACATTTATAAACATCATTTAATTTTCCTCAAATTCATGATTTTATAAAGTTAAATTTCCATTCAAAAATCAAGATTTAATAATAATTCACTTATTAAATTGCAATGTTCAATTTTAAATTCATTGCATTAAATTTCAACTTAACAATTAAGTTCAAATTCTCAAATATAACTCAGTTTTATTTTTATTTACTTAACTAAAAAGTTCACTTTTAAGTCAATTTCAGAAATTTCCAATTTATTTATATTTCAAAATTTCAACTTAAAGTATTCATTCATTTCACATTTCAACTTTATTAAAAATCCTTAATATGATATAAAATCACTTTGAATTCATTTAAATTCCAATTATCATAAATTTATCATAATTTCATATTCAATTTAATTTCCAATTATAATTAAATCAAATTTTCCAAAATAACTTACGTTCAAAATTTTCTAACTTTTCATTAACTCATTTTACTTACAATTATTCAGAAAATCAATAATATTTTACAAAATCCTTTTTAATTAGTTTTAAATCAAAAAATTTTGATATTTACATTTCTAAAATAATTTTAAAATTTTTAGAAAACATATATTAACTACGGGTCTGTATATAATTTTCTACACTAGGAAAAGTGATACGGGTATATATCATTTCAACCCGTAATTTACAAAGAAAATCCGGGTTTTATCATTTCAAACCCGCAGTCTCAAGTAAATGATATAAATTGAAAATCATTCAGGCCTATCACAGCCCATAACAATTTTCCCTTATTCTAAAGTCCGTTCGGGTATGTATCATTTCAACCCATAGTGATTTCTAATTTACAGGGAACTTGCAGTGTGATAAACTGATAAAATATACAGAATAGTATGAAATAACAGTAAAATATGATAAAAGGTGTAATAAAAGGTGTGAACATCATATGATAATAATATAAGCAGTTACAACATGTTAATATAGTTCTATAGATTCACAGGGTGTCAATTTACTACTTATATAAGTACATAATGTCTGGTGAGAAATACTCACTTGTATTAGCTGGAGATGACAAACAACTACACACAACAAAGATCTTCGAAGGCATGAAAGCATGAATATGATTTGAGAGTGGAGAGCCAAAGATTTATAGTCTTGGATACATTCAAACAAAACAAATATATGAAACATAAGTTTCAAAAACAAGATATACTTAACAATGTTAGAAATAGATGTATGAAACAAAACCAAAGACATTGCACTTGCTTCCTATGCTTGTTTGGATGGCCTAGGGGATTAATAAGGTCAGGTTTGAGCATGGTTTGGATCAGGTATGGGTAGGAAAAGGCGCGGTTACAAGGTGATGAAGTGGGTAGGAGTTTAAATGTAGAGAATATAAAAGGTTAAGGCATATATAAGAGTTTTGGTGAACTTTTTGGGCTCGGCTAAGGCATGTTTGGGCTCACCCTTTCAGGTTTCAGATCTAGACAGTAGCTTAGGTGATGCGTGGTGGTCATATCAAGGTGGTGGTGGTGGCCTAAGGTGGTGGCCTTGGTGGTGGATGAAGGTAGTGAAGCAACTAGGCTAGGCTAACATGTTTTTAAGGAGTTTTCAAGGCTTTTGTGTGGAGTTTTGTCAAGGGGGAGGGTGCGGCCTGGTCAAGTAAGAGGAGGAGATGATGTTAAGTGGTGGATGGTAAAGATGAGAAGATGGTGGAGGTGATGGCTAAGGCTAGCTAGTGGTGGCCGAGTAAATCAAACAAAGAAAACAAGGCAAAAACAAGCAAAAAGGAAGGAGAAAAAGTAGAAAAATATATAGAAGCCATTACCAATTTTTATCTAGCCATGAGAATGAGATGAGAAAGATGTTTTCACGGGAAAATGAAGAAAAAGAAGTCAGCTGAAGATAGTATAAGGAATGGCCAAAATAACTGATGTATTGATTGTAAAAGAAACGGTGAAACGACTTTACGTTTCTTAGCTTTTAAAACCTTCCATACATCCTTTTCTTTTAAATCAAATAAAACAAAATAAAATTCAGCAAGTACATCTAAAAACCTAAACAAAGTGAAAATAAAATAAATATATATAATTAAATTTAGAGAAAATATAAAAAGAATTAAGGAAATTGCTTAAAAATTGAAAACAGGGTTCAAAAATTACAATTAAAACATCAATGGCTTTGGAAAAATATCTATTTCATTTTAAAAATATTCTAAAGAAATTTTTTGAAATAAAATAATTTATTTATCATTTCTAAAATAAAATAAATAATTAAATTGAAGAAAAATAGAAAAGAACTAAAGAAAATGTTTAAAAATTGAAAACAGGGCATGGAAATTACAAGAAAAATACTACTAGCTCTAGAAAAATTCCTACCTCACTTCAAAAATATTAAAAGACAAAAAAATACATAAAATAACATATTAATACATATTACAATAAAATATGACAAATAAAAATAAAATTTATACTATGTAAAATAATAAAATTGCAGAATAAACAAATTGCGCTCAATATTGAAATATACATAACTTTCACAATTTACATCCGTTTCCAACGAAACAAAAAGCGGTGTTCTTTAAATTTTATGTACTTTCATAATAAAAGATTAAATTTAAATTTTCAAAATTTAAATTAAAAGTCAAAGTTTGACTATTTTGGCCAAAAATTCACTTTTTGGAAAATATTCTCTTTAGTCATGCTTTAGAATGATAATTCATTTCAAAACTAAAATTTATCATTCATAATAAATAAAATAAGTTTTTTATTAAAAATTCAATTAAAATAATTAAAATATACAAAAAAATAAATCACAAAATACAGGGTTGTTACAAAAATCCTCTGATATTATAGTAGTGTCTATATACAAATACTTATTCAAATAGCCGAAATTGTTACACTATTAAATTCCAGCTACTAGCCACAAAGTGGGTTCTACAAACAAAAACCATAAAGGCACGTAGGGAGAATGGATTTCCATCAATGGCAGGGCTACTGGGATACCGCCCGTCACAGTACATGGTCAAGATCACCGTACCGAGGATCCACCCTGATCCCCTGCATCACAAGACCGGAGCTACCCCTTACTGGATAGTTCGAATAAGTTCATCCCGCAGTTGGGATCAGCAACCGCCCACACAGCCGAAATAAAGGGACATCTAGACAGGGGTGACCTTACCCTAATTGGTTGCCAGCCACTTAGCCTTGTGTGCACCTCCCCTGTTTTTGCCAATCTAGATTGATGAGGCTCGAGGTTATGCGTTACCTTTTTAGCACACATTCACTTAGAATGCTCATCATCCTCTTGACGATGTACTGAAAGCATTCGTCCATACAAGTTCGTTCCGGCTTCGAACGGAACAGAAGGCACTACCCCTACTACATCCATTTTGGAATCACCCTCAAGATTAGTAGCGATTAGCCCTTGCACTGCACTACTCCATCTTCGATTCCAAACTCTTGTCTTATTCACGAAAACATTCAAACTAAATCTAAGTGGTTTGCGGGAAATTAATCCTGATCCTGGTCTCTTCGAAACGATCAGCGCATTGGCCAATATTGATAGTCGGTTATTTGACTATCAAATAACATTCACAAACAACCATCAAATATAAATAATTTACAAATTATTTATTTCAAAATGACTTCGCAAGCTATTTACCATACTTCAACCCTTTGAAACAGTTTCAAACCACCTTTCTCTCACAGAATAAATTTCCCCAAATATTGTTTATTTCCACTGAAAACAACCAAGTCCAAATACTTAGATTTTAAAAATAATTTAAATCACTTTATTCTAAAATATACTTTAAAACATTTAAATTAAAACTACTTAAACACTTTATTCAAAAATATATACTTTTAAAAATATTTAAAATAAACTACTTTATAAAATATAAAACTAATTTTTAAAATAAAAGTTAAGCCAAACTAACTTTTAAAAATAATAGTTACGAAATTCTATACAAGTTTTCAAATAAAACTTTAACCAAACTATTTTTAAAATAAAATTGTTTCATAAAACATAAATATTATCTTTTTGAAACATAATACCAATTACCCTTTTAAAATAATTACTACTATAACTAATTCAATAAATATTTACCTTTAAAATTTTAATAACTTAAATAATAATTTCTTAAAAACATTCCTTTAAACAACTTTAAAACTTCCAACTTATTTTCAAGGCTACTAGATGGAAATCATGTCAGACAAGGCTTCTGCTTAAAATGTTAAAAAGATTGGTTTATGAAGTTTGGCAAGAGAGAAATAATAGAAATTTGGTAGCAGTATCAGGAGCTCCTCACAATTGTTTGATCAGATACACAGGAATATTCTTTGGTTTCTAAGATCTGACTCTTGTTAAGATTAATTCTTGTTTACTGTTTCTTTTTTAAGTTTGGCAACAGAGGTTTCTGGATGCATTGACAATGAGAAGCTTTCACTGGTAATGCTGTTGTTCATATGAGTGTTGCTTGTTATGTCTGTTTGATGAAGCATTTACAGAGTGAAGAATTTTCAGAGTGAAGCATTTACAGAGTGAAGCTTTTACAGGGTGAAACCTTTTATGCTGATGATTATATATGTTTTGGTGGCCTAGATTGTTAGTTTTCTTCTTCCTGATGCCATCTCTGATTTTTTGGTTCAAAGCTGCTGCCATGTTTTCCATTATTTGTTATGTAGTTGTTGTTTGATGTTTGTAATTTGGTCAGGGTTGTAAGTCAATTCTCTAATTGTATTATGGTCATAGATGTTAATCTGGTCATAGTGTGGTCATGGGTATATCCTGGTTTTGAATTATATTCTTGGTCATGGGTGTAATTGGACTTGCTAGTTGGTCATTTTCTTTGGTTGTAATTTTTCATTAGTTAATAAAGTGAGCTTTTTGCTCTTGCTTTTCAAAAAAAAAAAAAAAAACTTCCAACTTATGCTTTAAAAATATCTGCTTTGAAACGTACTTGGCTTTTCAGGGAAATACTATTTTCTTTCACACCTTTTAAAAAAAATCACTATTTATTTTTAAAACAAATTACCTATTCCTTTATAAATTTCCATCATGAATTTTGTAACGTCCCTACTTCTCGCATGCTTCAAATCGACACACGTGCCAATTCAAAGCAAACGGAAAGGTGGATTGTTATGGGGTAAATAAGAAAAACAGAGAAGAAATAAAATAAAACAGAATCTCACAGCGGAAGGATAAAATATAATAATAAATATACAGTTCATAAAACTGTTTACAAAACAATTGATTTTTTTTATACAATAAATATCAGAGTTCACATACCAATAAATATCAATGCAGCGGAATTGAATAGTGTAGTGGAATAATAGTAGATGATAGTAGTACAAATCTTCGTCTTCGTCCTCCAGAGCTAAACTTCAAACCCTGAAACATTCGGACTGACCCGAGCGAATTGAAAAGACAAAACACTCGAGTCAGAACTAAAAGATCTTATGTAAGTTAAATTAACAGAAATGAATATGAGTGCAGTAACTCAAGAGATGCTCGGGATTTACATCTCCTAAGGATCCGTTATATGTAGTATATTTCGCTATTAATATAGTGTCTAATTGTAAAATAAACTTACTTTTAAATAGCGTTAAGGCTTTACATTTTCCACCTTAACACAGTTATATATTCCCATAGTCTATATAGTACCGTAATCTCCCCCGTACTGGGTGTCATTAGAGGGCACTCCATAGGTGACAAAACCAAAATCGTATAAGGCGCGCTAGGGTAGGTGACACGGCACAACTAGGCAATGCCAGGGTAGATATACCAATTACGCTTTCGGGTCGGTGGTAAAGCATAGCCGCAGCTACCTTCCACCTCGAGCCACACCCCCAAATAAAAATCAAAAGTGGTCACCGAATTAATCCCAGAGTCAAAGTATAATATCGAAGGGATGTGTCCGATCAAAGGTGCTACCTTATTAACCCGTCGATCGCTCCTATTTTAGCCACCTTATGCCAACTCCCGGGAGTTGGGTCCACGTATTTACCTTACAGGAAACGCCGCCACCATCCTACTTCATTCTGGAATCTCCACCGCGTACACGGTTGTTAAAGTGGTTTTCGGGGTTGGCAGAGAGTATGACAACTTCCGATCCCAGTCTCTTCAACATCCAAACGTTATTATAACACTGCGGTCATTTAAAAATAGTTTATACTTTAAAACCAAAATAAAATTCCCCATTTCAAAACCCATAAATACGATATCATTTTCTTTTAAAACCCAAATAAATATGATATCATTTTATTTCAAATATATCTCTTTTCAAAATCATACCACTTTTAAAATTTATAATACCTCGAAACCAAATATTTGAATTTTAACTTCCAAACATAATACTTTGAAATCCTTAGTTTTAAAACCATAACTTTCAAAACTTAAATGGTTCGGATATTCAACAGTATATAAAATAAACGGTTGAATTTAAAATTTTCTTTAAAAGTAAATATTTGCACGCCTTCAAAATTTTTATTCACTTTAAATTCAGTCTAAGCCCATAACTTTTAGATTCACTTCCAGTTTGAATAAAACACTTCGATTTTCAATATTTTCAAACTTTGAGTATTTAATGAATTTCAAAACTAAGGTTAGGAATTTCTATTCAACAATTCATTTTCTTATTATTTAGTTTTGAAAGGTTTACATAATAAATCCATAACCATTTAAAATAAAACCCAATTTATTAACACTAAAAATTTCCTTCCATTTATTTATACTAGAATTATTTATTAAATTCCGTTATAAATATCATACCTTTAAAATTTCCAATTTAATAAATTTTACATCAACTTATGAAGTTAAATTCTTAATTAAGCTCAATTCCAAATAAATTCTCCAATTTAACTCCCAATCTTAATTGATTTAAATCATTTAAAATTCTATATATTTTCAATATCTTAATATGTACTTAACCATATAAAATAATCAAACTCCATTTATTCAACTTATTTATTTTATTTAACAAATCCATACAAAGCTTAAATTCAATACTTTAATTATAGATGTATATATAAAACAAGATTTTATAAAACATCCAAATTTATATTTATTAACCGTATCCTATCCAAACCATAGAAAAAATCATTTCAAAAATAATTATATATATATATATATATATATATATATACACCGCGGTGCCTGTTTATAATTTTCGATCCTATGGTCAAGTGATACGGATATTTATCATTTCAATCTTAAAACTAAAAATTACGGTTATATATCATTTCAAACCGCAATCCCGAATGAAATGAAAATGCATAATAACTTGCAGTTTATAAAATGTAGAACACATCATCCATTCACCCAATATCAATCATCAACCAATTTATTGCAATCATTATCACTTTAACCAATCATCGATATATAGCATATAAAATATAACAGGTAATAAATAACAGTTATTAACTAACAGTTTATATTCAAAATAAATTTATTAACTGTTTAACTATCAGTTTATATGCAAATAAATAAATTCTAACTGTCAAATTATATGCAATAATAAAATTAATTAACAGTTAAATTAAATAAACGCGATTTAACAGAGATGATGAATAAACATGCCAAATAGTCATAAATAAATTTCTACTCATATCTGAAGTTAAATTAACAGACATAGGAAATTTTAGAAGTTGTGAGTGGGTTAAACACTCACCTTTTGAATTTAAATTGAATTTAAATCCAATTTAAACCCAAAATTTTGACCGTCTCAGAATTCGTCCAAACCCACGTCATCAAGTCTGGAATTTCAATACGATCCTAACAAAAAAAATTATGCGTGAAACGGAGTTCGTATGTAAGAGTTATAGCAAAAATTGTGATTGAATTTTAATTTTGAAAAAAAAAACATAATTACACTTGAGCCACGTCATCACGGCATTCTCAACAGCAAGCGTACGCATTTCTTCCTGTGCCCAAACAAAACCCTAGAACAAATGAAAACATGCACAGGCCGCCATCAAACTTCATCGACCACGCCTCCCCGGCCTACCGCGGCCACGCCGACCAGTCCCTTGAGCCACGCCGACCTCCACAAACCCCCCACGGCACCCCGATAACGTCCAAATCGGCCACGAGACAAGCCGCCGCCGCTTAAATTCGAAACTCTAATCTAGATTTGTCGACGATCTAACCATCGATTCTCGAAATAAACTGCATGGATGAAGTTCCCTCGGTCCTCCCTTCAAAACCCAGAAACCAATTTCCGATCAGGCGACAAAAGTTTTCGACGCAACGGATGGCCGAGAATAAACTAGGGTTTTCTGGAAATTTTTTAATTCGATTTCAAAAATGAAATGCACCATTAAATTACGCTCGTCGAGAGCATTAACATTTTTTTTTAGGATTTAAATTTTTGGCTTTGGATTTGATTTTTGAAATTGAACATGGATCTAGGGTTTCTAGCCATTGGAAGAAGAGAAGGAACTGATGAAATGAACGCATAAACAAATGAGAATAGATGGAGGCTACAAACAAATGAGAATAGATGGAGGCTAGGGTTAACAATTGGGTTTATATAGGTAGGTTAGTGGTTTGAATAGATGGATCGGATAAACAAACGTGCTAACGCTAACGTGGCCCAAAAAGCCCGTTCTGACCCCGGAACGAAATTTGGTAAACCCATATATCAAAATAGGTATTTTAAAATATTCTGAACGCGATGGAAAAAGTTTCACATCCAAATTCCATCGTATGAAGAAGTTATGCTGAAATCAATATTTTCAAATCGATTTCAGTTGATTTCAATTGCATAAATTTTAAGGCGTTTCGAGTCCGTACGATCAAACGATAAGTCCGATCACTAGGAAACTTGAAGCATTATTATAATTCACCGTTACGGATCCGATGAAACTAGTTTCGTCGAAATCTGAGTCAGTGGCCAAAATGGCTATTTTTCCATTAATTAAATAAGTAAATTAATTAAATAAATATCCAATCTTTAAATTTCAACTTATAATTGAACATTTTATCCCTTTTATATTTCTTAATCATTTATTAAAATTCCAACAAGTTTAGATGTAAATTAAAAGTCGATAATCTATCAATTCCCGTATTAATTTCCAATTTCATTAAATTTAGAAAGTATACGTTAGATCTCCATTCATATTATTCACTTCAATATTTCACCGGATGAACTCAACATTTGATTCAAAATCTATTATACAAATATTCTTAGATCCCGTTTTAAATTTTTAATAACATAATATTTAGGTGTTTGATTTCATAAAATTTCAATTAACCTTATTATTATACACAAATTCCAATTTATTGACACAACTTAAATTTTATTCTTTTCATCAAATATCAATTGTAAATTTTATAAGTAAAGTTAACATTAGATTCATACACATTACATAAATAACTTCAATTTCATCTCCATTTAATTGCAATTAATCTCTTTGATATCTATAATAACCAAAATCAAATTCACATATCAATTTAGTGTCAATTATTTCAGTAATTACAGTGTTCAAAGGTCAGCTGCAATTAATCCAATAAATTGCAAATAAATTCCAAATAAATTTGATTTTATTCGGTTCCAAACTTAATATTCAATCAATTAATACTCAACTAACATAGTTAATATTATTCTATATTCCATTACATTTATATTTTCAAATTTTCATCTTGGTTTCATTTCTTTTATTTACATTAATCATCATCTTATGAGTGGAATTTTACCTTGGTTACATCTTATTGAATTCAACATTTTCACTTATCAATTTATTCTACGCTAACTGCGATAATTTTGCGAATTGATTGAAATTGATTACAAATTAACTTAACACCCTAATAAAATAAGTAACGTACAATAAATATTTATAACCAAGTGTAACTTTTACTTGAATTTGTTGGATTTCCTTTCAAGTTATTAATAATTAACTCATACTAACATATTTCTTAATTTATTCCAATTACCGTTACAATGTTTTATTACATAATCAATTAATTACTTTCCTTTAATTGAAATTTGAATTCCAACCCTTATTCATTATACTAAAATAAAATAAATAACATATAGATAGTTAGCTATTTCCTTTACATGCCTTTATAGGTTTATTTCTTAACAATCACTGTTAAAACTCCTGAGTATACACAAATTTTATATTTCATAATCACCCTTAATCAATTGCGTATTACCTTTCAGCAAGTAATATGATTTCTTAGAGAATGTTGACTTTTATTCAATTACCATTTATTGAAATCCCCATTAGTTAATTTATTAAATGCTTGCATTTATTTCTCTATATCCAGTTTGTTTCAACTTTATTTACATTTGCATATCAATAAACAAAGTTCCAAATAGATAGGATTTATTAAATTCAGTTTTTATAATTAAGTCTGTTACAACCAATGAAATATTTCATAGGTTAATTATTAACATTTTCTTCATTACCAATTATAAAAATAATATTTCTTTATAGTTTAATTCTAAAATCTTACAAATATGACAAATTTAATTAAAGAAATTTACGGGTCGTTACAAATTTATACTTCCAAATATCCACCGATATCTTATTTCACTTTATAAACCCAATTTATAAATTCCATAGTGTCATCTTCTTTTAAAACACAATTACAAACTCTAAATCAATTTCCAAATCGATTTTCGGATTTTACTCCATTTTAAAATAAATTCCTTTACTTACTCAAATTTATTTCAAAACCCATTAATTTCAGATTTAACTTTAAAAAACCTATTTAAACTGAAAATACCAATTTCATATTTATTTCAAAATTTTCTTTTATTCCTTCCTAAACCATTTAAATTCTAATTTTTTTAAAAATAAATCTTTTTTCCTTTAAATATTATCACTTAAGTTTAAGGATTCATTTATTCCTATTTATTCAAAAATCTCCTTTCCTACACTTGGAATTTATTTACTAGAATTTAAAAAAACAACTTTTATTCTTTCCCAATTCATTCTTTAATTTATCCAAATTATCTATAATTATTATATTTTTTTACTTAAGAATTACCTATCTTATTTTCTTTAAAAAATTCAATCTTTATCTTAGGTAACTCAGTATACCCAAATATATTCAATCAAACCATAGCATCAAATATTTTCAATCACTTATATAATTTATCGTAGATTATTAAATTAATCATATCGCAGAATATTAAAACAATCTAAATAATTTTGAGTAATCCAGTTGGATCCCTCCAGCCTATTTCCCTGCATCCACAGATGTTAGCACAATATAAAAAAACCAATTCCACTTCGAGGTGGAATATCGCGACATATGGGGTTATATTATTTCATCCGCCATTATGCGGCGCATAGGGTCTCATTCGCTATATAATGCAGGAAATCAATGACTGCAATATGTATAATATATACTACTATATAATATATACCATATCCATAGAATTCAATCATTCAACCAATCATTCAAATTTAACTATTTAAATTTAACGGGTATTCCAAATGAGTGAGATTAACTCACCGTTGATTTTCGCAATCCACTTCAATCTCGACTCAGTCTCTTTACAATTTAAGACCTTGTATAAACATTGTATGATTTATTATCATATGAAATAATCGAACAATCAACTACCATTTATTTGCTTAATTTTAAACTAATGGTTTAAACCAATTTTCTTTTAAACACATACGTGTCTATAATTTCTTTTTGGCCTACAAATATATATATACTTATAACAATAAATTATAGATATCAAAAATATAACCTTTATAGATTCTTCAAACTCTTTATAATTTCTATCTTTTTTTCAAAAATCTTATCCATATACATAACCATGTTTTATACATATACATATATTTCAAAAGAAACAAGATTAATTTATGCTTCACTATAATTCGTATACATATTCACATATATATTTTCCAACACATTTTCAAAAGTATACCATACTTTTCTGCAGATATTTTCTCCTCTTCTGTATATATGTATATGTATATATATATATATATGTATATATATATATATCAATTCCGAATTGAAAAAAAACAAAGAACAAAGAAAAAACAAATTCGCAGATACCTGAAAACTTCGACCCTGAACGTTCCAGGCTTCCCTCCCCTCTGCCTTAACCCGCAGCGCCATACCCACTGCATCAAGTGCCACGACGTCTCGAGCAGCAAGCCCTAACTCAACTCGTCTTCCCTTCCTCTGACATTACGCGACTGACACGACCCTAACTTCCTTTGCCACAAGAACATGTCGAGCATCACAAAACCACGCTCCCTTATCCATGCCCACGACCGAGATCGCTCTCTTCGAATTTGATTAGGGTACGTCGAATTTCCTTTTCAAACTGGTCGGCCCCAAAAATTGGGCAACTGAAAATTGATGGACGAAATGGATTTCATAATTATCGATTTAGGGATGCCAAAATTTAATTCCTTTCTCGCAAACAGGCGCGCTCGAATTCACGATTTTCATCATGAATTCGCTTCCAACTCAGAGAGGAAGAAGACTCGAAAAATATTTTCGATTTTAGAGATCCATCGGTATTCGAAAGGGAAAGGTCTGATTTAAATTGAGAGGAAAGGCTTGATTCGATTCTGGAACAAAATAGATGAGGATGGGAATAAGGTACTGGAGATAGAAATTTTCAAAGCTCGACCATTATTCTTTTTTTAAAGACACGTGTGAAAATTTCAGAAAAAGAAAACACGTGTTTATATTTCTCAACGTGTCAAAACTTAGTATAGTGTTCGATTATATTATTTATTTCAAATTCATATTCAAATTTAAATCGTCTAAAAATTACAACTCAAAATTCCGAACTCCTATGGAGGCATGCCGCTACGCGTTTATAATGTTAAACCCTTATTTCGAACATAATGGAAAAGGTTTCAAGTCCTAATTCGATCGTATGGAGAAGATAGTTTTTTGAACCCAGTTATTAAATTAAATTTTCGATATAGATTTCAGCGCATTTGTCCACCGTACGATCAGACGACAACTCCAAAAGCAACGAAATTTGAAATTTGATAATAATACACTATTACGGATCCAATGGAACTGGTTTCATTAAAATCCGAGACTATGCCTCGGAAGGCTATTTTTAAATATCGATTTAAAAGATATAAATTCAAAAATGAACAAATAACTTTCAAATTCAATTTTAAAAGTTCTATTACTTTCAGTATTATCAATATGAATTTTCCAAGCCCTTTTTGAAATATTTTTAAACAGCTTAAAATAAAAATTCAATGCTTTATCCAATTTCTACTTATTAAATTCAATAATTAATTACCCAAATAGACAGTGATATTTGAAATACTAACTTTCAAATATTTAAAATCAATTAAATATTTTAGTTTCAAATACCTAGAAATTATGGGTCGTCACATTCCTCCCCCCTTAAAAGAATTTTGTCCCCGAAATTACTAGTTAAGAAGAATGTTCCACAATCCGTTAACTTTTCCCAAAATCAGCAGTTTCAAACAACTTTTCCAACACAATCTTTTTATTAAAGACACACTATCACACTTACTAACTTTTCGAACCTATCCAAAATTTCCAAACAACATTACTCAATTAATCATTTCAAATTTTAATTTAAATCCAAATTTTAAATTTTTCAAAATTTCTTAAATTTTTTCTAACTCTCTAAATTTCTGAAAAATTTCGCAAGCGTCTTCTTTGCGCGGCTAGCTCGGTACAATTAGAAAATGCCTCTACGACCCCCCCAGATTTCAAAAAGAAAACAAAATGCCAAGCAGCTAGACATGAAAATCATCAAATTTCATACAGAAATTTAAACACATATATTTTGTTGCAATTCCATTTTATCTTCTGAAATCAAAATTCCAATTTTCCTTTTGCTTGTAAACACCTGTATCCCACTAAGCAATAATGTTCAATTACAACATTCAAAATCGTTTGCACATTTCTTTACAAAAGTTTTCATGTCTATTTCATTTACATCCATACGATGCACATATATCATCCGTACGCAATACCCAATTCGATAGCTTACTCGATCACACAATTTCACTTCCGAACTAGTATCATCCACCAACCTTCCTAGTGCGGACACAGATATGGTTTTCTTGATCAGAAACCGTCATTCTCCTTGCATAGCCACAATCATAATAGAGAATTTCCAGAATCAATCAAAAATCCATATCCAGGGTTCGCCGTCGAAAATCGAGTGAAAAATCCCAACTCGAAACGATATAAATATCTCGAAATTTTATGCTTGAATCTGGATCAAATTGCTATACGAATAAAATGATATGCGTATATCCTACGTATTTATCTCAATTTATTATTAACTAAATCAATTTTTCTCCTTATTAACATTCATTATGATATTTATCCACTTATTTACAATTTCCCATTGCACAATTCCAGTTTGATTTTCATCCAATTATTAACTTAGTATATTTTCAATACCAAATTTACTTAAGAACTTTCACCCTTAACTTTTCTTAAGTTTAATTTAAGCATTTTATATATTCTTATATTATTACTTTCACTTTACCACTTGGTCTTTATCTACATTTAATCAATTTGGATTCCAATTCCATATAAATTCAATTTGCTTCACTTTACTAATTAATTTCAAATATTCTTTCCCAATTTTCATCCAAATTTTCATTTCAATTCTACTTGAATCCAATTCATCCTGAATATTTAATTTTATCAACTATCTTCCATTCCCAACTGGTTCATATCACTATTTTAAATCAGTTCCGCTTACTAATTTATTCTAAATCTTAAACAAAATTTTTTATTACCAAACTTTTATTATTTGGTTCACTTCGAATTAATTTGATAACTTCACTTTATTTTACACATTTTACATTAAATATCATACAATTCCAATTCATTTGTTTACCCACTTGAATCAATTAGTTTACTCACAAATTTTATTTTAGTCCTTTATTTTATTTGGTTTACTTCACTAGCTTATTTTGTTTTCATACTTATTTTAATTTAACTTTTCCTTAAGTTAAATTTCATTCTAAACAAATTTTTCAAATTTTTATAAGTTATCAAACCCATTTATTATTTTAATTAAACTACCGGAGTTTAAGTAATTACTTAAATATTTCAAAATTATTTTTGAAATCAAGTGTATCGCAAAATCCTTTAGTATATCCAATATTCCTTTGTATTTTAAAATCAAAACGATTTTACCAAACCAAAACTTCAGCATTTCAAAAATCATTTTTGAAATCCATAATTCAATTGCATATCCAATTATTCCTTTAATTTTAAAATCAACCCAGTTCCACAAATAACTCCAATTTAAATCATTTGGGTAGCAATTCCGCTCTTGGAAACTCGAGAATGAGCAACGATGATGCTGCAGTCATCACCAAAGTTATTTTCCAGCGGTCGAAAAGAGTTCAGTGCTTTTATCTCTTTAAACCCTTCAAACCTATTTAAATTTCAAATCTTACCAGATTTCTAATCCAATTCAAAAATATTTTTCAAATAATATCACTATTATTTCTCCAAAACCTTTGAAAACCATTTTCAAACCCGAAGGAATTTTAAACCATTCCCAAAATTCCAAATTCCAAATCCTTTCAGTTCATATTCAACAATTACTATGGAACTTTATTTCATTTTATAAATAACATTTAGAATTTTCATTTACAAATCCCATTTGTATATGAATTTATTTCTTAGATTTTAGTTATGATTTTTATTTCTTATTTAATTTTTACAAAACAATGATAAAATTTTAATATTATCACTTCCTAACAACCAAGCAACCATATATAACTATAATAATTTACGGAAAATTATTTCTTTTATATACAAAAATAATTTGGGTAAAATTATTTCATTTACCCTATTTTTTTAAAACCATATTGTGTCGGTTTATGTTGTTCAAGAGTTTAGAAAACCCTATCGATGACATGGCATCCCACATATCGACCAACTCCATAAACACTCAACCGATAAGTCGACACAATATAAAATCAATTTTATATTCACTAACAAATACGCGCTCATATCTATTAATACACTCAAACTCATTTTTAGGGTATTATCGACTCTATTTAATGAGCAATCACCACTAG
Organism: Allium cepa; assembly: GCA_030765085.1. NCBI lineage: Eukaryota > Viridiplantae > Streptophyta > Magnoliopsida > Asparagales > Amaryllidaceae > Allium > Allium cepa. The sequence goes on along the minus strand of CM060945.1, from coordinate 126,016,696 downwards.
AGCCAAGGTTCTGCCTTAACTTTCATCTCTGATACCAAGTGTAACGACCTGATTTTTCGACGTCCGAAAAACGACATCAACACGTCCACTGTATCAAATGCCGAAAAATTGAATTTCGAAAAATCGAACTGTTAGGGTTAAAGAAGAAGGAGGTAGAAGAAGAAATAGAAACAATATCAGAATCTCACAATCGCGGCAGAACAATATATAATAGATAAATGACTAATCTTTGAAACAAAAGAATTATATCTGTTTACACATTACATCATCAGAGTACAACACAATCAATACCGAAAATACTTGACAGTTATATTAACTTGTCTTAACAAAAATGAATTCATAACTTGTACATCACAACAGATTATGTATCAAGTACGGGTGATATGTCTCGCCATCCAGCTCGTCTCCAAAGCTCCATAACAATCCATCTAGGATCTGAATTTTATAATAATCGGTCTGACCCGAGCATTATAGTTAGATAACACCCGAGTCAATCTGGAAAACCAACATGATAAATCACACTTAATTGGATTATTAAAGTTTTCAAAATCATTAGAAAATCAAAGATACCTCGTGTAACGACCCGTATTTTACGTGTCGATAAATCGTAGAATTTGCAGGTCGATAGTGTTGATTGTGTTGCCTCTAGCTTGAGTCGTGACCGACTCATAGGGTTGCCGAGTTAAGAAACTATGAGTCGTTAGCGAGTTAGCTTGGGCACGAGTCAACTGTGTGCAAGGTAGCTAACGGGTTAAGGAAATATACGAGATAACGACTCAGTGGGCCTAGGGTCTAAGTCATACACGACTTAGTGGGATAGTGGTTAGGTCGTGTACGAGTTAGTGGAAGTAACGACTTAAGGCTTTGGCCAACCCAGGAAGTTATACGACCTAAGGAGCTAACGAGTTAAGAGGGGTAACGACCTATAGGCTTGTGCGAGTTAGCAAGTTAGGTGACGAGTCGTGACCGACTCATAGGGACCGACTCAAGGGGCTTAGACGACTTAAGGTTGTAGCGGCTTATAGGGGTTAACGGTCTATAAGATCTAAGGCTTAGGTCGGTGGGCCGACTTAGTGGATAAGTCGTTGGGGACTTAGGCTTTTGAGTCGTGTCTCGTGGGATAAGGATTAGGCTTAGGTCGGCCGGGATAAGTCGTATGTGTCTTAAGTCGTGTGACCTTCTTGCTGTGTTGAGTCGTTAGGTCTTTGAGTCGGTAGAATTTAAGTCGGCATCTGGGTTAGTGTTAAGTCGGCAGTATATGTTGTATAGTTAAGTCGCAGGGTCGGCTGTGCAGTTGAGTCGGCTGGGGTAGGTCGTCATGGCAATGAGTCGTGAACGACTCATGGTAAGTAGGCAGTGTTATGTTGAGTCGGTAAGGGCTGATAAGTCGGCAACGACTCATGATGAGTCGTGGACGACTCATAGGGACGACGACTCATGGTTGATCCAGCCTATAAATAGAGGGGTTTGGCTCACTTTTTGGCACCGGTTTTTGAAGCGACGAAGTGCTGCCATTTTGAAGACTCGACTACAACATTTCTTCATCTTCTTTTCTCCATTCCAATCTAATTCTAACATCCATCCAAGATCGAAGATCGAGATCGAAGATCCAAGTGCCAAAGTTGAAGATCTTCATCCGTTCGAGCTAGAATTCATCGATTGGAGCGAGATATTGCCGGATCAAACCTTGATCTTCGCTGTCCAGATCTGAAGTGTGTAGTTTTTGTAGTGTTTGGGTGATTTGGTGAGTGGTAGTTATCTCTCACGCGGATCCAAAGGAGTATATTGGATTGGTGGCATGTTTGGGTGTTAAAGTTAGAGATTTCATGCATTTTTCTTAGATCTAAGTCTAGATCCATGGTTTTTGAAGATGTTTACTTATGCAAGTTTGTTTAATAAGCATTAGAGACAAAACCCATGTTTTATAATTGATAGATCTATGCTAAAAACCATGATTTCACATATGTTGGACTTTTGCTCGTTTATTTACGAAATTCCCATTATAGTTGATATTGCTTAAATTGCTTAATAGATCTTGTTTGAATGATTGATTATTTGAATGTATGATTGATTTGATTGTTTCCAAGTTAGCTAGTAGTTGATTTGGAACAAGATGATGAAAGAGGATTCAAAAGCTATGGAAGAAGGCTCTTGAATGGTGAAAGCTGCTTAAGGCATATGTAGCGGATGTTGAAGCTCATATGTATAGATTGGATGATGTTGAGATGGGACTTTGCCATGATTTGATGAGGCAAACCATGTTGTTGAGTTGAGACTTTGCTTTGATGCGATGAAGCGAAGTATGATGTGAGTCTTGGCTTAATCCAAGCAGGGATCATTCCAAGCATGTTGATAACTTGAAGAGTAGTTCAAGTTGGTTGATAATGGATTGTTCAAGAGGTAGCTTGAGCTTGTATGAGGATAGTCGTCAAGAAGGATGGCTAGGAGGCTTGGATCTCGTCGTTGTTGAAGGTTCTAGCATGCTCAAAAGCAAGAGTACATGGGGCGCCCATAACGACTACAGGTAGGTAGTCGGGACACCCAAAAGACTACAGGTAGGTAGTTGAGTACTCTGGGCAAAGTAGATAAGTCCTAGGCACAAGGCAGTGTGCGGAGTTATGGTTAGAACCGGGGTTACCATTAGCCCTTGACAGATGGTCATTCAACTAACGGTGAAATCGAGGCAAGGATAACAGTGATAGCCAGAGTCATGGATGTTTGGTTGTATTATCATTCGGCTTCGAGAGCGGTGTTTTCTGGGTGCTTATCTGATCTTGGTTTAGGCCTTGGGGGTTTGTATTTGGAAAAGATCGCCCTTGACTCGAGTGGTATTTGCTTTACCTTAATTGTCTATGTTGTTATGCTTGCTTCTCCTTAGTGTATGTCTGGGGCTATCACTGTAGAAAGAGGTGGAGTGGGATGGTTTGGTTCCTATTTCTTTTATCCTTTATGCTCTTTTGGTATGCTTGATAGTTGATTTACTGCTCACTAAGACTTTGTCTGACTCAAGGTTTTATGTCTCCTCTTATTACCTTGGGCTGTTCATCCATGTCGGGATGGGCAGACTAGGTAGCAGGTGACAGGTGCTGTGCTAGGAGTTCTACGCTAAAGATGACGAAGACGAGCAGGAGGCTTTGCATATTAGTTTTCTTACTATATGTACTGGGTATCCGCTGCTGTATTTGGTTGAGTGATTTGTAGTGAGGCTTTCATGTATGGATTTGAGTAGATGATTGTATGAAACTACTGTGATGCTTATATGATGATGTTCTGTTCTATGGAGCTTCACTATATTATATTTCTCTATTGTATTTTATCCATGCGCTGTGAGTTATGCGATAGAGATTCTTCTGTTTTGTTTTACCCTGACTATCGTCCATGGCTGCCTGGCACACCTTTTAGCGCATTATTTCCTTGATTTGGTGCGGGAGTCATGGGCGGTCGTCACATTTGGTATCAAAGCTTTGGTTAATCGATTTTAGCCAACGCTCGCTGATGTAACTACGTAAGAGAGACGTAATTGTAATTTGATGGATGATTACTATATATAATATAGTAGTTTAGAAGGGTTTGAACTCCTTATGCAGTTGTTTCTTAAGGTGTTCTAATCATTCTTATTTACAGATATTAAGGATGAGTCGAAGTGAGAGACAAGCTGCGAGGGGTAGCCGTGATGCTAGGGAAGCTGTTGATTATGCTCCTATGTTTGAGGCCATGATGACTTCAATCATGAGGAGAATACCAGCTTCAGGATCATCTGTGGATGTGGGAGTTCAAGTCCAAGCTCCGAGACCGGTGGATTTTGCCAAGCTTTGCAAGGATTATACTGCTCTTGGAGGGAAAGTTTTCTTGGGGACGGAGTCGACTATTGAGGTGCAGAGATGGATTGATGCTTGCAAAAGAATCTTTGGTGACTTAGGGATTGAGGATGCAACTAAGAGGAAGCTTGCATCGAGACAGCTTCAGGGAAGAGCTGCTGATTGGTGGAATTCTATCACCATCGATACTCCAGAAGAAGAGATTACTTGGGAGCAATTCCAAGTTAGATTTGAAGCTAAGTTCATCTCTACTTCCCAGAAATCTGTCTTGTTTAAGAGGTTTGTGGAGCTCAAGCAAGGGGGAAGGCCTGTTCTTGAGTACATTTCTGAGTTTGAAGCCTTATCTAAGTATGCCAGATCGTATATTGATTCTCCCTACCAGAAGAATGAAAAGTTTGTGACTGGTCTGGATGCTTATCTTGGGAGGCAGTTGGTGGATCATCTGGACGATCCGTTTGAGAAGCTTGTGGAAAAAGCTCTTAGGCACGAGAGTTTGTTCCCTAAGGAAGTATCTGTTGTTGCTGTAACCAGGGAAGGATCTAAACCACAGCAGAGTGGCAATAAGAAGAGGAAACAACAGCAACAGAGGGGTAGGGATGGCCAGAAGAAGCCGAAGAGTGAAGTGACTTGCTATAACTGCCAGCAGAAGGGCCATCTTTACAAAGATTGTAAGAATCCCAAAGTGCCGGGAAAGTGTTACAACTGTGATAAGCTGGGACATATCAAGAAGGATTGTCCAGAACCGAGGAAAGATAGGCAGGTTGTGCAAGCCTATGCTTTGGGGGCTGTTCCATCGTCTTCGAAAGCTCCTACTGCTGAAGAGAAGGGGAAGAGTGTGGTTGTTCAAGGTACTCTTTCTATTTGTGGTGTTCCAGTTAGAGTGTTGTTTGATACTGGAGCGTCGCATTCTTTTGTTTGTGATGATTTGGTAAGCCGGTTAGGTATGAAACCGGATATTGTTGATAGGCCATTGGTTGTGACTAATCCGGTAGGGGGTTCGTCATGTTTGTGTATGTTATGTCGTGGTCTAGTTGTGTCGAGTCATGATTGCTCGTTTGTTTGTGATTGCTTTGTTCTGAACTTTGCGGGGTTCGGAATTATTTTGGGTATGGACTGGCTTAGGAAGTATGCGGCAAGGATTGATTGTGAGAGGCTTGAGGTGACAGTCGGGAATGTGGAAGGGCGAAAGGTTGTGATACGATGTAAGCATGAAGAAGGCGTCTTCATGAGCTTCATGTATTCGCTAGTTGTTCCACGGGATGGACTGTCATTGGTGCCTATTGTGAATGAGTTTGAGAATGTCTTTGAGGAAGTCAAAGGGTTGCCGCCGCATAGGGAGATCGAGTTTCGTATCGATCTAGTTGAGGGAGCCAGACCTGTTGTGATGCCTCTTAGGCGGATGGCACCGAGGGAGCAGCAAGAGCTGAAGGTGCAAGTTGATGACCTTTTGCGGAAAGGATTCATTCGGAGAAGTGTGTCCGAATGGGGTGCGCCCGTTGTGTTCGCAACCAAAACGGATGGATCGTTGAGGTTGTGTGTTGATTATCGTGAGCTGAATAAGGTGACTAGGAAGAACAAGTATCCATTGCCGAGAATAGATGACTTGTTTGATCAGCTTCACGAGGCTAAGGTGTTTTCTCAGATGGATTTGGCAACGGGATTTCACCAGTTGAGAGTGGCGAAGGATAGTGTGCCGAAGACTGCTTTCAGGACACCATCCGGGTTTTATGAGTGGCTGGTAATGCCGTTTGGGTTGACTAACGCGCCAGCATATTTTGTGGATCTTATGAATAGAGTGTTCAGAGATCAGTTGAATAAGTTCGTGCTTGTGTTCGTGGATGATATTTTGGTTTATTCCAGAACTGAGGAAGAGCACAAGACGCACTTGAGGATTGTTTTAGGAATCTTACGGAAACATCAGCTGAAGGCTAAGTTTTCGAAGTGTCACTTCTGGAAGAATGAAGTGAGGTTCTTAGGTCATGTTATTTCTGGAAATGGAATAGCGGTTGATCCCGCTAAGGTGGCAGCGATCCAGGATTGGGTTAGGCCTAAGAATGCATCTGATGTGAGAAGTTTTCTTGGATTAGCAGGATATTATCGTCGGTTTATCAAAGACTTTTCCAAGATAGCTGCACCGTTGACAGGATTGACGAAGAAGAACCAAGTGTTCAGATGGAATGATAAGTGTGAACAAGCTTTCATAATCCTGAAAGAGCGACTGACGAGTGCTCCTGTTTTGACTATTCCAAGTGGGAATGATGAGATGGTGGTTTACACCGATGCATGTGGTACTGGACTTGGAGCAGTGCTAATGCAGAAGGATAAAGTTGTTGCATATGCAAGTCGACAACTGAAGCCGCATGAGAGGAACTATCCGACTCATGATTTGGAGTTAGCGGCAATTGTGTTTGCTTTGAAGATGTGGAGACATTATCTATTGGGAGTTAGATTCGAGTTGTTTACAGATCATAAGTCGTTGAAGTATCTGTTCTCCCAAAAGGATTTAAATCTTCGACAGCAACGATGGCTAGAGTTCCTAGCATCTTATGATTTTGGTATAGCCTATACTCCAGGAAAAGGTAACGTAGTGGCAGATGCGTTAAGTCGAAGACATGCAGGTTTGGGAGCCATGTTTTCGGAATGGAAGAGTCTTGAGTATTTGGCTGGATTTGACTTCAGGCCTAGATGTGAATTGGAACCTAAGATGTTGGCAAACTTATCGATAAGGCCTACTCTTGTGGAAAGGGTTGGCGAGAGCCAAAAGGGAGATGATAAGCTTGTCAAGATTATCTGTGATTTGGAATCTGGATTGGACCCGGAGAAGGATAAGGGATTCGAGGTCGATCGAGAGGGTTGGCTTCGAAAGCAAGGGCGACTAGTTGTTCCCGATGTAGATGGATTGAGAGATGAAGTTCTGAGGGAGAGTCATCACTCGAAGTTGACAATTCATCCAGGTGGAAATAAGATGTATCGGGATATGAAGAGAACCTACTACTGGGAAGGTATGAAGAAGGATGTTGGAAATTTTATTTCCAAGTGTATGAATTGCCAGTTGGTGAAAGCTGAGCAGAAGAAGCCCAGTGGATTGCTTCAGCCATTAGAGGTTCCTACATGGAAGTGGGAGCAAGTGTCGATGGACTTTATCGATGGTCTACCTAGGACAAGAGCAGGGAATGAAGGGATTTGGGTCATAGTAGATCGTTTGACCAAGAGTGCAAGGTTCATTCCTGTTCGATCGACTAGGACTGCATCGAAGTTGGCTGAATTATATGTGAAGTGGATAGTTCGTTTCCATGGTGTTCCGAAGAGTATAGTGAGCGATCGAGATCCATTGTTCACTAGTAGATTTTGGAAGAGCTTCCAGGAAGTTTTGGGAACTGAGTTGTGTTTGAGTACAGCTTATCACCCTCAAACAGATGGTCAGACTGAGAGAGTCAACCGAGTTTTGGAAGATCTTCTTAGAGCATGTGTTTTGGACTTCGGAGGATCATGGGAAGATCACCTTCATTTGGTGGAATTTGCTTATAATAACAGTTATCAGTCGAGTATTGGTATGGCACCATATGAGGCATTATATGGAAGACCGTGTAACTCACCGACATGTTGGTTGGAAACTGGAGAAAAGCTGATACTTGGGCCAGAGATGATTCGACAGACTTCAGATTGTATAGAGATCATTCGGCAACGAATGAAGGCAGCCCAAGATCGTCAGAAAAGTTATGCCGATAATCGTCGTAAGGATTTGGAATTCGACGTAGGTGATATGGTTTTTGTGAAGATTTCTCCTCTGAAGAGTGTCATTAGATTCGGGAAGAAAGGAAAGTTAACTCCGAGATTTGTTGGACCATTCCCGATTATCGAGCGTATTGGAAAGCTCGCTTATAGATTGGAGTTACCGGAAAAGATGGCGGGTGTGCACAGTGTTTTTCATGTATCTTATCTACGGAAGTATATGCACGACCCAACTACGGTGGTTTCTGCTGATAGCTGTGAAGACTTGGAGGTTGATCCAGTTGTTTCGAGACCTCGTAAGCCGCTTCGTATTGTTGAAACCGATACGAAACAGCTTAGGAGGAAGACGATTACGTTGCTCAAGGTACAATGGAGTGATGATGTTAACGACTGTACGTGGGAGGAGGAAGAGAGGATGAAGGCAGCTCATCCCGGACTCTTCGAGGTATTGCCCTAAAGTGTCGTGACATCTCATGAATTTGTAGCTTGTTCTAAGTCTTAGAATTCTGCATGCTAGGCTAGAATTGGATGCATGGTTTGTTGATTGCTATGGATGGTAGGCATGCGGAATAATTGTGATTGCTATTGTTTGCTTGGAATTTCGGGGGCGAAATTCCTAAGGGGGAGAGAATGTAACGACCCGTATTTTACGTGTCGATAAATCGTAGAATTTGCAGGTCGATAGTGTTGATTGTGTTGCCTCTAGCTTGAGTCGTGACCGACTCATAGGGTTGCCGAGTTAAGAAACTATGAGTCGTTAGCGAGTTAGCTTGGGCACGAGTCAACTGTGTGCAAGGTAGCTAACGGGTTAAGGAAATATACGAGATAACGACTCAGTGGGCCTAGGGTCTAAGTCATACACGACTTAGTGGGATAGTGGTTAGGTCGTGTACGAGTTAGTGGAAGTAACGACTTAAGGCTTTGGCCAACCCAGGAAGTTATACGACCTAAGGAGCTAACGAGTTAAGAGGGGTAACGACCTATAGGCTTGTGCGAGTTAGCAAGTTAGGTGACGAGTCGTGACCGACTCATAGGGACCGACTCAAGGGGCTTAGACGACTTAAGGTTGTAGCGGCTTATAGGGGTTAACGGTCTATAAGATCTAAGGCTTAGGTCGGTGGGCCGACTTAGTGGATAAGTCGTTGGGGACTTAGGCTTTTGAGTCGTGTCTCGTGGGATAAGGATTAGGCTTAGGTCGGCCGGGATAAGTCGTATGTGTCTTAAGTCGTGTGACCTTCTTGCTGTGTTGAGTCGTTAGGTCTTTGAGTCGGTAGAATTTAAGTCGGCATCTGGGTTAGTGTTAAGTCGGCAGTATATGTTGTATAGTTAAGTCGCAGGGTCGGCTGTGCAGTTGAGTCGGCTGGGGTAGGTCGTCATGGCAATGAGTCGTGAACGACTCATGGTAAGTAGGCAGTGTTATGTTGAGTCGGTAAGGGCTGATAAGTCGGCAACGACTCATGATGAGTCGTGGACGACTCATAGGGACGACGACTCATGGTTGATCCAGCCTATAAATAGAGGGGTTTGGCTCACTTTTTGGCACCGGTTTTTGAAGCGACGAAGTGCTGCCATTTTGAAGACTCGACTACAACATTTCTTCATCTTCTTTTCTCCATTCCAATCTAATTCTAACATCCATCCAAGATCGAAGATCGAGATCGAAGATCCAAGTGCCAAAGTTGAAGATCTTCATCCGTTCGAGCTAGAATTCATCGATTGGAGCGAGATATTGCCGGATCAAACCTTGATCTTCGCTGTCCAGATCTGAAGTGTGTAGTTTTTGTAGTGTTTGGGTGATTTGGTGAGTGGTAGTTATCTCTCACGCGGATCCAAAGGAGTATATTGGATTGGTGGCATGTTTGGGTGTTAAAGTTAGAGATTTCATGCATTTTTCTTAGATCTAAGTCTAGATCCATGGTTTTTGAAGATGTTTACTTATGCAAGTTTGTTTAATAAGCATTAGAGACAAAACCCATGTTTTATAATTGATAGATCTATGCTAAAAACCATGATTTCACATATGTTGGACTTTTGCTCGTTTATTTACGAAATTCCCATTATAGTTGATATTGCTTAAATTGCTTAATAGATCTTGTTTGAATGATTGATTATTTGAATGTATGATTGATTTGATTGTTTCCAAGTTAGCTAGTAGTTGATTTGGAACAAGATGATGAAAGAGGATTCAAAAGCTATGGAAGAAGGCTCTTGAATGGTGAAAGCTGCTTAAGGCATATGTAGCGGATGTTGAAGCTCATATGTATAGATTGGATGATGTTGAGATGGGACTTTGCCATGATTTGATGAGGCAAACCATGTTGTTGAGTTGAGACTTTGCTTTGATGCGATGAAGCGAAGTATGATGTGAGTCTTGGCTTAATCCAAGCAGGGATCATTCCAAGCATGTTGATAACTTGAAGAGTAGTTCAAGTTGGTTGATAATGGATTGTTCAAGAGGTAGCTTGAGCTTGTATGAGGATAGTCGTCAAGAAGGATGGCTAGGAGGCTTGGATCTCGTCGTTGTTGAAGGTTCTAGCATGCTCAAAAGCAAGAGTACATGGGGCGCCCATAACGACTACAGGTAGGTAGTCGGGACACCCAAAAGACTACAGGTAGGTAGTTGAGTACTCTGGGCAAAGTAGATAAGTCCTAGGCACAAGGCAGTGTGCGGAGTTATGGTTAGAACCGGGGTTACCATTAGCCCTTGACAGATGGTCATTCAACTAACGGTGAAATCGAGGCAAGGATAACAGTGATAGCCAGAGTCATGGATGTTTGGTTGTATTATCATTCGGCTTCGAGAGCGGTGTTTTCTGGGTGCTTATCTGATCTTGGTTTAGGCCTTGGGGGTTTGTATTTGGAAAACATCGTCCTTGACTCGAGTGGTATTTGCTTTACCTTAATTGTCTATGTTGTTATGCTTGCTTCTCCTTAGTGTATGTCTGGGGCTATCACTGTAGAAAGAGGTGGAGTGGGATGGTTTGGTTCCTATTTCTTTTATCCTTTATGCTCTTTTGGTATGCTTGATAGTTGATTTACTGCTCACTAAGACTTTGTCTGACTCAAGGTTTTATGTCTCCTCTTATTACCTTGGGCTGTTCATCCATGTCGGGATGGGCAGACTAGGTAGCAGGTGACAGGTGCTGTGCTAGGAGTTCTACGCTAAAGATGACGAAGACGAGCAGGAGGCTTTGCATATTAGTTTTCTTACTATATGTACTGGGTATCCGCTGCTGTATTTGGTTGAGTGATTTGTAGTGAGGCTTTCATGTATGGATTTGAGTAGATGATTGTATGAAACTACTGTGATGCTTATATGATGATGTTCTGTTCTATGGAGCTTCACTATATTATATTTCTCTATTGTATTTTATCCATGCGCTGTGAGTTATGCGATAGAGATTCTTCTGTTTTGTTTTACCCTGACTATCGTCCATGGCTGCCTGGCACACCTTTTAGCGCATTATTTCCTTGATTTGGTGCGGGAGTCATGGGCGGTCGTCACACCTCGTAAGACCACGCCACAAATAATCATGTCGGGTTTTTACCTTACGATAACCAAAATTTCTTATAAAATCCTCTGATATTATAGTAGTGTCTATATACAAATACTTATTCAAATAGCCGAAATTGTTACATTGCTAAATTCTAGCTACTAGCCACAAAGTGGGTTCTATAAACAAAAACCATAAAGGCACGTAGGGAGAATGGATTTCCATCAATGGCAGGGCTACTGGGGTACCGCCTGTCATGGTATCCGGTATAGATCACCGTACTGAGGATCCACCCTGATCTCCTGCATCACAAGACCGGAGCTATCCCTTACTGGGTAGTATGAATAAGTTCACCCGGCTATTGGGATCAGCAACCGCCCATACAGCCGAAATAAAGAAACATCTAGACAAGGGTGACCTTACCCTAATTGGTTAGCCTTGTGTGCACCTCCACTGTTTTAGCCATTCCTAGTTGATGAGGCTCGAGGTTATGTGTTACCTTTTTAGCACACATTCACTTAGAATGGTCATCGTCCTCCTTACGATATTCTGAAAGCATTCATCCATACATGTCCGTTCCGTGTTAGAACGGAACCAAAGGCACTACTCCTACTACATCAATTTTGGAATCACCCTCAGGATTAGTAGCGATTAGCCCTTGCACTTCACTGCTCCATGTTCAACTCCAAACTCTTGTCTTCTTCAAGAAACTGTTCAAACCAGATCGAAGTGGTTTTTAGGAAATTAATCCTGATCCCGGGCTTTTCGAAACGATCGGCGCATTGGCCAATATTGATAGTCGATTATTTGACTATCAAATAACATTCACAAACAACCATCAGATATAAATAATTTACAAATTATTTATTTCAAAATAACTTCGCAAACTATTTTCCATATTTCAACCCTTTGTAACAGTTTCAAACCACCTTTCTCTTGCGGAATAAATTTCCCCAAATATTGTTTATTTCCACTAAAAACAACCAAGTCTAATACTTAGATTTTAATAATAATTTAAATCACTTTATTCTAAAATATAATTTAAAACATTTAAATTAAAACTACTCAAACACTTTATTCAAAAATATATACTTTTAAAAATATTTAAAACAAAACTACTTTATAAAACATAAAACTAGTTTTTAATATAAAAGTTAAGCTAAACTTAACTTTTAAAATAAGAGTTATGAAATTCTATACGGGTTTTCAAATAAAAATTTAACCAACTATTTTTAAAATAAAACTATTTTATAAAATATAAATATTAATTATTATCTTTTTAAAACATAATACCAATTGCCTTTTTAAAATAATTACTACTATAAATAATTTAATAAATATTTACCTTTAAATTTTAACAACTTAAATAATAATTTCTTAAAAACATTCCTTTAAACAACTTTAAAACTTTCAACTTACACTTAAAAAAACCTGTTTTGAAAACGTACTTGGCTTTTCAGGGAAATACACTTTTCTTTCACATCTTTTAAAAATAAACCACTATTTATTTTCAAAACAAATAACTCATTCATTTATAAATTTCCATCGTAAATTTATACTTCCAAATATCCACTGATATCTTATTTCACTTAATAAACCCAGTTTATTAATTCCATAGTCTCATCTTCTTTTAGAACACAGTTTCGAACTCTAAATCAATTTCCAAATTGATTTTTAGATTTTACTCCATTTAAAAATAAATTCCTTTACCTACTCAAATTTATTTCAAAGCCCATTAATTTCAGATTTAATTTTAAAAAACTTATTTAAACTGAAAATACCAATTTCATATTTATTTCAAAATTTTCTTTTATTCCTTCATAAACCATTTAAATTCTAAATTTTTTAAAAATAAATCTTTTTTTCCTTTAAATATTATAACTTAAGTTTAAGGATTCATTTATTCCTATTTCATCAAAATTCTCCTTTCCCACACTTGGAATTTATTTACTAGAATTAAAAAAACAACTTTTATCCTTTCCCAATTCATTCTTTAGTTTATCCAAATTCCCTATAATTATTATTATTTTTACTAAAGAATTCCCCATCTTATTTTCTTTTAAAATTTCAATTTTTATCTTAGATAACTCAGTATACCCAAATATATTCAGTGAAACCATAACATCAAATATTTTCAATCACCAATATATATTTTCACAGATTATTAAATAAATCATATCGCGGAATATTAAAACAATCTAAATAATTTTGAAGAATCCAATTGGATCCCTCCAACCTATTTCACTGCATCCATAGATGTTAGCATAATATAAAAATACCAATTCCACTTCGACGTGGAATATCGCAGTATATGGGGTTATATTATCTCATCCGCTATTATGCGATGCATAGGGTTTCATTCGCTATATAATGCGGGAAATCAATCACTCCAATATATACTACATATACTACTATATAATATATACCATATTCAAACAATTAACTCATTCAACCAATCATTTAAATTTAACTATTTAAATTTAACGGGTATTAGAAATAAGTGATCCACACATGTCAGACTTGAATGGCCAAAATAGGGGTTGTTACAACCTTTGATTTTCGTAATCCATTTCAATATCGACTCGGTCTCTTCACGGTTTAAGACCTTGTATAAACATTGTATGATTTATTATCATATGAAATAATCAGACAATCAACTACCATTTATTTGCTTAATTTTAAACTAATGATTTAATTAAACAAATTTTCTTTTAAACACATACGTGTCCGTAATTTATTTTTGGTCTACAAATATATATATATATATATATATATATATATATATATATATACACTTACAAGAATAAATTATAGATTTCAAAAATCTAACCTTTATAGATTCTTCAAACACTTTAAATTTTTTTTCAAAAATCTTATCCATATACATAACCTTGTTTTATCTATATACATATATTTAAAAAGAAACAGGATTAATTTATGCTTTACTATAATTCTTATACATATATTTTCCAAAAAAATTTCAAAAGTATACCATACTTTTCTGCAGATATTTTATCCTCTTATGTATACATATATATACACACACATATATCAATTCAAAATGGAAAAAAAAAGAACAAAGAAAAAACAAATTCACAGCTACCTCGAAACTTCGACCCTGAACGTTCCAGGCTTCCCTCCCCTCTGCCTCAACCCAGAATGCCATATCCACTACATCAAGTGCCACGACGTCTTGAGCAGGAAGCCCTAACTCAACGCGTCTTCCCTTCCTCTGACACCACGCGACTGACACGGCCCTAACTTCCTTTGCCACAAGTACACATCGAGCATCGCAAAACCACGCTCCCTCATCCGTGCTCGCGATCGAGATCGTTCTTTTCAAATTTGATTAGACGTCGAATTTCCTTTTCAAACTGCTCGACCCCAAAAATCGAGCAACTGAAATTGATGGAGGAAATGCATTTTATAATTATCGATTTGGAGATGCTAAAATTTATTTCCTTTCTCACAAACAGGCGCGCTCGAATTCATGATTTTTATTACGAATTCGCTTCCAACTCAGAGAGGAAGAAGGCTCGAAAAATATTTTTGATTTTAGAGAGTCATCAGTATTCGAAAGGGAAAGGTCTGATTTAAATTGAGAGGAAGGGTTTGATTCGATTTTGTAACAAAATAGATGAGGACGGGAATAATGTAATGGAGATAGAAATTTTCAAAGCTCGGCCATTATTCTTTTTTTAAAGATGCGTGTGGAAATTTCAGAAGAAAGAAAACATGTGTTTATATTTCCTAATGTGTCAATGCTTAGTATAATGTTCGATTATATTATTTATTTTCAAATTCAAATTCAAGCTTAAATCGTCTAAAAATTACAACTCAAAATTTCGAACTCCTATCGAGGTGTGCCGCTAGGTGTTTAAAAGGTTAAACCCCTATTTCAAACGCAATGGAAAAGGTTTTAAGTCCTAATTCGATCGTATGGAGAAGATAGCTTTTTGAACCCAGTTATTAAATTAAATTTTCGATATAGATTTCAGCGCGTTTATCCAACATACGATCACACGACAACCCCAAAAGCTATGAAATTTAAAATCCGATAATATTACACTATTACGGATCCAATGGAACTTGTTTCGTTGAAATCCAAGACTATCCCTCGGAAGGCTATTTTTAAATATCGATTTAAACGATATAAATTCAAAACTGAACAAATCACTTTCAAATTCAATTTTAAAATTTATATTACCTTCGGTATTATCAATATGAATTTTCCAAGCCCTTTTTGAAATATTTTTAACTAGTTTAAAAATCAAAATTCAATGCTTTACCCAATTTCTACTTATTAAATTTAATAATTAATTACCCAAATAGACAGTGATATTTGAAATACTAACTTTCAAATATTTAAAATTAATTAAATATTTCAATTTCAAATATCCAAAAATTCCGGGTCGTCACATATCCTCAATATAAATAACAGATAATGGTGTCAGATGTCACAAGTGAACTGATGCAGATAATAGCATATATATAGCAATGTAAATAACTAACAACAGCATATTTCAATTGTTATTTCAGTTGAAATCAGATTTAATAAATATAAGAACATTAATCGTGAGTGATTGGTCACCTTTCGAGACTTCATAAATGAACGAGAATGGAACGAATAGACATAGACAAGCATGAATTGCTGAGCATACCAAGGTTGGCACGAATTTGACGACTAAGCTGATAGATAAGGAATCGATGAAACAATTAGAATAAATTTGCTAGAAAGAGCAATGATATATATATATATATATATATATATATATATATTATTTCCATGAAATCAATATTTAATTTAAAACAAATATTAAAATAACATTTATATAATTAAAAATCATTGTTTTAAATTAAATACATATATCAAAATCAACCATATACTTAAAATAATATACATATATATATAGTTCCAAATCTCTATTAAATCCCAACCCATAAAGATATACATATATAATTAGAAACCAAATTCTCATATATCAACCTATAAAAAAATGCATATAAACATACATATAAACGTACACACACGCTATATCTATATATATCGAAATCAATGCATATTTAAATGTGTGTGCGTGTGTCTATACGGTCAACATATATAACTGCTTTTAAAAAAATTAGTATTACTATAATAAAGATATAACACAACAGCCATTTGCAAACCTTTGAAAAAAAAACAAATGTATACAACTTCCATACTAGTATTATATGAATAACAGTTAATCTGCAAACTTCTTATATATACAAATTACATATATACTCATGTAATTCGAAATTATAGGAAATCATAAACAACAAATATGATATAATAGAACTACTATAATTTATATATATATATATATATATATATATATATATATATTCTGATATATGTATACACTGAATTATATATACTAACCCTTCTAAAGTCATCCAACCCATATTCATCACATCAAAACCCATACACGCTTACATATAAACTGCTCTGATAAAACTTCCATATACTAACATAACTAAAACTCATACAAATACAAAAACGTAACTAAATTAATTTGTGAAACATATATGTAATCCATTATATATTATATCGAATCAGAAGATAACAGTTTCTATACCTAAAAATCTAACAACATATACATACATACATACATACATACATACATACATACATATATATATATATATATTATAATGACATATACAACCCAAACAAACAAACATTTATTTTTATCAAAATAAAAGGAAAAACTAACATTTATTCAAATCTGAATGTATATATGAGCTAACAAAAGATAAGCTCACATATTAACTAACTGACTCCCCATATATGTACATATGAATATAAGCTGAATATGAAACCTTATATATAATAAAGTTACTTCAAAATCCATCCAAATCTATTAACATAGGCTTAAGTAGAACATACACATATTATATATATCTATACACAAAATTTAGATAAGCTAACAAATAAGTTTAGAGGCAATGGGAGGTGAAGGGTGGCCTTCGGGTTTCAAGTGAGGGGGATGGGCTGGCAATGGCAGTGTGGCCGAAGACGTGGACTGTTGCTCGGGTGGAAACTACGGCCGATGGATGTAAGCTTGGTGGAGGATCGGTTGAAGGCTGGGTTGCCAACATGGTGGCCGGTCAAAGTAGAGAGGGGGAGGTCTTGCTAGGTGGAAGGCGGGTTACATGAGAGAGGGAATGAGCAAAATATGGATGCAATAGATTTATATATCTTGCTTCTTTTTTTCTCAGAGCACGAGATAAAGAAGAAGGCAGGGAGCCAGAGAATGAGAGAATGAACCGGTGTAAATTATATTGAAACCAAATGGAAATGTGAAACGTCAAATGTTATTTCTGAAATTATTATGGGCAATTGGCTATGGATTATACGGTGGTTAACTAAAAGGACAAGGAAACCAAAAGATTCCAAAAATGGGTACCGATACGGTCAACCATTTCATGGTTTCGATGCATACTGGATTTCAAAATACACAAATAAATACATTTTGGGATCAGCACGTCAAGATGATCAAAATGGTATATTGATATTAGCAGTACGATCACCCTATCAAAAGTCGATATTGATACCGAAAATGTTGCAAATCTATCGAAAATAAGATAAACGGAGCAATAGCTCCCCAAATTTGGTGAAACGAAATATGACGTCTCATATAGAAGATAATTTACAAATTAATTATATAAAAATATTCAGGTTTGGAAAGTATTTTATTATCATCAAATTTTAACAGATTTAAATTTAAATAAAGTTACACAAGAAAATAAACTTCCATATTATTTGATGAAAATTTACCAATCTCCATGTTAAAGTAGATGTATTTCAAGTATTAAATTTTTATTTCGAAAATTTGTCATTTAAAATTTCACAAAAATTCAATTATTAAATTAATAAAACCAGTAAAATCTACGGATCGTTACATCGTCTTTTACATGTGCAAGGAATATGCTTATAGGAAAATGGTATAAATGACAAATCTTATCAATTTTTTAGCTCTAAGGATAAGCTCTAAATTTTGTAGTAAGTAGGACAAACTTTCTGAGTAAATATAAAAGATGGACAAAAAATTTGTGAGAATGACACAATAATTTCAACGAACATTAAATAAGTGTTTCACATGTGGAATAAGATGTGGGAGATCTCGACTGCGATTTAGTATATCCTAAGGATAGTGTAGCAGATCTAGGCGCTGGCATCGACGACTTAGGTGAATGTAATGGTGGTCGGCTAGGGTTATGGAGAAAGCGCAAAGTTGGAGTGCTTTAATGTTGCGGAGGCGGCGAAGGATAGAGAAGGAGTGGATTTGGAGAGAGCAATGATTCTGAGTTTCAACATCAATGAATGAGTGATGTTAGAGAAGATGCTGCAAATTGATGAAGAATAAGTGATAAATTGAGAAAGAAGAAGATAGTATCTAGTAACGATACTATGCACTACATTGAGTTTTGGCATTCCGGCGTACCGTATGCGTACATTTCACTCCTCTATCGGCGTCCCGATTGAATATTCGTTCATCACCTCCCATTGGGCGTATAATCTGGTCTTGGAAACACATTATAACAAAAGCAATCCCCTATGTTACATGCGATAAACACCATATATATACCACGATGTCTTCAAATATCTTGCAATGTGGGACTTTAAACTCTTCAACCCACATACCCACTCCATTTACAATGCGAGTCATACCTAACAATCTCCACCTTGGCAAGCATTGCTCAAGTCACCTTTGGAGTTATACCGAGTCCACTTCGCAGTAGGATCGGGCTGCTACGACTTCTCATAAGCAAGGGAAGACAGGCTGGTTAACAATATCTCCACCTTGATGAGCATCCCATGCTCAAGCCATTTTTGGAGCCATGCTTCGAACATGATGCATCCTACTGGTCGTCAAACCATGGATTTCTGATGCCATATTGAGTTTCGGTATTCCCGTGTTCTATACGCATACTCTTCACCGCGTCTAGCCAGAGTCAACGGTCGAAGTCTTCTATATAGGCATCCTGATTGAACATTCATTCATCGTTCCCATCAGGCATATAACATGGTCTTGGAAACACATTGTAACAAAAGGAATCCCTTATCTTACGTGCCACCAATCTCATATATACCACGGTTTCTTTAAATATCAGATGATGTGGGACATTAAATCATCCAATCCAATCACCAGCTCCATTTACAATGCGAGCCACACCTAACATACTATTAGTTTTTTTAATAAATTAATTATTTATATTTATGTTCATAATGCTATTTTATAGCAATATTTTTTGAATTGTATTTATAGTTTTTGAATTGTAGTAGCACTTTTAAAATTAAAGTAGCTATTTATAAATAATTATAGCAAATTTTAGATGTGTGTAGTAATGCTACAATGTAGTATTATTTTTTGTTTTTATAAAAAAATTAATTATGTATATTTTTATTCACAATGATATTTTATAGTAGCCTTTTTTTGTGTGCTAAGGTAACATTTTTCGAACCGTGGTAGCATTTTTAAAATTATGGTAGCATTTTATAAATAATTATAGCATCTTTTTAGATGATTTATATATATTGTCTCACAACGTTATTTTATTATAACATTTATAAATTATAATATTAGTTCATGTAGTATATTTGAAAAATAGTTTGTAGTAGTTTTTCTATGAATTGTAATATCATTATTAAATTAAGATTTTAAAATTTCACCATCTAGTATCATTTGTGATATTTGTGAAGGCGATATCATTTTTATTTTGCTTTTGGAAGTTTGTAATACTATTTTTCATAAATTAACTTATAATGCTACTGCATAGCTTTGTAAATGTGATTTCATTTTTATTTTATTTTTTGATAATTTATCATTTTAATTTTCATAAATTATTTTATAATGTTATTGTTTAGTATCAGATTTGTACTTATTGAATTTATTTTAGATGCAAGAGTGGTCCTCTTACGAGGGGAGTACTCATAATTTTATTAATTATTGCATCAAAAATCGTGTAAATGCTTAATGAGGATTATTTAGAATAAATATGAAGGATCATCACTTTGATGATCAACAAAATGCGATGTGAAAGAATATACAATAGAACAAATTTATATGCTTTTGAGATTTAAGACAAAGAAGAAACAATGCTTGAGATTTTGAGAGCTATTGCTTAATGGTAGCGGGGGCATGTAATGGAGCTGGTACCATATCTTGGAAAGGACATGTTCCAACTCGAGCTGAAAGATGGTTGATGCAAAGGATAGTTATGTAGTGAGATATGTATTGTAACAACCCGCATATTTATCGATTGTATATTTAAATATTTCATCGTTCGTCGGATTTTTGTCTAAAAACCTACTTTAAGAAAATAGTCGAATTGGGACTCGAGACCCCTTCCATTGAGTTCAAAATGCCATTTGCAACCTTTTATAGTATAAGCTTCGATATGTTTAGAGTAAGTTGATTTTTGCTACTTTTTCTATAGGGCTTTGGGTTTGGGTTCAGCCCATTTGCCCAATTCTAGTTATATCAACCAAACGCCTCTCCACTTCTCTTCATCCATTCCTCATTTCCTAACTCTCTCAAGCTCAAGAGAATAATGGGGGAAAAGATTGGAAATTAGAATTCCTAAGCCCTTGTTCCTTTGCAAACTCAAATTCTTGCTCCAAAATCAAAGAGAAGTCATTGGTAAGCCTTCTCTTCATCTTCTCCAACTCTTTCCTTCTTCTATTTCAAAAATTTCCTAAACCTAACTTAGGAAATGTTTCTCTTTTAAGATTAGATTCAATCTCCTTGAGTTGGGATTAAAGTGTGGTTGATCTTCCCTTGTCTTCAAGCTTCTCATTCATTGTTTTTGGGTTCAAAGGTGAGATTTTTATCTCACATCTATGACTATAATTATCTTTGGTTGTTAGGTATGAATTCCTAACATTTATTCATGTGCATTTGCTTATAGTTTGGGTTGAATTGGTGAATATTCCAATTTTTAGTGTTTCGGGTTCACATCTTTAAAATCCTAACTTTGATGTTTTGATCATGTTTTGGTGATGCATCGAGGAGCATATAGGGCCGGGTTGCCTATTGGAATAAACCCTTAGAGCCAATGTTCGTCCGATTGCATTTTGGAAGAGTTTGCTCTTCATTTGGATAGGCTGAAAAACAGCCCAGGCATGATTTAGTCGATTGAATTCTCTGTTTAGTCGACTGAATATGGTACCCGAAAGTTTCCAGGCAGAATTCAGTCAACTAAAAATCTCTGTTTAGTCAACTGAATTTGCTGTTTAGTCGACTGAGTTCTCTGTTTAGTCGACTGAACCTAGAAACAGAAAATTTCCAGGCAGAATTCAGTCAACTGAAAATCTCTATTTAGTCAACTGAATTTGTTGTTTAATCAATTGAAAATCTCTGTTTAGTCAACTGAATTTTCTGTTTAGTCGACTGAATTCTCTGTTTAGTCGACTGAACCTGGAAACAGAAAGTTTCCAGGCAGAATTCAGTCAACTGAAAATCTCTGTTTAGTCAACGGAATTTTCTATTTAGTCAACTGAATTCTCTGTTTAGTCAACTGAATTTGCTGTTTCAGCCCACTTTGCCTTTTGGGATTGAATTTCCAATTTGAATCGATTCGTGATGATCCTGTTTGTTGTTATCATTTATTACGGCTTTGATGACTCCTTTTTAGGGATTTTTGAATATCCACTTCAATGGATTCTTTATCGGTTTCTTAAGAGTCGTGCCTTAGGATTTTATTCAAGTCAATTGGACCCATCCTATCCTATTTTCTTTATGATTCCTTGTTTTATCTATCAAGATTGCTGTTAACTCCGCCTCGGTTTGGAATCAGCGACTTGAAACGATACCGACCTAAGACTCAAAGAGATGCCGACCTAAGGCCTAAGGGGTATGCCGACCTAACACTTCAACAAGTATGCCGACCTAATACTTTAAAGAGGCTACCGACTCAACATAGATACCGACCTAACAGTCTAGGGAGATTGCCGACCTAACTGGTTGCCGACCTAACTTCCTTAACAGGAATGCCGACCTAAGGCCGAAAAGGGATACCGACTTAAGAGAGGTGCCGACCCAATGCTCTAGCATGTATACCAACCTAAGACTTAAAGAACGCCGACCCAAGATAGCTACCGACTTAAGTCGCGGCCGACCTATGACCAATGTTAGCTCGTTCACGACTCAAGAAAAGGAAGATGAGTTCAATGCAGCTACTCAGCACAGCAGCCTCTTAACTCGTGCACGATTCAGCTCCCAGTTATCTCGGTCACGACTCACGGCCTAATTTGAGTCGTGAACGACTTAAAGCTATTAAATGAGGCCATATTACTAAGAAGGGGTGGTGTTGACTCGGAGGCGACCTAGGACTTGTGCAAGTGAACCCCTGTGAAGCCATGAAGGGGCAAGATGGACCGGCCACGACTCATATTAAGTCGGCTACGACTTAACTTAAACCGGCCGCGACTTAGGACTTGGCAATAATTCCAGGCCGAAACTCTCTATAAATAGGCACCCACCTCCAACATTCAAAGGACTTTTGGGCACATTCTCTTCATACACCGTTACCTTGCTGCATTGAGAACTTCATCAACACTTAGAGCTTCCAAGATTAGAGGAATACATCAAAGAAATTCACGAAGAAACCACACATCTTCAACATGAATCTAAGGACTTTAATCAACATTGGAGCTTAAGACTTGTTCCAAATCACTTGTAACTTGAAGTATATTGTACTTGAGAAGAATTGTATCAGCTTGTAACGGGATTATTAATAAAAGTACTTAGAGTGGACGTAGGCTATACTTTTAGCCGAACCACTATAAAATCGTTGTTGTTTACCGCTTTTCTGCTATTACTTGTTTGTAATTCTTTCCCGATCTATCGGGTGGTGCTGTCACAACTACACTTCACACACCGGGGTGTTAGCGTTCACATTTTAGCGTTAACATTTTTGGTGCTTTCACTGAGAATTGAACTCAGGAAAACTGTCATCATTGCTTCACAGAGATTTGAAGAAAGAATTTCCTTAAAAACCAGAAGTCTATCTGAGATTATGGCTCCTGGAAGGAAAAGTAGATCTATCAGATCTGGAAACATTCAAGAGGGAACCTCCGCTTCCCCTGTACCTAATCAACCCACTCCGTCTGTTGGAGTTACGAAAGCGGAGTTGGATGCTGTGATTCTAGGGCTAAACCAGCAGATAAACGCCCAAAATGCACAATTAGAGGCTCAAAGTGCCCAGAATGCTCTGATTCTGAATAAGTTGAACGATTTACTTGGGGCAAACAATCAACCAGCTGGTAATGAAAGGAACTATGCTGGCAACATTCATGATGTTAGTGAGAGGAATGCTCCGGAATGGGCTACTAGTCCCTTTGAGCAGGCAGTTCCTGAGACTGGTGGATCTAGAACTCGGCATGATGAGGAATATCTTTCTGGAATGGTCCGGCAGATCATGAAAGAAAGTATGCAAAGGGTTGAAGATGAGAAGGAATGGGGTTTCGCCCCAAGTAAAACTCCGTTTACTGAAAAAATCTTGAAGGCGGAATTTCCAAGGAAGTTTGTCCCTCCGACTATTCCAGCTTACAAAGGGACAAGTGATCCGAATGAGTTCTTGAATAAATATGATTGGCACATGACAGGTGCCAGGGCTTCTGACGAAATAAAGTGTCGATATTTCCCCGTATACCTGGAAGGTGTGGCTCTACTATGGTTCACCAAGTTGCCAGTCCGATCTATCGATCAGTTTTCAGACTTGACCAGAAAATTCAAGGAGCAGTTTAGACTATATGCTTCGAAGGCCAAGGACATTATGTCACTATCGAGTTTAGAGCAGAATCCTGGTGGGTCTATCAGATCCTTCTTGAACCGCTTTAATATAGCGCTGGCTGAGGTGGACAATGCTGAACCACGAATGATATTGACTTATCTGATGAGGGCTATTGATAAGTCAAGCGAATTTGGGAAATGGTTAAATATGAAGGAGCCAACCTCTCTCGAAAAGTTCTACAAAAAAGCAGATGAATTCATTCGCTTGGAAAGCCGTCCTTTACCAGTAAAGACAGTGTTGGAGAAAGCAGAAGACAACACTGTCGCTCCACGCAAGAATGAATCGGTGGGGCAAAAAAGGGAGAATAATAATGGGAAGAAACAGGGTAATCTGAAGAAGCCCCGATCCTTCAAGCCATCAGAATATACTCCATTATCACATACACCGCAGCACATCTACCTGGCCACTAAAGATTCCGTCGATTTCCCTAAACCTATCCCTTTGAGGACCGGGAAAAAAGCCATACAGTGTGGGAAATTCTGTCGCTTCCACAATCAACCCGGTCATGAAACTGATGAATGCCGTCAGTTGAAAAATCTGATTGAAGAGTTGCTAAGAGAGAACAAACTGCAGCAATTTGTGAAGAAGAATAGCAACAATCCTGCATCGTCAAGTCAGGGGCAACAGGTTCCTGTTCATCAGCCCAGGACAGGTGAGAAAGCTACGGGACATGAATCTGGAAGGCCCGTTATCAATGTCATTACAGGAGGGCCTCATCCAGCTGGCAAGAGCTGGGGTGAGATAGAGAGATATTCCAGGGCTTTGAAATATGCTCCAGCCGAAGAAGACGTCTTTGTTTTAGAAGACACTACGCCCCTGAAACAACAGAAAACTTTCAGCGATGATATTGTTTTCAGAGCCAGAGATTCCACAGGTATAGAAGCTCCTACCCTAGATCCCTTGGTCATCTCGGCTGGTATTGGACCGGCCATTGTCAGAAGAGTCCTCATTGACTGCGGAGCATCATGTAATATCCTCTTCAAGAAGACATTTGACCAGATGAAAATCCCTATGATCGATGTACAAGCCTCATCACAAAAGATCGCTGGCTTCACTGGGGAGCCAAAACAACCAATTGGGACCATCGATCTACTTGTAGAACTTGGGGAAGCAGAAAGGAAAGTGGTCCGCAAGCAAACATTTGTGATCGTCGATGAGTTTTCTGCTTATAATGCTTTTCTTGGCCGCCCAACACTCGCAGCATTCAAAGCTATCCTAGCCCCGTGGTGCCTCACTATTAAATTCCCTACTGACAATGGAGTAGGAGTTATAAAAGGGGATCAAAATGCTGCGCGAGAGTGCTATTTGACAGAGCTGCGAGAGTCAAGAAAAAGAGAAATGGGGAAGGATGCGGCAACCCCAGTCCGCATCAAAGAACCAGCCTTGTAGCAATTACGGGGCGGACCCTGCACTGGCGAGCACAGCGGGGCACGGAAAGAAATGGATCCCAGAAAAGCCAGTGCAGGGGAGAATAGAGTGGTACCGGTGGAAACGACAGTCCCGGTACCTGTTGACCCGAAGGACCCAAATAAGGTGTTAAATGTGGGTTCACAGCTCAATGTGTCAATTCAGAATATCTTGATATCTTTCCTAAAAGCAAATCTGGATGTCTTTGCTTGGACTCATGCCGATATGTGTGGAATATCTCCAGAAGTTGCAGTACACGCTCTGAATATTGACCCAAAGTTTACGCCAGTTAAACAAAAAAGAAGAACCCAAGGTCCAGAAAGCTCAGCAGCATTAAAAGAAGAGGTTGATCGACTCATGGAAAATAACTTCATCAAAGAATCTACATATCCGAATTGGGTTTCAAATCCTGTGCTGGTCAAGAAAGCTAATGGAAAATGGAGAGTGTGCATCGATTTTTCTGATCTAAACAAGGCTTGCCCCAAAGATTGCTTCCCGTTACCCAGGATCGATCAACTGGTAGACGGAACTGCGGGACATGAATTGTTATCTTTCATGGATGCCTACTCCGGTTATAACCAAATCATGATGCACGAGCCGGATCAGGAGGATACGAGCTTTATCACAGATGTTGGACTTTATTGCTACAGAGTTCTGCCCTTCGGATTGAAAAATGCAGGGGCAACCTACCAAAGACTTGTTAATGCTATGTTCAAACCACAATTGGGCAAAACTATGGAGGTCTACGTCGACGACATGTTAGTGAAGTCCAGGAAAGCAGCGGATCACATTGAACACTTAGCAGAAATGTTCGCAGTCCTCCGGAAATACAGAATGAAACTTAACCCTCTGAAATGTACATTTGGGGTCGAGTCCGGAAAGTTCTTAGGTTTCATCGTCAGTGCTAGGGGCATTGAGGCTAGTCCAGCTCAAATTACTGCCTTGAAAGAAGTTAAAGCTCCTAGAACAAAGAAGGAATTGCAGAGTCTCAACGGAAAGGTCGCCGCCCTGAGTCGGTTCATTTCCAAAGCCACTGATAAATGCATCCCATTCTTTGACGCCCTGAAGAAAGGAAAGAAGAATTTTGAATGGACTTCCGAATGCCAAAAAGCCTTCGATGAGTTGATCCGTCATATGGAAACGCCTCCAATACTTTCTAGGCCAGGCAATGGTGAGGATCTTCTTATATACTTGGCAGTATCATCTCATGCTCTAAGTGCAGCGCTGATACGGGAAGACAAAAGGATTCAACATCCGGTTTACTATATCAGCAAAAGACTCACTGGGGCAGAGCTGAATTACTCCAAGTTGGAAAAACTCGCCTATTGCCTACTAGTTGCATCAAGGAAACTGAGGCAATATTTCCAAGCTCATCCTATCAGAGTACTCACTGATCAACCCCTAAAGCAAGTCCTATTTCGCCCTGAAACTTCGGGTCGCCTTCTAAAATGGAACATTGAACTCAGTCAATATGACATCACCTATCACCCCCGAAAAGCAATCAACGGACAAGCTTTAGCTGATTTCATTGCAGAATTCACAGAGAAAGATAATGGTGAGGAAGAAACGATCAATGATTCCCCAATTCAGTGGAAGATGTATGTTGATGGCGCAAGAAATGACTACTGTTCTGGAGCCGGAGTGGTACTTGAAACTCCTGAGGGTCGATCATTATGTTATGCATTAAGATTGGAATTTCCTTCAACAAACAATGAAGCAGAATATGAAGCTCTTATTGCAGGTCTGAAAATCGCTAAAGAGCTAAACATTCGAGCATTACAGATCTTCAGTGATTCTCAGCTTATTGTATGCCAAGTCAAGAAGGAATTTCAAGCAAAAGGTGGAAACCTGCCTTCCTACTTGTCAAAGGCTTGGGAACTCCTATGTGAACTTGATCACTATTCAATAAGCCACATTCCTCGGGAAGAGAATATGAAGGCAGATTCCCTCGCAAAGTATTCAAGTTCTGGTGAAGCTCAACTATTGGGATTGGTCCCTGTAGAAGTCCTTTCAGCACCAAGTATAGACGAGATGGATATAGACTGGATTATGAATGTATCTCAAGAACAAGAGTCATGGATGACTCCAATACTGGACTACCTACTCAGAGGTTCTCTGCCAGAAAATTCGATAGAAAGACGAAAGCTACTAAGGAAAGCCTCTCGCTATGTAATTCAGGATGGCCGATTGTACAGACGGGGATTCTCAATGCCATTGCTTCGATGTGTATCCCGGGAAGAGTCCAAAACAATCCTAGCTGAGGTGCATGGAGGAGAATGTGGTGATCATTCAGGTGGCTAAACATTAGCAAAGAAAATTCTCCGATACGGATATTTTTGGCCAGAAATTAATCGAGATGTTGTAGATTACTCCCAAAAATGTGACAGATGCCAAAGATTTGCCAAAATTCCTAGAGCACCTTCTACCGAACTCACACAGATGGTCAGTCCATGGCCGTTTGCGATTTGGGGAATGTATCTCATTGGGCCGCTACCAACTGCCAAATCAGGGATTAAATATGCTATTGTTGCAGTTGATTACTTTACTAAATGGGCTGAAGCTGAACCATTGGCTACTATCACTTCTAAGAAAATGATAAGCTTCGTGACCAAGAATATCATTTGCAGATACGTTGTGCCTCAGAAAATAATCACAGACAATGGTACTCAGTTTGAAAGCGAGGAATTCCAGGATTTTTGCAAACGATTCAAAATCCAGAAAAGCTTTTCGGCAGTAGCTCATCCGCAGGCAAACGGGCAAGTGGAAGCAGTGAACAAGATCATCAAATCAACCATCAAAAAGCAACTCGAAAGAGCAAAAGGTGGTTGGGTCGATAAACTACCACTTGCACTATGGGCATACAGAACTACTCACAAAACTGCAACTGGGCATACTCCTTTTTCTTTAGCATACGGATCGAAAGCAATGATCCCGGTTGAAACAGAGGTCCCTTCACACAGAAGAATCCATTTCAATCAAGCAGAAAATGAGAAGCTACAACTTGAAGCGCTGGATCTCCTTGATGAAAAAAGAGATGAAGCTAACCTCAGAGTTGCAGCTCATCAGCAAAGGATAGCCAGACATTTCAATTCCAAAGTTCGTCAACGCAGCTTTGAAATTGGAGATCTAGTCCTGAAAAGAATTATGACCGCGACAGGTGTGTTTGGGCCAAATTGGGAAGGACCGTATGTAATAGGTCAGAAGCTTCTTGACGGCACATTCAAGCTCACCACTGTTGATGGAGATCAAATTCCAAGGGCATGGAACAGCAACCATTTGCGTCCATACTTTACTTGAAAATTTTGTTGAAACATTGTAAAAAGAATTATGAATGTATGATTCTTGTAATTGAAAGCAATTGTGAAACTGATGCAAGTAAATAATGAAAGAATATAAAGTGGATGTAGGCCCAATTTCATGGCCGAACCACTATAAATCTTGTGTTCCTTATTATTATTATATGTTTGCTTTGTTTTCGATATAAAAATACATAAAATGTATTGCTGAAATGTCGATTTAAATTTTTGCAGACAATGGAAATAAAACTTGCGCATAATAAGACCGAGTGATTCTCACCATCATTCAACAAACAAATTTCAAGTCATAAAGGCCCCGAATTCAAATCCTAGATAGGAAATACTTCAATTGAACGGCTTATGATTTCGATAGAAACGATCCCTTGCTAATAAATTGAGATTGTTTGAACGAACAAACATCCAATTAGGAAGCTAGTGCCCGTTCTCACGAACTTGCCTGACAATGAAGTACGCTTCCTTGGATTAAACAAGCCACTTGCGAGAAAAGGGGAATGAAAACTTGAAAAGAAAAAAAAAAAGAGGATCGCTGAAAAGGCATAAGCAAGTGAACAGAGGAACAACCAAAGCTACCATCAGCAGCACAAGTCCTCTTCGGAGGCGCAACTCTTCGGAGGATAAAAGACCTCTAATGGGTCATACGCCACAAAAAAAGAAAGTTCTCTACTCAACAAAAAAAGATTGGAGGAGTCATGACCCTCCAACCATGAGAGAGTAACTTCCAGGCGATGAAAACCCTCTCTGAGGCACATTTCACCAGGAGTTGAAGTGTTATGACCGCTCTTCGGGATTTCACTTCACCAGAGTTGAAATGCAAAAATAATAATAATAAAAGCCCTCTTCGGAGGCCCATTTCACCAGGAGTTGAAGTGTTATGACCGCTCTTCGGGATTTCACTTCACCAGAGTTGAAATGTAAACAAAATAAAAGCCCTCTTCGGAGGCACATTTCGCCAGGAGTTGAAGTGTAACAACCGCTCTTCGGAATTTCACTTCACCAAAGTTGAAATGCAAAAACAAAATAAAGACCTTCCTGAAAGCCCACGTTTCACCGAGATTGAAATAAAACTTCCAAGTGTTGAAACGTGAAAAGGCTTTCTTCGAAGGCACAACTCTTTGGAGGTACACGTTTCACCAAGATTGAAATAAAACTTCCAAGTGTTGTTGAAACGTGAAAAATCGCTCCTTAGAGGTACAACCCCCTCCCGGGGACACAATTCAAAGGAAAGACCTCTTCGAAGGCACAATCAAGAAGAAAGACCTCTTCGGAAGCCCACGTTTCACCAAGATTGAAATAAAACTTCCAAGTGTTGAAACGTGAAAAGGCTTTCTTCAAAGGCACAACTCTTTGGAGGTACACGTTTCACCGAGATTGAAATAAAACTTCCAAGTGTTGAAACGTGAAAAATCCCTCCCCAGAGGTACAACTTTGTATAAAAAAAAATCCTCATCAAAAGCGTACTTTAACTTTCAAAGGAAGAGTAATTTACCTACTATGGAAAATGATCGTCAAAAAAAAAAAAAAGAAAAAAGAAAAAAAAAGAAAAAGAAAAGAAGTTAAAGTACCCTTCAGAGGTCCGCTTTACCACATAGAGGAATTCACTTGGTAAAATATGCACATAAGCAAAAGAAAAAAAAGTGATTTCTTCGAACGACAAAGCGTAGAAACTTATACGAAGGGAGTTGTACTCTACAAAAATTTTCTTTAAAGAATAAAATAATTATTCTTTAGCAAATAAGAGTGCAAGTCCCCTCGAAGTATAAAATATTGCAGCAAGCTTAAGGTATGGGGGCAACATGGTATAATAGTATAGCTGCATCAGTAAAGTAATACTCAAACAACATACCATAAGCCCGCTACAATATCATATAAATAAACTTGTGCAAAAATGAATAATAAATGCATTCTCAAATTCAAACAGAAGTATGTACAAATAAAGAATCATTTTATTCAATTGCAGATATTGCAGATACAGGTTTCAAAATAAGAAGCAGGGGCCGGTGCCTGCACAACATCCGACCATTACACAAAAAAGGAATCAAAAAGCTCAACTCTTCATTTCTTCTTGCCGCCTTTAGACCCTTTACCCGGCCGAGTATTTAGCTTTTCGGGTCTTCCAGGTTGGTCTGAAGGCATGAGGGAAAAAGGGGAGGGAGGTACAACTGGCGCAATTTCCGGTTCCTCTTCAGTGGTGATAATTTTCTTCCCCCTCCTCTTCGATGTCCCAAGCTTCTTTCTTCTCTGCGAAGAAGACTCACTCCCCGGAGTAACGAGAGCGGACAAAACTACGTCGTCAGAAGGAGTCCGCTCCGGAGAGATCTCGCCTCCTTCGAGTCCCTCATCTTTTTGCTCCTGCGAGGCAACAGGGTCATCCAAACCATGAAGAGCCTCAATTTTCTCCTCTTGTGACCCAGGTTGTGAAGCAGAAGGAGGAGTCACCTGAAGAGATGGAGGAGGAATAATCAGAGAAGGCGAAGTCTGCACGGCACTTGTTGTTTCAACTGCAGAAGAAGAAAAATTGAAAATGTTAGTATCTTCCCGAAAGAAGGGAGATATGGGTTCATCGAGATTCAGGAGGTAATCGAGAAGCTCATCAAATTTTTGAGGAATAAGCAGGCAATCCACCTGAATCGGACCAATGTCGAAATTACCTGAAGATATTGGCTTTGTCAGTTCAATCTCATAATTCTGAGCCCCAATGTCCTCCAAAGCCTCTTCATCAGTAGGGGTGATTACCCCAGTTCTTGTAGGAGGCGGCAAATGAGCACTAGGGCCTGTAATGTCCACCTCGGGAGAAACTAGAGGACGTTCGGAGATGGTAGGCGGTACTTCTTTTTCAGAACGCTCTTCTTCCGCCATCCCGGCCCGCGCTCTGGCAAGCTGCTCCTTACCCTTGGCAAGAGCGGCACGGGCTTCGTCATCAAGATAATGCTCTTCAAGGGCTGACTCAGCATATCCAGCACCTTTACCACCGAGCATATCAAGTGCTGTCTCCCAAACTTCAGCCAGTGTGATTTCATACTTGGGGCCTAGAAAGGCAAGGCTTCCACGCCCCAAGACGCTGTGCAAGTAGAAGTCGAATAATGTTGAGCTGATGCTGTTTTTAGTCGCCTCATGAGATTCTTCAGCTGCGATTCTGCCGGCGACAGCCTCATCACGCTCCCTTTCAGTTTTGGCAAGCTGAAGCTTAAGCATTTGTATCTCCGCCTCCTGGGAGTTGTTTTTCCTTCGGAGCTCAGCAATATCAGTAGCATAGCCTTCACTGATTCTTTTTTGTACTTCTAGCCTGTCTTCGGCATCCCTTTGGCTAGCGTGAGCGTCTCTCACTTGTTTCAGGAGCACTTCTTCTTTTTGAGAATAGGAAGTAGAGGAAGCAGCAAGCTCATGTTTCAATTCCTCGACTTTTGCTTCAAGCTCCTCATTGTAAGAAGCAATGTTCCTCATCTCGGTGTCGTGTTGCTCAACGACCTTTTGCCATTCGGCCTTATCGTTTTCCATAGTAAGCATGGCCTCTATGTTGGCACGGTTAACTCTTTGAAGCTCATCGACAAGCTTCTGCCAGTTTGACATCCTCTCGATATCGAGCTTGACGGCATCAAGATTGCGCAACATAGCAGACTTGTCGATGGGGACCAAGTCTAGGTCGAACCTCACCCCCTTAAGGCACCATTGAGGAAATCGGCTCTGCAGAGTGGCTGGACCCGGTCCAACTTGAAATTTGGGCCTGCTAATTATCGTTTGAATATCTGATTTCCCAAGAGCGGGAGAGTCAGAAGGAATGTCGAGTGAGGCAGGAATAGTAACTTTCTCAGGAGTAGTAGAGGCCTGCTTTTCACTGTGACGGGCTCGTTTGCTTAAGTCTTCACCCATGTGACCTTTTCCTCGATCGTCATGAGATTTTCTCTTGTGGGAGTCATCGCCTTTTTGCCAAGAATCATGGCGCTCTTCTCTCTCCCTTCTTTCACGATGTTCTTCTTCAATCCTCCTTTCATGAGCCTTTCGGGCAGCCCTCTCTTCATCCGACTCTCTGTAAGAAGGAAGGTAACGCCTGTAATCATACTGGCTACGCCTCCCGTAGCGCTGGAAATCGTCATAGTACGAGCCGCTGCGCCCCATAGGAGAATCTGGAATTAAAATAATAAGCTTTAGAAATCTTTAAAGTACAAGAAGATAAGTGCATAGAAGTGATGAGAAATTCTAAGTGTGTGTGTTGTGCAAACTACGCGCATTAATCTACGAACCACTCTTTATTTGGGGAGTGGTTGTGGGTGTAATAGTTAACGTCAACTCTTGAGTCGACGACGACTGTTGCAAAATAGAAGTAGCTTCAACTACTGAAGAAGAAATCCCGGTAGTAGTAGGGTCGTCTTTGAAGATCTCTTGTGAAGTAGCGAAGAGGTCGCTCAATCCTTCGAAGGTATCGTCCCTGCTTTGCTTGACAGGACTGGATTTCTTAGCCTTTTCACCAGATTCTTGTGAATGGTGAGAGGATCCCTGAGGCTCTTCTTCCTCGATAACCGGGGCAAGTTTACCAGATGGCCTCGCAACATCAACAGAAGTGGAGCACTTCACCAGCGAAGATTCAGGAGTCTTTATCGGAGAATCAGGGACTTCCGTTGGAACTTCATGAGCATGCATAGAGCGAGAAGTGTGTAGAAGCCCATGTTGATGTAAAAATTCATCCCTCAACAGAAATTTTATGCTCCTCTCTTCTGTGGCCACGGCACTCAACCTCTCAAAAACTTGCTTATGAATTGGGTCTCTAGAAGGGAGAGGAAGTGCTGAAAGGAACAAAGAATGAAATTAGCAACTGAAAGTTCGGATCTCGAAAAAGTTTCAAAAACGGAAAAAATAGAAACACTAATCTTACTTCCTACTCTCCAGATGGCATAAAACCCTGAGGGACAGCGGGCAAAGAAAAACTGGTTCAAAAACCCATGAACGCTTTCAGTAAGATCGGAGATGAGCTTGCGGTTTCTGGCACTTCTCACAATAATGAGGGAAGGATGATCTTTACTCTTTGCAAATGAGCACAGATAACGAATTTCTTCAAAACTCGGTAGGTGATCAAGGGTTCTTCTAAACAAAACACATAACCCCGTCAAGATGGCATAGCCATTGGGATGAAGTTGAAACGGAGAGATTGTCAACCGAAGGAGAAGAGTTCGAAGAAAGTCGTTAAAAGGAGGAATTGCCCCACTTAAGCACATTTGGCGATTGACTGCAACAAAGCCATAGGGAGGATTGTCAGCAGTATCACTTGGCCCAGGTAGAAGAACGTCACTTTCAGCAAAGCCAAATTGAGTGCGCAGCTGGACAAACGCTCTCGAAGTTAGAATAGTCGGGGTTCTCTCCGGAGGATTCTCTATGGGAACAGCTACCGGAAAAGTTTCTTCCTCTTGAGTTACCACTTCTTCTTCTCAGTGGGAAGTCATTCTACATAAACAACTGGGTATTCAAACATGAAGGTGCACGTTTCCTAAAGTGTGTGAAGTGTTGTGTAAAATCAATCAAGCAGTGAACAAATATAACTGGAATGAAAACTAGCAAGCATTCGTTAGTTATGAAATTCAGGGACTATTGTTCTAAACCTAAATATGCAAGTAAGATGTTGATGCAGATAAATCAGTTCAGATTATTGATACTTTGCATTAATGTTTAACTTTAATTGATTGATTCACAAACATTTCATGTAGTGTAATTAAGTTGCTTGTCTTGTCTTGACTAATCTGTCATCTG
Organism: Allium cepa; assembly: GCA_030765085.1. NCBI lineage: Eukaryota > Viridiplantae > Streptophyta > Magnoliopsida > Asparagales > Amaryllidaceae > Allium > Allium cepa. The sequence goes on along the minus strand of CM060945.1, from coordinate 125,982,373 downwards.
ACATGGGCAGTCAATGGCAGTATTTTCGCCTTGGTTTTCTTTGTTTGTTATTTTCAGCAGGTTAGCAGCTTATAAGTTAATGCGATCTGTGAAATAATACACTGAGATTCAAGCAAATTTAAAGTTGGGGCAGTTCAAAATTTAGGCAACTTAGTTTGGCAGTTCAAGTTAGAAACTCAAAGTGGATCTATGCTCTCAAAAAGTCAGCATGCCCAAAGCTTAAGTGTTAACTCGGCAGCGGTTTAAGGGCTTAGCTCGGTCACGACTTAGGGGTTAACTCGGCCATGGTATAAGGCTTAGATCGGCAGAAGAATAGGTTGGCAGATTTCCCCCAAGTGCTAACACGGCCACGATTTAAGGATTGGGTCGGCCAAAAGCTAAGTCACTTCAAATCACCAGGTCGCATCTAAATCAATACCTCGCCCCACTCAACCCGTTAACCCGTTAGCCATTCCCTCAACCAAGAAACCCTCATTTCATTTATGCTATTTCATGCTATCGGATCATCCACTAAGTCAGTTCAAAATCACCCAAATTCAATGCTTAGCCATCCTAATGCAAATCAAAATCATCTAGCCAGAAGCAGTGCACCATCTCCATCATCTCGTTGATCATTTAGAGCCAAAACCAAGCAAACTCGAGCTCACAAACTACTGGCGCAATGAGGTTCGCAGTAAAAAAGCGCGCAAGAGGTGGGTTCGATTTGAATAGTATTCGTGAATCGATGACAATAGGGGATCAAGAGAAGAGCAGGTTTTACTTACGTGATGAACAACAAAGATTATCGGTGATTGTTTGGAATAGAATCGCCTTTTGGAGCTCGAGAAAGTCTTTAATGGCAGAAGCAAGAGAGTAAGTAATGAGAAGAAAGGAGAGAATATGCGACTTATAGTAGAGAGACCTGAAGCGGCGCGTGTGACCAAACTGTTAGGTCGTAGAGGACCTACCGACCTAAAGAGTGGACGAGTTAGAGGATATCGAAGCACACGACCTAACCAGTAGGCGTATACTTCGAGGGGCAATTGTTAACTCCGCCTCGGTTTGGACTCAGCGACTTGAAACGATACCGACCTAAGACTCAAAGAGATGCCGACCTAAGGCCTAAGGGGTATGCCGACCTAACACTTCAACAAGTATGCCGACCTAATACTTTAAAGAGGCTACCGACTCAACATAGATACCGACCTAACAGTCTAGGGAGATTGCCGACTTAACTGGTTGCCGACCTAACTTCCTTAACAGGAATGCCGACCTAAGGCCGAAAAGGGATACCGACTTAAGAGAGGTGTCGACCCAATGCTCTAGCATGTATACCAACCTAAGACTTAAAGAACGCCGACCCAAGATAGCTACCGACTTAAGTCGCGGCCGACCTATGACCAATGTTAGCTCGTTCACGACTCAAGAAAAGGAAGATGAGTTCAATGCAGCTACTCAGCACAGCAGCCTCTTAACTCGTGCACGATTCAGCTCCCAGTTATCTCGGTCACGACTCACGACCTAATTTGAGTCGTGAACGACTTAAAGCTATTAAATGAGGCCATATTACTAAGAAGGGGTGGTGTTGACTCGGAGGCGACCTAGGACTTGTGCAAGTGAACCCCTGTGAAGCCATGAAGGGGCCAGATGGACCGGCCACGACTCATATTAAGTCGGCTACGACTTAACTTAAACCGGCCGCGACTTAGGACTGGCAATAATTCCAGGCCGAAACTCTCTATAAATAGGCACCCACCTCCAACATTCAAAGGACTTTTGGGCACATTCTCTTCATACACCGTTACCTTGCTGCATTGAGAACTTCATCAACACTTAGAGCTTCCAAGATTAGAGGAATACATCAAAGAAATTCACGAAGAAACCACACATCTTCAACATGAATCTAAGGACTTTAATCAACATTGGAGCTTAAGACTTGTTCCAAATCACTTGTAACTTGAAGTATATTGTACTTGAGAAGAATTGTATCAGCTTGTAACGGGATTATTAATAAAAGTACTTAGAGTGGACGTAGGCTATACTTTTAGCCGAACCACTATAAAATCGTTGTTGTTTACTGCTTTTCTGCTATTACTTGCTTGTAATTCTTTCCCGATCTATCGGGTGGTGCTGTCACAACTACACTTCACACACCGGGGTGTTAGCGTTCACATTTTAGCGTTAACAATTGCTTGATTCTTATTTTGAGAATAACTTTTCTTCTTCTTTTTTTTCTCAAAGAAGAGAAATGGTTAGATTAAATCGTCCCAGTGTCGGACAATCTAGTGCTACTCCCCGGGATGGAGTATTTATGTCTGCCCAGCAGCTTCTTGATCTAGTAAAGAACGCTCAAGCAGTCAGAACCATTCCAGAGCCTACTCATCCTAGATCCGGTTTTGCACACTTATGTAGGGACTATACCGATTTGGGTGGAAGGCCATTCCAGGGATCCGAGAGTGTTATAGAAATTCAAGCTTGGCTCAAATCATGCGATCGCATCTTTTCTCGCATGAACCTTATTGATCTTCATTGAGTCCAAGTGGCTTCTAGCATGCTCCAAGAAAGAGTATTAGATTGGTATGAGCTTTTGGTTTCCGAAATCGTTGAAGCGGATCTTACTTGGAAGAAATTCCAGGAAATATTCGAATTGAAATTTGTGCTGGAGGCTGAAAAAGTAACTTTGGCCCGACGTTTTATTGACCTTGTTCAAGGTGAATCTTCCGTGACGGATTACGTCACATCTTTCGAATCTCTCTCTAAGTATGGGGTCGAGTATATTAATACCCCATTGAAGAAAAATCAAAGATTTGTCTATGGCTTGAATAAGAATCTTAAGAAGCCATTACTTCTGAAACTAGAAGTTTCTTTTGATCAGCTTATTGATATCGCTCTTCGTCTTGAAGAGGCCAATAAAGAGTGTGATGTTGAAGTTGTGGGTGCCAAACAAAACTTCAACAACAACATGAAGAGGCCTATTATGTTCAAAGGCCCCAATTCCAATAAGAAGAAGAAGCTGGAAGCTTCGGTAGCAAAGACTTCAATCCCTAATCGTGGAGAATGCTACAATTGTGGCTCGAGGGACCACTTTATAAATAAGTGTCCTAGACCTATCTCTTGCCGCTATTGCAAAGGCACAGACCATTATACGTCTTCATGTCCGAAACTTCAAAGCAAGAGAGAGGGAGCTGAACGACTCTTCTCTTGGTCAAGGTATTTTTCATTCAATCCTCGATAGCATTGTTTTATTTTCTGATCTTCCTATTTGAGTTCTTTTTGATATGGGATCATCTCATCATTTTATATTAACAGAACTTGTTGAATTCTTTTTCTTTAAAACAATTTGGGCTTGATGTCTTCTTTGAGAATTGCGTATCCGGATGGTGGATCCGCAACACTCAACTTGTTTCTTTTTATTGATGTCGAAATTATTTTATATGATTTTTCTTTCCGAGCCGATTTTTTACTTAGGCTTCGGAATCGATTTTTGTAAGGATTGGCTTAATCATTGTGAAGCCCATATCCTATTTTCCGTGTGGACTATTCATCCTCGACTTTTTAAATTTATTAAGAAGATTTCTATTTTTCTTTGTGATTTTGATTCAATTTGATGGCATCATTTTATTCTTTAATCCCTCATGACGAGGAAAGTGTAATTTCTCCTATCTAAATAGTTTGTGAAACTTTCAGGTATTTTTGAGTTTGTCTTAGGATTATCTCCTAAGAAATCTTTTGGGTGGTGTTAAGGTCTTTTTAGTTCGACCTTGCCATCGATTTTATTTGCTACGAGTTGCGGAAATTAGCATTCCATTTACCGCATTCCGCACTCGTTATGATTCTTATGAATGACTTATTATATCATTCAGTTTGTCCAGCTTATTTCATCTATTTTATAAGTCGAGTATTCTATGAATATTTCAATAAGACCATTATTGTATTTATTGATTTTGGATAAAAATAGCAATTTAAAATTTTTTACAAATCTTTTTCATAAGATTTATTTATAAGTATAGTTAGATTTTGTTCTTGAAACGAACAAAGAATATTCGTAAAGATTTTAAGAGATATTTTTATCATATAGAAGATAATTTCATGATTGTATTGCCCATTTAGTGTTTTAAGAATTCTGGTCGATGTGCTTGATCAACGTTATCGATAGGAATTTACTAAACGCTTTGATGAGACAGTCAGACGCAATAAATTGACTTGTAAAGATGTAAATTTTTCTAGAAATATGATTACATAAAATTAATTATAATTTTTGGAAGTTTTAACTTTTCGGGAAAGAAGATTATTTAAAAGAAATTCTTTCTTTTCGATACTCTTATTCTTGTGATTCCCGAAGGGAACCAAGATTTTATCTTTTGTACCAATGCTGATCGTATTGGTTTGGATGTCGTTCTCTTGCAAAAGAGAACGTGCTATCATTTATGTTTCTAAATCATTAAAGCCTATCGAGACTAGATATGCGATTCATGATCTAGTGCTCGCGGCTATTGATTTCGCTTTTAGAATTTGGCATCATCATTTTTGGATGAGAAATTTGTTGTCTACCCCGATCAAAAATCTTTGGAATATTTATTTTCTCATGAGGAACTTAATGTTGGCTAGAGTTCCTTGCATCTTATGATCTTAATATTCTTTGTATACTCCCGGAAGGGAAACCATGTTGCCAATGTCCTTAGTCGTAAGCAACAAGTGGTTGTCTTTTTGATGATGTCCGAATGGAATGATCTTTTACCAAGTTCATCGGACGTTTCGATGTACCTTGTTTTATTGAGCTTCATCTCATTTCTTTTATGGGCTTGCGTCTGATGTTCTTTTATGGTGTTCGGTTCATTGGACGCACCGTTTTTGTACCGCGTCGGTGTTTTGAATTATTTGAGCTTCGGTTCATTGGACGTACCATTTTTGTACTGCGTCGATGTTCCGAATTATTTGCGCCTTGGTTCATCTGGCGCAATGTCATTGTACTACGCAGTTGTTCCAAATTATTCGAGTTTCTAGTTTCTCGGGTGTACTGTTATTATATTACGTCGTTGCACCGGCTCAATTTTCTGTTATTCATGACGTTTTCTCACGTCTTTCTACTACGGAAATGCCTTAGGGATTCTGATTTTTATTCTTGAGCCCGGTTTATTGAGGAAATTGAAGTTTCGCCAGATTTGACTTATGAGCAACATTCCATTTGCATCATTGCTTCGGAGGTAGAGCACCTTCGGAATAAAGATGTACTTCTTGTGAAAGTTCAATGGTTTTCAGATCCTAAGGATTGCTCTTGGGAATCCTGGGAATTCATCGAGTGCTCCCGTTCAGGATTACTCTTTCATGCTCTTTATGGTGAACTTCCTATTTCAAATTTCTTGTATTGATATGGTTTTATGGTTGTTACTCTTTATTTTCTTCTTATTGGATTGCGAGGACGCAATTTCTTTAAGGAAGGGAGTCTGTTACAATCCGCATATTTATCGATTGTATATTTAAAAATTTCATCGTTCATCGGATTTTTGTCTGAAAACCTACTTTTAGAAAACAGTCGAATTGGGACTCGAGACCCCTTCCATTGAGTTAAAATGCCATTTGCAACCTTTTTGAGTATAAGCTTCGATATGTTTAGAGTAAGTTGATTTTTTCTACTTTTTCTATAGGACTTTGGGTTTGGGTTCAGCCCATTTGCCCAATTCTGGTTATATCAACCCAACCCCTCTCCACTTCTCTTCATTCATTCCTCATTTTCTAACTCTCTCAAGCTCAAGAGAATAATTGGGGAAAAGATTGGAAATTAGAATTCCTAAGCCCTTGTTCCTTTGCAAACTCAAATTCTTGCTCCAAAATCAAAGAGAAGCCATTAATAAGCCTTCTCTTCATCTTCTCCAACTCTTTCCTTCTTCTATTTCAGAAATTTCCTAAACCTAACTTAGGAAATGTTTCTCTTTTAAACTTAGATTCAAGCTCCTTGAGTTGGGATTGAAGTGTGGTTGATCTTCCCTTGTCTTCAAGCTTCTCATTCATTATTTTTGGGTTCAAAGGTGAGATTTTTATCTCACATCTATGACTATAATTATCTTTGGTTGTTAGGTATGAATTCCTAACATTTATTCATGTGCATTTGCTTTTGGTTTAGGTTGAATTGGTGAATATTCCAATTTTTAGTGTTTTGGGTTCAAATCTTTAAAATCCTAACTTTGATGTTTTGATCATGTTTTGGTGATGCATCGAGGAGCATATAGGGCCGGGTTGCCTATTGGCATAAACCCTTAGAGCCAATGTTCATCCGATTTCATTTTGGAAGAGTTTGTTCTTCATTTGGATAGGCTGAAAAACAGCCCAGACATGATTTAGTCGACTGAATTCTCTGTTTAGTCGACTGAATCTGGAACCCGAAAGTTTCCAGGCAGAATTCAGTCAACTGAAAATCTCTGTTTAGTCAACTGAATTTGCTGTTTAGTCGACTGAATTCTCTGTTTAGTCGACTGAACCTGGAAACAGAAAGTTTCCAGGCAGAATTCAGTCAACTGGAAATCTCTGTTTAGACAACTGAATTTGTTGTTTAGTCAACTGAAAATCTCTGTTTAGTCAACTGAATTTGCTATTTAGTCGACTGAATTCTCTGTTTAGTTGACTGAACCTGGAAACAGAAAGTTTCCAGGCAGAATTCAGTCAACTGAAAATCTCTGTTTAGTCAACTGACTTTGCTGTTTAGTCAACTGAAATCTCTGTTTAGTCAACTAAATTTGCTGTTTCAGCCCACTATGCCTTTTGGGATTGAATTTACAATTTGAATCGATTCGTGATGATCCTATTTGTTGTTATCATTTATTACGACTTTGATGACTCCTTTTTAGGGATTTCTGAATATCCATTTCGATGGATTCTTTATCGGTTTCTTTGGATTTGATTTACGTCTTCGTATGTGGATTTTAATGATTGATTGTTTCTACAATCATTTTTATGGTTTGTCACTTTAAAAATATAAAGATTTTCAATGCTAGTAGTAAATATCAAAACTCTTTCATCAAAATGATTTCAGCACTATTTTATTACAAAGCTCGTTTCTTAAACCGTTTTCCAATCCACTAGTATATACAAACCTTTACCTCACTCGTATGAGAAATCTAATTAAACGACTTAGTAAAACAAGTGGTATGAAACGCTTGCGTTTACTTCGTCAGTTAATTCTTAGACTTGTTCGATTGAATCTCTTGTGACAATTTTCTAGTGGAGATCTACAATTTGCTCGTAAATATTTAAGTTAAGCTAGTGGTTATGGGACATGAAGCTAAGCTCATATATTTACTAGCTTAGTGTAATTTACACTTATCGATCAATGTTGATCATTTTGTGATTTAGACTAGCAATGTGCGATGTGTCATTGTCCACGTCGAGGATGATACTTCATTTTGTGGAGCTTCGGCTCGTTTGGAGGAGCTTCGACTCATTTAGAGGAGCTTCGGCTCGTTTGGAGGAGCTTCGGCTCATTTTGCGATACATGTGTTGGGAGTTTTCATGCTCCCCTTCTTGTGATAGGCCTCTTTCCCTTTTTTTTTGAGATTTCTGGATTTCTATTGACGATTTTTGGAATTTGTGTTTCACCAATTTTCGTGATTTACATTGATTAGTTTTATCAATATTTGTGCATGTGAATTTGTGTGTCATTAACCTTTGTGATTGGCTTTGATATAATTGTCAATATTTATGGTTTAGTAAATGAAATAAAGAGTATGACAATCCTTTTTACCTTTGAGAAGATTCTTGTGATATTGATTAATCTCTTGTTGATTTTTAATTACATACTTATCGCAGTATGGAATTTTGGTTATTATACGTTTTTGTCATATCTCTCATTCTATATCTTTTCATCTGATATTTATAGTTAGACTGATTCGTTTATTATTTTCTTATTAAATAATACTCGGGTCAGACCGAGATGTTACAGGTGCTTCTACTTGACTCCTCTTCTGGGGTTACTATTCTGACTTTTAGCTAACTACTCAGATTAGTAGTTTATTTTGTTCTATACATTTGAGATAGGCACTCCTTGATGTATACATATTCTTTTGTCTAGCACTTGTATCTATTCTTTTGCGATATTGTGGACCTTGTTAGATCACTACTCTGATGAACACTTCTATGTGTTATATTCATATCTATTTCCGCCTTTATGATATGAACTTTTGTGACTGATTTGTGTTATGTTTATTTCTATATTTGTTTCCGAAGATATTATAGCCTCTGTGTAGTAGCTTTGAGTTTGTGTCGGTATGTCGGAATTTCCTCTTGAAATGATATGCATGTTATACTATCTGACATATCCACGCTCGCACAAAGCGATTACACGGATGGTCGCTCCTCAATAGCCTTATTCTCCGCGCTAGTTGACGGCATTACCCCGTAGTGTCCTTGGCTAGCGTGGGTATAGAGGTGGGCGTCACATGTATGCAACACTGTTTGGATTAGATAGTGGAGCCACATGACTTGAAATAGGACGATGCACTGCATGCATAATGCTTGAAGGGGTATTTGTTAGATGAAGTTGACAGCCCATCAAATGAATACGAAAAATGCAAATGAATACGAAAAATGCATGATGCATGGACATGTTTGAATCATGGTTCAAGATTCCGGCTAGCACGTCGCCCATTACGTTTTGGTTTCAACATTAACCAGACCAGAATCAGTTAAAATGGCTGTCTCAATTCACATCAATAAAGAAAAGAAATGGAATAGTTTTCATCATACAAACACAAAAAATATAATAATTTATTGCAAATCAGTAACCATCAAAGCATAAGAGCAGAGATTGCGACAATCAAACCCAAAAAATGAAGAAGAAAGAAACCTATTTTTAAACGTGAAATTTGAATTTCAAGCATCTCGAATAGAGGGACATGTTGAATTGGATAATCTAGGGCTCGCGGTTTATCAGATTTAGGATTTTGGATATGGTTTTGGAACTGGAAAGGTTGCGTGTGTTTGTTGATAAAGGTTTTAATGTTGCGTGTATTTGATGGAGGAGGAGGAACTCACGTACCTGATATTGGGCTTTTTCATCATGGCTTGGTTATAAAAAGAATTTGGGGTATTCGTTTGATTTGGGGCCTAAGTTAACATTTTATGGTAAAATATAGATTTGTACTAATTTTTATTTGGTTGAACATTCACAATGAAATAGAAAATATAATATAAGAATAAAAAGATGAATTTTTCATCATAAACACCAATTTCAATGGATATTGATGTTGTTACTTGAAAAATGTTTTAGATTTTTATGGTAAAATCCGAAACTGAAAAATAACGGAATTTCCAAAATGAAACCAAAGTTCTAAAAATTTAGTTGGCAAGACAAAACTGGAATTTTGAATCTTGGTTTGAATACATATTTGCTTGAAGATAGGTTACAGGTTCACTTGGCCTCATATTTCACATCCTGCTTATGAGCAGGCTCGCATGAATACATGTTTGCATGAACTGGTTTGAATACATGTTTGAATACATAATGCTTGCTTGCTTAAGCATAGGTTTGAATGCATGTTTATGTGAAAAGGCTTAGAGGGAGAAGCTTGTTTGAGTATGAACAAAGGTGAATACCTTTCTAGTATTGGAAATGAATGAGTAATAGATTGGGGAATGTGAGGCATTGAATGCCTTAGGAAATGAATAGTCTCACATCTTGGAATAAAATATACATTTTGTGTTTATATACTAAGATGTGGATACTATTGTAGTTATTATGAGACAAAGAGAGACATGAAAGCATAGCTATCTTGGCGGGTGGCGCAACGCACCATCCCGCATGTGCGCGCTCATGCCTATGCTCTAACCCGCACCACGGCGTGGGCGTTTGAGGCGTATTAGAGGCGCTTAGCACTTTGCAGTTGGCAGTTGGCGTGGCTTGGCTATTCAGACCGAACAATTTTTGTTTTTTTCCATTCAAACTCAAAAGGTTGCACCGCCTGATAAAGGGTCGCAACTTTCCAACTATCGCAATCATTCAAATAGGTGCACCTGCCTCCTCCTATGTATATGCAGAAGGAGAATAAGAAACATGTAACATCCCATATCCAGAGTCCCAAAACTAAGCACTACAAATGCTGTGTCATATATAGTATTAGCTACCGACGATTAAATACGACTATGTTAATGGTATCAATAATATCAGAAGCACTTGAATATGAAACAAAACATAGATTTCAAAACAAATTTTTACTTCATTACATTTCAAAACCAATTGTTTCACATTCCCAACTCATAATCCCAAATCGTTCCCAGGAACAGATCAAATATAGTTATTACAAAATACGCCAAGAGCGGTATATAAAGATACCCTCTTGGATGATCAGAGTCATATGCTCAAAATATACCTAATACATCATAGAAGAAATTCATCAAAACATAAACAAGAACTGCAAATCCTAAATAGCTATTTTTTTTGCCTCCTGCATGCCACCGGTAGCTTATTCTCATCCTACTAAACCTGAAAAGACCTTAACCCCTCAGTCTACTCAAATCAATTTTGAGCACCCGAGAGTTTAAGGGGAAAACATAAACTTCAGGTCAAACATAAAGCTTGGTATGAATAATACTATACATCCCGGTTTAATAAGTTAAGTGAGACCATACCGCTTAGCGGAATGGGTTTCCCCTCACTGACAACCTTTTAAAGCATATCTTCGCAAAACCTTTTCCTACAATCAAAACTGATTAAATGTTGCAAAGCAATCATAATGTGAACATACATAAATATCAGGTAATAACGAACTATCTGTTCAAACTCACAAGTTTTATTTGGATAACTTTTAACTTTTGGCTGACTCAGGCCTACTAGACAATATAATCAAAATTAATCTAACACATGTTAGCTATTTCTTTTCTCGATTATCTATCCTTAACTAATTGTTAAATACTTCACTTTTGGACGGTCTGTCCCTAACCATCTGTTAAATACTTTGTTTCTAGACGGTCTTTCCCTAACTTAATCATCTCCCAGGTCCTCCTAATCCTAATGGCTTTTCGGGCTCACCAATAACCTATCTATATACAAACATATATTCCATTCAGTGTGTAATCATAAATTTTAGTCTATTTGTGACCAAGCCCTACACACTGGAATTTTGGACAATAATTAGCTGGGGCTATTAGTTAATGTATAGGGCGCGACACCATACAAGTTCCATCTGGTATTCCAATACCTGAGTCATTTTTCACTTAAGGATTCCCTCCCATAATTTTCCTTGAAAACATTTTCAAACTGATGTAAAACCTTTAAATCAAACTTAAACAAGGAAAAGTACATAATCCTTATGCTTTACTCAAAATCATATCACCATGTTATATATATCTCGTTTACTCAAATCTTAGTTGATTAAAACATTTAAACACTTGAAAGAACCTCTTTCTAACTATTTGAAATCATCTCTTTAAAAACTAAACATCAAACCTTTCGAAACCATACCTTTCAAAACCATTAAAATAAACCTTTTGAAACCAATAAAAATTTGGACATCCTTCTTTAAAATGACTTTAAAACATTGCCTTGGAAAAACCTTGGAAAACCTTCCATCCAAAACCTTTCGAATCCACTGAAATAAACCTTTCGAATCCAGTGAACGAAACCTTTTGAAATCATTTAAAATAAACATTTCGAAACCATTCAATAAACAAAATTTTTGAAGGCATTAAATCTTTTAAAAAAAAAACCTTTCGAAGACATACTAGGGTTAATTTAAAACAAGTGGAAGTTTTTCTTTTAAAACCTTTCCACTACAGTGGAAGAAACCTTTGGACTTTGTCAAAAGCTCTACCTCGAAAGCTTGGTTATACTTCAATTAGGAAACAAGGGTAAATTACCTAAGTCGAAAGATCTCTTTCGAAAGCACTGGGAGAAGTGGCTGATTTTTAAAACAAGTAAATCTTCTGCCTTTGTCGAAAGGTTCAAAACAAAGTAAAGCGGTAGTACCTTTCGACTGTGTCGGAAGGTTTCAAAACAAAATAGTGGTAAAGCAGAAGTAACCTTTTGACTTTGTCGGAAAGTTTAAAACCTTTATTTTAAACATTTAACATGGTCGAAAGCAACAAAGTTGAAAGCTCTTATTCGAGAGCAAAGCAGGTGATTCTTTTGACTTACAAAACAAACATACCCCAACTTCTTTGGCCATCAACCTTTCGACTAAGAACCCTTCGACCTTGTCCAATTCATTACGTTCCAAGTAACTTGATGCCATATGCATTAGTTTGATCTTGTCAAAAACTTTGAACCTCTCAACCTTGTCGAAAGGTCTGGGACGGAAGTTATGATGTCGTAAAAGGTTGAAACAAGCAAAAGTATGATTGCTTTGTTTTTAACTTAAAAAGGAAACTGCCTTTGATTGTCCAATTTTCATTGGTTAACAATTACTTTTCGAAAAAGTGCTGTCACTGTCAAAATTAAATAATCATTTTATTTTTGAAAATGCCTCTTCTCTTTAATAAGATGTATCAATCATTTAAGTCTAATACCTTAAATAATTTTATATATTTATCAAAACACTTAGGAAAAATCTAAAAAAATCCTAGAAAATCTATTTTAATATGGTTTCAAACATGTAAAATTTCAAAACCAAATAACTATTATTTTAGTCATAAGTAATTTATAACCCAATAAATTATTTTCCTCGCTAGAAAATTAATATAAATTCCACATCAATTTAGAAAATTGTGAAAATTGAAACGCATCCCTAGAATATCATTTCTGACCTATATTTATATTTTCAAGGAATTTGAAAGTATTTTAATAGGGTTTTCATGTCAAACGTATCATAAAAATTAATATGAACGTATATAATTTATCAACATGAATATATATAACTTTAATCATCAAAACATGGCATATACTTGCAAAAATATTTCAGATCTAATCTAATAGCCGAAAACCAAAAGAAAATGGGATGTAGAAATTATTCACCTTAGCTTTGAGATTAAAAGATGTGAGATTTAATGTTGAACTAGTTGAATACCTTCCTTCTCTTGAATCCTAGCTTTAGTCTTCTTCTTGGGAATGACAATGGTGGCCGACCTTACTTTAATTTTAGTTAGAGTGAATATGAAATGAACATTAGTTTCGTTCCTTAGGGTTCAGGGTATAAGCCTTCTACTGTTTCCCATATCGACCTTCTCATATCCTAACACATTATCTTATGTTATTTCAATTTAATTTGTTCATTAACATAGCACGACTACCTTTAGCTAATCAATTCTCAACTTATTAATCTCTACATTATTTTATTTAATTTTGTTAATTAAACATTCTAAATAATGTTGTAAAAATATGGGGTGTTACAAACTCCCTACCTTAAAGAATTTCATCTTTGAAATTATGATAAGGTACTCGACAAACAATTAAAGGTAAAACATACCATCGAACAAATCAGGGTAAGAATCTCTAATCTTACTCTCCGTTTCCCAAGTATAGTCTCTAGCATTATCACTCCACTGAACCTTTACTAACTTGACTGGCTTATTCCTCAACTTCTTTTCATCTCTAGCCACTATCCGAATCGACTTTCTAACTGTAGTCAAATCTGGTTCTACCATTAAACATTATAGGTGTTATAGTAGTCTCCAAGTCTTTAACACATTTCCTAAGATGAGAAACATGGAAAACATCATAGACTCCAACCAAACTACTCGGTAACTCTACTCTATAAGCGAGTTTTCTGATCTTCTTAATAATATAAAAAGGACTAATGAATCTAGGTGCTAGCATTTCAGACTTTTCAAATCTAATCACACCCTTCATCGATGAAACCTTAATAAATACGCAGTCCCCAACAAAAAATTCCAAGTCCTATCTTCTTCTGTCTGCATAACATTTCTACCTAGACTAAGCTTCCTTCATCCTAGCTCGAATCAACTTAATCTTCTATGCAACTTCTTTCACCAAATCCGGAACAAGAACCAACCTATCCTCAATTTCTAACCAATATACGAGAGATTTGCATGGTCTTCCATACAACGCTTCATATGGTGCCATACCAATACTAGTCTGATAACTATTATTATGTGAGAACTCGACTAAATGAAGATGTTTCTCCCGTGATCCCCCGAAATCTAATACACAAGCTCTTAACAAATCTTCCAAGATTTTGTTAACTCTTTCTGTTTGCCCATCAGTCTACGGATGGTAAGCGGTACTCATGTTGATCTTAGGTCCTAATGCTTCTAGTAGAGTCTTTCAAAACTCACTAGTGAACAAAGAATCTCCATCACTAATGATACTACTAGGAATCCTATGCAGTCTAACTACATTCTTCATAAATAACTTCGCCAAAATAGGTACCGTCCTAATTGACTTTAAAAGAATGAAATGACTACTCTTAGTCAGTCTATCTACTATGACCTATATACTTTCGTTTCCTTTACTAGACCTTGGTAACACATTAATAACATCCATAGAGATAGAATCTATTTTCCATATCGGGACTTCTAACGGATGAAGCAATCCACTAGGCTTCAGGTGTTCGGCTTTTGCCCGTTGGCAATTCAAGTACTGCTTAACACACAAACCAATATCCCGTTTCATACTATTTGTACCAAAATTGGGCACAACACTCTTCAGATGTGTTAAAGAGATAAAATGAAGAGAATAAATGTAAAATGAAGTATACCTAACAAATACACCAATAAACATGTAAGAAAATGCGTAGAAACACACGGAGTTAGAGTGGTTTGGCGGATTGCCTACGTCCACTATGAAATGATTGATGTTAATTGAACTTTACTCGTTGATTACAAAAGATTACGATAGTAAAAATAAAGTTTGATAATGATTTCGAAAGAGTATCAGCATAGACAGGACCAAAGTCCTTTTTCTCGATGCATATGGCTGTTATTTATAGGCGTAGGCTGGAAATATCTAGCCCAGATCTCGAGCGACCTCTTCTCTCACGTGGGTGGGCCTGCGAGATCGAGTTCAGGTGGTTTCGACTTGATCTCGCAGCGATACGAATGGAATTCGTATCGTTCAAGAATTGATCCTTTTTGGCTGTATTTGGTACATGTCGATGTTGTAGGCAAGCTCCTGTGAAAATTTGGTGGAATTTGGGCCTGTAGATCTCGAGTTATGATTGATGCAAGTTTGGATTTGCATAACATTGTCATCTTCATATCGATACTATTTCACATCGATCCTGCATGGGTCTGTTCATATTGATGCTTAATGCTACTTTGTATCGATGGTTAGAGGCCTCCTTCTTATCGATGCTTCATGTTGCCTTCTTCACATCAATCAGTGGTTTTCACTGTTTGTATCGATGGTGGGAGATAGATACAAGATGGATGGAGGGAGACCGATATGAAATGGACATTGATTGATGGATATGAAGTGTTGTTAACACGATGGATATGGAGTAACTTCATTTTGATGGATATAAAGGAAGTTAGTGGGCGATGGATACGAACTGAATCTCCCTTGGGGAACGGATACAAAATTGGATGGATACAAGTAGAGTTGGATTTCTCAACCATGATCGATCAATATCTTGAACATACGAACTGTAATTTACTTGAAATTTGGAACGTTGGCTTTCGTAGCTTTGCTGGTCCTGTCATATCAATTATAGCTCGATCTGGACTCGAACAAAATTTCTCGGTATCCATAGTAGACCTATGTATTAACGATCTCCAGGACGAACTATCCTTGGTTTCTAGTCAAGTTCTTGGTGTCACGGCCTTGCCAAAAGGCGGGATAACATTTTCCCCCCAAAAGTACATCTTGTGTGAACATATGTGCTTTGAAAAGCTGCAATCTTCAATCTTAAAATTTATATTCAATTCACTGAGTAGTTGCCATCTTTTCATCAAAAGATGTAGCCTTTGGTTGATCTTCAGTAATGTAGATGTCAAATTGTTGATTGTTAAGGATCATGCAGTGTTTTGTTGTAACTGAGTGTTGAGCACTAGCAATTTGTTGTTCATCATTCTGATCATCACCAGGTAAGCATTCAATTCTTGTTAACTTGAAAATTTGAATGTCAGTTTGACACACATGCACATATGTTAACCTGTATCCTGTTCATATTTTCACATTTGAGTGTTGTTATCAAGTTCTTTAGTTTTTGTTTGGATTGAGTTTAGTATCGATCCGCTCCTGGATCGAAGTGAAATTTGAGTTGTGTCAACGTTTGATGATTGTTTAACCCCTTCCTTTGTATCGATCCTCTCCTGGATCGATTTGAGATGCTAGAATGTATGCTTCATATCGATGGATACATAATATTGGGTCTTAGATTGATGGATACAGGAGTAATGCTTTTTGTCGATGGAGTCGAACGATCCAGACATAATCATGCAGTGATGCTTCACGGAGGATATGTCATCTCTCATTCCTCTATTCAAGAAGAATTCCCCACAGTAGATAGTCTTTGATAGGAGTCATCCATGACCCCTTTTCTAGATCCATCTCTAAGATCAAGTTGATTTTCATATGTCAATGCTTGGAATAATATAACCAGGGCAGAATCTTTTTTCCGTGCATTCCCAGAAATGACTAGCTTGGTTGGTGACTTGGCTTTTTCATTTTGTTCTCTAAGGATGTCTATAATGGTGTAATTCTTGAATTCGACTGGTAGCTTTTGGATCCAGTTAAGGTAAGGAATAAGACGTTGCCCCAAGTCCAATAGTCCTTCCTAACTTAGCATACCACTAATTAGAAATCAAATAAGATATGTAAAGTTTCCACTCCTAGTTTCCTTTTAAGTTTGAGCATGGTGACCAAGGCTTCATACTTAGCTTCATTATTTGTTGTAGGGAAATTGAGTTTCATGGCGTAGTAGATCGATCATTCCTCAGAAGTCATTAACACAACTTCGACATTAGAAAGCCAATTATTGGAAGTTCCATCTATGTATGTTCTCTATTGGTTGGACAGTTCTCTACCGTTCTTTCGATAATCGTCTGATTTAGTTATTTTAGATATGATATGCTAATATTTGGCCATGGATAGCACTATAGGCTTGGGTCAGTAATGAAACAGTTGTATTACTGGTCTGGGACATGTTTCAGTATCTGATTGTATCTGGAGTTTGCATCCATAGATGAGAGTAATTCATGTCTGATGGTCGAGTCTATTAGTTGGTTGATCATTGGAAATGGATAGCTATGCTTTGCCATGCCTCGTGCAAATCTGAGTAGTCGGCGAACGTCCACCATTCTCCATTTGTTTCTCTCATAAATGAAGGATTGGATACACATTTTGGATAGAGGACATTGTTGACAAACCTATTGGTTTTGAGTAGATTCGTCTCCTCCTTAAGTGCAGTTGATCTTTCTAGATCCACGTCGCGTCATTTTTATTTACCGAGACATGCCTCGTGTTGACATTAAATGTAGGGTTCTCAATGGTTAGTGAGAGTCCACATATATACGAGATCGAGACCAGGCGAACACATCAAGATTCACCTGAAGTAAAATATTTAAATCTTTTACCATCATTGTGCTAAGTTATGATCTGTTCCTTAGTGCTCCTGATGGATTGTAAGCACTTTATGTGCTTATTTGCAATAATTAATTATTAGCCCTATAGGGACATTGAATCAAAGGCTTAGTAGAGTTTAGCCTTGTATCGTGTGCTGCAGCATTGCTGGCTCCAAAATATGAGTTTGAATCTACTTGTATTTTCGAGAAGTGTGCTTTTCAATCAATGTACTCATGATCCATTGCTCATCGAAAGGGTCAAAAATGATGATCAGTTGCCCATAAGTCCATGCGTCGATCTGATGAATCTATCTCTAAGCATCCTTTCGGTCATAACTTCAAGTTGTTATAAATGCTAGGCACGAACTATAGAATTGAGCAGTCGTATCCAACTCTTGGATGATCACACTCATGCCCCTAGTCTTGGGTTTATGGATGTATTGTGCGGATGATCGAGCCTAGCTTCTACTATGTTTATACTATAGTCAAGCTGTAAGAGCCTAAGTTGTTTGATGAACGATCAAATTATATTCATCTTATTTCTCGTGCGTTGCCCCAAGTCTAGGGAATATCTCGATAAGTGGCAAGGTAGATAATATTCGCTTCAATTTTGCATTCTATCCCGTTGAACCATGGGATTGAGTTAACCAATTGAAGGCTGAGTTGTGCCTAAGAACACTTTGTTGCCTCGCCGACATTCACTTTGCTGCTATGTCATCATACTCTGGGTTAAAACTCGAAGAATGAATCGTCCAGTCAGATCCAATGCTGGATTGATGCTTCCCTTGTTGAATCGAGGGTAAGAATCGGTGTGCGGACATTTAGGTTGCAATTGTTGTGAATTGCTCGTTTAGTCGAATCGTGATAAGAGTCAAAGAATGAATGGTCGCAATGCATTCTTTTGGAGTTGGGCGATCAATCATGTCCATTTTGATTTAGGTTCTCCCGTCAGATCTAGGGATAAAGTCAGCTCAAATGTAGTCAGGCCATGCTCATCCAGTCTCATGCTCTTCCCAAACGGATCGAAGGAAGGCGACGGAGGACGAATGGTCATGTCACACTCATTTGTGGTTCTATCCATGCTTTGGTGGTCGAAGGTATTCGATGGGCGCTAGTGTCACATCAATTTGCAGTCGAAGAGGATCGATATTGGCCGTCGATTTAGCGACACAATGTAGAATGCATGGACCTTATTGCCTATTGATCTATTGGTACGATATGAAAGATGCAGATTGATATTGCCCGTCGATCCGGCGGTACTCATAATTGGTTTCCCGTAACTTTGGACATTATTTTGATTAGTTAGCATTAAGGCCTCCTTGCAGTCGTTGCCTTAAGTTGTAAAGGATGCTAAACTAGAAATGGAGCAAGTCACCTTTCTCCTTTCAGTGATTTGTTTTTCTGCCCCTAGTCTTGGGTTAGCAGATTTAGTTTGTGGACAGTCTAATTGCATCTGTAGCGAGTTTATACTCCTTCTGTCGACTTTAGGCCACAGTTGGTGAATGAATGGTCGAATAACATTCTTCGTTTGTCTATGCTTGCAGTGGCACTCTGGGGACCAGAGTCAGTTGAAGGGCCATTAGTCACACCTATTTGATGTTTATACCCCTACCCACATTGAGGGGACTAAGATTTTTTGGTAGAAAACGGTCAAACCGCATTTTCCTCGATCAATTCCTCTACCTCTAGTCAAGGGCAAAAGTCAAAGTATGGTCGATCAAATTACAACAACTTTAATCTGATGCTTCTCTAACTGAACTGTAGAAAGGAATTGATTGACGGATGGTTAGGTCACATCCGTCCATGTTGCATGCACAACACGTCGGATCATAGGCGGGAGTTAGCGGATGAACGGTCGTGTCACGTTTACATGCAGTAGAACGAGTAGTCACATCCACTTAGAATAGGAAGTTCAGCTAGGTTCGTTTTGTGAATCTACGTCTCCCTATCGAATCAAAGAATTTTTTTTGTCTTGTAGGTTTGGAGTGCATCCCTATAAAATTATGTTATGGGTCCTATGCCAGGGACAAAAGCTGATGCATGGACGGTCATGTCGTTCCCGCTTTGTGCTAGATGGTTGGATCACATCCAAATTTTTATGATAAGTGTGCCCCCATGTCAGGGGAAGAGTTGGAAAGCAGGCAGTCGAACCGCATCCGCTTTTTGTACTACAGAACTTGCTGAGGAATTAGAGTTGATAGAAGGGGAGTCGAATCACATCCCTTCTCGTATTTATATTCCAAACCATGCTTTAAGGACTGGAGTTGGTTGATGTTTATACTCCAGTTCGCACTTTGCGAATCCGGAGTTAGTTGATGTTTATACTCCAGTCCACGCTCTCGGGACTAGAATTAGTTGATGGGTATACTTCAGTTCGCACTCTGGGAATCCAGAGTTAGTTGATGTTTATACTCCAGTTCGCACACTGGGAATCTGGAGTTAATTAATGTTTATACTCCAATTCACGCTCTTGAGACCAGAGTTAGTTGATGGGTATAATCTAGTTTGCACTCTAGGAATTTGCAGTTGGTTGATGGGTGGTCGGTCTCACCCATTTGGTATTTTAGGATTATGTCCGCACTCTGGGGACTTCAGTTGTTTTATGGGTTGTCGGTTACACCCATTTTGATGTTTATACTCCAGCTCGCACTCCGGGAATTTGGAGTTGGCCGACAGACGGTCAGTCACATATGTTTGGGCTTTATGATTTCATTCACACTCTAGGAACAAGAAGTTGATCAGGTATGTGGACAGTTGTATCATATCCACTCTAAGTAGGCAAGCGAAGTCATTAGATCGGTGGATCCACCGTCCTTGAGCTTGAAAATATGGAAGGTAAGGTCGTTAGATGGACTGATCCATCCTCCTCGGTTTTAGGTTGTACATGGACGAAGTCGTTAGAGGGTCGGATTCATCCTCCTCAATCAGATGTCCATAACTTTATACTCCATCTCGCATTCTGAGAGCCGGAGTTAGTTAGAGGATTTTTGTGTTTCAACCCTTTTGATTTAAGTATGTCGGCCCCCGATCTTGGGTTTCACTTAATAAGTGATTGATCTGATCTCGATCACTTTCCACTTATCCGCCCTCAAAGAAGGATAAGATTTAGTTGATGGACGGTCAAATCACATACATGTTCATTTGGATTCTGCTTCTTCCAAGCCTAAGGAGTAAGATCAGTGTTTTGGCAAGCTTTGAGCTCGAGCAGAGGAGTGGATGGTCGAACTACATCCACTTTGAGCTGTGTATTTTCCCTTAAGTCAGGGACAAGAATTGGAGAAAGGACAGACAAATCACGTCCACTTTATACTTTGCATTCTTCCGATTGAGCTAAGGAAGAGAGTTGAAATGATGGCTCATGACGGTTAGTGAGTAGGCAGTCATTCGTTGATGATTTTAAATTGAGGGTTGGCCCTTGATGAAGTCGGTTTAAGGCACGATTTTTTTGCGGAATCACATACACAAATTGTGGAGTGAATGGTCAAATCATATCCACTTAAACATGTGTTCTAAAATAACCCTAAGGGTTTAATGCAGGATTGGATGCATGGACGATCACGTCATGTCCACCCTGAATGTGATTTCGATTTTACTAGGCTTCAGAAGATGCATAAGTATTTTGACAAGCTTCAAGTACGAGATGGAGAATGCATTGTTGGCAAATATTACTCCAAGTTTTTCTCAAATCTTCTAATTAAATTGCACAGGCGGATGAGTAGATGGTCAGTTGCATTCACTTTGTACTAGAGCCCTGACCTTGTCGGTCTCTCTTGCTTTGATGTCTGCCTCCAAGTCAGGTGCATATAACAACCGATGAGTGGTTGAATCATGCTCGTCATGATGATACCACAATGATTTGATCGTAGTCCATGGAGGTTGTTTTGCACCCATCCTTAAGTACTCTGTTACCTGCATCATTTGCAAGTATTTTAATTCAAGTCAGTCATATTTTGCAACATGAATGAAATTGAAATAGAAATAATTCAAAAGAGATTGGATTAAATCTCATTTATAAGTGAAGCGGCTGGAAGTCTAATGCAAATGGTTCAGTTTGATCAAAGTTCTTGATTGATAGGGGTCGGTGGTTCTCGGCCCTTCGTTTTATGGGGCTTGAACATATTATCAGAGCTATTCTTTCCGGAGCAGCCTTATGGCGTTGGTGTCCATAGTAGCCATCTAAAGAAGAGGAGTTTTTCGATCTAGATTATGGAGTAGGTTCCCTCCTTATCTCGCCAAGTTGATATTTCATCTGATTCCTCAACTCAATAATGGCCTGGACATGTTGGTGTAGTTGTCGGTGGCTATCCACCAGTTCTCTTATAAAAGTCTGGAAATAAGCGATGTTGATGAATTCATTTATTTATTGGCAGCAACTAGCTGTGGGCTTCGGATAAATTCATTGGTTGTCAGCTTCTTTATTCCCTTCAGCAATATGAGAAGTAGAATCGGTATGCCTAACCATGACTGACAATATAATTTATGGAATGGGGGAAGAAATCTGCATTTGATGACATTCATCACTCTTGGTGGAGTCCATGCACCTTTCTCACTTCATGAGGTAGTGTCAGGAGCTGTATTTCCATAATGTACTAACATAGTCAACATTTGAATTTTCAATGGAAATTTTTGCAAGTAGGATGGTTTCAATGAATAAGTCTCCACTAGAGAAGATTCTCCAATTATCATTATGACTAGGTCCATTTTATGGCTACGGAGTCTTGTAATATTAGTGAATGATGCATGCATGATTTTCCAACTTTTCAGTGGTTGGTAATGCCGATTGGACGGCGGGTTAGTTAAAATGGGCCAATAGATTGGTGATTGTCCCAAACTTCATTCAGATAGGAGACCTATATAGGGTATTAAGGAAGTCGTCTTGAGGTTGTATGCCATGCTTTTAGTCATATAGACGGGGAATGATTAAGATGAGGGAATTTGAAGTTGGTTCAACGGCGACCGGCTATGTTTTGAGTTGGCAGAGTAGATAGTGTACGGCAGTCGTCATATTATCCATCGTACCATAGTTATCAATTCAGGAGTTTAAAAGCTGGTCAATTGGGGGAAGCTGCAGTCCATCTTAGAAGCATGATATATTAACCAACTCTAGTTCTTGGTGTAGTAGGTTGGTTCTCCAGCCTCTAGGAGCATGGTTGAGTAGTATTTCTTTACCCATTCCTTGATTGCAACTCAACAATTGGTACTATAATCTACTACGTCCCATCCAGTCATGGAACGATCAGCATTTTCCTTTATTAAGTTGAATTTTGAATTCACTATGAGGTGCTCTTTTTCGAAAATTTGGGTTGTACCCGAAAATATATTTTTCTACGAAATTTTGTATCATTCTCAGTAATGTTTGAACGATACAATTGTGGTGAAATTGAAGGATCCAAAAAGTGGGTACTTGGATCGATACGAAAGGCGCGTAGCTCGATCGATACGAAATGATATCTGAGAATCGATACGAAATGCACATAGCTGGATTGATAAGAAAGTTGATCGATACGAATGTTGATCAATACAAACACTGACCGATACGAAAAATGATTGATATGAATGTTGATCGATACGAAAGTTGATCGATACGAAAAATGATCGATAAGAGAAGTGATTGATACGAAAGTCAATCGATATGTATGTTGATTGATAATAAAAGTGATCGATATGAAATTCGATCGATACAAATATTGATAGATATGAAAGCTGATCGATATGAAAAGTGATCGATACGAAATTCGATTGATACGATAAGTGATCGATACGAAAGTCGATCGATACATATGTTGATCGATACGAATGTTGATCGATACGAAAAGTGATCAATACAAAAGTCGATCCACATGAATGTTGATCAATATAAAAGCTGATCAATATGAAAAGTGAACAATACGATTTTCGATCGATACGAAAACTGATCGATACGAAGTTCGATCGATACGAATGTTGCCATATTTTTTGGATACGAAAACATGGATGCGAAAATCACCATATTTTCTAGATAGGAGAACATGGATAAGAAAAGCACCATATTTTATGGATACGAAAAGCGCCATAAAACATGGACACGAAAATCACCATATTTTCATGGATACGAAAATATTGATATAAAAATCACCATATTTTATAGATATGAAAACATGGATACGAAATTCACCATCTTTTCATGGATACGAAAACAAGGATATGAAAATTAACATATTTTCTGGATCTGAATACATCATATTTTTTGGATACAAAAATATAGATACGAAAATCATGGTGAATGTAGTTCCTCTTAGATCTGGAGCAATCTGAATAGAATAGAAGGAACCACTGAACGATAGATCTGGATCTTCTCCTTAGATTTTTGTAATCCAATGACGGTAGTAGATCCATAGAGCAGGAGAAAAGCAGGGTTTTCTCAGTGAAAGCACCAAAGTATTTGTACCAAAATTGGACACAACCATCTTCGGATGCGTTTGAAGAGATAAAATGAAGAGAATAAATGTAAAATGAAGCAGATCTAACAAACACACTAATAAACACGTAAGAAATTGCAAAGAAACACATGGATTTAGAGTGGTTCAACGAATTGCTTACGCTCACTATGAAACGATCGATGTTTATTGAACTTTGCTCGCCTGATTACAAAAGATTACAATAGTACAACTGAAGTTTGATAATGATTTTCGTAGAGTATCAGCATAGAGAGGACCAAAGTCCCTTTTCCGGATGCATATGGCTGCTATTTATTGGCATAGGCTGAAAATATCTTGTCCAAATCTTGGGGACTTCTTCTCTCATGTGGGTAGGCCCGGGATCGAGTTCAGGTGGTTTCGACTCGAACTAGGGGCGATACGGTTGGAATTGTATTGATCAAGAATTGATCCTTTTTGGCTAAAATTTGTCTTATACATTTTTGACGTTGTAGGCAAGCTCCTGTGAAAATTTGGTGGCATTTGGACTTGAAGATCTAGAGTAATGATCGATACAAGTTTGGATTTGCATGACATTGTTGTCTTCGTATCGATACTACTTCACATCGGTCCTACATGGCTCTATTCGTATCGATGTTTGCATGCTACTTCATATCGATGGTTGGAGGCCGCCTTCGTATCGATGCTTCATGTCGCCTTCTTCGTATCAATCGATGGTTGTTGCTGTTAGTGTCGATGGTGGGAGATCCATACGAGATGGATGGAGGGAGACCGATATGATATGGACATTGGTTGATGGATACGAAGTGTTATTAACAAGGTGGATATGAAGTAGCTTCATTTTGATGTATACGAAGGAAGTTAATGGGCGATGGATACGAACTAAATCTCTCTTGGGGAATGGACATGAAATTGGATGGATATGAATAGTGTAGGGTTTCTCAACCGTGATCGATCAATATCATGAGCATACGAACTCCGACTGACTTGAAATTTGAAATGTTGGCTTTCATAGCTTTGCTGGTCCTGTCACATCAATTGTAACTCGATCTAGACTGGGATAAAATTTACTGGTATCCATAGTAGACCTATGTATTAACGATCTCCAAGATGAACTATCCTCGGTTTCTGGTCAAGTTCTTGTTGTCACGGCCTTATCAAAAGGCGAGATAACACATACCTTCCTAGAAGAAACTTCTCTTCATATCCTAATACATCTTCGTTCATCTAGGATGAATAGTGAACTCTGAACGATGGCATTTGTAACGACCTGGAATTTTAGGTCGCTAGATTTTAACATTTAATTCATTTTAAATGTTGAATATGGATTATAATTTGAATTTTGAAATAGAAGACTTTGGTTAAATTAATAAAATTGGTTTAAATTTTAAATACAGCAATTTAATTGAAATCTGAATAATAAAAACTTAATATTAGAATTGGGGTAATTGGTAATTTTGAGTGTAAATAGATATAAAATTAGATTCTGAAGTTTATTTTAAGTTTAATCGGATTTGAATTATAATATTGGACTGTTGGATGAAATTAGAAGTTAATAAATTGAATTTGGAATTTTATATTAATAATTTAATAATGGAATTTAATAATATATTAATGCAAATAATCAAATTTTGATTTAAACTGAATCAGAATGATTTATAATGTGAATATAAATTTTATACGAGTTATAATAGAGTTAATAAAGTTTTAAAAGTGAAATTTTAAGTGATTGCGACGATTTTGAAAATCGCTCGAATTTATTGACGAGTTAAAATAGCCTTCCGGGGCATAGTCTCGGAATTCGACGAAACCGGTTCCATTGGATCCATAATAGTTTGTTATTATCGGATTTCAATTTTCGTAGCAATCAGAGTTATTGTTTGACCCCGACAGCTTGAAACGCTTAGAAAATATTTTAATCGATTTAAATTAAAATTGATCGTTTATTTCCATAACTCGCGCATACGACCATATTAACTTCCGAAACATGTTCCATTATGTTCGAAACATGGGTAAACCCTTAGGAACGCCTGTCGGCACGCGTTGTTTGGAGTTCGTTTGTAAAAATTGATAAACTGGAGGATATTAATAAAATAATAATTATGAAATGTGTATATAAACACGTTTTAGGGCCAAACCCTAGATTTTTCTCTCAGGCCGCCGCTAGTATATTTTCTATGTCCGAAAATAATCGTGCTACATCTTCCTTTTTCTCTTGATTCAGGCCGTATTTACGGAACCTTCCTAAAAGAAAATCGTAGAGATCGACGCAGGCTTCAGATCCAACGTTCAAGATCTAATTTGGAGTGACGTGGTGGTGCCGTGGGACTCGTGTTTGCCGTGTGTTTGGAGGCGAGATCTGGAGAGGGGAGATGTCGGGGTGAGGCCGGACTTCGACCGGAGGCGTGGCGTGGGTAGATGCTGCAGTTGGCAACGTTTGATCATTTTCTGATGAGGCATGGGTGGCGCGACTATCGGCCGTCGTTTGCATGAGATGGCTTGTTTCGTTCGTGACCTTCTTCCCTGGTGCCGCGTGAGGAAGACAAAGGCATCATCCTTGATTCTATTTGAATGGCCAAGATCTGTTGGTATATTATAATAAAAAAAGGCAAATTTGTTTTGAAATTTATATTCAAGCCTTAAAAATTCATATTTAATGCATTTGTTGTCAGAATAGGGCGATTTTGGAAGCGCCGGGATCGCAGCGACGTAATCTACGTACTGAAGCAAATCTGGAGATGATCGGAGCAAGCAGAAATTTTAGATTAAATCGAACGGCTAGTCGCTACTAATCCTGAGGATATTTCTAAAATGGATGTAGTAGGAGTAGTGCCTTCGGTTCTGTTCGAACCCGGGACGGACTTGTATGGACGAATGCTTTCAGAACATCGTTAGGTTGGCGATGGGCATTCTAAGTGAAACATTCTAAAAGGTAACGCTTTGCCTCAAACCTCATCAACCGGGAATGACTGAAAATCAAGGGTTATGCAGCAAGGCTTCGTGGGTAGCCCCCACTTGAGAGTAAGGTCATCCCTGTCTAGATGTCCCTTTTTATTTCGGCTTAGTGGTGCGGTTGCTGATCCTAACCGCGGGGTGATCTTATTCGGAACTGTCCAGTAAGGGATGGTTCCGGTCTTGTGTTGCAGGGGAGCGGGCGTACTCCACGATACTGTGATCTTGGCCACGTACTGTGACAGGTGGTACCCCAGTGCCTAGTCATTGTTGGAAATCCATTCTCCCTGCGAGCCTTTTATGAGTTTTGCTTGTATTACCCACTCTGTGGCTAGTAGCTGGAATTTAATAGATGTAACAATTTCGGGTATTTTATAAGTATTTGTAAATAGACCCTATTGTAATATCAGACGATTTCTATAAAAAGTGTTTTAGCTATCGTAAGGTAAAAACCCGACATGTTTATTTGTGGCGTGGCCTTACGAGATGCTTTTGTTTCAAAAGAATTTTTTTGAAACTTTAATAATCTATTATTTACTATTATATTTTATTCCGTTGCGACTATGAGATTCTAATATTGTTTAGCTTCTTTTTCTTCTATCTCTTCTTTTTTAACCCTAATGGTTCGTTTTTCTATTCCACTTGAGTTAATTGATGTAGAATAGTGTTGACTCGAGGGGTGTAGATTTGCGGGACATCACACTTGGTATCAGACCTTAGATTGGCGACAACCTAGGCTTTGGTGGGGAAATTACTCATTAAACAGAGTCAATAATACTCTATAATGGGTTGAGTGTATTAATAGATATGAGAGCATACTTGTTAGTGAATATAAAATTGTTTTATACTGTGTTGATTTATCGGTTGAGTGTTTATGAATTCTGGTCGGTGCGGGAAGTACAACCGTATCGATAGGGGTTTCTAAACTCTTAAACAAGATAAAGCGACATAGTATTGTTTTTAAAGTGGGTAAATGAAATAATTTTACCCAAAATTATATTTTGATATAAAAGAAATAATTTTCTGAAATTATTATATATATATATATATATATATTTGGTTGATTAGTTGTTAATACTATAATTAAATAATAATCTAAAATTTAATCTAGAATTTGAAATGGTTATAACCAAATATATTCCATGAGTATAAATTATACAAAAGAGAATAACTAAATTTAAATTAAACCAGAATTTAAATCCCGAAGATTTTGAAAGGTGTTTTAAAATGTATTGAAAACAAAGTTTGGAAATTTAAAATCTTGTGAATGTTTGAGATGTTTTCCAAAGTGTTTGAAGGCAATGATGGAGTATTATTTTGGGAAATATTTTGAATGGAAACTGTTTTGAAATGAATTTGGGAAAGTAAGGAAGCACTGGACTCACTTCAGTCGCTGGAAAATAATCTTGATGATGCTGGCCACATCATTAGAATTCATTTTCGAGTTTCTAAAGTGATGAATTGCTACTATGTGAGTGATTATGATATTTATTGGACTTGTTTGGGATATAAGTGATTTTAGAAGTTTCAAAAAGGGAAATTGCTTTGGTAAATAGAAAATTTAATATTAGCTTGGGATAAGTAAAATAGATTGGACCTAGAATAAAATGATTTGGGTTAAATTGAAATGTAAAATGACTTTGTATTTGTGGGTTATGGTGTAATGAATTATACCCACAAGCTATTAAGTATTATACTTATAATCAGGAATTGTGAATTTAAAATTTGCAAAGGATTAAGGTGAAGGAAAATTGGTATCCTTAAGGATTCAGTGATACACATATATATAAAATTTGAAATTGATGATTATAAGATGTAAATGAATAAAAATGAGCGATATAAACTTTGAAGTAAATAATTTGGTGAACTTATAAATAGAAATGTAATCATGATCACAAATGGGAAATAGTTGAATGGATGGTGAATTCATACCTAATCTCAAATGAAATGTGAATTGAAATAAGATGATGAAAATATAAAATATAAAGGATGTGGATGAACTTAAGTTAGCAAATATTGAACTTGTATATGGAGAATTAAAATTTGATTAAATTGGATTTAACTTAGATTAAATGAATGGAGTTGAATTTGGATTGAAATAAAATCAAAATTCAGTTGTGTTACAAATAATTTTGAATAAAATTAAATTCTTATTTAAATAGAAAAAGAAATAAAATAAATTCAAGTTGACTAACTAAACCTTAGTTGGACTTTAATTAAATTGAAAAAGAAATTAACTTGAGAAAATTTAATTCAGAGAAGTAAGAATGATATTGTGTGAATAAAATTTTAGCTCAACTAAATTCAAAGGATTTGTTTGAGAATGAATTTAGCGTAAGCTAAATTAAATAAAAAGAAGCTTGAAGATGAATTTAGTGTAAACTAAATTTAATGGAATTTGTAATGGCATGGATGAAATTTTGGTGGTTTGTTAAGAGAATTTTGAAAAGAAAAATAAAAACCCAGTGCTAGGATGTGATTTAATTTTGACAATAAAAGATGAGAGTGTGAATGAATAATGGAATTAGATTATAATGGTGATGGTTTGAATTGTAAATAAATTCAAACAAGTGAAATAATTTAAGTGTCACAGTATTAATAAAATTCAGAATGAATCGTGGAGATGAATTAAAATTCCAAATGGATTGAATAAATAAACAAATTGAACTAAAATTTGTAAATGAATTGGAATTTGGTTGGTTGAGAATCAAGTGGAAGAACTTAAGCAAATTGAATAATGTTGTCTTGGATAAATTTTGTTTAGATGATGAAATTGAATTGCAAGTGAAATGGTTTTAACTAATTATCGTGATGGAATAAGAATGTATGAATTAAAGATGTGTGAGTTGTAAATAATATAGAATGGGATGTTATTAATTTAAACTTAAGTTGAATGGTGAACTTGAAGTGAGAATAAGAAATTGAATTAAAACTTGCAAGGAAATAAGAAATTTGGGTTGTGAATAATTCCGAATGTAATAAAATTGATATGAATCTAAGGTGGAAATTAATTTTAAATGGTTATAAGCTTTAGTGATGGTCACCTTCTTGGATAACCTTAAATTTGCAAAGAAATTGGACGTTATGTTGTAAACAAAATTTAATTGGCTTAAAGAAACAAATTGAAATTGGTTTTTGAATCAATTGGGATGAATTGAAATTTTATTAAGTAGCTTTGCATAAAAATGGAAGTAGATCATAATATGATGCAAATATATTAAATTGAAAATTAAGTTCGATTGTAAATCAATTTGAAATGGATTGAAATTTCATTAAATGGATTTGTATATAAATGTAAATACTTCAAATTGAAGGTAAAATTTGGTTGTGAATCAATTTGGAATTGAATTGAAGTTGAAACGAATTGGTTGTAATAAATATGAATGGTATAGTGAACTTGAATATAAATTGTTCAAGTGAGATAAAATGAAGTTTGGGTTTGTAAAGTAGATTTAAATTGATGTTAAAATTGTGAAATTGCTTATAAAGGAAGTTAATATGCATAATTATGAAGTTTGCTTGTTTAAAAACTTGGTAATTGATGTGTTTGGGCTAGTTTAATGAAGGGAATGTTGATAAATGCTCATATTATTGGAAACTGATGTGTTTGTTTAAGAAAGTACAGGTATAGGAGGCAATGGATAGAGTTGGAGTGCGTATATGCGATACTATATAGCTGCTCGCTTTAAAAATGCTAATAAAGGTACACATACGCAATAAAAATAGGAAATATGAACTGTTTTTGGTTTTTCCGACCGTGTGGGTCGATGTATATATATTTATATCTATTGTAAAATTGCAAAAGCTCCTCCGTACAGGGGAGACTCTGCCAAAAAAATTCGGAAATTTTGGGAGTTAGAAAAATTTTCGAAAATTTGAAATATTTCTTTAACGACAGAGTTGATTTCAAATAACAATTGAAAATAAAAAGGAATTTGGGACAGGAATCGAAACTAGTAGTTTCGATTTGTAACTAAAGATTTGAGCAAAGTGAAATTGAGATTTCACTATGTAAGTTTTGTTATTGAGTTGGGAACATTCTTTCTACCTTAGCAAATTTCGGGGATGAAATTTTTATAAGGGGGGAGGAATGTAACGACTTGGAATTTTGGGTCGCCAGATTTGAACATTTAATTCATTTTAAATGTTGAATATGGATTATAATTTGAATCTTGAAATAGAATACTTTGGTTAAAATAATAAAATTGGTTAAAATTTTAAATACAGTAATTTAATTGAAATATGAATAATAATAACTTAATATCGGAATTGGGGTAATTGGTAATTTTGAGTGTAAATAGATTAAAATTAGATTCTAAAGTTTATATTAAGTTTAATTGGATTTGAATTATAATATTGGACTGTTGGATGAAATTAGAAGTTAATAAATTGAATTTGGAATTTTATATTAATTTAATAATGGAATTTAATAATATATTAATGCAAATAATCAAATTTTGATTTAAACTGAATCAGAATGATTTCTAATGTGAATATAAATTTTATACGAGTTATAATAGAGTTAATAAAGTTTTAAAAGTGAATTTTTAAGTGATTGCGACGATTTTGAAAATCACTCGAATTTATCGACGAGTTAAAATAGCCTTCCGGGGCGCAGTCTCGGAATTTGACGATAACTAGTTCCATTGGATCCATAATAGTTAGTTATTATTAGATTTCAATTTTCGTAGTAATCGGAGTTGTCGTTTGACCCCGGCAGCTTAAAACACTTAGAAAATATTTTAATCGATTTAAATTAAAATTGATCGTTTATTTCCGTAACTCGCGCATACGACCATATTAGCTTCCGAAACACGTTCCATTGTGTTCGGAACATGGGTAAAACCTTAGGAATGCCTGTCGGCATGCGTTGTTTGGAGTTCGTTTGTAAAATTGATAAACTTGAGGATATTAATAAAATAATAATTATGAAATGTGTATATAAACACGTTTTAGGGCCAAACCCTAGATCTTTCTCTCAGGCCTCCGCTAGTATATTTTCTATGGCCGAAAATACTCATGTTTCATCTTCCTTTTTCTCTCGATCCAGGCCATATTTGTGAAAACTTCCTAAATGAAAATCGTAGAGATCGACGTAGGCTTCAGATCCAACGGTCAAGATCTGGTTTGGAGTGACGTGGTGGTGCCGTGGGACTCGTGTTTGCCATGCGTTTGGAGGCGAAATCTGGAGAGGGGAGTTGTAGGGGTGATTCCAGACTTCGACCGGAGGCGTGGCGTGGGTAGATGCTTCGGTTGGCAACGTTTGATCATTTTCTGATGAGGCATGGGTGGCGCGGCAATCGATCGTCGTGCGTGAGATTGGTTGTTTCTTTCGTGACCTTCTTCCCTGGTGCCGCGTGAGGAAGACAAAGGCATCATCCTTGATTCTGTTTCAATGGCCAAGATCTGTTAGTATATTATAATAAAAAAAGGCAAATTTGTTTTGAAATTTATATTCAAGCCTTAAAAATTCATATTTAATGCATTTGTGGTCAGAATCGGGCGATTTTGGAAGCGCCGGGATCGCTGCGACGTAATCTACACGCTGAAGCAAATCCGGAGACGATCGGAGCAAGCAGAAATTTTAGATTAAATTGAACGGCTCGATTTAATTTGAAATTTCAAACGCTCGTCAAAATTCAAGGTGAGTTTAACTCACTCACATCTAGAGTACTAGTTAATTAAATAGTCAATATTTAAATGATTGCTTGATTGGTTTAATATGATTGAATCAATATATGTTGTTGTGCTAATATCTGTTGATGCAGGGAAACAGGTTGGAGGGATCCTACTGGATCCCTCACAAATAGAAATCTATTTATATTATGTGATAAATTATTTAGATCCTGTTATGTTATGCTATATTTATATGCTGTGATAGATTAAATTGAAAATTTAATTGTGTTGTGCTATGATTTGGAAAAGACCACCTGAGAATTTAAATATAAATAACTAAATTGGGTTAAAGGGAGATTAAAAGACATTCTTAAGTAAAGAATTTAAAGGGAATTGAAATCAAGTGTTTGGTTGATAAATTGAAGTGTTTAATTTATGGTTTGGAAGGGAATTGAGAATTGTTAAAAATAAAAGCGAGATTTATTTTATAGAATGAGAAGTGTGCTTTCTCACGGAATTTTTTTTTTCAAGAAAAGCTTCAAATATAATTTGCAGTTAAATATGTTTAGAATATTTTTAGAAAGAAATATTATTTTAAAATGTTTTAAGTAAAAGAAAATATTTGATTTAGTAATTATGGCCTTTAATTTTATTTAAATATAAAAGGGTAAAGTAGTATTAAGTTTTCAAAAGGAAATTTTAATATGAATATTTGATTTAATAACCTTATTTTAAAAGTTAAAATTTTATTTAAAGTACTTAGGCAACCCTATATATTTCCATAAGTACTATTTTCAATTAAATGATTTCTAGAAGTTTTATTTAAATATTTTAAAAATATGTTTGAAAGTGATTTCCAGGAAATGGCAATGTGTTTAAAATAAAAGGAGCTATTTTTAAAAGTACGGAAAGGATTTTACGGGATGAACGAAAATTTTGAATTGGGATAAAACGTGTTGGATTGATAAAAGAATTCTTTGGTTATTCTAAGATGGAAGTATATTTCCCTGAAAACCAAGTAAGTTTTTACAATAGATTTTTGAAACGTTAGAGATTTGAAGTTATATTAAAGAATGTTTTCAAGAAAATTATTTTAGTTGTAAGAATTTTTAAAGTAAATATATATCAAAGCTATTTTAGAAGTAATTATTTTTAGAGGATAATTAGAATTATGTTTTAAAGAATATTATTATTATTTATGCTTTATAAAATGGTTTTATTTTAATGGATAACCAATCAAAGTATTATTTAGAAATTGTATAGAGTTTCATAACTTTATTTTAGATTTAGTAGGACTTAACTTTATTTTAAAGATAATAGTTTGTATTTTATTAAGCAGTTTTATTTGAAATATTTTTTAAGATATATATATATATATATAAATTAAGTATATAGTAGTGTTAATATAAATGTTTTAATATATTTTCAAACATAAAGTATTTAAATTATTTTAAACTTTAAAAATGGGTACTTGGATGTTTCAGAGGAAATAAAGATTTGAGAATCTATTCCATGTGAAAATTGGATTTGAAAAGTGTTTCAAAGGGATTTTGAAAAGGAATCATATCTTGTAAAGATATTTTAAGGAAATAAATAATGTGTGCAATTAATTATTGTGTGATGGATGTTTGTGAATGTTAATTGATAGTTAAATCACCGACTATCAATATTGGACAAATGCGTTTATCGTTTTGAAGCGACCGGGATCGAGATTTATTTCTCGAAAACCCCTTCGATCCGGTTTGTACTTTTCGTGAAACGTGTTCGGAGTCGAAGATGGAGCAGTGAAGTGCAAGGGCTAGTCGCTACTAATCCTGAGGATATTTCCAAAATGGATGTAGTAGGAGTAGTGCCTTCGGTTCCGTTCGAACCCGGGACGGACTTATATGGACGAATGCTTTTGGAACATCGTCGGGTGGGCGATGGGCATTCTAAGTGAAATGTTCTAAAAGGTAATGCTTTGCCTCAAGCCTCATCAACCGGGAATGACTGAAAATCAAGGGTTATGCAGCAAGGCTTCGTGGGTAGCACCTACTTGAGAGTAAGGTCATCCCTGTCTAGATGTCCCTTTTTATTTCGGCTTAGTGGTGCGGTTGCCGATCCCAACAGCGGGGGTATCTTATTCGAAACAGTCCAGTAAGGGATGGTTCCGGTCTTGTGTTGCAGTGGAGCGGGCCTGCTCTTCGGTACTGTGGTCTAGGCCATGTACTATGACAGGTGGTACCCCAGTGCCTAGTCATTGTTGGAAATCCATTCTCCCTACGAGCCATTTACGAGTTTTGTTTGTATTACCCAATCTGTGGCTAGTAGCTGGAATTTAATAGATGTAACAATTTCGGCTATTTTATAAGTATTGGTAAATAGACCCTATTGTAATATCAGAGGATTTCTACAAAAAGTGTTTTAGCTATCGTAAGGTAAAAACCGGACATGTTTATTTGTGGCGTGGTCTTACGAGATGCTTTTGTTTTCAAAAGGATTTTTTTGAAACTTTAATAATCAATTTGGATGAAATTATTATCAGCTGGTATTCCAGACTGACTCGGGTGTTATTTCATTATAATGCTCGGGTCAGACCGAGTATTATATGCTCAGGACAGGATGCTATTGAGCAGAAGAGGAGCTGGAGTCCGAGACGTATTTTACGTACTTGTATATATATCCGCTGCTGTGAATTGTATGGAATTGTCTGACTGATAAATGTTGTTTGTATGAGATACTCTGATGATATGATGTATAAAACAAATATAGTTTCATTTTGTATAAAGATCTATTATTTACTATTATATTTTATTCCGCTGCGAGTATGAGATTCTGATATTGTTTAGCTTCTTCTTCTTCTATCTCTTCTTCTTTAACGCTAATGGTTCGTTTTTCTGTTCCACTTGAGTAAATTGATGTAGAATAATGTTGACTCAAGGGGTACGATTTGCGGGCCGTCACGGCATTCCTCTAAAACTTTTTTCCTCGTGTTTCCTACATTCGGAACACACAACCTTTCACTCTTTCTCAACCACCCTTTCTGGTCAAGAAAGAAATCCTTTATGTCCTCGCTCTCCGTTCCTTCCCTTAACCATTTGATCTATTCAACCAAAATTGGATCTTTCTTCTTCCTAGAAGCCATCTTATCAATCATCACCTGTCGAGCTTTTAAACAATACAATGCAGTACTTCCTATACTAGAACCTACCTTGGATCTACACTGCACTCTACCAGCTGATAATGCTTTTAAATCTTTCCACTCTGCAATCATAGCTAATACTGCATTTTGATGCTTCTGGCTGAGTGCATTTACCTTGTTTCTTTTTCTGGGTATGTACTCCATTCCAAAATCATAAGCAACAATAAATTTCAACCATCTTTTCCGTCTCACATTATGGTCCTTCTAAGAGAATAAGTACTTCAACGACTTATGATCTGTATAAACCTCAAATCGCTCTCCCAAAAATTAGTGCCTCCACACCTTCAGAGAAAATATAACGGCAGCTAACTCCAAGTCATGCGTAGGATACCTAACTTCATATGGTCTGAGCTGTCTAGAAGCAGAAGCAATCACTTCACCTCTTTGCATCAACACATCTCCCAATCTAATTTCACATGCAACAGTATAAACAACTAAATCTTGATTTCCTTCCTGAACCACAAACACCGGTGCATGTGTCAATAAGTGTTTCAAGCTTTGAAATGCTTCCTCACACTTATCAGTCCATGTAAATTTCACATCTTTTCGCGTAAGCTTAATCATCATTGCAGCCATCCGTGAAAAAAACCATAATAAACCTTCGATAATATCCAGCCAATCCAAGAAAGCTTTTAATCTTGGCCATCATATCATGTCTTTTCCAATTATTCACCGTCTCAATCTTAGCTGGATCTACAGACAACCCTTTCCTTGAGACGACATGACCAAGGAACTCGACTTCCTTCTTCCAAAAATGACACTTCGAAAACTTAGCCTTCAACTGATACTCCCTCAACATCTCGAGCAAAACTCTAAACCGATTTTCATGCTTCTCATCTTTAGAGTAAATCAAAATGTCATCAATGAAGACTAACACAAATCTATCTAAGTGTTCTTGAAAAATTATATTCATCGGATCCACAAAGAATGCCGACACATTAGTTAGTCCAAACAGCATAACTAACCATTCGTACGATCCATATCTTGTCCTAAACGCCATCAAAGGAATACTATACTCAAGCACTCTAAGCTGATGAAATCCCATCACCCAATCCTGCTGAGAGAATACCTTGGCTCCACTCAACTGATTGAATAAATCAACAATTCTCGGCAATGGATATCGGTTCTTTACCATCTTCTCATTCAACTTACGATAATCGTCAGATAGCCTTAACGATCCGTCCGACTTCTTAGCAAACACTGCGGCAGCTCCCCATGGCAAACTACTGGGTTGGATAAAACTCTTGCTTTCCAAATCCACCAATTACACCTTCATCTCTATAGGTGTCATCCTGCTTGGCGGCCTACTCACCGGTTTTGCTCCAGGCACCAAATCAATCTAAAACTCTATCCCTCGTCTCGGTGGAAATCCCATTACCAGCTCAAACACATCAGCAAATTTTCTAACTGCAAAGGCTCGATGCAACTCGTCCTCTAACTCCATATACCCAATAAAGCATTCACTTCGCAACTAGGTCCATTACGGTGTAAACTATTCGATCACTGCAATCCGAGTAACTAAGTGATAGCTTCCTATTATGGTAAAATATCCTAGCATCATATTTATTTAACCAACCCATCCCAAGGATAATCCCAAATCCCATAAATTCAAATACATGCAAAAAGCCATCAAAAGTATGACCTAGTAACTCAAATTCTAAATGGTCACACCTCATCCCAAGTGTTGGATACCCTCCTATTGGATTTGCAACCCTTAAGGAAGTAACTAAATATGCGGGTTCTAGGTTAAGCTTATCTCCAAACATCGGGAAATAAAAGAATGTGATGCACCAGTATCAAATAGAATGCTAACCGACGTACCATGAATCTGCAATGAGTCTCCCAGACCAGCATTCCATTTTTCCTACACAACTGGCCTGGGAACTTCAGGCTCTAGTGAATACATCCATCCCTTTCCATCTCTAGCAGGCTCAGGGCATTTGTTCTTATAATGGCCAAACCGATCGCAATTAAAGCATCAGATGTTCTTCTTTCCAATCGCCTCCTTTCCTTTCTTTTTTCCCTTTCCGGTCTGATACTCGATAACATAGTGTTCTTGCCTATCATATTTGTAGCAAACCACTTCTTCTTTTCCCTTCTTCTGTGCTCCTCCCTTCTGAGCATTCTTTTTATTGCCCTGTCCTACCTTGGCCTTCTTCATTTTCATCCTCAATAAGCCAATACCTTTTCCTATCTTAGCGCTATCTCTACCACTACATCACTTAGATCTGTCAAGTGCGGCAAAGTAGAACTTCTCAATTTCGGCCTCAAGCCTCTTACAAACTTCTCATTCCCCTTGATTACTATATCAACCAAAGCATACCCGTATTGTGCCAACTCCTCAAAATTCCTTGTATACTCCAAAACGGACATCTCTCCTTGTTTCAGCTCTACAAACTTCCTCATCAATGCCGACTGCGCCATTACTGACATAAACCATTCTAAAAAGCATCACTTAAACTCCTCCTAAGTTATGATTTCCTCATAAATGCCAGCTACAACAGTATTCCTTCAGAATAAGGCAGCTCCCTGAAGCTTTCTCGAAGCCAATCTCCTATTTTGCTCATTATTCAACCTTAAGTCAACAAAAATCCTCTCGCAATGCAATAGCAAATTTTCTACCTCGAGCGCATCTTCTGTGCCAATGAACGACTTTCCTCCAAGCCTGGTATAGTCTCCGCTCAAGTTAGCATACCGGTTAACCATCAGAACTTCCTAAAATCTAACCCCAGTAGCATTTTCTCTGACAACTCCAACGACAATTCTGGCAGCATCATATTCATGAAGAACTGATACATGGCTTCCATATCCACTTGGGGAACCCCAGGACCAATAGTTTCAGCTTGAGCCTGACCGTGACCTCTTCTAGCATTGGGTCAGACATTTCCATTAGTGGTGGTGCTATCTCCTCCAAGATTAACTCTGCGTCTTCTTCCTTGCATATCTGTATTCAAACCTCATGAGATACAGATGAATAGCCTAACTAAGAAAGGAGTCTAGAGATATAGCAGATGCTTATATATAGCAAATACAAATACATTACTATAGCATCATCCCATACCCCAATCCTATCTCTAGTCACTAAGGATTATGTTTTCAAAATTATTTTTAGTTAAAGTATTTCATAAACCATGCTCTGATACCAAGGTGTAACGTCCCTTATCAAGAGGCCTAAAACTAAGCACTATAGATGCTGCAGTCATCTATAGTATTAGCTTCCAGTGACTAAATATGGCTATGTTAATGGTATCAATAATATCATAAGCACTTGAATATAAAACAAATCACAGTTTTCAAAACAAATTTTTACTCCATTACATTTCAAAACCAAATGTTTCACATTCTCAACACATAATCCTAAATCGTTCCCAGGCACAGATCAAATATCGTTATTACAAAATACGCCAAGAGCGGTATATGAAGATACCCCTTGGATGATTAGAGTCATATGATCATAATAAACCTAATACAATCACAATGGAAATACATCAAAACATAAACAAGAACTGCCAATCCTAAATAGCTATTTGTTTGCCTCTTGTATCCCCTCGGTAGCTTATTCATCATCCTACTAAACCTGAAAAGATCATAACCCCTCAGCCTACTCAAATCAATTTTCAGCACCTGAGAGTTTAAGGGAAAAGCATAAACTTCGATTCAGACATAAAGCCTGGTATGAATAATACTATATATCCCGGTTTAATATGTTAAGTGAGACCACGCAGCTTAGCGGAATGTGTTTCCCCTCACGGACATCCTTTTAAAACATATCTTTGCAAAACCATTTCCTACAATCAAAACTGATTAAATACTGTAAAGCAATCATTCTGAAAACATACATAAATATCAGGTAATAATGAACTATCTGTTCAAACACATAAGTTTTATTTGTATAACTTTTAACCTTTGGCTGACTCGGGCCTACCAGATAGTATAATCTAAATTAATCTAACACATGTTAGCTATTTCTTTTCTCGATTATCCATCCTAAACTATCTGTTAAATAATTCACTTTTGGATGGTCTGTCCCTAACTATTTGTTAAATACTTCACTTCTGGACGGTATGTCCCTAATTTAAACATCTCCCTGGTCTTACTGATCCTAATGGTTTTTCGGGCTCACCAATAACCTATTTGTATACAAACATATATTCCTTTCGGTGTGTAATCATAAATTTTAGTCTACCTGTAACTAAGCACTAAACAATAGAATTTTGGACAATAATTAGCTGGGGCTATTAGCTAATGTATAGGGCGCGACTCCATATAGTCCCATATTGTATTCTAATATCTGAGTCATTTTTCACTTAAGTATCCCCTCCCAAAATATCTCGTTTACTCAAATCATAGTTGATGAAAACATCTAGAACCTTGAAAGTACCTCTTTCTAACCATTTGAAACCATCTCTTTCAAAACCAAACATCAAACCTTTCGAAACTATATTTTTCAAAACCATTAAAATAAACCTTTCAAAACCAATAAAACTTTGGACATCCTTGTTTAAAATCAGTTTAAAACATTGCCTTAGAAAAACCTTAGAAAACCTTCCATCTTAAACCTTTCGAATCCATTGAACTAAACTTTTCAAATTCATTGAACTAAACCTTTCGAAATCGTTCAAAATAAACCTTTCGAAACTATTCAATAAAAAAACCTTTCAAAGGCATTAAAAAATTTTGAAACATAAATCATTTGAAGACATACTGGGTTCAATTTAAACGAAGGGGAAAACCTTCTTTTAAATTCTTTCAACTATATTGGAAGAAACCATTCGACTTTGTTGAAAGCTCTACCTTGAAAGCTTAGTTATACTTCAATTAGAAAACAACGGTAAATCACCTAAGTCAAAAGCTCTCCTTCGAAAGCATGAGGAGAAGCGGCTGGTTTTTAAAACAAGTAAACCTTTCGTCTTTGTCGAAAGGTTCAAAACAAAGTAAAGTGGTAGTAGCCCTTCAACCATGTCGGAAGGTTTCAAAACAAAATAGTTTTAAAGCAGCAATAACCTTTCAACTTTGTCAGAAGGTTTAAAACCTTTATTTTAAACATTTGACCTGGTTGAAAGCTCTTATTCGAAAGCAAACAGGTGGTTCTTTTGGCTTATAAAACAAATATACCCCAACCTCTTTGGCCATCGACCTTTCGATTAGGAATCCTTTAACCTTGTCCAATTCATTACGTACCAAGTGTTGGAACTGGACAAGACCGCAGCAAAAGTTATGACTGAATTTCAAAAATATTACCCTATTGGATCTTTTATTGGGCCTATGAAGCCTAACTGAATTAGAACATTTCTGAATTTCATTTAAATAAAACCATTTATTTTATTTAAATTCAAATATATTAAGATATGAAATTAATTTTATTTGATTTAGTTTATACATAAATGTATCATATACATATAAGTGTGAGTGCATGTGCAACATAATAACTTGTGAAAGGTATAATACGCCCATATGCAGATGTTGGGATTTACTTCGCAGTAGACATATTGGCTCATTTTTATGTCATGTATGTTGTCCAAATATGTTCGTGTATATGTGTTATAATATATATATATATATATATATATATATATATATATATATATAGACACATATGTATGTATAAATACATTATATATAATATATGAACCTAAAACATTTGCATATAAATAAATATATATGTATAGAGAAAGAGAGAGAACAATTATTAAAAATAACTTAGTTTTGCAAACATAATAATTTTAATTTGTATATATTATGAATAAAATAATGTTTTCCTACACAAATAATTAACATAAAACAATCTATTGATGAAAATTCAAATTTTATAATTTTCAAAAATCTAGGATCGTAAAACAGAGCTTAGAAAAGATCTAGAGATTTTTCAAAGTTGAAATTTTAATTTCAAAATTAAATACTTTGATATCGACAATTATTATTTAATATAAAATAAAATATTACATTTTAAATTTTAAAATCTCATAAATCTTAGGAT
The DNA here is from genome assembly GCA_030765085.1 of Allium cepa. Taxonomy (NCBI): domain Eukaryota; kingdom Viridiplantae; phylum Streptophyta; class Magnoliopsida; order Asparagales; family Amaryllidaceae; genus Allium; species Allium cepa. The sequence continues at coordinate 125,940,807 of CM060945.1, read as the reverse complement.
CATGAATGAAAGGTTATGAAAAATTATGAAGAATTTTCCAATTAAATTATTATTTCTAATAAATCATAAGCAATTTTTCCAAAATAATATAATTATTATAAGTAATAAACTTTATTGAAAAAATCATAAATTTTTCTACACGTTTCTAGAATGATATAATATTTTTAAAAATATAAAATTTAATTTTTAATGTAATATTTATTTTATATATAATAAACAATTCAAAATTCAATAAATATTAATTTGAAAATATGAATATATGTATGATAATTAATTTTCTAATATGTAAATTCATATTATGTACAAATAAGTGCACTAATTTTTTAAATCATATATGTATCTTATATATACATATATGCTATTATAAGAGAAAAATATACACTAATATATATATATATACATATACATATATATATATATGTATGTATGTGTATGTATTTGTGAATTTATTAGTAAATATATATAAAAAATTATTAATGACAAAAATTGATTTTGTACAGTAAACAATATTTGTCTATACATAAATCAAATAGTCTAATAAACAAACTATGCACATAACCAAACTGATTTGTGACAACTACATCTACATACCGTATCTCACTTAACTAAACATATAGTAGCAACATATTTAAACAGATATAAAATTGCTCATTATAGGATCATAGAATATAATTTAATTATTGTAATATGAATTAAAATTACCAATTTAATGATGCCTTTGAATCCACGTTGAAGTAATGACTTCCCTTCCTTTTACTTTACTTGATTCGTCAGATTGCAAGTTCGAAATCGCTGACTTCTAACTATCAAATAGTATTATTTCAATTTGAAATATATTTGAGAATTTTGGAGTGGATTGAGAGCTACGTTTTAACCAGCAAAGTAGAAGGAAATGGTGGCCAAAAAAAGGTTAGTCAATATTTTTAGAGATACATATACATACATACATACATACATACATACATACATACATACATACATACATACATACATACATACATACATACATACATACATATATATAGGGTTGTATCAGAGAGAAACAGGAAAATCTTTTTACCCATTCTCACTTGATCTCAACCCATTATATCCTAGTGAATTCCCTATGTTTTAGCAACCCCTAGACCTGCCCAAAACTAAAATTTTGCAGCCCTAATGATGGGCCTTAAACCCATTCAAGCCCAAGCCAAAATACTATGCAATTAAATTTAATTTAATCGCTATTCGATTTTGTATATCGTTCGATATATTCATAATTAACGTTATTCATTTCTCAAATCATATTCAAATTTTACAATTAATATTTTATAAATATTAATTAAATTAATTAGTTTATAACAGTTATAAACTAATTAAATCATTCGTTCTTAAGGGAATTTATCATTTCTGTTGTGTAACTCTTGGGCGTAAATTTGGTCAGCGATTAACAACGAACTATTCTAATGCTAACGTTCACATGCCACTTGGTAGGTGGTGTGACATTATGGCTAAATTTATCTTTTATTTTAATAAGCGTTACCCGGTTCCAACATTTGCACCAATTCTGTTCGTCAAAACTATATCACTTTGAACTTATGGAATTTGATAATGGTCAAAATTCCAACCTCATCCACACTCAACTTTATAGTCAAAATACAAAGTCCTTGGTTCAATAATAACAATTATTATTACCCGAAATGCTTCGGCTAGAGACTTTGACTTTGAGTTGAATTGAGTTGGCTGACCGCATATAACTGAAGAGACGAATCCTCTCTAGAATAGTGCTTCACTTCCAATACATCAACTCGACCCAACTATAGTCATTCGATTGAAGCCATGCCATGATTTGGCTATAATCAAAGCGGAGCTTTCATATTGAAGATCCACAGTATTCTCAAATCAAGAAAACTTTGTAAATCGGTCACATCGATATTTCCTGTTTGACCTTAGTTATATTAACCAACAAAAAACTATCGAGCGAGTCGTTTCATAGTTATCCAATAACTATTAGTACATATCCCCTAGGTGCCCCAGCAGTCATGAGTATTACACTACCAACATTTGGAGAGCGTTAGGCACACCAGTCTCAACGGATACATCGATATCTAGTGTTGATGTATCTTGACTAGGAACATTGAAAATGGTATATTTGTTTTGTTGTGATAAATTACATACGGTTACAACACTTTGTAACTATTATCACAAAATATACCGTTTATAGATTTTTGTACTAAATATACTTTTAATTAAGTTAATTAATTAATAAATAATATTATATCAAGTATATAATAAGAAGAAAATACCTTTTATTTCGAACAAGATTGGTCAACGAGTTAGATATATATAACGAATTACATAAATGCCCCTAGGGCATACCCCTAACTCTATCAATCTGCCACTTGCATTTGGGGTCAATTATGGAATCTAATTTGAACTTCTCCAGTCGGTTTTTTCAAAACCAATTAGGTCAGTCCTTAGTGGATGGGTATGCTATTATGTTTTAATTATCTACTCTGTCGATTAACTCTCTCTAACACTTATTAACTACCTTTATCATGTGGAATGATTCGAAGTATGTCTTTCAACTTCTAGTGAGCTTTAAGTTCTATCATGATCAATTTCATGACATTGTTATCTTATAACAATATTACAGGATTCTTAGCCTTAGGAATCACCTTTGGTGTAACGACCCGTAAATTTGATGGTTTTAATAATATATTTAACTGGAATTTTTGTGAAATTCTAAATTATTTGAATTTGGAAATAAAACCATAATGTTTGAAATACGTCTACTTAAACATAGAAAATGGTAAATTTTCATCAGAAAATATGGGAATTTATTTTATTGTCAAATTTTATTTAAATTTACATCAATTAAATTTGATGATAATAAAATGTTTTCCAAACCCGAATATTTTTTATAATAAATTTGTAAATCACCTTCTGAGTGTGACGTCGTTGTTCTTTTCGCCAATTTTGGACTGCTATTTCTCCGTCTATCTTATTTTCGTCAGATTTGCAACATTTTCGCTACCGAATATCGACTTTTGATAGGATGATCGTATCACTAATTTCTGTTTAACTTTTTGGTCGTTTCGTTATGCTGATCTCTGCGGTATATTCATTCATGTGTTTCGGAGTTTGGAACACGATGAAATCGATGAACTGATAAGTCGTACCGGTTCCGCATTCGAGACTCTTGGTTTCTTTTGCCTTTTCAATTATCCACGTGAAATCATTTCACAATCATCAACAATTATTAGTCAGCTTTTGACCTTTTCTATACCAACGTTTCAACAATTTTATTGGTTCCAATATTTTAAATCAATTCATTTATTCTCTGCTTCTACTTTTTAAATATAAATAATATAACTAATGTACTGTTCATTTTTCAACTTGCTACTTCGTCTTCCTACAACTCTTTTATTTCTCATGCTCATGCCTTCATCTTCCATTGCTAACCCATTTCTCCTCCACCTCCACGCACCTTCTCCTCCCTCCTCAGCCGCCTTTCACCAAACCTCCACCTTCCTTGGTCTTGGGTCGTTCTTCCTCGCCTCCTCCCACCTCACCTCAACAGTTGAGCCAATGCCTTCCCTTCCACCATTCGCACACGTTGGCTCCATCCAAAACTCCTCGAACTCTTCAGCATCGGCCACACAACTCATGCTTCCTTTCCCTATTATCCTCGTCTCTGGCTAAGCCGATAGCCTCTCTTCTGTCGTGAGCACCAGACAAGACCAAGCTTCCCAAACACCCAGCCGCAATCTTGCTCGCTTCCTTCCCAAAGCTCGCTATCTCGTCCTTCCCCTGCCATATTTTTCTTTCTCTGGTTTTTCAATATATATTTTAAAGTATAATGTATATATGATTTACATATATTAGTATATATATGCTTTATTTTATTATACCCTATAGCAGCTGTGTATACATGTTTGTTTATATTATACCTGTCAAATAGTGTTTATATCAAAGGATATTTATTCTTTGTCTAGGTTATAGTATACATATAGCTAAGAATATATAACGGATATATATAATATGTTAGTATGTATATATTATTAGTTTTACCAGTTATACTGTAGGTGTGTGTGTGTATATATATATATATATATATAAAATCAAAGTTGTTTGTTATTTTTTTTAATTTATGTGTTATAGGCTGATATGTTGATTTTATAGTATGTTTTGGATGTCTAAAAATTCTACTAATGTTTTATTTGGATTTCGCCACAACTGATATATTATGTTAGTTGTATATAAGGTTTATACCTAGATCTCTTATTTTATATATGGTTTACTCATAAAGTTGGTTACATCATAATGAAATAAATAAATACAGATATATTTTTAATAACTTATATTTTACTGTTTATATATATATAGTATATATACATAGGTCGGTTGAAGGATTTAATATTATTTTGAAAAGGTAAATATATATATGGTTTGATTTCTAGATATTCGTGCAAGTTGTACATATATTTGCGTATATTTGCGTATGTTACTCTTTGATTACAAGTTTTACCAGCTACAGTGTAATAATGTATACATTTCCTGTATATATAAAGTCATTTTGCAAATAGGTCTCAGTATTGTTTTCTTTAAACTTGTATACAATTATATATGTATTTCAATATGAGTGTTTACTGGATATACATTTTTATGTTTTCATTATAAAAGTTTATATAAAATTTATATATAGATATATTAGTTGTACTTGTTTTTTTACTGTATATATATATTATTTTAAAATGGTTTATGTTGGGTTTATAATAGCCGTGTATAAGAGTTATATGTATATATATTCATATGTATATTGTATATGTTAGCTTATTCCATATATGATATGTTTTATTTAGTATTCATATTTTATAAAGTCAAGTCTGCATATAGGAGTACTATTTTTATACTGTTAGTATAGTGGTTATAATGGTTACTTTATATATGCATATATTTTGGTCTAGGTGTTGTGATACATGTTTTTACAGAGAGCATTTTTATGAAATAAGATATAAATTTATAGTTTATTTAAGTTTTTTATATCTTGAGTCTTAATTTGTTTTAAATATAATAAGTTTGAATTATATATATATATATTAATATTTGTCGTATTGATTTTAATAAAGTAATGATAATAATATAATATACATTTTGTTTCTGTTATATCAAAACTGATTTTGATTCTTGATTTCCAATTTATCAGTCGTCCGTCGAATTCGTGCCAATCTTGCTCTGCTTCGAAATCTATGCTTGGATTCGTATCTCATCTCATTCCGTTCTCTCTCTAGCCTCGAAAGGTGAGCAATCACTCACGATTAACATTCTTATATTTATTAAATTTTATTCTAATTGAAACGACAATTGTCAGTCATTTACATTGCTATATATATGCTTTTATCTGTATTTGTTCACCTGTGGCATCTGACAACATTATCTGTTATTTATATTGATGATATACAACTGTTATATTATTATCATATCTGTTATCATTCTGCAAGTTCCCTATTAGTATAGAATTCCCTATGGGTTGAATGTTACAAACATGAACGATTTGTAGAATAGGGGAAAATCGTTATGGGTTGAGATGATAAATCCAAGCGCTTTTTAAAAAAATTGAATTTGGGATTGCAGGTTGAAATGATACATACCCGTATATACTTAAAATTACGGATTGAAATGATAAATATCTGTTGGTCTTTAGGGTAGAAAATTATATACAGACACCGTTGTTCTTTATATATAAATATTTTGAAAATGATTTCTATGGTTTTAGAAAGAGATATATGGGTTTAAATAAATATTAATTTTTAAAATATAATGTTTATATATAAATATTATTTTTATTTATGTCTAAATTGTAGATTTTAAAAATTATATATTTTGGAAATTTTAATTTATAAGTTAGTTTTGAAATTATAAATTTTAAGATTTTCTTATAATTTTATTTTCTTAAAATATATATAATAAGATCTAATTTAATAAAATATAATTTAGTTAGTATATAATATGTTTTAAAATATTTATTTAAAATTTATATTAATATTTTAAAATAGATTTATAACTTTAATAATAAAGGTTAAAAGGATAAATAAATGTTGACTTGGAATTTAAATTGGTAAAGGTTGGTTTAACAAAGAATTGATTTAAATTTATTGGTTTTGAGATTTGAAAAGATATGATCATAACTTGGTTTACAACTTGATTTGATAAAGATTAATTTAAATGAATATTCTCAATTTTAAATAAAATTAGGATTTAATATTTGATACTGATTTAAATATATAAATTGGGATTTAAATAAGTGAATATTAGGCTCAGGTCCATAATAAGTTTCAAAATACGCAAAAACCCCAATAAAAAAAAGTACGTGAATTAGGCCCCAAGAATTAAGGGGAATTTTTTTTAAAGGACAAATAATTTAAATTCTTTATTCATAAGGACACGTACGGACAAATTTCTTCAAAAGGACAGGCCCAAAGCCCATTCGCATGTTAAAAAATTTCTTCATTTCCTTCTTTTGTCTTCCTGGTCGACTCTCAAATCCACTTGTCTTCACTAGAGGAAATTAAAATTAAGAAAAAAGGGCAAACGAAACCATAGCAAAATCGCTACCTCCGTCTAAATCGCATATGTCAAAAAATAAAAAACAAGCAGAGTTTGAGCACGAATATGATATCGTATCCCCTCAATCTAATATTGGACAAAAACCTAATACCCTAGAACCTCAATCTGAGAATCGAGCCGAAATTGAAAACCTAGAATGTGAATTTGATACCTTAGCAGCTGTATCTAATAATCTTCATGAAGCAAATATCCAACCTGCAGTAGAGCCATAGCAGGAATCTGCAAATTTAAGATTATTAAAAAGAACAATGGAAGAAGATATAAAGCAAAAAAGGGAAAGAAGAACAAAAAGGAAATATGAAGAAACAAGAACAGAAGAAAAGGTAAATGATATTATGAAATGAAGTTTAACAAGACCATTGTAGATTTCTTATGATACCATTGAACTTATTTTACAGAAAAATGAAGAAACATTGCAGGAAAAAAAATACCTGGTAACAAATCAACTGTACAACGAATGCCAAAAAGAGAATTAAGATCGAAGATGAAAAATGACAAAATAATTCAGCAGCAACTTCAACAGGAAACTAATACCATTAAGTTATTAAACTGATATTATTAAATCTTTAGATGTATTTTAATAGTGTTAATGTGTTTAACAGGAAAAATCACAAACAAATAAGGGAAAACAAATAGCAGTTGGGCAATATGAAGATGATCAAGCCAACACGGTAAAAGTACAAGCCGTATCAATTTTAAAAAATTTCACGTTCAAAATGTTGCACTATAATCTGTTTGACCTGTAGTTTGCACACTGCTTCCATCCTGTTGCTTTCACTTGCATCTACATTTTCACTAGTTTGCGGTCTCACTTCCATACTGCTATCTTGCATTCACTCCCGATGTTGTTGACTTCACTTGAGTATATTGATACATAATAACAATGTTGCATCACTTAGTTGTAGCTTGATAATCATGTCTTCACTCTCTGTCTCCTGTCTGGGTCCACTACTGTCCTATAGTGTCCATTAGCTCAATTGTTTCAGTGTTGCATCTATTTTGGTTGGTCTGACCTGAACTTGATTCACTTGAACTTTTGTGTAGTTGGTATCTTCACTTGAGTTGCATTTAGCTCGGTGGTTGTTACTGCATTCATATTGGTTTAGATGTGTACTTGAGTCTGCATCCACATTGTCACTGTTTGATATAGTGCATTTTAGTTGTAATTGCAGTCTGCACTTGGTTGTTGCAGTCACTTGTCCTGTCCACTGTTTTTTTTTTCCATATCAACCGAGCATGTTGCGGCTGCCGATGGTGTAAGGGTTTAAATATGAGTCGAATTCCTAACTTTTCGTCGTATATTTTATACGTCTTCGTCTTATAATTATTTTCTTTGCCGTTCAATTCAGCTTGATTTTGATTGCCTGGTCGAGATGATTTTTGACATTTTGCAATTTGTTGTAGTTTGATTTGGGCCTGTTTAAATTGCAGTCTAAATTTTGATAATGGATTTGCACTTGAATTTCTAGTCGGTTACACTATTAGTTTTATTTACGGTTGCGTTGGGTCACGATAGCACTGACTTGACCTCTGCTGTTTCTATTTGTTGTGATATGTAGTAGCCTAAATTACTGGTGCATGTGCTTCATTCTGAAGTTGCACTAGATGTGGGTCCACTGTCTTGACTTGTACTTGACTCATTGGTTCGAGTCACTTGTGCATGTCACTATTTATTTTGTTTGCACCATTGTTGTTTCACTGCTCCATTGGTAACCATTTACTCGAATTGAGTTTCACTATGCAGCACTGTTCATTGAAAATCTGTTGCAATTGGGTTGTTGGCTGCATTAAGTTGTTTTCATGGGTGATCTTGTGGTGGCTGCATTTTCGTTGTAGTTTTCCCTTGTATTCTTTTGTGACTGCGGTTTCGTTTACATGCAGTCTTGCCCTTGTTGGTTTGCGTTGCATTGATGCAATTGGATTTGTTTTTCTAATCACAATTGAGATGAATCTAGCTTAAATGCTCGGGTTTGACCTCGTGCTCGTTTGTGAACTTTCATTGAGCTTTTGTGTATTTCATCACTGTATTGGCGAGGCAGTGCATGCGTGCGTGCACTGCAGCCAATTCAGAATCTGCCGTTTTAAATTGGTTGATTTCTATTGATGGAAGTTGTTTTATGTTGCCAATTCAATATATTTTGAATCGGATTTTGATTTGGTTTAATTTGATGATTTTGTTGTTAATTGCCGTTTAGGCAATTCTGATATTTTTTCTAAATTATCTTCATTAATAATCCCTTCATCTATATTCATTGATAATTTAATTTGCTGATTTATTGTTTAACACTGTTAAGTGTTGTATTTAACCTTATCCGATTTTTTTTAAAAGGGTCGGATAGACGAGAATTATTGTGACTGTCGTCTAATTGTTATTTGATTATTATTCCCTCTATGCACTAATAACTGAATTTGAATTAGACTGATCCGTGTATTATTTTCTTTTGAATGTAATACTCGGCTCAGACCGAGTATTTTACAGCTTGAAGATTTTCGGGCAGCAAAGTTAGAGAGAGGGGGAAAACGCTTACTTTAGCTTTTCGGGGATTTTTGTACTAAAAAGAAATATTCCGCTGTATAAATTTAATTCATTGTATAAACTCTGATATATGTACAAAAAAAATTCATTTATGTGAAATATTATTTTTATGTGTTTCTGTGGCTGATTCTGTTTAAACTCTATATAAACTGAATAACAATCCGTCATTTTGAACGTTTCAAGTTGGTTTAATTACCGACTAGGGGCGGTCAGAAGGGCGGCTCGTTACAAAAGTGGTATCAGAGCTTTGGTTTATACAAAGCTCAGTTTATGATATTTAATATGAATAGTTACTAGAATCACTTTAAAAGAAAACGTTTTTCAAATCCTTTTCGAAAATTCCCCTCTCTAAATTTAGGTTTACGATAGTTTCTCTTCGGTAAGGTCTCCTTAGATTTGAGTCCCGATCATTCGAAAACCCATTATCGAATTGCTGAGATTTATGAAAAATAAAATTAAGTTAAGTGAAAAACTTAATATTGAAAAGTTTGAAATCGGTTTAAAACCAATATTGTGAAAAGTATGCAGAATCCAAACTATGAAACAAGTCCAAGTGTTGAATTTGGTAAACGATGTATATCCACGATTTTGGACAGTGGATAATCTTTTGATAAAAGTGTAGAAATACTGAATTCGGTAAATAAGGTATATTCACGATTTTGGACAGTGAATATATTATTGAATAAACGGGTATGATTTGGAGAAGTGAAATTTAAAAGAATGTTGTTAATTGTTTTAAAAGATGTTTTAAAATGTATTAACTATCGAATACAGAGATTTCAACATTCATTGTCGAAATAGACGTTTTCGAGAAATAAGGAAATGGTGGACTATAACACTGTTGTTATAGTAAATGGTTTCCGAAAGGAAACGTTTTATATAGTATTGGGATTTATATATCTATCTTAAAATTCGAATCCCTATACTAGTGATTTTGAGTTGTCGTAGCGATGTTTTACGCAACATTCGTTTTGACTCAAATAAATGTGTTTAAAAGAACGCTTTCCTTAAAGAATGAAATATATACTTAATTATGATTTAAGTATATTGAATATTTTCCTAGTGTTGAAAATAAATGGATTTGTGAATTACTTATTATTAAATAAGTATGGAAATGTTTTCCAATATGAAATGAAAGGTTTGAAATTTTATCTTTTAAAGATAAATTGAAAAGTGAATATTTGAAATTTGTTTCAAATGGTTAAGTGTAGAAAATTATATATATCTTGTAAATATGTTTTTTGGAAATTTGAACAATTAGTTCAACTTGAATTTTTCAAAAAGATTGAAAATTGAGTTAAATTGAGTTTAACTTCGACACCAAAAACAATATAGGTTGAGCTTTGAATTTCGGACAGTCGTTTTGGATTGTATGTCTAACATGGTGAATTGATGACATAGCAATTGATCTCTATTAAATATATATCTGTGGTGGCGGAGAATTTATTCTCTTAGCTATATACACCCTTCTCTGAGACGTATGAGCTTAGAGGTTATAAATCGGTAGACATCAATTATGTGTTGAGAATTGACGATGTAACGTGAAATCCAAATCGAGTGTGAAGTCGATAATGAATTGGATTATGAATGTGAATTGGGTTTAAGATAACCTTAAATTTTCAAATCGATTTAGAGGAAAATTTTATATCGGTAACGAGATGGAAAATTTAGAAATCCTCTATTTGTTATTGGTATGAGATATGTGGTTTTCAGAACTTATATATGTGAATGTAATAATTCAAAAACCATCAGTTTGGAAAGTCATTATTATGGGAATCCTATGTAAGTTTACATAGGTATGATATGTACGAAATGTGAAATAAAGTACTATATGTATATGACATTATGTTTTCTAAACTGAGATAAGGAAAAGTCCTTCCATTTAAAATTTGTGAAGGTGTTGGAACTCGGTGTGAGTGTCCATTTGAAATTCGTAGCTACGTAGAATTTCCAAAAATTGGAGTATTCATTTGGATTAGAATCCCTCATGATGGATCATCGTGATGGGATCATGTGAATTGATGATGATGTATGCTAGCGTAATTTGAGGGGCGTGATGCCTACAGTTACAAGCGATTCCACTAGGATAGTGGCGTAACCGCCGTGTAAACTGCGATCTAGAGGCCAAAGCGTAATTTGAGGGGCGAGATGCCTATGGTTACAAGCGATTCTACTGGGATAGTAGCGTAACCGCCGTGTGAACCGCGATCTATGGCAACAACCATGGCGAAATTCAAGAGATGTGAAATCTACATAATACGAGCGATTCTACTGGGATAGTAGCGTAACCACCGGGTAAACTGTGATCCATGGGGGAACGTGCTTTCCATATCCATTTTTAAAAGATTTTTAAGTATTTTCACTGGGAGTTGAAGCAAGTATATTTAGTACTTGGAGATTTTTAGTCCTGCGTCTGGCCAGTGTATGCCTAATGTCTGTGAGAACGACGATAGACTTGTTAAACTTCGAGTTAGCAAGTATTTTCAAAACTTTAGATAGCAAATCAGTAGTTTGAAATTAAAATTACATAATTCCACCCTAATGAACTAAGGAAGAAGATCTTTGAAATATCTTGAAGGTCCACAGCTTTGGAAAAGATATAATATGCAAATCTCTAACATGAAGAATTTCAAGTTTAAATCTGAGTTTTGTAAGTCGAAAATTTTGGTAAAAGACTTTTGCATCTAGATTTTAGAAATAATGAACAAAGCTAATGAGATAAAATAAATGGAATGAATCCTATATTTATTTATTTTAATAAGATCCGAACTTGGTAAAACTGTGTAGGGTATAAATATCGGTGAGATTTTAACAATCGTTTTTCCTAACTTGTAATTTCGAGACGAAATTCTTTTAAGGGGGAAGATTGTAACGACCCTAAATTTTAAACAATTTAAATTGAAAATATTTAATTAATTTTAAATATTTGAATGATGGTTTGACTTGAATTTCAAATTATCAGAATGAATTTGGCGACTAAATTTTAGAATTTAATCTATTGAAAGTTGTGTAAAATTTTGAATCTTCAATTTTAAGCTGATTAAAAACAATTTGAAGGCTTAGAAAATTCACGTTGATAATACTGAAGATAATAGAAGCTTCATAATTGAATTTGAAAGTGATTGTTCAGTTTTTAAATTTTATCGTTTAAATTGAATTTAAAAATAGCCTTCCGAGGCACAGTCTCGGAATTCGACGAAACCAGTTCCATTGGGCCCGGAATATTGAATTATTACCGGTTTCAAATTTCGTATTTATCGGTGTTGTTTTGTGAGCTTACGACACCTAAACGCGTTGAAATTTGTGTCAAAAACAAATTAAATTTAAAGTAAAAAAATAAATAAAAATAAAATATAATAAACATATTTAAGTACAAACAAGCCAAGCTAATAAATGCAAACATATCTATCATCACAACTTCATACCAGCCGAAGTCAACAAAGCATGGCATAAGTAACATAAGGTACCAAGGCATTTAATGCCAATATCTTTAGCCACGAACTCGTGTCCCCTTCCCCTTTCTCATAAAATACCCGATACCCCCATCCCTTTCATTTGCATTCGTTCGAAAACCCTAGCATAAGAAAAAAAAATTGAAAAATGGCGTCCGACCACAGTAGCTTTGATCGATTGATTTGATTCCTTCGCATCGCCCGCAACCGTTTCAGGCTAAGTTGAGTGATATTTTTCACTCGCATCTAATTCGAGCATTTGATGATTTTGTACTTCTGAAATTTCGTGATTTTGTTGCTAGATTTCGTGGCTACCACGTATTGATTTTTAATTGTTTGACTTCGTCCAATTGAATTTGTCGTTTAAAATTCTCGGCTGTTTGATTTTGATCGAATGCCGTGATTTGTTTTTGACTTCTTCGAATTTTTGAATTTCTTGCTTGCCTCTGATTCTTTAATTGTTCATGGTTTTGACTTGAACTTTGATACGAACTGACTTTGGGTTGAATTTGTTGGTTTGAATTCTCGGTCGTTTCTAAAGTGATTCCGAGAAAACAAATTTCGTCTTTGATCGAGACTGCCTATATGTGTTTGTCTGTTGTATACCTATACACATTTTTGGTCAGGTATCACTTGGCTTTGAGTTTGGTTATCTTGTCGATTCTGGCATTAATAATTTTATAAAACTTAAACATTACAACTAGTATACAACCTGATCTAAGTTCATACTTTAAGATTTGATTTTGAAACTTTGTTAAATTCAGTTTTTCAACTTTAAACCCAGATTTTCCCCGAGTTTTCTAAAACAAAGTTTTAGATATATATATATATATATATATATATATATATATATATAATTCGTTGTTATACTTAAGTTACCATTTTGCTGATCCATTGCTTAGTGAAATCTGATCAGTTTGGTTGTGAAGATTTTCCAACCTGGTTTGTTCGTTGTCTTGTATTATTGATTTGTACCCGCTGTTCCATTTAACCAGTGTGTTGCCTTCATTTTATTGTCTGTGCACTTATTAATGTAACACTCGAGTCTCGTTCAAGCTTTCATGCATTTTCCACTAATCACTTGCTTGATATTTGTGACTTACTTGATTCACGCAGTTTTGATTTTGAGACGTTTGATTTTTTCCTTGATTGATACTGTAGAAACTTTCCTCTTTTATCTTTGATTTTTGACTTTTTTAAAATTACATACACGCACTTGATTTCATTCGACGATATTGATTTTTTGGTCTGCATTCACATTTCTTCTGGCTTCAAGTATAGTCTATATTGCATATAGATAGTCTCGAGTTCATCCCTGTCTTCGGCTTTGACCTTTTCTGATGATGTTTATTTCACTGTGACCTTGCTTTGTTCACTGTGACTTTGGTTCTTAATATTGTTTGAACTTGTTTTAGCGTGGTTGTGTGATGTTGCATCACTTGATGTTGCCTTTGGTTGCATTTCTGACTTTTGCCAAACTGGTCTTGATTCATGTTTATTTGCATTCCGACCATGTTGTACTATAATCTGTTTGACCTGTAGTTTGCACAGTGCTTCCTTCCTGTTGCTTTCACTTGCATCTACATTTTCACTAGTTTGCGGTCTCACTTCCATACTACTATCTTGCATTCACTCCAGATGTTGTTGACATCACTTGAGTATATTGATACATATTAACAATGTTGCATCATTTAGTTGTAGCTTGATAATCATGTCTGCACTCTCTGTCTCTTGTCTGGGTCCACTACTGTCCTGTAGTGTCCATTAGCTCAATTGTTTCAGTGTTGCATCTATTTTGGTTGGTCTGACCTAAACTTGATTCACTTGAACTTTTGTGTAGTTGGTATCTTCACTTGAGTTACATTTAGCTCGGTGGTTGTTACTGCATTCATGTTGGTTTAGATGTGTACTTGAGTCTGCATCCACATTGTCACTGTTTGATATAGTGCATTTCAGTTGTAATTGCAGTCTGCACTTGGTTGTTACAGTCACTTGTCATGTCCACTGTTTTTTTCCATATTAACCGAGCATGTTGTGGCTGCCGATGATGTAAGTGTTTAAATATGAGTCGAATTCCTAACTTTTCGTCCTATATTTTATACGTCTTCGTCTGATAATTATTTTCTTTGCCGTTCGATTCAGCTTGATTTTGATTGCCTGGTCGAGATGATTTGTGACCTTTTGCAATTTGTTGTAGTTTGATTTGGGCCTGTTTAAATTGCAGTCTACATTCTGATAGTGGATTTGCACTTGAATTTCTAGCCCGTTACACTATTAGTTTTATTTGCAGTTGCGTTGAGTCACGATAGCACTGACTTGACCTCTGCTGTTTCTATTTGTTGTGATATGTAGTAGCCTAAATTGCTGGTGCATGCGCTTCATTCTGAAGTTGCACTGGATGTGGGTCCACTGTCTTGACTTGTACTTAACTCACTGGTTCGAGTCACTTGTGCATGTCACTATTTATTTTGCTTGCACCGTTGTTGTTTCACTGCTCCACTGGTAACCATTTACTCAAATTGAGTTTCACTATGCAGCCCTGTTCATTGAAAATCTGTTGCAATTGGGTTGTTGGATGCATTAAGTTGTTTTCATGGGTGATCTTGTGGTGGCTACATTTTCGTTGCAGTTTTCCCTTGTATTCTTTTGTGACTGCGGTTTCGTTTATATGTAGTCTTTCCCTTGTTGGTTTGCGTTGCATTGATGCAATTGGATTTGTTTTTCTAATTACACCTGAGTTAAATCTAGCTTAAATGCTCGGGTTTGACCTTGTGCTCGTTTGTGAACTTTCATTGAGCTTTTGTGTATTTCATCACTGTATTGGCAAGGCAGTGCACGCGTGCGTGCACTGCAGCCAATTCAGAATCTGCCGTTTTAAATTGATTGATTTCTATTGATGGAAGTTGTTTTATGTTGCCAATTCAATATATTTTGAATCGCATTTTGATTTGGTTTAATTTGATGATTTTGTTGTTAATTGCCATTTAGGCAATTCTGATATTTTTTCTAAATTATCTTCATTAATAATCCCTTCATCTATCTTCATTGATAATTTAATTTGCTGATTTATTGTTTAACACAATTAAGTTTTGTATTTAACGTTATCCGATTTCTTTGTTAAAAGTGTCGGATAGACGAGAATTAATGTGACCGTCGTCTAATTGTTATTTGATTATTATTGCCTCTATGCACTAATAACCGAGTTTGAATTAGACTGACCCGTGTATTATTTTCTTTTGAATGTAATACTCGGGTCAGACCGAGTATTTTACAGCTTGAAGATTTTTGGGCAGCAAAGTTAGAGAGAGAGGGGGAAACGCTTACTTTAGCTTTTCGGGGATTTTTGTACTTAAAAGAAATATTCCGCTGTATAAATTTAATTCATTGTATAAACTCTGATATATGTACAAAAAAAATTCATTTATGTGAAATATTATTATTATGTGTTTCTGTGGATGATTCTATTTAAACTCTATATAAACTGAATAACAATCCGTCATTTTGAACGTTTCAAGTTGGTTTAATTACCGACTAGGGGCGGTCAGAAGGGCGGGTCGTTACACAAAGCTTAGTTGGTTAAAAAATAGATTTGCTGCAAAACTGATACTAATATATTGATAGTAATAATTAGTTAAAAAGCTTAGAAGACAATTGCCATTTGTTACAAAACTGATACTAATATATTGAAAATATGATACCAAACATCTGTTAGAATTAACATGATAATTTGTATTCAGAAAAATTAATTTCACCACACACATAAAACCTTATATACCAACAACCTACGATAGTGATACCTATTGTCTAATGGTGTGTAGCTGAATCATTTTAGCTTACAAATTAGTTCACCATCTTTTTTCTAGGAAAACTGATACTAAATTCTTACAAAATGGTACCCACTGTATAAAATGTTTTAGTTCTTATGTCAGTGTTGTAATTTTTCAATAAAATGATACCTATATTTCACAAAATGATACCCACTGTATAAAAAACTGATACCTATATTTCATTGTAATTTATAACAAAGATAACACAAATATAACATAAAAATTATACATGCATTATGTTTCTTTAGAAGTTATTATGTAGCATTTTTAGAAGTATTTCTACCATAATTTTTTAAAAATTAATACCTACATTTAGCAAAATGATACCAAATTTTGGCTAGATAAAAATACCATATTTTATCTCATGTTTATGGAAACTGATACCATTATATCATGTTATATATTATTTTGTTTCAATGCTGTTTTTTTCACTAACAACTTAATGCCACATTTTCATGAAATAGGATGATGACGATTTTGTCAATCCATCTAACAAAACCATGCATACAACATCAAAACAAACAAACAAACAGATAGCAAAATCTGAAAATGTTAAGCCAGAAACTGCTTATAGGTGGGCTTACAAGCTGTCTTCAAGATATTAAAACTGGTCAAAGAAAAAAATGGACTGACCAAAAAGCAATTTGACATCTTAAAGAAGATACACTTTTACAACTTCTTCAAAGTCATCCATGAAGAAAAAATAACAATGAAAGAATGCAAAAAGCATCAACAAAACTTGGATGCTTTATATAGCTGCTACTGTATGGAAACTGATACCTTCGTCTTCAGAGAAGACAAAATGAAGGTCACTGCCAAAGAAATAAGCTTGCTGTTTGGGCCGCCGTTAAAAGGAATAAACATAGAACCAACAAAAAAGTTAACGGGGAAAACCATTCCACCAGACTGTAGGAGTTTGCAACTAGAAACTTTTGCACATGTACTTACATAACAAGAAATGTTGTTGAAAGAAGAATAAAACAAGAAATATCAAAAAGGAAAAAAGAAAATGAAGAAGATCTACCTTTATTGATAATAATGCAAATACTATTGACATTTTTCTTTCCCAACAACCAACAAAAACTAAGATGGAGAATTTTACCATATTTGATTGACAGCGAAACAATGCAAACTGTCTCATGGACAGAAACAATAGAGAAAATTTTTAGTAAATTTGTCAAAATATTTATCTCCAAGCCAAGAAACATGTCTGGATGTTCCATGCTTCCATTGGTAAGATGTGTTATGCAGAATATTATTAGTAGAAAAAAAATGTTATATTCAACATTCTTATCTAATTATATCTTTAAATGTTTATAGTATTGCATCTGTGAGAAAATGAACCTCATCCAACCTAGAAGGTAACTTGCTGAAGATTTACCGAGATTTGCACGATGGGATGTAAGAAAACTTAAAGACATTGTTGTTGAACAATTTTTGGCTGATACAAAAGTTAGCAGTTGTGACATCCCGGAATTCTAGACATTTGTAATCGATAAGTAATTGGGTAAATTAATAGAATATTGATTTATAGATTGAACAAATAAATATGATGATAAATATTTATACTTGGATAAATATTTATTTGATACTCTTCTAGTATAATTATTTAAATTTGCAAAATCATTATTTATCAACAAATGTGAGGTGTGTTTGTTTAAAAATATATATGAGTAAATTTAAAATTTAATCTGAATTTGAGATTGAAAATTCAAAGACAAATATCTTAAAGTAAATTGGATATAAAAATAATGGATATCTTAAAGAAAACATTTATTTGTCTAGAGATGTATTTATGTACTAGGAAGATAAATATTAAGGCTTTATAAAAACATTTAAAAATAATAATAATAAAATAATTACAAGTGTAAGGTGTTTAAATTTATAAATGACAAGGTTTAAGACATAAATTATAAGTAAATTTAAAAAAAAGGGTTTAGACATAAAATACATAATGGTAACAAATGTTTAGTAAGTAGAGTAGGTAAAAGACAAGTGTAATGACTCTTAATAAACATTAAAACAAATGTAATAATATTAGCATGCAACTCAACAAGTGGCATGTCTCATCTTCTTATTAACTTAAAAATGAAAATTTATAAAAAAAAATCTTTTAAAGATAATATAAATATAAATAGTTACAAGTGTTGAGATATAAACCTTTAAAGTAACATGTGTTAAGCAATTAACTAGGGGTGAAGACAAGTGTCATTATTTGTTTTATTTTCTTTTCATTTTAAAATTAATTCTAATTTAATCCA
The DNA here is from genome assembly GCA_030765085.1 of Allium cepa. Lineage (NCBI taxonomy): Eukaryota > Viridiplantae > Streptophyta > Magnoliopsida > Asparagales > Amaryllidaceae > Allium > Allium cepa. The sequence goes on along the minus strand of CM060945.1, from coordinate 125,922,125 downwards.
TATAAACATATACTTTCTTTCTTCAACTCTTTACCCTATTTTCATTTCTAATAACAAAGAGAGAAAAAAGAGACATGAACTTCATATCTCAAACCAGAATTTTTTTTATGAAATCAAAACCTGACAACTTTTCCTGAAAATCAAAACAAACTTGAATTAAAAAGCCTGGAATTCATTCCTCACGGCAAATGCAAAACCAGGAAGCTGCTATAACCAATTTTCCGCAAGACTATACCAAGAATACTTGATCAATTGCATGGGGTCAAGAAATCTCCTCAACAACAAAGCAATAATCAAGCCTCTATTCCGTTTTAACTTTGTTTCATTTTTTTCAGGTGAGCAGTTTGAGATTTATGCTTATTAGCAAAATCATCACATTTAAGTTTTAATATTGTTTAAAAATCGAATGCATGCAAATTTAATATCTAAAGTAATTCATGACAAATCGTTGCATGATTGTTTAATATATGATGTATGTATATAAGTATCTGAACATAGGGATGTATATGTTTGTATGCAGAGTGATGACAGTTCTTGGTATGTAGGATACAAACTTGATCAAAAATTCATATTTCTTTCTCTGTTACTTTTTATATTTGGGTTTATAAACAAAATTTGTTCATAGAAACAAGATGGTGGAAATAAAAAAAAGAAAGAAGAAAAGCTTCCAGTAAGAAAATTTATGTTAGTTGAAATATAAGGGAGGAAGAGCAGTAGATTTAAAGTATAACAAAATTTCGATCGTAACAATTGAATGTTTCAAATATACACTCTGGTTTGTCATCGGAATTTATGATTTTTAAAATTAAAATCATAATTTTTAGATCTGTAAATCGCAAGTTAATGTAGGTTGAACAGTTTGGGATAAACTGTCGATTGTCGGAGATCGGGAGGATATTAGGGTTCGTGACTTATGAGGGATGATCGTCAGGGGTTGGTGAAGCCTAGAAAAATGCTTGATGATTTTTCTATTTGATGGAATGTCTTGTCAATCGTGGCTTAGGGTTTAAGAGAGGACTGTCTGTTTCTAAGTTCGTTGGGCCACGGCGAGATGATAGTGAAGCGATAGATGATCGCGATGGGGGAATTCGGTGCGTGGGCCTATGGGGAGATGATGGCCGGAGTTGTCGATGGTTCAGGAGGTCAGAGGTGGGTGCACGTGGAGGATTTCATGGGAGGTTCTTATTCCAGGGTCGGCCATGGGAAGCTCAAATTCGATTGGGACCTTTTGATAATCAATTGATGGTATGAATCGATTTTAGGATTGAACGTCGACATGAGGGAGGTATTGGAGTTGGTCAGAGGTCGGAAGGATGGCCGTGCACGCGCATGCGACAGCTATGTGTCCGGTCATGTTTAATGGCCTTGGGGGAAGAAACAGTTGCTCGAAGTAGAGCTCCAGAATTTATGGTTTGATCTCGAGTTTGGCTTGGAAATGTAACGTGTGTAGCAGCTGTGCTTTCGAGAGAAATGATGGGCACGGGATTTCGATAAGTATCAGTTTTTTTCTTTAAAAAAAAAGAGATGGGAAGAAGGGAACTCGAGTTTTGACTTGAGTAAGAAATGGGTAGACCCGAAGTAGCAAAAGTAAAACTGCAGTAAAGGTTTTATAAGTTTTTAAAAACTTGTTTTTGATATTTAAAAATTTAAATAAGTTTAAACTTTATATAAATTACTTGATGTCTTAATAAATGTTTTCTTAAACATATTTTAAGAAGTTTTGAAGTTTGTTAAATTTGAACTTTGTTAAGAAATTTAAAGTGATTTTAAAATCGAGTTTTGAAAGTAATTTTAATAGTTTATATAAAAGACAAGTTTAAATTCAAATTGAAACTAGCCTTTAAAATTTATAAACTGATAAGTATTTAAGCTATTTAAAGTTGTACTTTTGATAACTTTAATTTATCAAGTTAAATGATTGTTTAACTTAAAAACTTAATTAATAATTTAATTAGGTAAAGATAGTTATAAGGTAAATGAGGTAAATTTGTTAAGGGTGATTAAAGCATTTATGAGATAAATGTTTTATCTTAATTAAGGTTTTAATATCTTAATTTTGATTAAGTTAACTTAAAGAAATAAAGTTTAATTAATTATTTTAATTATAAAGGAATGATTAAGAAATTAATTAAGAAAAATAATTTACTTGATTGATAAATGATTAAGGATTAACGGTTAATTATTCAAGATTAATTAATCTGTGATTAAAAAGATCATTAATTAGATTATTAATTAATGATTAGGGATTTATTAATCAAGTAACTAAGTGTAATTAAACTTAATTTAATCAAGTGGTTAAGATTTTCTAATTATGTAATTAGAGTAATTAAAGGATACTAAACTAATAATTAAGAAGTGCTTAACTTGTAAATTAAGGTTTTATTAATTAATAATTAAAGAATAATTAATCTGTAATTAAGGATTAATTAAGAAGTTGTTAAGTGGTAATTAATTGATCAATCAATTGTGATTAAGGATTAATCAAATGGTAATTAAGGATTGATTATCCGTTATGGATTAACAGTTAATTAAGGATTATTAATTGATAAATAAAGGGTAATTAATCTGGGATTAAGAATTGATTAATTGATTAAGTGAGTTAATCAAGGATGTAATTAATTAATTAATTAAGGTTAGTAATTAATTTATGATTGTATAAGCAAGATTAAGTGATTAATTCTTAAGGAGTTAATTTAAGTAATTAAATTAATTATGGTATGAATTGATAATACTTGCTTATGGATGATGGGTTGTTGAATGTCTGAATTTAGATGATATCTATTGAATTGATATATATTAAAGATTAATTACCGTATTGGGTTAAGGATAATTAGTTTGTGAAATAAATTAAGGGTTAATTACTTAAATGTAATTAGAGGATAAATAGAATGATATTGAAAGCCTTTGATTAATTGTTATTCCTAATATGTAGTTTGTGATGCTATGTGATAAGATATGTTTAATTTAAATTGAGAAGTCATGGTTATCTATCGATGATGAATTACTGTGGCATCCTGTATTAAAAGTAAAATGGTATTTCACTTGAATAATTTAATTTAAGTTGACAATGGTTTCGAAGAGACCGGAGTTGGGTATTAGTAAATACCCGAAACCACTTTGATCCTTTATAAATTGATAGGTGAAATCAATAAGCTGTAATGGAATGATTTAAGTGGCTTGGACCATTTATTCTAAGTTATGGTGCTTAGAAATGGATATGTGGAGTAGGTGATGTCTATAACAACTTGTGGAGTTGTAAATTGATATGTGTTACCTGGGTTTATATAAGTTGTACGCTTTTGTATCCCGTGTTAGAAGAGTTTACTCACGCTGGTTTCCAGCCTGACCCGGGTGTTACTTTGATGTAATGCTCGGGTCAGACCGAGTATTACAGATTTTCAGGTAAGGACGTTCTGGAGATCAGGAGGCGAGCTGGATGGCTGGAACGTATGGAGCGTACCCGCTGTGATATATAGTTGTATATTTAGGACATGTTGATATAGAACTGTCCTGTGTTTTGTAAATGTTGTAACTCTGATATATAAAAATGCAAACATACTGATACAGTTCTTTTTGTAAACTGTTATTATGAGATATTATATTTTGATCCGCTGTGAATGTGAGGTTTTCTGTGACTAACTTCTGTTTCTGCTTCTTTCTCTTTTCTTCTTTCCACTAACTATCTGGAATTTTCGGGATTGAAATTTTCGGGTCGTTGCATTTGGTATCAGAGCTGAAGGTTAAGCGAGAACCTTGGCTCTGGTGGGATTACTCATTAAGGATAGGGTAAGTGGTACCCTAGGATGAGTTAGGTGTAAATATGAGAGAGCGTACTTGTTATTTTCTTATATAAAGGTTTTTAAATGATTCAAAAGTAAATGAATCTTATATAAGAAATAGATTATCTATTATATTAAGGAAATTGGTTATAGAATTAATTAAACTAAAATTAATAGTTAGAATTAATGGTAATAGAATTACAACCAAATTGAAATTTTGAATTGGAAAAGTATTTCAGAATAAGATGAATTAGAATTGGTTTCAAACCAGAAAATAGAATGGATATTGTGTTTAATAATGGGATGATTGTTTTTCAATAAACAATAAAATGTTTTAAGGAAGTAAACATTAAAAAAAGAGAATAAACTTGTAAATTTGAAAGGATGTAAATTAAAGTGGGTTTCCAATTATGAAGTTCTGAATTCTAAATTTTAAACATTTGAAATTTGTTTTCAAAATGTTAAAGGAAATAATATAATTCAAACTACTTTGAATATGATCTTATTTTAAAATAAGAAATTTTTGAAAATTTTAAAGAGAATTTGTTTTTGATTGGAACCAATGGTGGTTTAAATTTTAAAATTTGGCATGGTGATCCAAGAAGAAAAAATATATATGTGTGGATATACTTAAATATCAAAGATGGTTTGGGATAAACTCTAAGTGTTGAGTTTTAAATTTGGAATGAGATATGATACCCAAAGTGATAAGTTTTTGAACTTAATAAGTGGGAGGATTATTTTTGAAAAGTTCAAAAATTGGAATGGAAGATTCAAATTGGGTAGGATTGATTGGATTAAGTGGATTGAGCTTAACTTGGGGAAAAGATAAATATGTTGGAATATTCAACCTGATTTGTAAATTTTAAAGATGAAATTAAGATTTAACTTGGGGAGATAAATGGTTGATTGAAATTGAGAGTTTGTGTGATCTCATGTTGATCTAGAAAACTGATTTAAAGAAATTACATCAACAATTGAAAGTATTAACTCGAATTTATATAATTCGAGATGGTTTAAATATGGAATTTGAATAGAATTTGGGAAGAAATCAAGAATAATTCAACTTGATTTGGAAATGGAGTATGAAATTGGGATTAATTCAAACGGGAGTTGAAATGAATTGAAATTGGAACTAGTTCAATTGAAATTTATTTGAATAAGTAGAATTTGAGATCAAGGTTGAATAAAGTCAAATTTGGGAAGAAGTGAGGTTAATACAACTTGAATTGGGATTGAATAAATTTTAATGGAAATTGAAGTTATTTGAATTGAATTAGGTTAATTTAAATGGTAGAGGAAATTTAAATTGAATTGATGAGAATGGTGATTGGGAAGTGAACAGTTTTGACTCTGGACTATTTTTAATTGTTTTAACATAAACCTATTTTTCCAAGCTATTCATTATATATACAACCTTTCTTTTAAAAGCCAAATTATCTTATACTTGTTTTACAATTATTTTTGATACTGTTTAACAATTTTTCAACTATTTTATAAACTAATTACTATCTTACTATTATTTTGCAACTATCTAAAATTTCTATAATTATTTTAACTATTTTCTAAACTATTTTACGCCCATTTTACAAACTAATAATTTTTTTTCTCTCCAACTACTTATCTATTTTTAAAATTTTCAAGCTATTTTCTAAATAAACTGGTCGGAGTTCAAACTGTTAATGGTTAAATACCCAATCGATATAAGAATAGAGGTGATAATCCAAATAGATTGAAGCAATTGTGAGTAAGTGAATGAAAATTTAAGTGGATGTGAATAGAAATGGAATTGATTTGGTTAATAACCAATTAGGATAAATACGTATGGGGTACGTATGTTATTCTATTTGCATAGTAATTTGATCCAGTTTCGAACACAAAATTTCCAGATAATTATATCGATCCGAGTGGGATTTTTCACTCGATTTTCAACGGCAAACCTGGATATGGATTGTTGATTGGTTCTGGATGTTCTCTATCATAGTTATGACTATGCAAGGAGAATGACGGTTTCTGATCAATAAACCAGATCTGTGTCTGCATTAGGAAGTCGGGTGGACGATACTAATTCAGAAATGAAATTGTGTGATCAAGTGAGCGATCAAATTGGTATAGCGTACGGATGATATGTGTACATCGTACGGATATTAATGAAAATGATATTGAAAGGAGTAATCAAATTTGAATATCTGATTTTGAGTAAACAAAGTAAATATCTTTGTTTTATAAGATAAAACTCCCCTTGATGAATCTTTTGCCAAAAGAAAATGGATTTGTTTTGAAAGTGTTTGAAGTATAAAAAGATTTTTATACAAGTTTATAATGATCCAAAGATTTTTATCAAGGATTTTATATATATCTCTATATATATAAAGGATCATATGAGGATTTTGGAAAAGGTTTTAGGAACCTTTGGTTTTGGAAAGGCTTTTGATTTTTGGGTAAAATCAATATTGTACTTGGAAAGCCTAGTTTGAGAATAATCGATTTTGGGATAATCGATTTTGTGTAAAGGAGATTTGTATGAGATCATACTAGATGTATGATTTAAAGATACTATATGTATATAGTATAAAATGTTTTGATGATGGCTCTGGGGAAAAAGGCGCTCTCTTGAAGTGAACTTCTCAGGAGTACCACCGGGTGGTGCTGCCTTGAGCCCCAAGGGGGGGTTCTAATGTTGATCCTGTGAGGAGTCCGGACAAAACTAGTTCCTGGGGATTATGAGTAGAGTATACCATAGCGTAAGTCGTGTGTGCCGCTGAGAGCCAACAGTCCGCGTTTGATTTTATATCGGTGGACTGCGACCTATGGTATAACATAGCGAAAGTCGTGTGTGCCGCTGAGAGCCAACAGTCTGCGTTTGATTTTATAACGGCAGACTGTGACCTATGTAGGAGTGGAGAGGTTTCATTTCGACAACGAAAATCAGAGGCCGCTGAGAGCCTGTAGTTACATGGACTTTTGCTGCGACGGCAACGTAACCCTGGATGTAACTGTGATCTGTTGTAGGGGTTCTATGGCGTAATCGAGAGGCCGCGGAGAGCCTGCAGGTACATGGACTTTTGCTGCGATGGCAACGTAACCGTGGAATGTAACTGTGACCATGGATGGGGGTGATGATTTCCAGAGCATTCTCACCAAAGATATATCCTCTATTTTCAAAAGCTGTTTTCTATATTTTCAATAAAATTATTTTCCAAGTATTTTCACTGGGTGTTGGAAACGGGTCTGCTAAGTACTTATAAATTTTCAGTCATACGCCTGATCAACGTATGACCGAATTTCTGTGAGAACGAAGATGGACTTGTTGAAACATCGAGTTATAAAATGATATTTTCTATAAAACCTATTTTGAAAATATTATATAGATTTTTAAGTGTTTTAAAATAATCTATTTAATAAATTCTGGCTTCGTTCCTTTTCGAGGACGAAAAGATTCAAAGGGGGGAGGAATGTGATATCCCGGAATTCTAGACATTTGTAATCGATAAGTAATTGGGTTAATTAATAGAATATTGATTTATAGATTGCACAAATAAATATGATGATAAATATTTATACTTGGATAAATATTTATTTGATACTCTTCTAGTATAATTATTTAAATTTGCAAAATCATTATTTATCAACAAATGTGTCGTGTGTTTGTTTAAAAATATATATGAGTAAATTTAAAATTTAATCTGAATTTGGGATTGAAAATTCAAAGACAAATATCTTAAAGTAAATTGGATATAAAAATAATGGATATCTTAAGGAAAATATTTATTTGTCTAGAGATGTATTTATGTACTTGGAAGATAAATATTAAGGCTTTATAAAAACATTTAAAAATAATAATAATAAAATAATTACAAGTGTAAGGTGTTTAAATTTATAAATGACAAGGTTTAAGACATAAATTATAAGTAAATTAAAAAAAAGGGTTTAGACATAAAATACATATTGGTAACAAGTGTTTAGTAAGTAGAATAGGTAAAAGACAAGTGTAATAACTCTTAATAAACATTAAAACAAATGAAATAATATTATCATGCAACTCAACAAGTGGCATGTCTCATCTTCTTATTAACTTAAAAATGAAAATTTATATAAAAAAAATCTTTTAAAGATAATATAAATATAAATTGTTACAAGTGTTGAGATATAAACCTTTAAAGTAACATGTGTTAAGCAATTAACTAGGGTGAAGACAAGTGTCATTAGTTGTTTTATTTTATTTTCATTTTAAAATTAATTCTAATTTAATCCATATAAACATATACTTTCTTTCTTCAACTCTTTACCCTATTTTCATTTCTAATAACAAAGAGAGAAAAAAAAGAGACATGAACTTCATATCTCAAACCAAGATTTTTTTTTTATGAAATCAAAACCTGACAACTTTCCGGAAAATAAAAACAAACTTGAATTAAAAAGCCTGGAATTCATTCCTCACGGCAAATGCAAAACCAGGAAGCTGCTATAACCAATTTTCAGCAAGACTTTACCAAGAATACTTGATCAATTGCATAGGGTCAAGAAATCTCCTTAACAACAAAGCAATAATCAAGTCTCTGCTCTGTTTTAACTTTGTTTCGTTTTTTTCAGGTGAGTAATCTACTACCTTGATAAATGCTTAAATCAGTTTGAGATTTATGCTTGTTAGTAAAATCATCACATTTAAGTTTTAATATTGTTTAAAAATCGAATGCATGCAAATTTAATATCTGAAGTAATTCATGACCAATCGTTGCATGATTGTTTAATATATGATGTATGTATATAAGTATCTGAACATAGGAATGTATATGTCTGTATGCAGAGTGATGACTGTTCTTGGTATGTAGGATACAAACTTGATCAAAAATTCATATTTCTTTCTCTGTTACTTTTTATACTTGGGTTTATAAACAAAATTTGTTCATAGAAACAAGATGGTGGAAATAAAAAAAAAGAAGAAAGAAGAAAAGCTTCCACTAAGAAAATTTATGTTAGTTGAAATATAAGGGAGGAAGAGCAGTAGATTTAAAGTATAACAAAATTTCGATCGTAACAATTGAATGTTTCAAATATACACTCTGGTTTGTCATCGGAATTTATGATTTTTAAAATTAAAATCATAATTTTTAGATCTGTAAATCGCAAGTTAATGTAGGTTGAACAGTTTGGGATAAACTGTCGATTGTCGGAGATCGGGAGGATATTAGGGTTCGTGACTTATGAGGGATGATCGTCAGGGGTTGGTGAAGCCTAGAAAAATGCTTGATGATTTTTCTATTTGATGGAATGTCTTGTCAATCGTGACTTCGGGTTTAAGAGAGGACTGTCTGTTTCTAAGTTTGTTGGGCCACGGCGAGATGATAGTGAAGCGATAGATGATCGCGATGGGGGAATTCGGTGCGTAGGCCTATAGGGAGGTGATGGCCCGAGTTGTCGATGGTTCAGGAGGTCAGAGGTGGGTGCACGTGGAGGTTTTCAGGGGAGGTTCTGATTCTAGGGTCAGCCATGGGAAGCTCAAATTCGATTGGGACCTTTTGATAATCAATCGATGGTATGAATCGATTTTAGGATTGAACGTCGACATGGGGGAGGTATTGGAGATGGTCAGAGGTCGGAAGGACGGCCGTGCACGTGAACGCGACCGCTATGTGTCTGGTCATGTTTAATGGCCTTGGGGGAAGAAACAGTAGCTCGAAGTAGAGCTCCAAAATTTATGGTTTGATCTCGAGTTTGGCTTGGAAATGTAACGTGTGTAGCAGCTGTGCTTTTGAGAGAAATGATGGGCACGGGATTTCGATAAGTATCAGTTTTTTTTTCTTTTAAAAAAAAATAGATGGGAAGAAGGGAACTCGAGTTTTGACTCGAGTAAGAAATGGGTAGACCCGAAGCAGCAAAAGTAAAAATGCAGTGAAGGTTTTAAAAGTTTTAAAAACTTGTTTTTGATATTTAAAAATTTAAATAAGTTTAAACTTTATATAAATTACTTGATGTCTTAATAAATGTTTTCTTAAACATATTTTAAGAAGTTTTGAAGTTTGTTAAATTTGAACTTTGTTAAGAAATTTAAAGTGATTTTAAAATCGAGTTTTGAAAGTAATTTTAATAGTTTATATAAAAGACAAGTTTAAATTCAAATTGAAACTAGCCTTTAAAATTTATAAAATGATAAGTATTTAAGCTATTTAAAGTTGTACTTTTGATAACTTTAATTTATCAAGTTAAATGATTGTTTAACTTAAAAACTTAATTAATAATTTAATTAGGTAAAGACAGTTATAAGGTAAATGTGGTAAATTTGTTAAGGGTGATTAAAGCATTTATGAGATAAATGTTTTATCTTAATTAAGGTTTTAATATCTTAATTTTGATTAAGTTAACTTAAAGAAATAAAGTTTAATTAATTAGTTTAATTATAAAGGAATGATTAAGAAATTAATTAAGAAAAATAATTTACTTGATTGATAAATGATTAAGGATTAACGGTTAATTATTTAAGATTAATTAATCTGTGATTAAAAAGATCATTAATTAGATTATTAATTAATGATTAGGGATTTATTAATCAAGTAATTAAGTGTAATTAAACTTAATTTAATCAAGTGGTTAAGATTTTCTAATTAAGTAATTAGTGAGTAATTAGTTGAGTAATTAAAGGATACTAAACTAATAATTAAGAAGTGCTTAACTTGTAAATTAAGGTTTTATTAATTAATAATTAAAGAATAATTAATCCGTAATTAAGGATTAATTAAGAAGTTGTTAAGTGGTAATTAATTGATCAATCAATGGTGATTAAGGATTAATCAAATGGTAATTAAGGACTGATTATCTGTTATGGATTAACAGTTAATTAAGGATTATTAATTGATAAATAAAGGATAATTAATCTGGGATTAAGAATTGATTAATTGATTAAGTGAGTTAATCAAGGATGTAATTAATTAATTAAGGTTAGTAATTAATTTATGATTGTATAAGCAAGATTAAGTGATTAATTCTTAAGGAGTTAATTTAAGTAATTAAATTAATTATGATATGAATTGATAATACTTGCTTATGGATGATGGGTTGTTGAATGTCTAAATTTAGATGATATCTATTGAATTGATATATATTAAAGATTAATTACCGTATTAGGTTAAGGATAATTAGTTTGTGAAATAAATTAAGGGTTAATTACTCAAATGTAATTAAAGGATAAATAGAATGATATTGAAAGCCTTTGATTAATTGTTATTCCTAATATGTAGTTTGTGATGCTATGTGATAATATATGTTTAATTTAAATTGAGAAGTCATGGTTATCTATTGATGATGAATTACTGTGGCATCCTGTATTAAAAGTAAAATGGTATTTCACTTGAATAATTTAAGTTAAGTTGACAAAGGTTTCGAAGAGACCGGAGTTGGGTATTAGTAAATACCCGAAACCACTTCGATCCTTTATAAATCGATAGGTGAAATCAATAAGCTGTAATGGAATGATTTAAGTGGGTTGGACCATTTATTCTAAGTTGTGGTGCTTAGAAATGGATATGTGGAATAGGTGATGTCTATAACAACTCGAGGAGTTGTAAATTGATATGAATTACCCGGGTTTATATAAGTTGTATGCTTTTGTATCCCATGTTAGAAGAGTTTACTCACGCTGGTTTCCAGCCTGACCTGGGTGTTACTTTGATGTAATGCTCGGGTCAGACCGAGTATTACAGATTTTCAGGTAAGGACGTTCTGAAGCTCAGGAGGCGAGCTGGATGGCTGGAACGTATGGAGCGTACCCGCTATGATATATAGTTGTATATTTAGGACATGTTGATTTAGAACAATCCTGTGTTTTGTAAATGTTGTAACTCTGATATATAAAAATGCAAACGTACTGATACAGTTCTTTTTGTAAACTCTTATTATGAGATATTATATTTTGATCCGCTGCGAATGAGAGGTTTTCTGTGACTAACTTCTGTTTCTGCTTCTTTCTCTTTTCTTCTTTCCACTAACTATCTGGAATTTTCGGGATTGAGATTTCCGAGTCGTTACAGCAGTGTAAGTTAAAATTAATTCTTACTTACACTAGTGAGTATCAGTTTACATTTTATGTTCTCTCTGTCTATAGTATCAATTTCAACACATACAATAATTTTTTTTGTCTGCACATATCAAATATGCCTCTTTGCAGTATCACTTTAGCTTCTGATTAGTATCAGTTTCAATGTGTGCCTTTAAAAAAAAATTTCCATAGTATCAATGTGTCCTCGGCATAGTACATATTGTCCTCGACATAGTACATCTTGTCATTTTGCACAGTATCAGCTATAATATACAATAATACTTGGTATCATTTTTAACACTGCACACAATCAATTAGTAAGTGTACATAGTATCAATTTCATTACTATTCTATTTTCTTCTGTTAAACTAATGACTTAGTAATATCAATTATAACTTATAAGTTAGAAAATAGTATAATAAAACATTTGCATTTAAATTTTAGAACAAAATTACTATTTCAATTACAAAGGTAAAAGAAATAAGCACTATTCTTCCACATGAACAGAAGCTACTCCAAACATCATCAACAAAAGAAGAATCAAGCAACAAAAGAAAAGAGAACCAATGGAAAAAAAAGAAAAAACGAAGATGCTGAACAGAGTACACAATGTTTTGAAGATTTAGTAAGTCTTAATGTTTTGCAAATGCACATTAAAGATATGGAAGAAGAAGGTAAGAAAACAAAGAAGCAATTAAAGAAAGAAAAGAAGTTGAGAATAGAGGTAGAAAAAGAAAATTTGAATTGAAAGAACAACTGAAAGAACTCAAATCAAGACTGGAAGAAAATGAAAAGAAAAATTCAGAAGTTGAAATAGAAAATAAGCACATGGAAGTTGAACATGACAACATTCTAAATGAACATGCGCATGAAGAAACGGAAATAGAAAACAGGGAAAAGAAATCCACAATTGAAAACAATGAAGGTGAGAATGAAGACAGAAATGCTGAGTCTAATGTTGAACAAGTGCACCAAACAAGTGCTGACACAAATACAAAACAAGTGCACCAAACAAGTGAAAAAGAAAGTACATGCATGAAGACTGAAACAGAAACTCAAATGGATGAAAACGTGCTCCAACCAAATGAAGATAAAGATATGGACAGAAAAGAAAAAAGTGAGGACATATTGAACAGAACAAATGAAACCGTGTTTCAAATAAACGAAGATAAAATAGCACAAAAAGAAATAAAAGAGGCTCAAAAATTGAAAGAACATACCACTAAAGAGAGCAAAGTTGCACAATACAGTGATGTAGTACTAGACTTAACACCTCCATCTTTCAATCTCAATATCACCTAACAGTTGCAAGAGGGAATAACAGAAAAGGACAAAGAAAACAAAGCAGCAAAATCTCCTGGTCGGATAAGTAAACAAACTGTTCATAAGCAATCTTCTTATGTGAAAAGAATAAAAACAAGAGAAAGGAAAAAAAAGCCCCAGCTTTGAATATGGTCAGAGAATGAAAAACATAGCAAAAAAACAAAAAGCTGAAGAAAATGAAAATGAAGAAAAACTAGAAGAAAATGAAAATGGTGAAAAAGAAAGTGCAAAAGAGTCAATCCTAATGCCAATTCAAGTAATAGAGCCAACACTATCAAATATAGGACTAGAACACTGCAGAAAAACTTTGGCATACTTGAATATAAAACAACAAAATACAATCAAAACTTTCTTTGCTATGACATCATCAAATGAGTAAGTTTACAAACATATATACTAATTTTGCTGGTTAAAATAACATTGTATAATTGATATGTGCCTTATTTTCTTAAAACAGAGATATAGCATGGACAGATAAAGACACAATTAGAGGAGGATGTACAATAACGAAAAAAGTACCACGACGACTTCTTGAAGAAAATGCCACACATGGATCAGTACACACTTTTTTTTGCTTAATAATACTACTACCAATAAAAATAATAACAAAAAATAATGTATAGTAGCTATTTATAGTGCTACTTATACCAAAACTGATACCTACTTATAAACAAAAATGGTACCTAAGTACTATATATTACAAAGTGGTGGTCTATTAGTTGAATGGTGTATTAACCGTCATGTATGACAAAATAAATACCAAAATAGTGCAAAACTAATTCATTGTAGCAGTTGATATCAATTCATGCTTTTGTTTTCTATTAGCAATTGATTTAATAGCATGTTCAAAAATGATACTAAGTCAGTGTAAAAATGATACCCAGAAGCTGTTTGATCATATTACATGCTTATTTTTCTTGTAATTACTAATATATATTACCATTATTAAAACAAAAGATACTAATTATTATTGAATATTGTTTCAACAATAACAAAACTTACATTTTCTTGTTGTTAATATAGATAATTGACTGGTATTTATCTAAATGTGGCTGAAAGAGAATAACTATGCATTCACACAATAATGACAGTAAATAAAACTCTAATATGCAAGAATATCATAAATGGTACATATATATTGAATTCTAACTTATTTTTTTATTTAACAGAAATCTATAGTATTCAATATACATGGAATTATAAAATCTTTAGTGCTGCCTTTCCCTGAGCAAATTGTGGATGATGAATACGCAGATGCTATATATTTCCTATTGCATTGGGAATACCGTTGGATACTAGTAACTTTGACATACCCAACAACGCAATGGAGTCATCTAGATTCTAGACGTCCTAGAAGAAATTCTAATGAAAGAAACAACCCCAGTCTAAAGCAGGCAATGATATTGGTATGATATATTTTTGTTATGAAGCAAAATAATTGAAGTAAACAAATCGAACATTAACTAACTTTGTATTGTTTTGTTTTCAATAGTGAAATAAAATTGAAGAAATGCTGAAAGAAATTTGGAAAAAGAAAAATATACAAGATAAGGAAGTGAAGGCAAATGAAATGCGTCAGATACCATGTGCACAACAAGGATCAGACACGTAAGTTGTTTATGTTGTTCAAAATGATACCTACTGACAGTTAAACCGACACTGTAAAATTTCTTTTAGACTAATACCTAGATATACAAAACTGATACTGCAAATATTCTTTTGAACAGGCTTGACTGTGGTATATACGCGATGATATTCATCATATCATTGAACAAAAGTCAAATACCACTCAAAATTTCCCCTGAACAAATGATGAAATCTAGAGCAAGAGTTGCACATGAGATATTGACTGACAAAGAGCACTGCTGGAGCTTAGCCAAGTTCATGTCTAGTTTGGAAGAAGAAAGATAAATGAACAAATCAAACAATTTGCAAAAGTGTAACCGATAACCTGTCAAGCAAAGAAGAAGGTGCAGAAATTGAGAATTTTGTGTGTTAAAGTAAATCATTGTATTGTTTCACAATTAAATTTGATACTTATGAAGTAATGATGTTCTATTGCAATTTGGAACTTGTGAAGTAATGATGTTCTATTCTTAAAACAATGCTGATCTCACTTGTAAAAATAATGATAATCTCCTGGAATGATTTGTTGTAATTGATGTTCTTTTCTTTACCTGTTTTTTATATTATAACAAAATTATATATTGAATGTTCTATCATGCAACTATTGATCCTACATAATACTATCAGATTTATGATGCAGCTACCAGTTGTATAATAACGTTATAAGATTTTATATCATATGTTAGCACCAAAATTGGTCACTAACACCCGTAGAAAGATTGTGTAGAGAAATTAACGAAGAAAGTAAATTAAAACAGAGAAGAGAACATAAATTTAAATGCAGAAATTAAGAACACCAAATTTATAGTGGTTCGGCGTAACTGCCTACATCCACTTTGAAGTTGATTTCCATTGATTTCCTTGACTATTGATTACAGATACAATCCGTTTTTTGTTACTTGAATATAATTGCAAGGTAAAAGAAATAAGTCTAGAATGAGTCTTGAAAATGGCAGAGTTTCCAGTGTCCTCTAGAATCTCCTCCTTTTTCTGTTCCCCTTCCCCACTATTTATAGGCGAAGGTAGGTTGGACATCCCTGGTGGGCCTGGTAGCTGAATATCTTAGCCCGAGTGAAGTGGTCTCTGTGCACCGAACTAGAGAGGCCGAACGATCAAATGCCGAACGTCCAAATGCCAAACGTACCCCTCCATCCTGAACAATCCCCTTTGGCCGAGCGGGTTGAGGCCGAACACACTAAATGCCGTGGGGAGCACTTGTGTCGAACGATGCTAGGAGCCGAACCACTGTCATGGCCAAACGATTGCTAGGCCGGACGAGATGAGGCCGAATGCTCTGAGTGCCGAACACTTCCCAATGCCGAACAAGGTGTGGATGGCGATCGATATGGAATGTCGGATGTCACCTGATGCCGACCAATGTCCTTGGCCGAACATGACTTGTATGCCGAACGATGTCTTATGTCGGACCACTCTGCCATGCCGAGCGTGCTTGGTTGCCGAGCGTTATGGTGCCGAACTACTTAAAGGCCGAGCTTGGTTTTTGGACGGACGATACCTTTGGACGAACGAAGCCTTTTTCCGAACGAGGCCTTTGGCCGAGCGCTCCTATATGACGGTTGCAAAGAATTGCTGGATGAACCAGTTGGGCCAAACGATGGGTGTGTCGAGTACCGAGTTGCCTGGCAAAATATCCAGGAAACACTTGCCACCCAAAGTGTATCATGTGACCGAACGTGATATGCTTTGATCATGCTTCACTTCGAACCTTGGTTCATCACTCTTGGGGGTTGCATAATTCTCCTGTGCCGAACGTAGTGCAAAATGCCAAACGGTCCAGTTGAAACCGAACACTCCTCGTGTGTCGAACGTAATGCAGGGGCCGGACCGAACGGTGCGGCATTGACCGGTTTCACTGGGAATAGCCTCTTCGTCTTCTTCCTCTTCTCTATAAAGTCCAGCGCCCTCCTCCGTCTCCTCTTTTCACATTTTATCATCGCTGCCTTGTACTTGCTGATTTTTCCAGTTAACAAGCTCCAGTGATCCATCAATCCTTTCCAAGTCTTCATCCCACTTACTAGGTATTGATTCTAATTCCTTCCCATAACTCAAAAGGGCTTGATTCTCGAGTTCCGTAATCGATAGGGTGAATCGAGCCTAGGTTTAGATATTCAAAAGGTTTTCAGTGTTAAATGATGAGGGTGGAAGGAGGAGTGAATAGAGACGAACCTTCTAGGAAGCTGTTGGGAGATGTGTTAGTGTTCGACATAATTCCCTCGTGCCGAACGAGATTGGAGGAAGAAAAGATGGAGGAGGAGCAGGAGGTAGTCGGGATGCCGAAGGGCATGTCTTGGTACGACTTGCTGAACGATCGACCCTCGTTGCTCGATCGAGGATGGTGGAAAAGAGGGAAGGATTTAAGGGTGGAGTGCCGAACGTTAGAGCTCTGCATAATTCTGGTTCGGTGTGACTCATCACATGTCGGTCGGTAGGAGGGAAGGATTTTAGGGTGGAGTGCCGAACGTTGGAGCTCGACATAATTCTGGTTCGGTGTGACTCATCACATGCCGGACGGTAGGAGGGAAGGTTTAGGAGGAGGCATGACTTAGCGGAGGGGATGTTGAGTGTTGTTTCGGTCGAATGGGATTTTGGCCGAACGATACACTGCCGAGCGCTAACTGGTTCGAACTGTAGTTAGGCCGACCGTGAGTTTTAGGCCGACTGATAACTTCGTCGAGCGACAGCTTAGCCGAACAAACGTAAATGCCGAACCATACTTGCCGAATGATATTTAGCCGAACAACACATAAATGCCGATAAAACATGCCGAACAGTCGCAAAGCAAGAACAATGAATCTAACATTCTAGCATATAGAACCGATTTGGACTAATAACCTTTTATCTTCAGTAGCTATAAATATGAACTTTACTTAACGTAATCGGATAACTTCCTCTAATGTTCCCTGAACTTAAAACTGTAATCGCCATTTGGCGGGCTTTTGGAGACGGTCAGCGATAACGGTCTTCGAAGATGATGATTTGAGGCTTAATTTTATATCAGTAACCTCATGACTCCCAACTTTCAATGCTTATACACGATTGATTGCACTAGTTCACACACCACGTGGGGGGAATATTCGTGTTGTTAATTCTAACGTCGATCATTTTTCAAGTATAGTTCACACAGGTGTTTTGCCAGATCCACTATTTATTGAAGACGTCTAAAAGATCCAGCTCCCCCACTATCTCAGATAGGCCTGGGCCGTCTTCCAAACAAGGGGATACAAACGTTCCAAACCCGTCGACGTCCCCCGCTCATGACTTAGCCCCTGATGCCCTGGAGGCATCGATTCTTTTGGATGATCCAATCGATTAGCAGGCTTCAAAGATTAACGAAGTCGCTCTCCGATGAATATGCTCTATCCATGGAATTCCTTTTGCCGACGTGTTGGTTCCGTCGAGGCACGATCGCCCACACCTGCCTCCAGTTGGATATACTGCCTGTAATAAGTTCATGTGTTGGGTGGGCAGCGTGCCTCCATTCAATCTATTTCTTTAGGACATGTTGCAATATATGGACATCGCCCCCTCGCAACTGCACCGGAATGGCCACGCATTCATTTATGGGACATACCTCCTCTTCATGACCGTCTTTTCTAGGCCTCCAACCTTTGACGACATCAGATATATTTATATGATCAAGAAGCGGAGAGACAGCCCCTCCTTTGTGTTCCTCGAGCCGCACCACAAATGCCAAATTTTAACCGGGGCATGGAGCAAATTTGCCCTATACAAATAGCAATGGTTCTATGTGCGTTGCCTCCCTCATTTCGCGAGGAGATGGGTTGAAGGAAGTAAGTCTTTTTCTTGGAACGATGCTCATGTTGTGACCGAGGCTACGTTTTTTTCTAATTCTTGTTTCCTCTTTTCAGGTATCAATTCACACCCTGACGGTCGCGGTTATTCTGAGGCTGTTGAAGCTATTAGAGTCCTTCCCGCCGAAGAACGAGACATCCAAACTCTCATTTCAAATGAGTCACTGTCAAGGTTCGGACTGTTGGTGGAAGGTCGTCGGGTAAGCCTTCCTGAGGGCGTTTCTATTCCCAAGCCCGCATCCGGTAAAGGGAAATGACTAGCCGGATCGTCATCACGCCGCACCCCCGATGAACAGGAAGAGAGGGAGATTAAAGAGAGTGAGGCTCCTGAAACACAAGGTGAGAATGTGGGTGTTACTCAGTATCCGCGGGTCGAAGTGCATGATATTGAAATGTCATCTTCCCCTTCTAAGGGGATAAAGACATTGACATATAAGATCAGAAAGGAGAAGGTCGGCGGAACTTCGAAAGTTACGCTTATTCCGTTGGAGGGGGAGGCTTCTTCGCAACACATAAAGAGTTCCTTAAAGGGTCTATCGAAACTCTCCATACCTGATGATCTGCTCAACTACGACTTTGGCGATCCGGAGGCATTCAAGTTCCATTCGCCCATCAGAGGCGATGTGGGCATTCCAACCGAAAGTCAAGGAGAGAAAACACATGTAAGCAAGGCTGCTGGTCCGTCGGGGGGAAACACTAGGACACACACGAACATTTGCACTTCAGTTCGTACTTAGATTTTTGTTGTCACATCTCTCTTTGCTAACTCGTTGTTATTTGAATTTCGTGCAGGTGAATGGGACGCTCACACGGATTCGATCGTTTCCTTGGTTCTTCTATTTTTCATCCGTCCGGACGAAACTCGGGTCCCGAGAGACGTCGAGATGGTGATGGTGATAGGGACCATCATTCTCGGGACTCATTATCTCGAAAGAAAACGTATTACCAGCCCAAGCATCATCGACACCCCTCTTCTCATTCGGGGCAAAGTAAGGAAAAGCATGGTTACAAGGGGTCGCAATCTGTTATCCCCTGAGATCAACCCTCTGATTCTTCTTCCACTCGACAGTCCCTAGATTCTCATTGGAGGGGCGAACTTTCAAAGCCGTCTCCTCCTGCTCATGCATCGGATCCAACAGTATCAGAGAGACTGAGCGAGCTGAAGGCTACATTTCCAAAGATCTACTTCGATGGGTTGAAGTTCCTTCCGGCGATTCATCCTATACCTGGAGATGTTAAGCAAAACGTCATTGCCTGTACCAACGACGTCTATGTTCAACATGATGCGTTCATTCATCTGGCAGAGAAACTTTCTGAAGTCTCTAGGGAGCGCCAACATGAAATCGACCATCTGAAGCTTGAGGCTATCCACGATAAAGACATCATCAAAGCCCAAGACGAAGAAATCGCCAATTACAAGTCTAAACTTGAGGTCGCCCATTGAAGTGCCAGGGATACTGCTGAGGCCGTTACTCGCTTGGAATCAACTCATAAGAAAGAGCTTGATGAGGCGGTTCAACGATGTGGGGCTTTGGCCTTAGAGAAGGACTCTGTTCAAACGGAGAGGGATGCGTTCAGCACCCGGGTCAAGGGACTTGAGGAGCTTCTCCGCAGAGAGAAAGAGGAGAAAACGGCTACCCAAGAAGAGTCACAGCGATACTATGACGAGATTGTGCCCACCCGACTTTTAAAAGAACAACTCGAGGGCAAGTTTTCCAGGGTTGAGATGTTAAAGAGCGAGGCCTGTGAAGAGGGCAAGAAGACGGCATTGACGGACATCGATTTTTGTCTTGAGGCAGCCAGGGAAGAAGGTAGAGAAGAGATCAAAACCGCGTTCGACCCACTCATTGCCGGATTCAACGCCCACGTGCTCATGCACCGTGACATAACTTTTTTAGGCGATGGCTATCTTGAATCATTGCTCGAGGCGTGGGAAACCTTAATTCAGATCAGGAAGGCGGAGTGCGGTGTCGAGGAGGTTGACGAGGGGGCTTTGATAAAAGAATTTCTAAAGGGAAATGAGCCTTCGGACCTATCAGCGGCCAAGGCCCTTTATTGCAAAGGCTCCCCCATTAGAAAAGGGAAAGAAGTTGTCGCCGGTCCATCCGGGGTCGAGCCTCCTCTTCATGTGCCAACCCAGCCGGCCAGTCGGCTGATACTTGATCCTTTTGAACGCCACTTTAGCTATGATCCGGAAGCCCTCGGCCTGGACGTTCATGTTTCGTCACCTATCCCGGAGGGTGAGACCCCTCTAATGGCTGAAATCTATCCGAAACCTGGTAGGCAATTCTTTTTCATTAACATCCCAAGCGTTTCCCTCAAAGAGGTCGTATTCTAATACTTGCTTTTTGTGACTTTGTGCAGGTCATTCTGATCTTGAACCCACTCCGAGGAGCGATGGCGCCAAGGAGGCGAAGAAGGAAACAAGTGAGGCCCCTCACGCAGGTGAGGCTCCCGGTCCTGATGCTCAGGTGATCGAGGCGCTTGACGAAGGTAAGTCCAATTTCTCCTCTTGGAGTTATGAAGTAGAAGTCACAGGCGCCTCTGAGCATTCATCTGAATTGAGCATGAAGGAGCGGCTCGAGAAAGGGAAAAGAGATACAGTCAAGGTCAAGGTTGTGCCGCGTGAAGTGGTCCTGGACGATCCCTTGAACAAGCCATTGAAGGTCATCCTTCCTGGCAGGTCCACGCCATTGGATGTTCCCCCTACTTCTTTAGTTGTTACTCCTCCATCAAGGAAAGGTTCCAAGGGTAAACGCTCTGGGGAAGAGCCGTCCGGGAAGAAGTTGAAGAAGCACAAGAAATGACTACTGTCCTCGTTCAACGAGAGTCAATCTAAGTCATGTAATAATTTTTTGTAATTTTTGTAGATAGACCGTTGACTCCGAATTTTGGAGTGCTTGTAGCGGAAATTTTTTCCTGAATAAAGTTTAGTTTCCTTTTCTGTCTTTTCAAAAGATTCTTATTACTCAGTTTTCTATGTGATTGTGATTCGAATCCATGCTGTTGTGCGTAAGATAGACTTCTTAGTTTGTCTTCACATAGCCCGTTGATTCTCTGAGAGTTATTCGTTTTCCTCCCACTCTTTAAGCACTTAGATCATTTTTTAATCCGTTCAACGAGAACTTAGAATATTCCAGTCCGCATTCTGGGAATTGGAATTTTTTTACCGTTTACACTCGAGTTCACGCTCTAGGGACTTCGAGTACTCCAGTACGCACTCCGGGGACTTGGAGATTTTGGGTCGTTTGTACTCGAGTCCGCACTCCGGGGACTTAGAGTACTACAGTCCGCACTCCGGGGACTTAGAGTACTCCAGTCCGCACTCTGGGGACTTGGAGGTTTTTAGTCGTTTATACTCAAGTCCGCACTCCGGGGACTTGGAGGTTTTTAGTCGTTTATACTCGAGTCCGCACTATGGGGACTTAGAGTACTCCAGTCCGCACTCCAGGGACTTGGAGATTTTGAGTCGTTTATACTCGAGTCCGCACTCCAGGGACTTAGAGTACTCTAGTCCGCACTCTGGGGACTTGGAGATTTTGAGTCGTTTATACACGAGTCCGCACTCCTGGGACATAGAGTACACCAGTCCACACTCCGGGGACTTGGTGGTTTTTATTCGTTTATACTCGAGTTCGTACTTCGGGGACTTAGAGTACTCCATTCCGCACTCCAAGGACATGGAGATTTTGAGTCGTATGTACTCGAGTCTGCACTCCGGGGACTTAGATTACTCCAGTCCGCACTCCGGTAACTTGGAGGTTTTTATTCGTTTATACTCGAGTCCGCACTCCGGGGACTTAGCGTACTCCAGTCCGCACTCTGGGGACTTGGAGGTTTTGAGTCGTTTATACTCGAGTCCGCACTCCGGGGACATAGAGTACTCCAGTCCTCACTCCAGGGACTTGGAGGTTTTGAGTCGTTTATACTCGAGTCCGCAATCCGGGGACTTAGAGTACTCCAGTCCGCACTCCGGGAACTAGGAGATTTTGAGTCGTTTATAATCAAGTCCGACTCCGGGAACTTAGAGTACTCCGCACTCCGGGGACTTGGAGGTTTTTATTCGTTTATACTCGAGTCCGCACTCTGGGGACTTAGAGTAGCCCAGTCCACACTCCGGGGACATGGAGGTTTTGTGTCATTTGTAGCGTTCGTACGCCATCCAGAATAATATAATTTTAATCGCTTGCCACAGGACCATCTTACGCAGAAACATCAATCATTCATGAAAAAGATGGCTTCAAGCCTTTATTAATGAAAGTAAGCTACATTGTCTTATTACATGCCAAGAACTAGAAATGAAAACGTACTGGAAATAAATGCAACTACTGCATGAAGGGAATAGATTAAGTGTAATAACGTCGCAAGTGCTCGCTGTTCCATGCTCGGGGGAGTGTTGCACCACCGACGGTCGCTAGCTCGAAAGTTCCTTCTCCAAGCCTTCGTTCAATGACGTATGGACCTTCCCATGCAGGGTTCATATGAGATGGGGCTGGAAAAACTCATTTTAAAACGAGATCTCCCACGTCAAAGATTCTCGGTTGGACTTTTTCATTGTAATATCTGGCGACCCGATGTCTGTATGAGGGCGCTCTCAAATCGGCTTCTTCGCGTTTTTCATCAATAAAGTCCAATGATTCCAATAAGAGATCCCGGTTCGATGCGGGGTCGTAGTGAGTTACCCGATGAGATGGAACTTCAAGTTCCACGGGTATGACAGCTTCCGTGCTATACGCCAATGCGAATGGAGTGTGGCAAGTGGCGGTCTTGTGGGTGGTTCTATGGGACCAAAGCGCCGTCGGGAGTTCATCTACCCACTTGCCTCTAGCCTTTTCCAAATGCTTTTTCAATATGGACTTGATCATTTTGTTTACGGCTTCTACCTGTCCATTCGCCTTCGGTTGAGCAACTGCTGCAAACCTTTTCTCAATGCCATATTTCTGACAAAATTCTTTGAACTCCTTGTTTTCGAATTGAGTTCCACTGTCTGTTATGATGGTCCGGGGAAGGCCAAAACGGCATATGACATTTCGTACGACGAAGTTAATGAATTTTTTGGTGGTGATCGTGGCCATAGGCTCTGCCTCTACCCATTTGGTAAAGTAATCGACCGCAACTATAGCATATTTCGCGCCTCCTTTGGCTATGGGTAAAGAACCGATCAGGTCAATCCCCCACATCGCAAATGGGCAGGGACTAACCATTTGTGTGAGTTCCGTCGGCGGTGCTCTCGGAATTTTTGTGTGTATCTGGCATTTGTCACATTTTCTCACTAGTCTGCAGCGTCCCAATTCGCGGCTGACCAATAGTATCCATAGCGGAGGATTTTCTTTGCCAATGTTTGCCCCCCGGTATGATCACTGCACTCTCCCTCGTGGACCTCCTTTAATACCTGTTTTATCTCATCATGGGCCACGTATCGGAGTAAGGGGTTCGAGAAACCCCTCCGATACATTACCCCGTCACGTATTACATAACGTGAAGCCTTACGAAGGACTTGGCGTCTTTCCCTCCTCTTCTCAGGCAAATCCCCTTGTGGCAGGTACTGCTTGATTGGGGTCAACCATGATTCCTTCTCAAGTTTGATCTCTAACACGAAATCTGTCTCCGTTACGTCTATACTTGGAACATAGAGGGTCTCAACAGGAAACAATCCCATTTGTTGTGCATCACCAGTGCTTGCAAATTTTGCCAACGAATCGGCTTCTCTATTTTGTTCGCGTAGGACGTGCGAGATGTCATAGTATTCCAAATTCGCTAGCAACTCTTGAACCCGAGCAAGGTATGGAGCAAGTCTCTGTCCCTTCGCTTGATAGTCTCTCCGGACCTGATATACTACCAGCTGCAAGTCACAGAAGATTTCGATTGACTTTACTACTAGTTCGATAACAAGTCTCAAGCCAGCAATCAATGCTTCATATTCGGCTTCGTTATTTGTTGCTACAAACTCGAGCTTAAAAGCATAGCAGATTGATCGGTCTTCAGGAGTTACGAGGATTATACCTTCCCCCGAGCAACGGTCGTTAGATGCCCCATCAGTGTATATCTTCCATCGGACAGGGGGTATGATTCTGTGACTATTCGGTTCATCTAGCACAGTGAATTCAGCAATGAAGTCGGCTAGTGCTTGTCCTTGTATGGCACTTAGCGGTAGATAGGCGATATCGAACTGACTCAACTCAATATTCCATTTTAACATCCTTCCGGAATTTGCTGGTCATTGGAGTTCCTGCCGTAGGGGTTGATTAGTGTAGACACTGATTGAGTGTGCCTGAAAGTAGGAACGAAGCTTGCATGAGGCGATCACCAAGCAATAGGCTAGTTTTTCAATCTTTGGATAATTTCTTTCTGCCCCTGTCAAGCGTTTACTGACATAGTAAACCGGCTTTTGAATCCGGTCTTCCTCGCGGACCAAGGCTGTACTGATAGCGTGCTGGGATACCGCCAAGTATACATACAACATTTCGCGGTCTATCGGCTTAGACAGTAGAGGGGGACTTTCCAAGTGCCTTACCAGAGCCCGGAATGCTTCCTCACAGTCGGATGTCCATTCGAAGTTTCTCTTTCCTTTCTTTATAGTGTCGAAGAAGGGAATACACTTGTCTGTAGCTCTGGATATGAATCGACTTAGCACAGCCACTTTTCCATTCAGTTTTTGCACCTGCTTTATGGTTCTGGGTACTTGTATATCTCGGATAGCCTGGATCTTCCCTGGGTTAGCCTCGATTCCTCAGGAATTCACAATGAATCCCAGAAACTTTCCTGATGCAACGCTGAATTAACACTTCAATGGATTGATCTTCATTCCATAATGCCTGAGTACGTCAAACATCTCCGCTAGGTCTCGGATGTGGTCGTTTGACTGCCTTAACTTCACTAGCATGTCATCCACATAGACTTCCATTGTTTTACCAATCTGATCTTTGAACATTCGATTCACCAGGCGTTGATAAGTCGCTCCTGCGTTCTTCAATCCAAATGGCATTACCACATAGCAATACAAGCCCATGTTCGTGACAAAACCGGTGTGTTCTTTGTCTTGGGGGTGCATTGGGATTTGGTTATATCCTGAATACGCATCCATAAATGATAATAACTCATGTCTGGCAGTTGAGTCGACCAGCTGGTCAATCATAGGCAACGAGAAACTATCCTTAGGGCACGCTTTGTTTAAATTACAATAGTCAACATAGGTCCTCCATTTTCCATTCTCTTTGTTCACTAGCACCAGGTTAGATACCCATTCAGGGTAGAGGACGTCGCGGACGAACCCGTTGGCTTTGAGCTTGTCCACCTCCTCTTTGAGAGCCGCAGACCTCTCCGGGTCCATGCCTCTCTTTTTTGTTTTACAGGTACATGTTTCGGGTCTATGTTCAACATATGACTTGCGATTGCAGGAGAAATCCCGCACATATCAGAATGTGTCCAGGCGAAAACATTAAGATTCGCTCGGAGGAAATCAGTAAGGTTCTCAGTGGTCAAAGGGTCGAGTTGCGACCCAATTTTAAGGACTCGTGATGGGTCGCTCCGGCTAACTGGGATGTCAATTGTGAGTTCATCCGGTGCTGCGTTGGTTTCCCTAGGTTCCCCATCATCGTCTCTCGGATCTATGTCCCTATAGATCTGAGAATGTTGCTCGAGCCAGGGCTCGGGCGCTACTTGTCAATCATCAGCATTTTGGCTGCGGATAGAGCGGTCCGCAACCTTTCCTTTCTCTCTACGCCGTGCCTCCCTGAGTTCAGCTACATAGCATGCACGGCCGGTTGCCTGGTCGCCGTGTACCACTCCAACCCCTTTGTCTGTTGGAAATTTTAACGTCAAACATCAAGGGGCCAAAGCTGCCCTAAATTCCGCCAGGGCTGGACGACCCAGAAATACATTGTACGGGGAATCAACGTCCAGTACTATGAATGGTAAGATTTGCACCCTCCTGCGTTTACCTTGTCCCAGTTCAACTGGTAATTCCACATATCCCACTGCATCAATCGCTGCGCCATTAAAGCCATGGATTCTGTCTTTGGATGGCTTCAAATCCTTGGTCTCCAGCTTCATTTGGTCGTATGCCTTCCGGAAGATGATGTTAACGGAACTTCCGCAATCAATTAGAATTCTCTTTACGAATGCCGGCCCGATGGTCGCAGATATGACCATTGGGTCAATGCTAGGAGCATCTACCTTATCCGCATCTTTGCTCCTAAATACGATATCATCATTCATCGTGCGCTGCTACTTTGCAGGAGTCCTATCCTCCACGTTCAAACAACACTCGTACTCTGCATGTCTTAAGGAGTTAGCATATCGCTCCATCTCCTGCCAATTCTTATCTGTAGGATGAGGTCCGCCAGCAATCGTGTTAATAACCAATCAACCCACAGTTCGAGTAAGTTATTCCGGTAGGTGTGGGGCTGGCCTGCGTCCAGGGTCCGATGTTTCTTGCCTCCCATCCTGTGGGCTGCAGCTTTTCCTGTCTTATCAGCTTTTCTATAGCATCATGGAGGTGTCTGCACTCCTCCGTGTTGTGCCCATAAGACTCGTGGAAACGCCAATACTTCCTGGTCTTCTTCTGTTCTTCCGTCGATTCCTTTGGACGCGGCTTTCTATATTGGAAAGTGTTGCAAGTTGATAGATAGAAGTTTTCAAGAGATGCGTTCAACGGGGTGTATTCATTGTATGTTGGGATCCTTGATTTCCATTTCCCTGTTTCTTTTTTGCTTTCCTGGATTTCCACCTCCGGATCCTTTAGACTGCCCGGGCTTGTTCTGAATGTTAACTTGAGTTTTTCCAGGATTATCTCCGGTTTGTTTCACGACGACGTTACTTTTCACAGACTCTTGAACGAGCCCTGATGCCTTTCTCGCCTTGTCCACCGAGCTTTCTCCCTTCTTATGAACTGATGAGCTTTCGAATAACAACGTTCCAGCGTAGCTGGGGGATTCCTCGCCAACCAATCTCCAAATTCAGAATCCGGATCCACTCCACGCATTACTGCCATCAAAATCGTGTGGTTGTTAGGATTGCTCATCTCAGTAGCAGCAATATGAAATCTTTGCAAGTATGCTTTCAATGACTCTCCTGGAGTTTGAGTTACACTTGATAAGGACATCACGTCCTTTGGACGAGTGGTGCGTATCCTGAATTGTTCTACGAATTTCATTGCTAATTCGTCGAAGCTGGATATAGATCATGGTGGGAGTCGAGTGAACCACATGTTGGCAATCCCGGACAAGGTGATTGGAAAACACCTACACTTGGTTGCGTCATTAGCTCTTGCAGAATCCATCATCCATCCGTACCTCATCACATGCTGCCTGGTGTCAGTCTTCCCTTCGTAGGCTGGAATGGCGGGCATGCTGAACTTTCTTGGGTATTCGGCCTGTAGATTGGTATCCGTGAAGGGAGTATGACTCTTAGACACTCCCCAGTCTTCATTAGTTAGACCTTTGTTTTCTTTCATCAACTGCCTGACCATAGCCGTCAAATCTGGGGTTTGTATGGAAGATGGGAGGTTGGGTTCCGTTCCACGGGACCGTGCAGGTTGATATCCCATCCGATTTGGGTCTTGGTTTCTAGTAGATCGATCAATAGCACCTGCATGTGCATCTTCATCTTTACGGCGTCTACGCCTAGGGGGTTCATCAGCAGATTCGAACTATCATCTTCAGAGAGGGGACAGGGCTACCTCCAGCATTCTGATGCTGCCGCTGACTAAGCTGAGTCATGAGGTCAGCATTGGCTTGCATTTGCTCACAAGTTTCCTTCTACTTTCCTTAAGTTCTCTTATCAAGTCATTGAATTCTGCTCGGGAAACAAATTCTGCTTGGTTTTGGTTGGAGGGCCCCGCACCTCGAATCGCTTGCTGATTGCTAGTTCCCAGTTGTTGCACACTAGCGGTTGGCATCTGCATTTTGAGAGGCTGGTCTAGTTCGTGCTCTCCCATGGTAGATTTGTTGGTTGTAACTCTGAGTAGAATCAACAGATGCCTTATAAATGATTATGGATCTCCTTCGGGGGATTTGTGAAATCCAGTAGGTGCAAAGTAGATCCTAATAGCCTGAGTTCAACTCTCAATGAAAGCACCAAAATGTTGGCACCAAAAGTGGTCACTAACACCCATAGAAAGATTATGTAGAGAGATAAATGAAGAAAGTAATTTAAAACAGAGAAGAGAACATAAATTTAAATGCCGAAAGTAAAAACACCAAATTTATAGTGGTTCGGCGTAACTGCCAACATCCACTTTGATGTTGATTTCCATTGATTTCTTGACTATTGATTACAGATACAATCCGTTTTTTGTTACTTGAATACAATTGCAAGGTAAAAGAAATAAGTCTGGAATGAGTCTTGAAAATGGCAGAGTTTCCCCAGTGTCCTCTAGAATCTCCTCCTTTTTCTATGCCCCTTCCCCTCTATTAATAGGCGAAGGTGGGTTGGACATCCCAGGTGGGCCTGGTAGCTAAATATCTTGGCCTGAGTGAAGTGGTCTCTCTGCACCGAACTAGAGAGGCCGAACGATCAAATGCCGAACGTCCAAATGCCGAACGTACCCCTCCATGCCATACAATCCCCTTTGGCCGAGCGGGTTAAGGCCCAACACACTGAATGCCGTGGGGAGCACTTGTGCCGAATGATGCTAGGAGATGAACCAGTGTCATGGCCGAATGATTGCTAGGCCGGACGAGATGAGGCCGAATGCTTTGAGTGTCGAACACTTCCCAATTCCGAACAAGGTGTGGATGCCGATCGATATGGAATGCCGGATGTCACTTGATGCCGACCAATGTCCTTGGCCGAACGTGACTTGTATGCCGAACGATGTCTTATGCTGGACCACTCTGCCATGCCGAGTGTGCTTGGGTGACGAGCGTTATGGTGCCGAACCACTTAAAGGCCGAGCGAGGTATCTAGCCGGACGATACCTTTGGTTGAACGAAGCCTTTGGCCGAACGAGGCCTTTGGCCGAGCGCTCCTATATGATGGTTGCAATGAAATGCTACACGAACCAGTTGGGCCAAACGATGGGCGTTCCGAGTACCGAGTTGCCTAGCCAAATCTCCAGGAAACATCATATATCATTGCAAAACAGTAACTGGGTATCAGTTCTCATAACTAGTAGTATTAGTTTTGCTAAAACTGACACTCAACATATTTTATGAAACAAAAATTAGTTCCAGTATTAGTTTTTGCTAACGCAACATATCATTATGATTATTTATTAGTATTGGTGTCAATTGTAGCATGTATAATAATAAACAAAACTGATATTAAAAACTAACCAAAACTGATACTAAAGCCCCTTATATCCAATCAAACAAATATTATCTCCAACCAATAGAAAGCATGTATCAATTCAATCATTTTGTTCAGTCAATTACACAATGATTATCAGATCCCATATATTATGCCACATACTTTGTTATAAATAAGTGAAATATACAAAATTGAACAGAACTGATATCACATAATGGAAAATGATACCATATTTTATACCAAAAAATGTGTAAAATGATACTAGATAACTGATACAAACAGTATGCAAAAAAATATCAAAACAAATGTTTGAAATAAATAAACAAATAAATAAACACCAGAACTGATACTATAAAAACATATAACTAATAATAAAACTGATACTATCATTTATACTAAGTAGCTGAAATTAAAATCAATTCGATAATATGCTATACTGGATACAAATTAATAACAAGGTTCAATGATAGTAAAGCACCAAAACAAGTCACACATCCACTTATTAATCTGTACAAATTCATAATGTAAAATCAAATCATATCCTCTTCAAAGCTTGACAATTCCGTTTATTATGACCAAATTGCTTACACTCGCCGCATCTATTTTGCTTATTTTGAAAATATGAAAATCCTCCTTTGTGCTTAATTGACGGTCTACCAGCGCCACGTTTCTCCTTTGGTGGCTTGATAACATCTTGAATACTACCATCAACAATAGGCCTATCATAATTTGGAATAGGATTTATAGCATTGGCATAAGAACAACGATAAGCATCAATAGTGAAATAATGCTCAACAAAATCATATACAGACAACTTAGACTTTTTCATACACTTTATAGCATGAGCACAAGGAAATCCTATAATTTTCCATTGGTTGCAACTACAGACCCGTTCCTTCAAATCAACACAATGAGAGTTTGGAGATTTCACTTCAAAACAAAAATCTGAAGATTTATAAACATCCCATCCAAATCCTTCTTCAATCAATTCACCTAAACGCAATTCCATAGAAGGACAAAGAGTTGTTTTCCACAAACGACAATCTTCTCTCCTTTTAGCCATTTGTTTCATAACCTTTACATGAATACCATCTAAACACAAAGTAATAGGCAATGCTCGTTCATCTAAAAACCAATTATTAAAAATTTCTACAACATTAGAACTATATTCACCATAACGTTTCCGTGGAAAAAAATAAATCCACCCACTTATCAAATGGCTTATCCTTTAAAAAATTTACACCAGCCACTCCACCAATTTGACAGAACTTAGAATGTATGCCTTCAAAGTCATAAAGATTAGAAGCTCTAGAACACATTTTGAAAAGACCAACATAGACGCATTTGCATTTTGGCTTTTACCGCTGAAAGAAGATTTTGTTCCATATGCAATAGCAATAACTGTAATAAGCTGCAAGAAAAACATCATGAACACCTGAAAGCAACCCTTGGTGACGATCTGACATAAAAACCAAAGTACGATTTTCTTGAAGCATTTGCTTTAAATGGTTCAAAAACCATGTCCAGTTATCCACATTTTCTATAGAAACAAAACTCATAGCTAAAGGGAAGAAACCTGCAAATGCAAAAATAATTTGTAAAAAAAACTAAAACTAATAATGACCATAAATCTAAATCAATTCATGAAACTGGTACTAACAGTAAAAAAACTAATACTGAAAACCTGATACAACCATTATTAAAATATTGATAGACACAACATTATGCATATTAATCTTCATTCTAACACAACAAAGTAACGAACATTAACATATATTATGATATAAAGGAAATTCCAATACTACACAACTGTATTTGATACCATATTTTAACATACTTGAAACTGATACTAACATTATACACAAGCTGGTACTAATCTCATGTTAACCAGTATAAAATTATGATATCAAATACAAACTTACAATTCAATACAATGAAAATTCTGATACTACAAACTTGTTAACTGTAAACTGTATATCTTAAAACTGATACCAACATAATACAAATTATGATAACAAATTAATATTAATGCTAATGCCAACTATTATGATCTCAATACAAATAAATCAAAACTGAAAACAAAGACATACCTTGATCACCATTTTTTGCAGTAGCACCCATCAACACACCAGGACGTCCCTTCAAGTGAGTGGCATCTAAGAATATCATAGGACGATAATACTTGAATCCAAGTAAACAAGCACCAAAAGCAATAACCACCCTCTCAAATTCATTACTACAAGGATCAACATCCATTTCAACATAACTATCTGGATTAGACTTCTTCACTGCTTCCAAATACCAACTCAAAACATTATAAGACAAAGCATCATTACCATGCAACTCCATTAATGCAAGTTGTTTCCTATGATAAGCATAACCGCAAGACAACTTAACATTGTATTCTCTTCTAAAATCAACTATAATATCATTAGGCTTTTTACTAGGACAATCACGGATTTCATCAATAATCAATGATTTAACAAACGAACTAAATATATGTGAATTATTTACATTTCTAACAACAGCTCCACAAGAATGATCAGCAACCATGTTTCTAATAAAAAACTTCTTCAAATCTCCTGAATCTCAAGAAGCATGGACTTTGAAAAAACAACCATCCTTATATGAAGAGCAAATTATAGTAACTCCTGTAGCACAATTCTTTAAGAATACTAATTCATATCCTTTTTGAATTTGATACGCCATCAAAAATTCTCTAAAATGCTCAGCTCCTCCAAAACAAAAACCAGCAAAATCAGAAATGCATAATTTCGACCCTCTCCTAAACATATCTTTTAAATAATTTTTACCGTTAACGACAACATTTGAACAGACGGACAAAGTAGAAGATGAAGAAGCACGAACATAAGATTAACTTGAAATAGAAGCACCATCAACATATTCCGATTCAGAGCCCTTAACCTTAACAGTAAAACCAAAGAAAGAACTTTTCTTGTATAACTGAAAACAAATTATGCCATGAATATCAGAATCAGTGTCAACCATAATAACTTTGTCCTCTACATAAGAAATCCGAATAGAAGAAGGAGTTAATTGAGACCAACATTGACATATCTCATTCTTCAAATCATAGAAAGAGCAATCGATAGACAATCGAGTGCTAATAGTGTTATTATTCAATACAAACAGACAAAGAAGACTGTTATCCCTATTGCCAAAAAAAAAATAAAAAATAAACATTAGTAAAAATATGTTCAATGTAGAACATTAATTATTCAATTTCGCAAAATCGATACCTACGGTATACAAAATTAATACCTAGTTACCGATAAAAAAAAATGATACTAAGAAAAAATAAAAATGATACCTAAACACTAAAACCAAAATATGATACTTTTCCACTCTATCACAAATTTATATACAACCCAAGCAGTAATACTTTTCCAATCATCCCAATATTAATGCATGAAAATGCAAGATAAATAAAATGAAAAGAAAATTAAAATACAACACTGCATAAAGAAAAGAATAATAATAAAAAACCTGCTGCTGCTTCCACAATTTGCCATAGACGAACGAACAAATAATGAGAACAACAACATTGCATATTATTTGTAAAAAAGATCACAACTACAAACCACGGTCGATTTTTTTTAAATCAAATAGAAAAACAACAAAAAATATAGTAATATAAGCATACCTAATTAATATAATTTGAAGAAAAATGAGATCACGGTACAAATATGAAAAGAACAAGATCAACAAAACGCACGAAAGGAAAAAATGATTGATGAAATACCATTAGGAGAAGGATGAAATTCAAATAACCAAACGAAATAGATCAATATTTTTATTGCGAGACAGAAATTTGATTGTGACTGAAAAATATGATCGCGACTGAAAAATTTGATCGAAAGAAAGAAGAAAAAGCGCGCGAAAGTGGGCTGGAAAGAAAAAATGATAATTTGTCCTTTAGAGAAAATTATTAACGGGCTGTCCTGCATTAAAAAAAGTCCTAAAAATTGTCCTTGAGGAAAATTTCTTGCAGAATTAAGTTACTAAATAATATCATTTAGTTATGCAATTATTCAATAAATAATTGTAGACATTTATGCAATTATGTCCAAAACTTGCATATATTTACGCAATTTTTTCGGTGAATAATTGTAGAAATTTCCGAAATTTTTTTGGTGAAAAATTGCGGAATTTTCCACAACATTTTTAAAAAAATGCAGAAATTTCCGCAATTTTTTGTTGAATAATTGCGGAATTTTCCGCAATTTTTTGAAAAAAATGCTAAAATTTCCGCAATTTTGTCAGTGAATAATTATGGAAATATCCACAGTTTTTTGATATAATTGCATAAATGTCTGCAATTATTCACTGAATAATTGCATAGTGCATGCCTTTATTCGGTAACTTAATTCTTGGGATCTAATTTACAAAAAAAAATTACTGGGTTTTTTGAGTATTTTGAAACTTGTTAGGGACTTGTGCCAAACTGTCCCTTTAAATAAATTGTTATTAAAATGGTTGAGGGAGTAATTTCCAATTTGAATAAATTTAAAGTAAATGTTGAAAAATGAATGAAGTTTATATTGTAAATTTTTGAATATTTAAACTTGAATATTTGAACTTTAAATTGAAATGGTTAAACTGGAATTGATTTCAATTGAATTTTTGGAATTTAAGATGATTTAAATAGATTTACGAAAATGGATGAAACTAATTTTATTATATAAAATAATTTATTATATATACAAACTATTTTCATTTAGTATTATATACATAAACTATTTTAACTTATAAAGTATTTTGATATATGTACTATTTTCAACATCTAAACTGTTTAGGTGGAAAGTGTTATGATTTCAAAATTGCTATGATTTCCCAAGTATTATGATTTCCAAATGTTATAATTTGAAAAGGGTTACGATTTCGAAAGTGTTACAAATTTGAAAGTGTTACGATTTCGGAAATGAATATGATTTAAAGTGTATAATGATACCAAATTGATATGGTTTGAAATTACATGATATTTTGATATGAATCATGAATTATTTGAAATGAAATGACCATAGTGTTATAATAACGTTTAGTTGTTAAAGAGACCGGGATCGGATATTGTCATACTCTCTACCAATACTAAAGACCACTTTAGTAACTATGTACATGATGGAGATTCCAGAATGAAGTAGGATGGTTTGGTGGCGATTCTATATGGTATTTACATAGACTTGACTCCCGTGAGTCAACTTGATGCGGTTAAAATAGGAGCTACGCCGGGCCAAGTGAGGTCATTCCTCCTATCGGACACATATCTTCGATACCATTCTATTACTTTTGTGATTTGATTGGGTGCATCTTTGATTTGGGAGTGTGTCACGAGGTGGGCAATAGTAGCTATTATGTGTTACCACCAGTCCGGATCTACAAACGGTATATCTACCCTGGCATTGCCTCAAGTGCCTTGTCGCATGCCATATCGTGCCTTCTACGAGGTTGTTTTGTACGGTACCTATGTGATGTCCTCTGGGTAAACCTCCTATTTATGGAGGAGCATACGACATTGAATAGACTATGAGAATATATAAAATGTGTTAAGGGTATATGTTAACCCTTAACGCTATTTTAATACTTTTACTTTACCACAGACATATTATAATAGCGTATATTACTACATAGTAGATAGTTCCACGGATCCTTAGAGGATGGCTATCCCAAACATCCTTTAAGTTACTTGTATTTCAGTTGACTTTTCACTTGAGTTGAATTTATTAATATAAGAATCTTAATCCTGACTCGAGTGTTTTGTGTTTTGCTTCACGCTCGGGTCAGACTGAGTGTCACAACATTTGAGACTCACCTTCGGAGCTTGGAGCTTTGCTGTAGATCCATCTATTCATCTTTCAACTATCCAGTAGTTTTGTTCAGACTTTTCGTTAGTTTGTATTTGAGACTATGTTGTATTTGATATATTCTATTGTATTTTATTTCAAACTCTGTTGTTTATATAGTAGCTTCATGAACTACTGTTTATCTATTCCGCTGCTTATTATTATATTACACTACGTCTGTGATTGATTTATTTACTGTATATGCTGAGTTTGCCAAATATAAATTAACAATCTGATATTTTGAGCAATTCAAATTTGACATGTGCAGATGCAAATGGTTTGAAATACCAGGTCGTTACATTTGGCTCAATTATAAATTTGTGCATTTATATCTATATATATTGGTTCATTGTAGCGCTATTCAAGTTATTGTTCTCAACATTTCGTTGAAGCGACCATAATCACTTTTATTTTGAAACATTTTCGAATTAAAGATTTTAACTTGAATTTTATCCTTGACATGTTATACTCAATATCACTTATAAAAGTTTGTGTCGAAACGTTTCATCATAACGAGTTCGTTGTTTCTATAAACAATTCTCTATCATTTCATAAATATGGAAGAGCACCTCAAACAACCATTTAGTCATATCAATTTGGATTTTATATTTTCTCCATGTATCAAATACATAAAAAAACACAATATCATACACAATGCAACCTGTATGATAATTTCTATTGCCTGCATAAGGAATCCGACTTACATGTCCTTTTAATAGGGTGATCTTGTATATCATTTTGGGACAATCCCGGTATCTTTTATACTCACCATAAAAGACATCATTTACAATCCAAAATTGATTATTAAAACAACTAAAGTTGATTTTCATACAAGCATATTGTTAAAATCAATAATGTGTCGTTTACTTATAGTTTAGAAATCAATGTACCTTTTAACGTTCTTTCTTGTGAACACATGCTTCCTCTGCACTTTGATTGAAAATCAAACTATTTGATATTTGTATCAAAATACTTATTCAATCTTGATGCTTATAAAATGATATATTCATATCATTCCTTGGATCATATCTGTAACAACCCACATATTTTACGATTGAATATTTAAATAATTTATTTAAAATAATTCATCGTTAGTCGGATTATTGTCCGAAAAGCTACTTTTTGCAAACAGTCGAATTAGGACTCGAGACTACCCCCATTGAGTTCAAAATGATGTTTGTGACCTTTTT
Source organism: Allium cepa (assembly GCA_030765085.1). NCBI lineage: Eukaryota > Viridiplantae > Streptophyta > Magnoliopsida > Asparagales > Amaryllidaceae > Allium > Allium cepa. The sequence goes on along the minus strand of CM060945.1, from coordinate 125,885,231 downwards.
GAGTATAAAATTCGATAAGTTTGGAGTTAGAGGAATTGTGCTACTTTTTCACTTAGGGCTTTGGTTTGGTTTCAGCCCATTAGACCCTAGCTTCACCCCATCTTCTCTTCATTCCTTCATAATTTTCCTAATACTCAAGCTTTAGCAACAATGGAGAGGGGAATGAGAAATTAAAACTCCAAGCCCTAAATATCTTTGCAAAATCCAAGCTTTAACTCCAAATTCATAGAAGAAGCTTTGGTAAGCCCTCTTTTTCTTCTTCTCCGACTCATTCTCCTTTCAATTTCAGAAATTCCTAAACCTAACTTAGGAAATGTTTCTTTTTTTAAGCTTAGATTCAAGCTTGTTGGGGGTGGAATTGAAGCATGATTGTTCTTGCCATTCCTCTATAGCTTCTTCTTCATTTGTTTTGGGTTTAAAGGTGAGATTTTTATCTCACGTCTTTGTCTATATTTATCCTTGTTGTAAGGTATGAATTCCTAACACTTATACATGTGCAACTGCTTTTGATTTGGATTGCTTTGGTGTATATTCCATTTTTTAGTGTTTTGAAGTCAAATCTTTAAAAATCATAACTTTGATGTTTGATTATGCTTTTGGTGATGCATCGAGGAGCCTATAGGGCCGGGTTGTCGATTGGCGTAAACCCTTAGCGCCCGTTACTCGCCCGATTGCAAATTGAGAGAGTTTGCACTTCAATAAAAATAGGTTAGGAATGCAGGAAAACAATGTTCAATCGACTGAAATCTTCGAGTCAGTCGACTGAGCTGAAGCTGAGAATTTTTAGGATCTGCATTCAGTAGACTGAACCCTCTGAGTCAGTCGACTGAACTAAAACCCGAGAATTTTCTGGGTCTTTGTTCAGTCGACTGAACCCTCTGAGTCAGTCGACTGAGCTCCTCTTATTTTCCCTGTTTTTCTTATTTATGCCTATTTTTCTTAGTTTCCACTTTTTAATCGATTCTTCTTTCTCCGACTAGTTGTTATCACCTTGTTGGCTTTGATGGCATCTTCTTTGGAATTTTTGGGAATATCCATTCTGATGGATTTGGTATCGATTTCTTTGGATTTAATTCACGTCTTCGAATGTGGATTTTTTGTGATTGATTGTTTCCACAATCATTTCTTTGATTTGTCACTTTAAAAATATGAAGGTATCAATACTAGTAGTAAATATCAAAGCTCATTCTTCAAAATGATTTCAACACTATTTTGTTACAAGGCTCGTTTCTTAAACCGTTTACCAATCTACTAGTATATACAAACTTTTACCTCACTCGTATGAGAAATCTAATTAAACGGCTTAGTAAAACAAGTGGTATGAAACGCTTGCGTTTACTTTATTGGTTAATTCTTGGACTTATTCGATTGAATTTCTTATGACAATTTTCGAGGGGAGATCTACAATTTGTTCGTACATATTTAAGTTAAGCTAGTGGTTATGGGACATGTAGCTAAGCTCATATATTTACTAGCTTAGTATAATTGACACTTCTTGATGATCGATATGATCATTTTTGTCATTTAGACTAGCAATGTGCGATGTCTCTTTGTCTGCGAGGGAGACTAAACCCCGTTTCTGTGGAGCTTCGTCTCAAATTGGTGGGGTAGCGACCCATGGTCTTCGGACCGTTTTGTGGAGCTTCGGCTCAAAATTAATGGTTAGCAACCGTGGAATAGAATTCTGTTTTGTGATACACGTGTTGGTGAGTTTTCATGCTCCCGTTTTGTGATAGGCCTCCCCCTTTTTGTGATTTCTGGATTTCCATTGATGATTTCTAGAATTTGTGTTTCACCAATTTTCGTGATTTACATTGATAAGTTTTATCAATATTTATGCGTTGGTGAATTTGTGTGTCATTAACTTTGTGATTGGCTTGGATATAATTGTCAATATTTATGGTTAGTGAATAAAAATAAAGAGTATGGCATTATTTTTTATCTTTGAGAAGATTCTCGCGATATTGGTTAATCTCTAGTTGATTTTCAGTTACATACTTATCACTGTATGGCTTTATGGTTATCATATGTTTTTGTCATATTTCTTATTTTATATCATTTCATTTGATATTTATAGTTAGACCGATCCGTTTATTCATTTCTTATTAAAAAATACTCGGTCAGACCGAGATGTTACAGGTGCTTCTGCTTGACTCCTCATCTGGGATTATTATCCTGACTTTTGGCTAACTACTTAGATTAGTAGTTTTTGGTTGTATACATTTAAGATATAGAGTCATTGATGTATACTTATTCTTTTGTGTAGCACTTGCAACGATTCTTTTGTGATATTGTGGATCTTGTTTGACCACTACTCTGATATACGCTTTTATGTGCAATATTCATATTTGTTTCTGCCTTTGAGATATGAACTTCTGTGACTGATTTGTGTTATGCTTATTTCTATATTTGTTTCCGAAGATATTATAGCCACTGTGTAGTAGCTTTGAGTTTGCAACGGTATGTCGGATTTCCTTTTAAGATGAAAAGTTATATTTTTATCCAGCATATCGGTACACGCACAAAGCAATTATACAGATGGTCGCTCTTTAACAGCCTTATTCTCCGCGCTAGTTGGCGACATTACTCCTTAGTGTTCTTGGCTAGCATGGGTATAGAGGTGGGGCGTCACAGCTTGGTATCAGAGCGAAACTTCGAAACAATGTAGAATAATTTAACAAGGATCATCGTCCTAAGTCATTCTTAGGAGTCATACCTTAGGATTTAATTCGAGTCTTCATACCGTCTCATCCAGTTTTCTATTGTGATACCTTGTTTTATCAATCATTATTATTTGATATTCATTTTTTGAATAACCTTTTTATTCTTCTTACTTTCTTAAAGAAGAAAAATGGTTAGACCTGGTCATCCCAACGCCGGTCAATCTAGTGCTACTCCCCAAGATGGAGTATTTATCAGTGCACAACAACTTCTTGATCTTGTAAAGAATGCTCAAGCTGCCGGACCCATTCCAGAGCCTACTCACCCTAAATCCGGGTTAGCACGCTTTTGCAGTGATTATACCAACTTGGGTGGGAAGCCATTGATGGGTTCCGAAAGCGTTATTCAAGTCCAAGCTTGGCTTAGGTCATGCGATCGCATCTTTTCTCGCATGAATCTTATTGATCTTCACCGAGTTTAGGTGGCCTCTAGTATGCTCCAAGAAAGAGCATTAGATTGGTACGAGCTTTTGATTTTTGAAATAAATGAAGCGGATCTTACTTGGGAGAAATTCCGGGAATGATTCGAATTAAAATTTGTGCCAGAAGCTGATAAGGTGACATTGGCTCGTCGTTTCATTGACCTTGTTCAAGCTGAATCCTTTGTGGCAGATTATGTCGCATCGTTCGAGTCACTTTCTAAATACGGGGTCGAATACATAAAGACCCAATTAAAGAAGAATCAGAGATTTTTCTATGGCTTGAACAAAAATGTCAAAAAGCCATTACTTCTGAAATTAGAAGTTTCTTTTGATCAACTCATTGATATCGCTCTTCGTCTTGAAGAGGCCGATAGGGAGAGTGATGTTGAGGTTGTGGGTGCCAAACCAAACTTCAACAACAACAAGAAAAGGCCTAATAAGTTCAAAGGTCCTTATCCCAATAAGAAAGGGAAGCAAGCAACTCCGATGGCAAAGACGTCTACCTCTAGTAGTGGGCAATGCTACAATTGTGGTTCTAAGGACCATTATGCAAATAAGTGTTCAAAGCCACGTGCTTGTCGCTATTGCAAAAGCTCAGATCATTATTTATCCGCATGCCCCAAACTCCAAAACAAGAAGGAGGGAAAGCTTAATGTGGTGCAAACTCCTAATAACACTTCTCGTGGTCAAGGTATTTCTCATTTTATCCTTGATGGAATTATTGTGTTTCGTGATCATCCTATTTGAGTTCTTTTTGATACGGGTGCGTCCCATTCTTTTATATCAAAAGAACTTGTTGATACTTTTTCTTTGAGTGTTATTGCTTTAATGACTTCTTTGGGAATCGCGAATCCGGTTGGTGGATCCACAACAATTAGTTTGCTTTGTAAAGATGTCGAGATTATTTTGTGTGATTTTTCTTTCCGAGCCGATTTGCATGTTATGCGCTACTTAGGCTTTGGAATGATTTTGGGAATGGATTGGCTTAACCGCTATGAAGCTCAAATCCTATGTCCTGAGCGGACTATTCATCTTCGACATCCTCAATCTATTAAGCAGATTTCTATTGATCTTAAAGATTCAAATTCCAGCTTGGCTGCATCTTTATATTGTTTAAATCCTTATGATGACGATAATGATGATGAGGAAGATGTCATTTCTCTTATTCACGTTGTTCATGAATTTTCTGACATATTTGAGCCCGTGTTAGGATTACCACCTAAGCGAGCAATTGAATTCAAAATTAATCTAATTCCTGGAGCTTTACCTATTACTTGTCCTCCTTATCGTACGTCCAATAAAGAAAATGAGGAGATGCGCAAACAATTATCTGAATTGGAGACGAAGCAATTTATTCGCTCTAGCTCCTCTCCTTGGGGAGCATGGGCTATTTTTGTGAAGAAATCCGATGGTACAATTAGGCTTTGCATTGACTACCGCAAGCTTAATGATCTTACTATCAAATATAAATATCCTTTACCTCTGATGATTTATTTGACCAACTTAGTGGTGCTAAAGTCTTTTCACAATTGGACTTGGCTACCGGTTTTCATCAGCTTCGTATTACAGAGGATAACATTCCTTTGACATCGTTCCGTACTCGTTATGGATCTTATGAATGGCTTGTTATGTCATTTGGTTTAACAGATGCTCAAGCTTATTTCGTTGACCTTATGAATAGAGTTTTCAAAGACTTCCTCGATTGATTTGTTCTCATCTTTATTGATGATATTCTTGTGTATTCTAAAACCGAGGAGGAGCATGGAAAGCATCTTCAGATTGTGTTGGAAACTCTTAGGAGCAATAAATTGAAAGCAAAATTTTCTAAATGCCACTTTTAGCAATCTCGGGTGAAGTTTCTTGGTCATATCATTTCCGAATCCGGAATTTCCATAGATCCTTCAAAGATTGAAGCGATTCAAAATTGGAAGAGACCGGAGAGTGTGACGGAGATCCGTAGTTTTCTTGGATTGGCAGGTTATTACCGCCGTTTCATAAAATACTTTTCCAAAATTTCTGTGCCTCTTACTAGTTTGACAAAGAAGGGAGTTAAATACTTTTGGTCGGACAAATGTGAAGCTTCTTTTCAGAAATTAAAAGAACTCCTTTCCGATGCTCCTATTCTTGTTATTCCCGAGGAGAATAAAGATTTTATTGTTTATACCGATGCTAGTCGTGTTGGTTTGGGAGCCATTCTCATGCAATGAGAATTTGTTATTGCTTATGCTTCTAGGAAATTGAAGCCAGCCGAGACTAGATATGCCACTCATGATTTAGAGCTCGCAGCTATTATTTTCGCTCTTAAAATTTGGCGTCATTTTCTTTTGGGAGAGAAATTTGTTCTCTATACCGATCATAAATCTTTGAAGTATTTATTTTCTCAGAAGGAACTTAATTTGCGTCAACAACGTTGGCTCGGGTTCCTTGCATCTTATGATCTTGACATTCTTTATACTCTCGGAAAGGGAAATCGTGTTGTCGACGCCCTTAGCTGAAAGCTACAAGCGGTTGTTTCCATGATGATATCCGAATGAAATGACCTCGAACTTTTATCCACTTGTGTGATTCGAGATCGTGAGTCTGATTTATGTTCATCTTTGGCATTATGTAGCCTTGAGGCTTATCCTTCTCTTTTAGACCGCATTCTTGAAGCTCAAAAGCTAGATCCCAAATTGGCTCTTCTTAGCCAAAGTTGTAGGGATAAAATTGGTATTGAGAGTCTGAAAGACTTTAATATTGATTCTCGTGGCGGTATTCAAAAATTTGGCAGACTTATCGTGCCAAATATTAGTGATCTTCATAAAGATATTTTAGAAGATTCTCATCGTTCTAAATTTACATTCATCCCGGTAATAGTAAAATGTATTCGGATATGAAGCGACATTATTATTGGGATGGAATGAAATCTGATATTGCTAACTTTTTTAAGCATTGCATGACTTGCCAACTTGTCAAGGCCGAACATCAAAGGACTGGTGGGTTATTGCAACCTTTAGAGATTCCAATTTGGAAGTGGGATCAAATTTCCAAGGACTTTATTGACGGCCTTCCCCGTTCTCGTTCGGGTCATGATAGCCTATGGGTGATAGTTGATAGACTTACTAAATCTGCCCATTTTATTCCCGTTCGGTCCAATCGGACCGTTCCACTTTTGGCCAAGCTCTTTATTAAAGAAATTATTAAATTGCATATGAGTTCCTACTTCTATTGTTAGTGATCGTGATCCATTGTTTACTAGTGGATTTTGGAAGAGTCTTCAAAAAGCTTTGGGAACGATGCTTAATTTTAGCACCGCTTATCATCTTCAGTCCGATGGACAAACCGAACGTGTGAATCAAACTCTTGAAGATCTTCCTCGTACATGTGTTCTTGATTTTGGTGGAAGTTGGGAAGATCATATTTCTCTTGTTGAGTTTTCCTATAATAATAGCTTCCAATCTACTATTGGGATGACACCTTTTGAGGCACTCTATGGAAGGCCATGCCGATCTCCTTCTTGTTGGCTTGAGGCCGGTGAGAAGCTGGTTTTAGGTCCAGATTTTATTCGTGATTCCACAGAGAAGATTGACCTTATTCGTCATAGGATGAAATAAGCTCAAACTAGGAAAAACTCCTACGCCGATAACCTAAGAAGGAAATTAGAATTTTCTGTGGGAGATTTTGTGTTTGTTCGTGTTTCACCTGTGAAGGGTGTTGTGCGTTTCTGTTGATCGGGAAAGTTAGCACCTCGATATATTGGTTCATTTCCCATCACCGAACGTATTGGTTCCATGGCTTATCGCCTTTTATTACCGGTTGAGTTTTTTGCCATTCATGACGTGTTTCACGTTTCTCAATTACGGAAATGCCTTCGAGATTCTGATTTCATTCTTAAGCCTGGTGTTGTGGAAGAAATTGAAGTTTCTCCTGATTTGACTTATGAGCAATATCCTATTCGTATCATTGCTTCGGAGATTAAACGCCTTCGAAATAACGATGTCCCTCTTGTGAAAATTCAATGGTCCTCAAATCCTAGAGATAGTTCTTGGGAATCCAGAGAATTCATCAAGCGAACACATCCGGACTTACTTTCTCATGCTCTTTGAGGTGAACTTCTTATTCCAAATTTCTTCTTTTGTGTTGGTATGCTTTTATGGTTGTTACATTTGTTCATTTATTTCTTATGATTGCGAGGACGCAATTTCTTTAAGGCTGGAGTCTGTAACAGCCCGCATATTTTACGAATGAATATTTAAATAATTTATTTAAAATAATTCATCGTTAGTCGGATTATTGTCCGAAAAGCTACATTTTACAAACAGTCGAATTAGGACTCGAGACCACCCCCATTGAGTTCAAAATGACGTTTGCGACCTTTTTGAGTATAAACTTCGATAAGTTTGGAGTTAGAGGAATTTTGCTACTTTTTCACTTAGGGCTTTGGTTTGGTTTCAGCCCATTAGACCCTAGCTTCACCCCCTCTTCTCTTCATTCCTTCATAATTTTCCTAATACTCAAGCTTTAGCAATAATGGAGAGGGGAATGGGAAATTATAACTCCCATCCCTAAATATCTTTGCAAAATCCAAGCTTTAACTCCAAATTCATAGAAGAAGCTTTGGTAAGCCCTCTCTTCTTCTTCTCCGACTCATTCTCCTCTCAATTTCAGAAATTCCTAGACCTAACTTAGGAAAGGTTTCCTTTTTAAGCTTAGATTCAATCTTGTTGGTGGGAATTGAAGTATGATTGTTCTTGCCATTGCTCTATAGCTTCTTCTTCATTTGTTTTGGGTTTAAAGGTGAGATTTTTGTCTCACATCTCTGTCTATATTTATCCTTGTTGTTAGGTATGAATTCCTAACACTTATTCATGTGCAATTGCTTTTGATTTGGATTACTTTGGTGTATATTGCAATTTTTAGTGTTTTGAAGTCAAATCTTTAAAAATCATAACTTTGATGTTTGATTATGCTTTTGGTGATACATCGAGGAGCCTATAGGGCCGGGTTGTCGATTGGCGTAAACCCTTAGCGCCTGTTACTCGCCCGATTGCAAATTGAGAGAGTTCGCACTTCAATAAAAATTGGTTAGGAATGCAGGAAAACAGTGTTCAGTCGACTGAAATCTCTGAGTCAATCGACTGAGCTGAAGCTGAGAATTTTCAGGATCTGCGTTCAGTCGATCGAACCCTCTGAGTCAGTCGACTGAACTGAAACCCAAGAATTTTCTAGGTCTGTGTTCAGTCGACTGAACCCTCTGAGTCAGTCGACTGAGCTCCTCCTATTTTCCCTGTTTTGCCTATTTATGCCTATTTTGCTTAGTTTCCACTTTTTGATCGATTCTTCTTTCTCCGACTAGTTGTTATCACCTTGTTGGCTTTGATGACATCTTCTTTGGAATTTTTGGGAATATCCATTTTGATGGATTTGGTATCGATTTCTTTGGATTTAATTCACATCTTCGAATGTGGATTTTTGGTGATTGATTGTTTCCACAATCATTTCTTTGATTTGTCACTTTAAAAATATGAAGGTATCAATACTAGTAGTAAATATCAAAACTCATTCTTCAAAATGATTTCAACACTATTTTGTTACAAGGCTCGTTTCTTAAACCATTTTCCAATCTACTAGTATATACAAACCTTTACCTCACTCTTATGAGAAATCTAATTAAATGACTTAGTAAAACAAGTGGTATGAAACGCTTGCGTTTACTTTATCGGTTAATTCTTGGACTTGTTCGATTGAATCACTTTTGACAGTTTTCGAGTGAAGATCTACAATTTGTTCGTAAATATTTAAGTTAAGATAGTGGTTATGAGACATGAAGCTAAGCTCATTTATTTACTAGCTTAGTGTCATTGACACTTCTTGATGATCCATAATGATCATTTTTGTGATTTAGACTAGCAATGTGCGATGTCTCTTTGTCTACGAGGGAGACTAAACCTCGTTTCTGTGGAGCTTCGGCTCAAATTGGTAGGGTAGCGACCCATGGTCTTCGGACCGTTTTATGGAGCTTCGGCTCAAAATTAATGGTTAGCCACCATGGAATAGCGTCCCGTTTTGTGATATACGTGTTGGTGAATTTTCATGCTCCCGTTTTTTTATAGGCCTCCCCCTTTTGTAATTTCTGGATTTCCATTAATGATTTCTAGAATTTGTGTTTCACCAATTTTCGTGATTTACATTGATAAGTTTTATCAATATTTGTGCATTGGTGAATTTGTGTGTCATTAATTTTGTGATTGGCTTGGATATATTTGTCAATATTTATGGTTTAGTGAATAAAAATAAAGAGTATGACATTATTTTTTACCTTTTAAAAGATTCTTGTGATATTGATTAATCTCTAGTTGATTTTCAGTTACATACTTATCACAGTAGGCTTTGTGGTTATAATATGTTTTTGTCATATCTTTTATTTTATATCATTTCAATTGATATTTATAGTTAGACTGATCCGTTTATTATTTTCTTATTAAATAATACTCGGGTTAGACCGATATGTTATATGTGCTTCTGCTTGACTCCTCATCTGGGATTATTATCCTGACTTTTGGCTAACTACTTAGATTAGTGGTTTTTGGTTGTATACATTTGAGATATAGACTCATTGATGTATACTTATTCTTTTGTGTAGCACTTGCAACTATTCTTTTGTGATATTGTGGATCTTGTTTGACCACTACTCTGATATACACTTTTATGTGTAATATTCATATCGTTTTCCGCCTTCGAGATATGAACTTCTGTGACTTATTTGTGTTATGCTTATTTCTATATTTGTTTCCGAAGATATTATAGCCACTGTGTATTAGCTTTGAGTTTGCATCGGTATGTCGGATTTCCTTTTGAGATGAAAAGTTATATTTTATCTGGCATATCGGTACTCGCACAAAGCAATTATACAGATGGTCGCTCCTCAACCGCCTTATTCTCCATGGTAGTTGACGACATTACTCTTTAGTGTTCTTGGCTACCATTAGTATAGAGGTGGGGCGTCACAATATCCAAAGACTCACAAACCCAATATCGCTCCCACTTACTTCGAGGCATTTTTGATTAATATGTGTAAACGGCCTACTCTAAATCATTATTTAGAAATTTCTACTTCAATATATAAGTACCAAACATTAAGTCTTATCGAGTGATAATGTAACGACCCAAGATTTTTGACATCTCGAGTTGTGAATATTAATTTATAATATTCAATAATATTGTATTTTTATATACAATATTCCCATTAATCAATAATTGTATACAATTTTTCAAAACCAGTATAATTTGAATTTTCAGATCTATGTTTAAAATACAGATCGATTTAAATGGAATTTCTTATATATGTATATTTTCTTTTAAAGGTAAAATATGTATATATTTTTCCTTTTGTTTTGGATAGAATATGTGTATTTTGTTTAGAGACAAAATATGTATATTTTATTCTAAAGATAAAATATAATAGAGAATTAAATAAATTGGAAAATCAAATGCATATATTTTACATATAGGAATAATAAATTTATATGTATATAAAATTTTGGATAGAAATTGATAATGAAGTAGGGAAGAATATTTTTGATTTTGATAATATAAACAATATTGTTTATATTAAATAAAAAGAATTTTTATGTAACGACCCGTAAATTTTTGATAATTTAATTGTTAACTTTATTAAGTTTTTGTTATCTAATATTGAAAAAAGATAGAAATTTGTGATTCATTAATGAAATAATAACTTAAATGAGAGGTAATAATGCTAATCTAAGTTAGTTATTAACTATTTGAATGAAATTACAATTAATGGAATTGGTGTAAATGTTATACTAGGCTATAAATTGAATATAAGAAAAATAAACATAAATATTGAATCAATTAATGAATTAGTATATATTAAGTGGTACGTTAAATGAAATCAATGTTCAGTGAGTAATCATATTATTTTTGGAAATGGTAAACTTATAAAAGTGTGATTAAGAGTGAATGACAACAATAATTATAAGTTATCGATATATTTAATCCGTTAAATTGAATTTGGGATCAATTGTAATAAATCTAACGTAATATTACGTTGATGTAAGTTAAGGTAATATTTGAAAATAATGTTAATTTATTCATGTTATGACAATTAGTTGAATTAAAAGAATAGAAATAAAGATTCATCAATTTGTTGGAATTTAATACAATAATAATTTGATTAATTGCAATTAAATGAAATTAAGTATTTAAATATTACGTTAATAGAGATAAAGATGAAATTTGAGGTAATTAATTAATAGATCATGAATCAATGTTAATTTCATCTATTTGATAAATAGGGATTGGATGGTAGGATGAAAGGTCAATTAAATGGAATTATTGAAAATTTAATTTATAATTTCTGAATTTAATGAAATTGAAATTAAACATTGAAATTGATGAATTAATCAACTTTAAATTGACATCTAAATTTATTTAAATTATTTGTGAATGGTTAAGAAATCAAAAATGATAGAAATTGTAAATTACTAAAATTTAAATTGGAAAGTGATTTAATTAATTAATTATTAATTTATTTAATTAACTTGAAAAATAGCCATTTTGGCCGCTGACTCGGATTTCGATGAAACCAACTTCATTGAATAAGTAGCGGTGAATTATTATAGGATTTCAAGTTTCGTAACGATCAAACTTATCGTTTGATCGTACGGACTCAACAAGACTAGAAATCAATTAGATTGGAATCAATTTGAAATAAACTGATTTTTTACGTAACTTCTTCGTACGGTGGAATTAGGACTTGAAACCTATTCCACTGAGTTTAAAATATTCAAAAACATCTATTCTGATATATGGGTTGACCCATTTGCATTTCGAAGTCGAAACGGGCTTTTCGGGTCATTATCGTTCAATTTTCCAAATGAAATCCGACTCATTATTTCTATTTTCTAGCATACCTATAAATATATAGTTATAAACCCTATCCACTCCTCATATTCATTTGTCTGTACGTACATCCCCTTCTCAATTCCTCATTCCAATGGCAGAGAATCAAAATCCTAAATTCAAATTGCAATTTCTACTCCAAATTAAATTTCAAAAATTTAAACTCCTCAAATAATATCGAATTTTATATCAATCTGAAGCCCTCGATAAGCACAAGTTTAATATGCTATCTTTATTCGATTCTGGTTTCTATCTTTCCAGAAATCGCGAATTAATTCTCGGTCGTTCTTTTCATCGCGATCGATTGCAACCGGTAGCCAAATTGATTTGTGGGTTTTGTCGAGATCATCGAGTGGAGTTCATCGGTATGTTTTGTTTCGCGAATTGATGGATGGATTTAGCATAAAAATTCAATTAGGTTAACCTTGTTATGGCGGCTGGTGGGGGCATTCGTCGGTTGGAACTTGGTGGATGGTTGGTGAGAGGCAGGGCGAGCCTGTCGTGCCCGCGCTATGACCCACGGCGGCGATAATCGCGGCGATCTGGGCGGTCAACGATGGGTCTTGACCGACTTCAGGTTCGTTTCGCGTACGTTAATTGGGTTTCGGCTCGGCTAGGTTTTGTTGAGCATGTGGAGAAGGTGAGGTGTCTTTCTTTTGTTTTTTTTAATTTGAAATATTGAAATTCAAATCTTTTAGCTGCAATAACTTTTGCATATGAGGTCAAATTAATGCGTGGTTTGATCATGTGGGTTCGTATTGAAATTTCGGACACTTTGACATTTGTTCGGATGGATTCTGAGACCGTTTGATTTTTGGATTTAATTTGAATTTAAATTCAATTTAAATTCGAAGGTGAGTGTTTTACCCACTCACAACTTTTAAAAATTTCTTATGTTTGTTAAATTTGATTTATGATGTGATTAGGAATTTATTTATGATTGTTTGGTATATTTTTAATCATCATCTCAGTTAAATTGAATTTATTTGAATTAAATTGTAATTCAATTTATTATTGCATATGAACTGCTAGTTAAATACCTGTTATTTATTATCAGTTTCTATTTTGATATTTATGGATTGTTTTGGATGATGATTGTGATCGATGTTGATTGTTGAAATTGGTTGAATGGATGTTTAGTTTATATCATTATAAACTGCAAGTTCATTATGGATTATTATTAATTTGGGATTGCGGTTTGAAATGATATACAACCGTAAAATATTAAATTATGGATCGAAATGACAAATGTCCGTATCACTTGATCATAGAATAGAAAATTATATACAGACACCGTGGTCTATACATAAAAATATTTTGAAATGATTTCTATGGTTTTGTAAAGAAATGTATGGTTTTATAAAAATACTGATTTTAGATATTACGTAAATGTTATTTTATTTTTGATTTTAAACTATGTATAAATTTATTTTAATATAGAATAAGTTTGATAATAAAGTTTGATTTTATTGAAGATAATATGGTTAAGTATTAAAATTATATTTTAATATGGAGTTTACAATTATTTTAATAAATTAAGGTTGAAGATAAATTTGAAATTGAATTCATTTAAGAACCAAACTCAAATAAGTTTGATTAGAAATTTATTAAATTTGAAATTATAAAAGATATGATTTTTATAACTTGATTTTGTTTAAGATGATTGCGTTTGAATATTTCAAGTTTAAATTAATTGATTGAACATTTAGTGATTTCGAATTTGGAGTTTATTTAAAAGATATTGGATTTGGTAAGTAAATATTTCAAAACTGAATAATAATGAAGTTAAATTAAGGTATATACGAAGTTATCAAATTTAGTTTTGAAAGGGTGGAATATTTAAAGCTTTGAAATATATGAAAATTGAAATGGTTTATTTAAGATTCAAATCTGTATTTGAAATCGATATAAATTGAAATGGTTTATTGAAAACTGAATTGAGTTGAAATTTATGAATTGAGATTTGATATAAATTGAATTTTTGGATTCAAGTTGATTTGAATCAATTTGCGAAGTTGAGGAAATTATTTTATTTTATAAAGTAATTTTAAATTTAAAACTATTTTATTATATATAATATTTGAATATCTAAACTGTTTAAGTGATGAAAGTTATGGTTTCGAAGCTATGAATTTCAAAGTATTTTGTTTTGAAAATGTTATATTTTCAAGTGTTTGGTTTCGAAAGTGTTATAACCTTGAAAATTCTATGATTTTGAAAATGGATATATTTGAAATGGAAATGATATCATATTTGGTTTTGAAATGGAAATGGTATGGTATTGATATGATTTTGAAATGACAATGATATTTTGGTTTTGAGGTATAAACTATTTTGAAATGACCGTGGTGTTATAATAACATTTGGTGGTTAAAGAGACTGGGATCGGAAGTTGTCATACTCTCTGCCAACTTCGAAAACCACTTTAACAACCGCGTACGCGGTGGAGATTCCCGAATGAAGTAGGATGGTGGCGACGTTCTATCGAGGTATATATGTGGACCCGACTCCTATAAGTTGGCATAAAGTGGCTAAAGCAGGAGCAATTGACGGGAAAATGAGGTAGCTCCTCTGATCAGACACACTCCTTCGATACCATTCTATTACTTTGTGATTGATTGGGTGCAACTATGATTTTTGGGAGTGTGGCTCGAGGTGGGCAGTAGTGGCTGCTATGCGTTACCACCGATCCGAAAGTGTAATTGATATATCTACCCTGGCATTGCCTAGTTGTGTCATGTCACCTACCCTAGCGTGCCTTATACGATTTTGTTCTGTACCATACCTATGGAGTGCCCTCTGACGACACCCAATACGAGAGAGATTACGGTACTGTATAGACTATGGGAATATATAAAATGTGTTAAGGTGAAAAATGTAAAGCCTTAACGCTATTTTTAAATGTATTATATTTTACTTTAGACATTATTATAATAGTGTATTACTACATTGTAGAAAGTTTAACGGATCCTTAAGAGTTGTGAATCCCAGATAGTTTAACGGATCCTTAAGAGTTGTGAATCTCGAACATCTCTTAAGTTACCGCACTCACGTTAGACACTGGAAAGGAGATGTCAAACCCCATAAACATCTCTGACGTTGTTCCACTCATATTTATTTACCGTTAATTTAACTTACATAAGATCTTTTATTTCTGACTCGAGTGTTTTATCTTTTCAAATTCGCTCAGGTCAGCCTGAGCATTTCAGGATTTAAAGACGTTATTTCTGGAGGACGAAGAAGAAGATAGTATTACTATTATTTATTATATTATTCCACTACATTCGTACTGTTCCACTGCATTGATATTCAACTCCGTTATAGTTAACTCTTATTTTGTAATGTGTAAGTATAATCATATGTTTTGTGTACAGCTTCATGAACTGTTATTTGATTATTATATTTTGTCATTCTGCTATGAGATTCTGTTTTGTTTTCTTTCTTTCTTCTTATTTTCTTATTTACCTCAATAACAATTCGCCCTTTTGTATGGTTTGAGTTGGCACGTGCGTCTGCTTAAAGCGTACAAAATGGCGGATGTTACACTTGGAATCAGAGCTTTGGTTTAGCGAAAACCTTAGCTTTGTGGGGTCTGATTCTTTATTAGTAGGGTAGCAATACCCTATGATGAATCGCTGAAAGTGTATATATGAGAGAGCGTATTTGCTAGTGTATAAAAGGGGTTTTATATTGTGTTAATTTGTTCCGTTTTGCATTTATAAATTCTAGTTGGTGCATAGGACGCTATGACATCGATAGGGATTTCTAAACACTTAATAGGACAGACTGACACAATATTTGTTTTGAAATATAGGTAAATGGAATAATTTTACCCATTGTATATTTTTATATATAAAATAATGATTTATAAATGATATATATTTGGCTATAATATATTTGGTTGTTAGGAAGTGAAAATTTATAAATATTGGTTGGAAATTAGATTTGGAAATAAGATAACTGGAAATTTGAAATTTTGAATTTAAGTTCCGTGGTTTTGAAAATTTATTTTGAATGATATTGGAATATAATGATAATATTATCAAAAGTATTTTCTAATATAAATATTACAATATAATTTGAAAGAATTGTTTTAAAGAGATTTTGGAAAGAAATAAGTTCTGTACTCCCCTCTCTGTCGCTGGAAAATAATTTAAGTGATGAGTGCACGCATCATCGACATTTATTTTCGAGTTTCTAAGTGGGAAGGACACTGTAGTAGTTTTACTACAGATTTATTTTGATAAACGAATATAAATTTCAAATTGTTTTATACATAATTGGATATACACATTGTAAGTGCATACATCTATCTATTATTTAAATGATTTGAAATTAAACAAGGTATTTAGTTCTTAAGTTTCTGTTAATTTAATAGTTTCAATTATTGTAATGGAATGGAATATAAGTAATTAATAATTGGAACCTCTAAATGAAAAAAGGGATTAAATGCTAGGTTATGAATGAAATTACAAGCAAGTTGAAATTTGTAACTTATAAAACAAAAGATGTAATTATTGAACATTAAATTAATTTAAAAAGAAATGAGGTAAACTTGTATAATTTTTTTTCAATTTAAATTCTTTAACATATGTATAACATACCAAGTATTAAAAGTTGTAATGTTTGATAAGTAAATGTAATAGAAATTGTACAAGTAAACTTATGTAATGAAAGTGTTCAATGAATTACTTTTACAAATAAGAAACTTAGTGTTATAGCTGTTATAAACTTAAGTTATAATTGAAATGTTACTATAGTAAAAAGAGATAGAAAATAAGTATTGTAAATGAGTAATTAGAAACGTAGGTAAATATATTGAAATGCTAAATAATTGAATTACACGTGAATACTTTAAATAAATGAAATTAAGTAATGAATAAATGAATGTAATGAAAATAAAAAGAAATGTGCATTATATGGATAAATGGAAATGAATTTGTAAGTAGTGGATAGAAATAAATGAAAATAATACTGAATGAATGAAGTGAAATTATTTACAAAGAAGCTTATACAGTACTCTAAGAATATGCTTACATATGTTCAAATTAAATTGTATATGAGTAACATACGTAATAAATGAAGATAACGTATGAAAATAAAAGAATGGAAATGAAAACTATAAAAAATAAAATGTAAATTAAAAAGATAAATCTTATATGAATGAAAGGGAAGTGAAGCAACAAATGTGTGAAATGAAATTAATAAGAATGAACTTGATTTATGCTTCGGGTCACTGTTTGTTTGGTTTATGGTTGTTTGGGCAATGATACTTTAAAATTGTTTGGATGTATGGATATCTATTTGGTTTCATCGAAGACTGTTGAGTAAATGGTGCACTTAGTAGTTTATTTTTCATTCTGTACAATTTAAAGTTTTTAACCCAAACAACTATTTGTTTTATTTATATGAATGGTTGATTATACTGATTTCATGTGATGCTTGCATGCTGTGGTTACAAGTGATTGTTGCTTTATTTGATTTGTTTGTTATTGATTGAAACAACTTTAAGTATTTTATTTTATATAATTATTAACTACTTTGGATTATATAAGTGAAATAAATGTGATGAAAGCAATAGCTACTGCTTTGGTTTCATAAATTAAGCATTGTTTGCCAGATAAATAGGTACATTCTCAGATTACGGTTTTATAGCGATATTATATTGTTTTCCTGCTGTTGGGATATATTATTTTGCAAAATTTTGATATATATTGATATTATTGATATTATTATTTCTCCCGAGCCTCTCCCTACAAAGGAGGCTCTGCTGAATTTTTTTTTTAATTTTGGACTTAGAAAATTTTGAGAAATGTTTTCCAAACTTTATTAATTTGAGCATAAAAGGATTTAAGTGTTTACAAACTAATAGAGTTTATTTAAATTATTTGATTTTGTAAATTAATTATAATAAATTTAATATTTTTAAATAAGATATATTGATTACCTAATTTCTTCTTTTCCCTTCTTTTTCTTTTACGGGGACGAAAAGTTTTGAGTGAAGGAGAGTGTAACGACCCGTAAATTTTTGATAATTTAATTGTTAACTTTATTAAGTTCTCGTTATCTAATATTGAAAAAAGATAGAAATTTGCGATTCACTAATGAAATAATAACTTAAACGAGAGGTAATAATGCTAATCTAAGTCAATTATTAACTATTTGAATGAAATTACAATTAATGGAATTAGTATAAATGTTACTAGGCTATAAATTGAATATAAGAAAAACAAACATAAACATTGAATCAATTAATGAATTCATATATATTAAGTGGTAAATTGAATGAAATCAATGTTTAGTGAGTAAATATAATATTTGTTGGAAATGATAAACTTATAAAAATGTAGAAAGTGTTTCAAGCGAGGAATGACAATGGTAAAAAATGTTCGAGTTCAAGAAAATGGCAATTGTTCGACATCATCTTCTTTTCGTTTCAATTACTCTTATCCATCTTCTTCGCACAATCATTTTAGATCTAATTCTTATTCTAGAGCAGATAGACATTCTCGCTCAAATTCTCGTGTTCAAAATTCTAAATTTTCTTTTAGTCCAAATTGGAAAAGGGGTTTCAGTTGTTTTAGATGTGGAGATAATAATCGTTTGGCAAAGATTACTGGTACCCAATTCGATGTTTTAAATGTGGTGTGTTTGGTCACAAGAGAATGTCTTGCCCTTCGATCAACAACTCGTTCCTTAATTCAGACCCTTTGTTTTCTTCTACTTTTTCAAAAACTTTGAGTCTTAAGGAACATCATTACTATTTCATTCTGGAATTCTTGATGTTAAAAGGCTTATTCTTCGATTGTTGTGCGGGGAATTTTGAGGAGTGCAGTTATCTCTTTAATAAAGTTTATTGGCATTTTGATTAAATGGCTGAAAACAATGGAAATTATCCTATCAATGGAAACTGGAATGGGTCTCAATCAAAAGTGTCTTCGAAAAAGGGTAATGTTTCTCATGTTAGTATAAATTTTCTATGGGTTGATTTAGAGAAGTTATATAGAAAAGATTTCGGTTGGAATAGTCAGAGTGACATTATACTTTTTGATCCTGTTGTCAATAAGTATTGTTTTTCAAAGGCAGATGGTAATGATGTGGATGTTATTAATTCCATTTTTTCAAAGGTTTCAAAGTTATATGTTTCAGATGTTAAGTTAGATGGTTCCAGCTCAGTAGATAGTTGTTGTTTTGCAAAGATTGGTTGTTTTGATGATATAGTTCCAATGTGAAACCTTGATGAAACTGGAAAGATACTATTTCTATAATGTGTGGAAGATGTTCTTAAGACTGGCTGTGATTGCTTGAATGCTTCTCACTGGGTTGATAATTGTGTGAAGGCAGTTAGTGCGACAGAGTTCAGTTGTGATTTTATTGCTTCAGATGTTTTGACTAAAAGAAGCTATGCGGTAGGATCGTATAATATGGAATAGTCGAATAGTATAGGTAAATAACAATAAGCAATAAGTAAAGTAGACACCAAGACTTTATACTGGTTCGGACCTCTTGTCCTGCGTCCAGTCCCTAAGCTCCTCTTAGGAATTCTAACTAACAACCCTCACTTAACCCGGAGGAATAGGTTTACAACTTACTCGAACAACCGAACATGATTTCTTGCCTCAACTACCGAAGGGGACTTCAACTAGGTACAAAGAGTATTTCTGACTTGTTGTGTTCTAGATAACACTAATGAGTCTAATAGAGTACAAATTTCCTATAATCTTATCCTCAAGAATATGAAATGTGTTTATGAAGATTTAGGAAATATAAATTGCTATGAATCAAAAAGTACTTAAGATAAATCAGAGATTCAAGCAATTGAAGTGGAATGTGAATGCTTTTTGAAAACTTGAATAATCTAAAAAATATGATCAAGATAATAGAGAGACGAAAGCAATTAGAATTGGTGATTTGCAAATGATAGAAACATGTTTTTATTGGTGTAGAAGAGGTGTATCTATTTGCAAAAGATTCAGGCAAGAGATGCATCCATTACCATTAGAGAATGGTTGCAACTCTTGGGAAGAAGAAGGTGTCTCTTCATTAAAAATTCGCAGGTTCAAATTCAGTCGACCGAGCAGAGAATTTTAGTTGACTGAAACTGTGCATGTTGTATTTGTGTAACAGGTTCAGTCGACTGAAGTATCCTGTTCAGTCGACTGAACTGGTAGATTATGCACAATGAACACTTAACCAAAAATATGAAGTTGTGTTATGTGTTTTTGTGTTTGTGCAAATTTCTTGAGGATATATTTTAACGATAAAACTATGACTAAGACCTATATATAATAACTCATGATATCCTTGTTCTTCATAGTACTTCCTTTAGCTTTGCACATATCTCTTCCTTTTTGTCAAAGCACATTGTCATTGATCAAAATATAGTGTATCAACATTCTTCTTCTTTTTGATTGATGACAATACCTATGTTTGTAGAGATGTAATTATCTTTCCTCCCCTTGAATATATGCGCTATCTTTCCTACAAAAAAATGTTAGTGACATAGACTTTTATCCCCCTTTGTCATCGACAAAAAGGAAGTAATAATTTGTAGAAGTATATAATTGTCAAACAAAGCAACCATATACATGCATAACCATAGTGTGAATCATACAAACCATAGAGTATCAAGAATAAAAGAAGGCTATATATAAAAGCCTTTTCAGAAGTGTTTGAAAATTAATAAAAAGTTCCGAAAATCAAACCATCAAAGTGATCAAGGATCCCTGTCCAAATCATAAGATCCTTCACGTCCTCCCTCTTGTTCACGAATAACAGGGCCACCGGTAGGTTGTCGAAAAGCTCTCCCTCCTTGACCACCACTGTTACCATTAGTGCTGCTGCTTGGATTTTCTTCGGAAGATGTCCATGTGAACGTTGGAGCCAGACGCTTGTCGCGTGAGGTCGAAGCAGAAATGGAGCTTGTGCATGAGATGGCATCCCATAGCTTGTTGAAGAAACCTTTTATTCTATCAAGTTTGTGATCAGACTTTTTGAGGCGGTTATCAAGAATTTGTTAATTTCTTGATAGAATTCCTAATGACTGATTTGTAGTATAATCCGGGTGAACAAGACGAATTTCATCATCTTGATCATGAGGTTCTTCTTGTTGGGCCTGGGGAGATTGGTGAGGTTGTTGAGTACGTGCTTCCCATTCGGCTAGAGACATGATGCGAGGAGGTCTTGCCGGGAGTTGCATGAGGCTTATAGTCCGTTGGTTGATTTGATGAACCATTGTAGATTCAGACTCTGGTATTGGCGAATAACCGTTGAGGAGTAGTCGCATGATATACTCGCCAAAGTGTATTGTTCTCATTTTTCAATTATTGAATTTAAGAAATTCATCAAGAATTAATTGAACCCAATTAACTTTAATATTACCCCAAATGGCATAAAGTGCCCGATAGTTGTTTGGGTATACGATTTCATATGAGCCTGTGCGAGGAGTGATGGTTTGCATAAGAGCTTTGTGTAGAAGCCTAGCTCTTGGTCGTAAAGAAGTTGATTTCATATCCCGGATATTAATGTTATCGTCCAAAAATTGATGATTGATGTTGTCCCGAATATGAGGATTAAATTCTATTTCCTCAAGCTTCCTACCAATGTTAGGAGATCATAGAATATGTGCAATGCGGTCTAGAGAAAACCATACCTTTTTACCGCACACCATACTCCAAACACTATCGTTTGGATTTCGTGGAATTTGGTGTCCAAGATTTAGATTAGCGTAGAACAATTTTACCATAATATAATTAATGGCAATATCATTGCGTTTAACATCTAGTAGGGATGTCAAACCTGTTTGATTGGTCAGGGCTTGAATGTTGTAAGTTTGAAGACTCTGGAAATCGACGAATGAGTGTTTGAAAATCCTTGAATTCTTCATTTTAATTCATCTAGTGACGGCAACTCCATCATAAATTCATTGAGGAATTTGAGATCAACTGGCTCGGAGGATGTTGAAGTGGAAGCTCTTGATCGTTTGGGAGGCATTTTTGTGAAGTATGGAGGCGAAATTGAAATAAAAACATAAGATTGGGAGCTAGGGTTTTAGGAGAAATGGTGATGAAGCTTGGAGAATTGTAAAATTAAAAGGTAAAGTGACAAAACTGATGGGTAAAAAGAGAAAAATAATCTGGGAAACGACGTTCAGTCGACTGAATTTGTCTGTTCAGTTGACTGAAATGGTACCCGAAAATTTTCTGGGTAAGATTCGGTCGGCTGAACAGAGTTTTTAGTCGACTGAATTCATGAAAAGAAAAGTTTCTGTGTAAAGTTCCGTTGATTGAACAGAAATTTGTAGTCGACTGAACTATTGGATGAAAGTTTCTATGTTATTTTTAGTTGACTGAGCAGAACTATTCAGTCGACTGAATTTTGAATATTTTGTTTTTCAGCTTTTTTAAATGCAAATGTTTTATTTAATGAAACAATTACAGTTATATAGTAATATTATAATACAACAACATTATTTTAACCAAAAACCATCATTTCTTGGGGGTTGGAGTCTTGGGGGATGGAGTCTTCTTCATTGATGTTTTATATCCTTCATTCGCCATATAGTTTTTGTCCCAAGAGTTTGTACTATATTGAGGTCTTTGAGGCGAGACTCAAGCATTTATTGGGTCGTTTGATGTACGATACAACGAAGATGGATCATACGGATTAACTGGTCGTGGTAAAGGTTCACTCACATCCTTTTTCTTCGAGCTACAAAATTTCAAGCCATTTTTTTCAAAAAAGCTTAAGCGTTTAGCCGTTACTTTCTGTTCAAAATACAATTCTCGTTGAAGGTCTATTTGCTACTGTTGATAATGATGAATTTCATCGATCTTTTTCTTTGTATAGGGAGAAGTAAATAGCGAACGTTTGGCCTTCTTGGAATCCGGTGTATACCCGGTTCGATAATTTTCCCATTTATACACAGGCTCGTGTGTTGGTGTTGGCGTAGGAGGTTGAGGTGAATCAGCTGAGTTATCGGTTGAAAAAGTTATTATGATGGGAGAGTTTGATTTGTTGGAAGACATTTTCCTACTGAGATTTATTGAAAAGTAATTTGTTGTATTTTTGTTTTAATTTGTTAAACATGTCTATATATAGGTTTAGAGTTATAAGAAAAATGTGGTGTAAAATCATTAAGTATTTAGAACCAGAAATTAAGTTAATGGTTAATAATTTTCTTTGAAATGGATGGTTATGTTTTAGTGTACGAAATAGTAGCTAATTCAAATGTATAAATGATTAAGTTTTGTGAACCCATAGTTATGTAAACTAAATTCATGTCTAACTTTTGAAGTTAATTAAAGTATGAGATATGTTCCACATGTATTAGGTTCCTTTCCATTATAATTCTTGTTTTTAAATATCTTTGAAAGATTTTGTTCCTAATTCTCGTCGTAATTTTATGAATGAGTTTTCTAGTAATGGTTTGGTAAATATATCGGCAATTTGATTTTCGGTAGAAATATATTCTAAGTTGATAATTCCTTTTTCGATATTCACGTAAAAAGTGGTGACGAATATCAATATGTTTTGTACGAGAGTGATCTACCGGATTTTTAGATAAATTTATTGTACTTGTATTATCACAATATATTATAGAACTTGTTAAATTTATATTAAAATATTTAAGTGTTTGTTGCATATATATGACTTGAGTACTTGCTAAGGCGGCAGATATATATTCCGCTTCACAGGTTGAAAGCGAAATACAATTTTGTTTCTTACTAAACCAAGATACAAGTGATTTTCCAATGAAATGGCACGTACACTTGTACTTTTTCTATCTATTCGACATCCACCAAAATCAGCATCACTAAACGAAACTAATTCGAATGGACAATCTTTTGGATGGAAAAGACCAAAGTCCTCGGTATTATAAAGATATCGCATAATCCGTTTTACGGCTCTTAAATGTGATTCTTTAGGATTAGCTTGAAAGCGTGCACATAAACATACACTCATCATTATGTCCGGTCTACTAGCGGTTAAATAAAGTAAAGAGCCTATCATACTTCTAAACAACTTTTGGTCTACACTCTTGCCATTTTCATCTTGATCGAGATGAGTTGTGGTACTTATAGGAGTGGGTTTACCAGAAGTGTTTTCCATTCCAAAGCGTTTAATTAGATTAGCGCGATATTTTTCTTGGTTTAAGAAAATACCATTTGTTAATTGTTTAATTTGAAGTCCGAGAAAATAAGATCATTCTCCTATATGTGAAATTTCGAACTCTTTAGTCATTATATTTGAGAACTCTTTACACAATTTTTCATTAGTTGAACCAAATATAATGTCATCTACATATATTTGAATTATTAAAATGTCTTTAGTAGTGTTTTTAATGAATAAAGTTTGATCTACTTTTCCGATTTGAAATCCCGAAACTAGTAGATTGCTTTTAAGTCTCTCATACCAAGCACGAGGTGCTTGTTTATGACCATATAAAGCCTTTTTTAATTTATATACATGATCCAGATATTTTTCATGAGTGAATAAAGGGGGTTGTTCTACATATACATTTTCTTTTATGAAACCATTTAAAATTGCACTTTTAACATCAATTTGATAAAGTTTAAAATTATGAAAACAAGCGAAGGCTAATAAAATACGTATTGCTCCAAGTCTTCCAACTGGAGAAAATGTTTCTTCAAAGTCGACACCTTCCTCATGATTATATCCTTGTGCTACTAGTCTAGCTTTATTTCTATTTATATTTCCTTGTTCATTTACTTTATTTTTTTAGACCCATTTTTTAGACCCATTTTGTTCCTATAGCGATTTATTTTAAGTATGGAGGTTCAGAAAAAGTTATTTTTAAACCTTTGTCGCATAGTTGACTTATGCTTAATAAATTTTGTTTTAAGTCTTTAACTCATGAAACATTTGTAATAAGAGGTAAATTTGATATACTGTAGTTGTACACATCTCTTTTGCCAATGATGAAACCTTTTGAGTTATCTCCGAAGGTAACAGAGCCACCATCAAAGTATGAAATATTTGTAATCATTTCTTTGTCTCTGGTCATGTGTTTTGAGAAACCACTATCCAAAATCCATTTTCTTTTCTTGAGTGGGACCTGCAAAAAATATTAATAAATACATTGGTACCCACCTTTTAATAGGGTCCTAAGAGTTAGATCTTAG
This sequence comes from Allium cepa, assembly GCA_030765085.1. Lineage (NCBI taxonomy): Eukaryota > Viridiplantae > Streptophyta > Magnoliopsida > Asparagales > Amaryllidaceae > Allium > Allium cepa. Next base: position 125,860,040 of record CM060945.1, on the reverse strand, counting down.
GAAGCCAAACCCAAGTGGGTTTAGTATTCCTTTTATAAATATAATTTTTATTGTTATGAACAGTATTCATAAATGTTTTAACATATTTGTTCCTAATTAAATTATTGTTAGTCTTTGGAACCCAAATTTTGATTATCTTAGTTTCTACTCTTGTTTTAGTAGGTGCTATTAATGATATATTATGTTTTGAATCATTATTCCTCTTAAGATTAGTATTTTTCTTTTGAGGAATTTTTGACTCCTTTTTATATCCTAATCCATGTTTATTTGAGGAAGATTGAGAATTTTCTAAAATCTTAGATAAATTTTCTCTTCCTTTGTTGAAATTAGAAACATTTTGACGCAGCGGATAATAACAAAACGATATAGGTTGATGAAAGTAGCAAACGGTGGATTGAAGATACTGAAATGCCCAAATTCGTTGATCACAAAGATACCGAATTCTAGCTATCTTCGACACGTTGATCGCGCACGATACCGTGAAAGAAGATCTACAATTCTTCAAACGTTGATCAAGCGCACTTGATACCGCGAATTGCTTCAACGATCGTTGATTCGAGCGCACTCGAATAACCGAAAGTGGAGATAGGAGATCACACTCAACTACCAATTTAAATGAAAGCACACAACAATCAAACAAAGTTTTATTCAAAAATCAACAACCCCCAAATGTACAACTCACTCCCTATTTATAGCATTTTTACAACTGGCTCCTTAAGTCGTACATGACTTACGACTCACCATAGGTTGGCAACGACCTATCAATAAACGCGACTCAAACACTTAAGTCGTACGCGACTTAAAACACACAAAAGTGACGACTTACGACTCAATGGTACAAGACGCAAGTTACGACACACACATATATTTACAACACCTAGGTCGTGTACGACCTAACAACTTGCGACTCATCAACATTACAACGAAATCACACCCGACCTTTCAAAAGTCGTTCACGACTCATCACATTAAGACCACACGACTCAACAACAACGGCACTTAAAAACAATCGACCCAAACGACTCAAGACACCACGACTATTCAACACAACGACTCAACATAGGTCGTGACCGACCTACTGAAGATAACCCGGCAGCGACTTAGCCTTCATGCGCTTCATCTTCATAACGTCCTGATGCTTTAGGTCGTGACTTTGTTAAGTCGTAACCCGTTAGCGACCAAGAGAATAACTCAAGTGTTGCCTCTTCCTTCAGACGCTTTCCATTAGGTCGTAACTCATTTGAGTTAGGTCGTGAACTCGGTGCAACGTCCTCCTCTGGTCTCCAGTTAGGTCGGGAACGACCTAACCTCCCCTTCTTAGGTCGTGGACGACCTAATCTTTCCTCCTTAGGTCATGGACGACCTAGGCCTTCACCTTCTGGGTTCCAGTTAGGTCATGGACGACTTAACTCTTCCATAAGTCATGTACGACTTATTCCTTGGAGAATTATTGGTTGCGTATTTTCTTCTCTGTCCTGAGCTGCATCATCCTCCCCAGGTTGAGAAAAATTCATCCTCGAATTTGTAAATTCTTCCACATCGGATTGTTCATTCCCATAATATGGCACGTGATGCTTAACATTGAACACGTCAGAAGTGTACACATCTTTCGATAGCTTCAACTTATACGCATTTTCATTAATCCGTTTCACGACTTCTACAGGACCAATTTTTCTGGCTTTCAACTTGTTATAAGCGCCCATTGGAAAACGGTCCTTTGTTAACACATCATACACCATATCCCCTTCATTAAACTCAACATTTCTTCGCTTCATATCTACGGATCTTTTATACTTCTCATTTGTCTTCTCCAATCGTTCCTGAACGATTTTATGACATTCAGTTAACCCATCAACAAAATCTATAGCTCGTTTAACCGTCCCCTTCGGTTGTGGTACTACCGTTAAGTCCAACGGTCCCCTGGGTAGATTTGAATATACAATCTGAAATGGACTAAAACCTGTACTACGATTCACTGCATGATTATGTGCAAACTCTGCCTGGCATAACGTCATGTTCCAACTCTTCAGATTGTCCTTCACAAGACATCGAAACAAATTTCCCAACGATCTGTTCACAACCTCCGTTTGTCCATCTGTTTGCGGATGGTAAGCGCTACTAAAATTCAGCTTCGTTCTGACCATCTTCCACAAACTCAACCAAAAATGGCTCAGAAAACGAGTATCTCTATCTGAAACAATAGATTCAGGTAAACCATGAAGTCTATATGTCTCTTTAAAGAACAACTGTGCGACATGAACAGCATCCGCCGTCTTCTTACAAGCAATAAAATGCACCATCTTCGAAAAACGATCCACCGCAACATATATAGAGTCATTCCCCCTTTGAGTTCTCGGCAATCCCAACACGAAATCCATGCTAATGTCTACCCATGGTTTTGTAGGAATAGGTAATGGTATATACAATCCCGCATTTGTAGCTGTCCCTTTCGAAACCTGACAAACATGACATCTACGCACAAACCTTTCAACTTCCCTTCTCATTGACGGCCAATAATAAGACTGAGAAATCAACTGCAATGTTCGATCTCTACCCACATGTCCTTCTTCGTGTAACTCTTTCAAAATTTTCATTTTCAAACTGCAATTTGGTATGCACAATTGATTCCCTTTGAATAAGAATCCGTCTATCAACACAAATTCATCAGTACTCCCATCCTTGACTTTCTCAACGAACTTCATAAAGTAAGGATCTTCTTTTATCAACTCTGGCAATAGTTCAAACCCCGTCACTTCAACTTTCATTGTTGTCAACAAATGATTCCTCCGGCTCAATGCATCAGCTACACGATTTGTCACTCCTGACTTGTGCTTAACAACAAAAGTAAACTGTTGTAAATACGCGACCCATGAAGCGTGCCTAGCTGAAATTTTATCCTGCCCTTGCAAATACTTCAAAGCTTCATGATCCGTATAAAGAACAAACTCCTTCTGAAATAGATAATGTCTCCAATGCTTCACTGCTTGAACAATTGCGTAAAACTCAACATCATAAGTGCTATATCTCAACTTAGCTCTAGATAACTTCTCACTGAAATAAGCGACTGGTCTTCCTTTATGACTCAAAACTCCACCAACCCCAACCTTGGATGCATCAGTATGTAATTCAAACAACAACTGAAAATCCGGTAAAACTAGAATTGGTGCCGTCGTCAATAGTGTCTTGATCTTTTCAAAAGCAACCTCTGCTTCCTCTCACCACTCAAACTTCTTTCCCTTCATGCAATCGGTTACAGGTGCCATTACTCTACTAAAATGTGGAATGAATCTTCGATAGAAAGATACCAATCCATGAAAACTCCTCACCTCTGTAATTGTCTTTGGCTGTGGCCAACTCCTGACAGCTTCCACTTTACTTTCATCCACTTGAATTCCTTCCTTCGATAAAACATATCCCAGAAACAAAACACTGTGCGTCATGAACACACACTTCTTTGTTGCTGCATAAAACTGCATTTGTCGTAGAATCAACAATACTTCTCGCAAATGCTAGACGTGTTCTTCCGTACTCCCACTATAGATTAAAATATCATCAAAGTAAACAACCACAAACTTCCCAATGAATGGTCTGAAAATATGGTTCATCGCTCTCATAAAAGTACTCGGTGCATTCGATAAACCAAACGGCATAACCAACCATTCATATAGACCTTCCCTTGTTTTAAAAGCAGTCTTCCATTCATCACCTGGTCTAATACGGATCTGATGGTATCCACTCTTCAAGTCAATCTTCGAGAATACAACAGCTCCACTCAATTTGTCAATCAAATCATCAAACCTCGGCATAGGAAATCTATATCTCACGGTGATCTCGTTTAGAGCCCGACTATCCGTACACATCCTCCACGAACCATCCTTCTTGGGTACCAATAAAGCTGGCACTGCATAAGGACTCAAGCTCTCCTGAACACGCCCCTGTTCTAACAACTCCTCCACCTACCTCCTCAGTTCCTCATGCTCCTTAGGACTCATTCTGTAATGTGGCCTGTGTGGTAATACTTCCCCTGGCACAAGATCAATCTGATGCTGAATATCCCTCAACGGTGGTAACTCCGTTGGTAACTCCTCAGGAAACACATCACTGAATTCTTCCAATACCGGCTTAACTTCCTCTGGAACTTCTACAGATTCGGTGGCTTCATGTCCAATCAACAAAAACACCTCTCGACTCTCTTCTACTTCTTCAATATATTCCTTCAACAAAGTCTTGAGCTCCTCAATCTCCTCTGACTTGCTTTCTTCTTGTTGTCTCTTCTTTGGAACCAAAATAATCTTAACACCTTCAAACATAAAACTGTAGCTATTGGTCCGACCGTCATGTTGTACTGCTCGATCATACTGCCATGGTCTTCCCAAAAGCAAGTGACAAACATCCATCTCCACAACATCACACCAAATCTCGTCTTTATATTTCTTCCCAATAGAAAATGGAACTCGAACTCGCCTATCCACCTTCACCTCTCCTCCTTTTCTCAACCACGCTAACTTGTAAGGATTTGGATGCTTCTCCGTTTTCAACTTCAACTTTCTCACGGCTTCAGTAGAAAGAATATTGTCGCAACTTCCTGCATCAATCACAAACTTACAAACCTTTCCCAGAATAGTGCATGTTGACTGAAAGATGTTACTCCTCAACCAACTAGCTTCTTCTTCTTACTTCGGTATTAAACAAGATCTCCTCATCATTAGATTACATCCTTCATCTCCCGACGCGACATCATGTTCTTCCTCCTCAACTGGACTAGAATAACCTTCACCATCATCCTCACCTTCAACTTCAGCAATCATAGCTCGTTTCTTCGGCTTCGGACATTCATTACTCTTGTGACCCACTTCCTGGCAATTATAGCATTTGAAACTGTTGTTGACCTTTGCCTTCGCAACTTCATTCACAACTGGTTTACTGATAGATTTAGGAACATTAGAACTTCCGCTAACACCCTTCACTTGATTGTTAGAATTAGTAAACACACCACCTCCACGCCTTCCCTGCTTCTCCCAAGCCAACGCTTTCTGATGTGCTTCTGCTGCAGATCTAGGATCAAACATATTCACCATATCTTGAATCTGCATCCTCAACCCTCCAACAAATCTAGCAGTCAGCTGTTCCTCTGTCTCCATAATGTCATTTCGAGCAATCTGTTGATAAAATTCGTCTGCATAATCATTAACGGTCTTCGTTCGTTGCCTCAAGTTCTGTAACCTTTGATACATAAGTGATTGATAATTGTAAGGCAAGAATGTAGCCTTCATTAACATCTTCATCTTCTCACATGACTCAATCTTCGACTTCCCCATCCGTTCTCGCGTAAGTTTGGTTTGCTGCCACCACGCCATAGCTCTACCTCTCAAACAAGTAGCAACCAACTTAACTCTTCGATTCTCTGGAACTTCTTTGAAATCAAAGATCTCTTCAACATTAGACAAACAATCCAAGAATTCTTCTGCTACCATACCACCCTTGAATTCTGGAATTTCCATCTTCATACCCGATTCCCATCGACGATCATCATCTACATCCCGGTATGAATTTCGAACTTGGTCTCGATCTCGATAATGAATGCTAGCTCTATCACCCTCTTCGTCAAAATCAAATGTACGTCTATATCGATCTCGACCATTATCATCCCTTCGATCACGCATGTCCCTTCTACTATGTCTCTCTTCATCTCTATATGGCTCATCTTCAAACCCACGTGGAGTTCTTCTCTCTTCATGTCCATAGTCATGGTGATCTCTCCTTGATGAAATTGATGTTTCTCTTCTCCCTCTAAAAGATTGCGGTGATACCCTTCTCGCTTCCGTAACCGATGGCGAAACTCTGTTTCCTCCATGGTTCGAGATTGGTGATCTCCTCCTTTGATTTTGATTCAAATCATTCATCAACTTCTCTAACTTTCCAATGCCTTCATCAAATTTCTCATTAATACGTTGTTCCATTTGCTCGGCTTCTTCTCTTCTATACAACGCTTCAACATTCTGATGACGATTAGCTCTCCTTGGCGGCATGATTGAACTTCACCACACTTCAACAATTCAAACTTCAACTAGCTCGCACAAGCTCAACACTTCGAACTCTCGACTTAGACAAGCGATGCACGGTTCCCACTCAACTTGGCTCGGCCTCAAACACCTTCCCAACTTTGATCTAAAATGAAATGGATCGAAAGTTTCTAACTTGTTGCAACTTCAAGATGAACACGATGAACACCAACTTCAAACTCCTTGGCTCCAAGACTCGGCTTAGCTATGATTGGCTAAGTCTAGCTCCGATACCAAAACCGACGCAGTGGATAATAACAAAACGATATAGATCGATGAAAGTAGCAAACGGTGGATTGAAGATACTGAAATGCCCAAATTCGTTGATCACAACGATACCGAATTCTAGCTATCTTCGACATGTTGATCGCGCACGATAACGTAAAAGAAGATCTACAATTCTTCAAACGTTGATCAAGCGCACTTGATACCGTAAATTGGCTTCAACGATCGTTGATTCGAGCGCACTCGAATAACCGAAAGTGGAGATAGGAGATCACACTCAACTACCAATTTAAATGAAAGCACATAGCAATCAAACAAAGTTTTATTCAAAAATCAACAACCCCCAAATGTACAACTCACTCCCTATTCATAGCATTTTTACAACCGGCTCCTTAATTCGTACACGACTTACGACTCACCTTAGGTCGGCAACGACCTATCAATAAACGCGACTCAAACACTTAAGTCGTACGCGACTTAAAACACACAAAAGTGACGACTTACGACTCAACGGTACAAGACTCAAGTTACGACACACACATATATTTACAACACCTAGGTCGTGTACGACCTAACAACTTGCGACTCATCAACATTACAACGAAATCACACCCGACCTTTCATAAGTCGTTTACGACTCATCACATTAAGACCACACGACTCAACAACAGCGGCACTTAAAAACAATCGACCCAAACGACTCAAAACACCACGACTATTCAACACAACGACTCAACATAGGTCGTGACCGACCTACTGAAGATAACCCGACAGCGACTTAGCCTTCATGCGCTTCATCTTCATAACGTCCTGATGCTTTAGGTCGTGACTTTGTTAAGTCGTAACCCGTTAGCGACCTAGAGAATAACTCAAGTGTTGCCTCTTCCTTCAGCCGCATTCCATTAGGTCGTAACTCGTTTGAGTTAGGTCGTGAACTCGGTGCAACGTCCCCCTCTTGTCTCCAGTTAGGTCGGGAACGACCTAACCTCTCCTCCTTAGGTCGTGGACGACCTAATCTTTCCTCCTTAGGTCGTGGACGACCTAGGCCTTCACCTTCTGGGTTCCAGTTAGGTCGTGGATGACCTATAGCCTCCATCTTAAGTCGTGGACGACTTAACTCTTCCATAAGTCGTGTACGACTTATTCCTTGGAGAATTATTGGTTGCGTATTTTCTTCTCTGTCCTGAGATGCATCACATTTTTAGTAATGTTATCTAATTTAATTTGAAGACTATTATTTTCTAATTCAACTTGTTTTATTTTATTTTTTAGATTGTGATTTTTAGAAATATTTTCATCATTATTTGCTTTTTGAGTTTCAATTTCTTGACTCAAAAGTAAAAGTTGACTATCTGAGTTTGAGAGAGATTCTTGAACTTTTTCAAGTTCTTCTTCCAAAAAAAATTTCTCGTCTTTTAACGTATCTCTTTCAAATTCAGCTTTGTTCTGATTTTCACGTGCCTCTTTAAGTTTCTTTTTGAGAATTTTTATAGTATTTAAAAATTCACTGTTTACTTCTATTAAATCATCATAAGATAAATCACTAACCTCATATTCTTGAGCAATGAAGCACACATTTGCTTGTTCATTATCGCTATCACTATCATTTTCGATGAAGATGAATCTGAATCATCCCATGTTATAGAAAACGACTTCTTTTTGAATTTATCCTTCTTGTTTTTGTTGTTGAAGCTTTTCTGATTATCCTTCTTTTGTTCTGGACAATTCTTGTGCATGTGTCCTTTCTGGTGACAATTGAAGCATTCTATATTTGAGGATGAAGGTTTGTTTAAGAAATTCTTTTTGAAACTTTTATTTCCTTTTCTATATTTTAAGAATTTCTTGAAATTTTTAGCAATAAATGCTAGATTTCACAGACTCCGATTCTTCCTTTTCTGCATGAAAAGCCACATTTTTTCTTGCCTGTGCTTGGTCTTTCTTAGCTTGCATGTTAACATTATAAGACATAAGGTTTCCAATTAATTCTTCTGGTTTCATTGTAGACAGATCGTTTGCTTCCTCGATTGCTAATACTTTTCTTTCCCATTCATCAATGAGTGAATTTAGGACTTTAGATACAATAAGAAAATCCGTAAACTTTTCTCCTTATCCTATTAAGGCATGATGAATGTCTTGAAATCTCAAGTATATGTCATTGATAGATTCATTCTATCGCATTCTAAAGTTTTAGAACTGGTTCTTTAGCATGGAAATCTTTGTTTGTTTGACCTTGTTTGTACCTTCGTGTATGGTTCTAAGTGTACCCCATATCTGATGTGCAGTAGTACAAATGCTAACACGTTTGAACTCATTTCTATCCAAAGAGAAAAATAGCATATTCATAGCTTTGGCATTTGCACTAGCTTCATTCTTCTGAGTTTGTATCCATGTAGGGTAATCAGTTGTGGGTACAACGAACTCTGCTTGAGTTGCATTTCAGGCTTCAAAACTTGTTGCTTGCATATAAATCCTCATCATTGTAGCCCAATAATTATAGTTTAGTCCATTGAATAGAGGAGGTCTTTGGGTAGATTGTCCTTCTGCAAATGTAGAGCTATAGGCAGTTGTTGTGCTTGTGCTTGTGTTATTTTCCATATTATCAATATGTCAGATAACGGTGTTATAGTTATAGGACGGCCTTGCTCTGATACCAATTGAAAGTATCTATGCGGTAGGATCGTATAATATGGAATAGTGGAATGGTATAGGTAAATAACAATAAGCAATAAGTAAAGTAGACACCAAGACTTTATACTGGTTCGGACCTCTTGTCCTACGTCCAGTCCCTAAGCTCCTCTGGAATTCTAACTAAGAATCCTCACTTAACCCGGAGGAATAGGTTTACAACTTACCCGAACAACCGAACGGGATTTCTTGCCTCAACTACCGAAGAGGACTTCAACTAGGTACAAAGAGTATTTCTGACTTGTTGTGTTCTCCATAACACTAGTGAGTCTAATAGAGGACAATTTCCTATAATCTTATCCTCAAGAATATGAAATGTGTTTATGAAGATTTAGGAAATATAAATTGCTATGAATCAAAAAGTATTTAAGATAAATCAGAGATTCAAGAAATTGAAGTGGATTGTGAATGCTTTTTGAAAACTTGAATAATCTGAAAAATATGATCAAGATAATAGAGAGATGAAAGCAATTAGAATTGGTGATTTGCAAATGATAGAAACATGTTTTAATAGGTGTAGAAGAGGTGTATCTATTTGCAAAAGATTCAGGCAAGAGATGCATCCATTACCATTGGAGAATGGTTGCAACTCTTGGGAAGAAGAAGGTATCTCTTCATTAAAAATTCGCAGGTTCAAATTCAATCGACTGAGCAGAGAATTTCAGTCGACTGAAACTGTGCATGTTGTATTTGTGTAACAGGTTCAGTCGACTGAACTGGTAGATTATGCACAATGAACACTTAACTAAAAATATGAAGTTGTGTTATGTGTTTTTGTGTTTGTGAAAATTTCTTGAGGATAGATTTTAACAATAAAACTATGACTAAGACCTATATATAATAAGTACTCATGATATCCTTGGTCTTCATAGTACTTCCTTTAGCTTTGCACATATCTCTTCCTTTTTTGTTGACGCACATTGTCATTGATCAAAATATAGAGTAACAACATTGACTTCGTCAGTCAGTGGCGTTATTGAGTCTTCAGTCTATCCCTTTGTAGTTGATAAGGATGATGCTGAAGATTGTGTTTTTCTGTTGATATTATACCAGTGGCTGGTGAAGATCTTTTAAAGTTTTCTGATGATCGGGGCATTGAAGAGTTTGCTGGTATTCGTAATTTTGATACCGGTAATGATTTTCATCAATGTAATATTGATTTTGATGATCAGTGCATTGAAGTAGTTGGTGGTTGTAGTTCATCCGAGTTTGTGAAGTTTTCTGCAAATACAGAGATTGATGAATCTATTTTTGATGATGGAAAATCAAAAGTCTGGGCTGTTCTGTGAATAAACACAGTGGTTTTGGAGTATTTGCAAGTTCCGAGGTTGTGTCATCTCGGGATGATGATAGATTTTCTTATAGTCTTAGTGAGAATTGTGAAGTTGAAATCTTACATGTTGATGAAGAGGCATTCATGGTTAAAGTAATTATGAGTTTGGTCAACTCTGTTGGATCATACGAGGTAGCTATTTTAAAAAGTGCACAGAGTTTGACACAGTTTGCACATAGTAATCTAGAAGATTTGGTGGTAGATGCAGACTCGTTTGATGTTGCAGAATTCTCTCGGTTGGAGTTTTCTCAGTTAGGCAGTTGCAACACCGAGGTTGTCGATAAGGGTTTACATTATGTTGTAGAGATAAGTGGGTCTTTGTTGTTGACCAAGAAGTTGAATTCGTGGAGCATTGTTGTTAACAAGGTGAGGAGGATTCAAGAATGGTTGGGTTTGGAATTTTTATTAGGGAGGTTGTGTTCTATAGGGGATATGACATGTGATTCTAATAAGACCATTTATATTTACGTTGATCTTTTCAGATTTATAGTGTGCTACTGCCTAGCATCTCGTAGAAGATCTACTATTTAGGCTCATGTTTCTACTCATATTCCTAATGCTCGTAATAGAAGTAGGAGGAGTAGTTCAGCTGTTACCATTAGAAGAAGTCCCAGGTTGAAACTCAAGGATTCTAGGTCTTTTGCTTGAGGGAGGTTGCTTAGTTGGAGGAGTTTTGTGGTGTTTGTTGTTTTGGTATCTTTTTTTGGCTAGAGTTTTTGTGTTTTGTTATTTGGTGACTTTTCAGTTTTTTTTGTTGTGATGGGAGTGGTGGAGTTGCTGCTACAGGCTGCTCTTTTCGTGGAGTCATTTCTGATTTTCGAGACTAGTGTTGTGTTGCTGTTGTCGTCGGTTGCCCTTTTTGTGGAGTCGTTTCTATGTTTAGTTTCTGTTTTCTTCTGTAGATTGCTTTGAGTATGTCTTTAGCTTTTAGAATTTTGCGAGGTTTTCTTTTTCTTTTTGTACGAGGGGTTTTGGCTACCTGTCAGGCTTGTTGGCAGCTCCTTTATTTCTGGTTTTATATATATGTATATGTGTGCTCTCCTCTTTTTTAGAGGATCACACATTTTTCTCAAAAGATAAACTTATAAAAGTGTGACTAAGAGTGAATGGCAACAAGTATTATAAGTTACCGATATATTTAATCCGTTAAATTGAATTTGAGATCAATTGCAATAAATCTAACGTAATATTATGTTAATGCAAATTAAGGTAATATTTGGAAATAATGTTAATTTAATCATATTATGAAAATTATTTGAATTAAAAGGAATGAAATAAAGATTCATCAATTTATTGGAATTTAAAACTATAATAATTGGATTAATTGCAATTAAATGAAATTAAATATTTAAATATTAGGTTAATAGAGATAAAGATGAAATTTGAGAAAATTAATGTAAGCGATCATGAACCAATGTTAATTTCATCTATTTCATAAATATCGATTGAATGGTAGGATGAAAGGTCAATTAAATGGAATTATTGAAAATTTAATTTACAATTTCAGAATTAAATGAAATTGAAATTAAACACTGAAATTGATGAATTAATCAACTTTAAATTGAAATCTAATTATTTTTAAATTATTTGTGAATGGTTAAGAAATCAAAAATGATAGAAGTTGTAAATTACTAAAATTTAAATTGGAAAGTGATGTAATTAATTAATTATTAACATATTTAGTTAACTTGAAAAATAACCATTTTGGCCGCTGACTCGGATTTCGACGAAACCAAATTCATCGGATCCATAACGGTGAATTATTATAGGATTTCAAGTTTCATAACGATCGGACTTGTCGATTGATCGTACGGACTCGAAAAGCCTAGAATTCAAATAAATTGAAATCAATTGAAATCAATTTGAAATAAACTGATTTTTTACGTAACTTCTTCATACGATGGAATTAGGACATGAAACCTGTTCCATTGAGTTTAAAATATTCTAAAACATCTATTTTGATATATGGGTTGACCCATTTGCGTTACGGAGTCGAAATGGGCTTTTCGGGTCATTATCATTCAATTTTCCAAATCAAATCCGACCCGTTATTTCTATTTTCTAGCCTACCTATAAATATCTAGTTATAAACCCTAGCCACTCCTCATATTCATTTGTATGTACGTACATCCCCTTGTTAATTCCTGTGACGCCCCACCTCTATACCCACGCTAGCCAAGAACATTACGGAGAATGCTGTCAACTAGCACGGAGAATAAGGCTGTTGAGGAGCGACCATCCGTGTAATTGCTTTGCGCGAGCATCGATATGTCAGATAGTATAACATGCACTTCTTATCAAGAGGGAAATCCGACATACCGACACAAACTCAAAGCTACTACACAGTGGCTATAATATCTTCGGAAACAAATACAGAAATAAACATAACATAAATCAATCACAGATAATTCATATCACAAAGGCGGAAATAGATATGAATATTACACATGAAAGTGTACATCAGAGTAGTGGTCAAACAAGATCCACAATATCCAAAATAAATAGATACAAGTGCTAGACAAAAGAATAAGTATACATCATAGAGTCTGTATCTCAAATGTATACAACAAAAACTACTAAACTTAAGTAGTTAGCCAAAGAACAGATGAAAGTCCGATAAGCAGTCAAGCAGAAGCACCTGTAATACCTCAGTCTGATCCGAGTATTATTTAAGAAGAAAATAATAAGCGGATCAGTCTAGCTATAGATATCAGATGAAGTGATATATAATAAGAGATATGACATAAACATATAATAATCACAATGCCAAGCCGTGATAAATAAGTAATTGAAAATCAACAAGAGATTAATCAATATCACAATAATCTTCTCAATATAAAAAGGAATGTCATACTCCTAATTTCATTCACCAAACCACAATAAATGACATATATATCAATGCCCATCGTAAAAGTTGGTGAAACATAAATCCCAGAAATCAACACACGAAATCCAGAAATCACAATAAAAAGGATGGCCAATCCCAAAAAAACTGGACATCGACGCACCTAGAAAGACACGCCCCATGTACAGTCGAACATCGACGCACCTAGAAAGATACGCCCCATGCTCTAGCATCGACGCACCTAGAAAGATACGCCCCATGCACAAATAAACATCGATGCACCTAGAAAGATACACCCCATGTAATGTCGAACATCGACGCACCTAGAAAGATACGCCCCATGCTCTAGCATCGACGCACCTAGAAAGATACGCCCCATGCGCAAATAAACATCGATGCACGTAGAAAGATACACCCCATGTAATGTCTAACATCGATGCACCTAGAAAGATACACCCCATGCAAAGTCGAACATCGACGCACCTAGAAAGATACGCCCCATGCATAGACGAACATCGACGCACCTAGAAAGATACGCCCCATGTCCCGACTTATTGAGTCGATTGCTCCACGAAGTAAATAAACATCGATGCACCTAGAAAGGTACACCCCATGCATAAATAAACATCGACGCACCTAGAAAGATACGACCCATGTATAAACAAACATCGATGCACCTAGAAAGGTACACCATATGCGTAATAAAACATTGACGCACATAAAAAGGTACGACCCATGTGAGAAATGAGATGAAGCTCAATAAAATGAGGAACGGTCCTCCACATAAACAAAGAGACATCGCACATTGCTAGTCTAAACCACAAAGATGATCGTCATGATCAACGAGAAGTGTCAATTACAATAAGCTAGTAAATATATGAGCTTAGCTTCATGTCCCATAACCACTAGCTTAACTTAAATATTTACGAACAAATTGTAGATCTCCACTAGAAAATTGTCACAAGAGATTCAATCGAACAAGTCCAAGAATTAACCGACGAAGTAAACGCAAGCGTTTCATACCACTTGTTTTACTAAGTCGTTTAATTAGATTTCTCATACGACTGAGGTAAAGGTTTGTATATACTAATAGATTGGAAATCGGTTTGAGAAAACGAGCTTTGTAATAAAATAGTGTTGAAATCGTTTGAAGAAAGAGTTTTGATATTTACTACTAGTATAGAAAACCTTTATATTTTAAAGTGACAAATCATAGAAGTGATTGTAGAAACAATCAGGCATAAAAATTCACATTCGAAGATGTGAATAAAATCCAAAGAAATCGATATAAAATCCATCAAAGTGGATATATCTAAAATTCCCAAAGAAAAGGTCATCAAAGTCGATAATAAATGACAACAACAAAAGGGAGACAACACGAATCGATTAAAGTTGGATATTCAAACGGATTAGCAATATAGGCTAATCTGGCAAATAGTAGCAGGTCGGTCGACCGGACTCCCTGAGTCGGTCGACCGAACCAGAGGTTGGAAACTTCTCGGGCACCAGGTCGGTCAACCGGCCCAGGGGGCTCGGTCGGCCGAAGCCTGTAACCAGCACTTCCAAAAAGAGGCAGGAAGTGCTTGGACTACAGGTCGGTCGACCGGCCCAGGGGGCTCGGTCCGCCGAACCTGTATACTTGCACTTCCTACCCTATTACAAAGGAGGTGCAAATCCCGACCAAATTGCAATCGCACGAGCAACGGCTCTAAGGGTTTATGCCAATCGACTGCCCGGCCCTATATGCTCCTCGATGCATCACCAAAAACATGTTCAAACATCAAAGTTAGGATTTTTAACGAATTGAACTCAAAACACTAAATTGGAATATTCACAAAAGCAATCCAAATCAAAATCAAATGCACATGAATAAGTGTTAGGAATTCATACCTAACAATAGAAGAGAATTATAAGCATAGATGTGAGATTAAAAATCTCACCTTTGAACCCAAACGAATGAAGAAGATGCTATGAAGCAATGGCAAGAACAAGCACTCTTTAATTCCAACTCAACAAGCTTGAATCTAAGCTTAAAAGAGAAACATTCTCTAAATTAGGTTTAGGAAATTTCTGAAATCAAAGAGAGAATGAGTTGGAGAAGAAGAAGAGGAAGCTTACCAATGGGTTCTGATGAACTTTGGAGCTAGGAGATGGATTTGCAAAGAAAGCTAGGGCTTGGAGTTTTAATTTCCACTCTCCACGTCCATTTTCAGTTTTGCAAGAGAGTTAGGAGTTGGAATGAAGTAATGAAGAGGAAAGGGGGATAGGGACTGAGTTAGTAAGTGGTTAATTGGCTCAGCCCAAACCAAAGCCCTAAGCGGGAAAAAGTAGCAAAAATCAACTTTCTCCAAACATATCGAAGCTTATACTCAAAAAGGTCGCAAACGGCATTTTGAACTCAATGGAAGTGGTCTGGAGTCCTAATTCGGCTGTTTGCAAAAAGTAGCTTTTCGGACTAAAATCCGACTAACGATAAAATATTTAAATAAAATATTTAAATATAAAATCGATAAATATGCGGGTTGTTACAGACTCCCCTCCTTAAAGAAATTGCGTCCTCGCAATACTTAAGAGGAAAATAAGAAGTAACAACCATGGAAGCATATCAACACAAAAGAAAATTGAAATAAGAAGTTCACCATAATGGGCGCGAAAGAGTTAGCAAGAACGGGATCGCTCAATGAATTCTCTGGATTCTCTAGAGCAATCCTTAGGATCTGAGAACCATTGAACTCTCATAAGAAGAATATCTTTATTTCAAAGTCGTTTGACCTCCGAAGCAATGATGCGAATAGAATGTTGCTCAAAAGTCAAAACTGATGAGACTTCAATTTCATCAATAACACCAGCTCGAGAATAAAAATAGGAAACCTAAAAGCATTTCCATAGTTAAAAGACGCAGAAAACGTCAAGAATAGCAGAAAATTGAGCCAGTGCAACGGTGTAGTACAGAAACGGAACGCCCGAGAAACTAGAAACTCGAATAATTTGGAACACCGACGTAGTACAAATACGGTACGTCCAATGAATCGATAAACCGGAACAACGATGTAGTATAATGATACATCCATTGATCCAGATAAGACGGAACATCGATGTAGTATAATAAAGTACATCCGATGAACCGAACACCATAAAAGAACACCGGGCACTAGTCCATAAAAGGAATGAGATAAAACTCAATAAAACGAAGTACATCATACGTTCGATGAACTTGATAAAGAGATAATTCCCTTCAGACATCATTAAAGAATCAACCACTAGTTGCTTACGACAAAGCGCATTGGCAACACGATTTCCCTTCCGGGAATAAAAAGGAATATCAAGATCACAAGATGCCAGGAACCCGAGTCAACGCGGTTGACGCAGATTAAGTTCCTTATGAGAAATAAATATTTCAAAGATTTATGATCGAGGTGGAGAACAAATTTCTCCCCCAAATATGATGATGCCAAATTCCAAAAGTAAAACAATAGCCGCGAGCACTAGATCATGAGTGGCATACCTAGTCTCGATCGGCTTTAATGGTTTAGAAGCACAAGAGATAGCACGTTCTCCTTTGCCAGAGAACGGCATCCAAACCAATACGACTAGTATCGGTACAAATAGCAAAGTCTTGGTCCACCTCCAGGAATCACAAGAATAAAAGTATCGAAAAGAAAGAATTTCTTTTAAATAATCTTCTTTCCTGAAAATTTAAAACTTTCAAAATTACATTTATCATTATGTAATAATCATTCTAGAAAAATTTATATTTTTACAAGTCAACATATCGTGTCTGACTGTCTCATCAAAGCGTTTAGGAAATTCCTATCGATAACGTTGATCAAGCGCATCGACCAAAATTCTTAAAGCACTCAACGGGCAATACAATCACAAAATCATCTTTTATAGGATAAATAAATCTCTTAAAAAGTTTTTAAGAATATTCTTTGTTCGTTTCAAGAACAAAAATCCAATTATACTTATAAATAAATCTTATGAAAAAGATTTTCAAAATTTTTAAATTTCTATTTTCATCCAAAATCAATAAATACAAGAATAGTCTCATCGAAATATTCATCGAATATTCGATTTATAAAGTGGATGAAATAAGCTGGACAAATTGAATGACATAATATGTCATTCACAAGAATCATAACAAGTGCGGAATGCGGTAAGTGGAATGCCAACTTCCGCAACTCGTAGCCAAATGAAAATCGGTGGCAAGGTCAAACTGAAAAGACCTTAGCACCACACAAAAGATTACATAGGTGATAATCCTAAGAAAAGTCCATATAAACCGGAAAATTTCACAAACTATTTAGATAAGAGAAATAACACTTTTCTCATCTTGAGGGCTTAAAGAATAAAATGATGCCTTCAAAAATTTGAAATCGGAATCACAAAGAAAAATAGAAAGCTGCTTAACAGATAGAAAATGTCGAAGATGAATAGTCCACTCGAAAAATAGGATACGGGCTTCACAATTAAGTCGATCCTTTCAAAAAAATCAATTCCGGAGCCTAAGTAAAAATATCGGCTCGGAAAGAAAAATCCCATAAAATAATTTCAACATCAATAAAGACAAATTGAGTGTTGCGGATCTACCATCCGGATTCGCAATTCTCAACGAAAACATCAAGCCCAAAATATTTTCAAAGAAAAAGAATCAACAAGTTCTTTTGATATAAAATAATGAGATGGAACCCATATCAAAAAGAACTCAAGTAAGAAGATCACGAAATAAAACAATGCCATCAAGGATTGAGTGAAAAATACCTTGACCACGAGAAGTGTTACCAGGAGCTTGCACAACATTGAGCTCTCCCTCCTTCTTACTTTGAAGTACGGGACATGCAGTAATATGGTGACCCGAATTTTTGCAATAGCGACAAAAGAGGGTTCTCGGACACTCCCTTGCATAGTGGTTCGTGGAACCACAATTGTAGCATTGTCCACAACCATAGGTAGGAGCTTTTGCTACCAGAGTTTGTTGCTTCCCTTTCTTATTAGAATCGGGGCCTTTGAATTTGATAGGCCTCTTCAAGTTATTGTCGAAGTTCCGTTGGGCACGCACAACTTCAACATCACCTTCATTATCGGCCTCTTCAAGACAAAGAGCGATATCAATAAGCTGATCAAATGAAACCTCAAGTTTCAGGAGTAATGGCTTCTTAAGATTCTTATTCAAGCCATAGACAAATCTCTGATTTTTCTTCAATGGGGTATTAATGTACTCAACCCCGTATTTAGAAAGAGATTCGAAAGATGCGACATAGTCTGTCACAGAAGATTCACCTTGAACAAGGTCAATAAAACGCCGGGCCAAAGTTACTTTTTCGGCCTCCGGCACAAATTTCGGTTCAAATCTTTCCCGGAATTGCTCCCAAGTGAGATCCGCTTCAACGATTTCAGAAATTAGGAGCTCATACCAATCTAACGCTCTTTCTTGGAGCATACTAGAAGCCACTTGGACTCGATGAAGGTCAATAAGGTTCATGCGAGAAAAGATGCGATCGCATGATTTGAGCCAAGCTTGAATTTCTATAACACTCTCGGATCCTTTGAATGGCCTTCCACCCAAATCGGTATAGTCTCTGCACAAGCGTGCAAAACCGGATCTAGGATGAGTAGGCCCTGGATTGGGTCCCGCAGCTTGAGCATTCTTAACAAGATCTAAGAGCTGCTGGGCAGACATAAATACTCCATCCTGGGGAGTAGCACTAGATTGACCGGCGCTGGGACGGCCTGGTCTAGCCATTTCTCTTCTTTAAGAAAGAAAGAAAGAAGAGGAAAAAGTTACTCTCAAAATAAATATCAAGCAATCTTGATAGATAAAACAAGGAATCCTAAAAGAAAGTAGGATAGAACGGTACGAAGACCCGAATAAAATCCTAAAGCACAACTCCTAAGAAAGACTTAGGACACGATCCTTGCTAAATTATTCTATATTGTTCCGAAGTTTGGCTCTGATACTAAGCTGTGACGCCCCACCTCTATACCTACGCTAGCCAAGAACATTATGGAGAATGCTGTCAACTAGCACGGAGAATAAGGCTGTTGAGGAGCGACCATCCGTGTAATTGCTTTGCGCGAGCATCGATATGTCAGATAGTATAACATGCATTTATTATCAAGAGGGAAATCCGACATACCGACACAAACTCAAAGCTACTACACAGTGGCTATAATATCTTCGGAAATAAATACAGAAATAAACATAACGTAAATCAGTCACAGATAATTCATATCAAAAAGGCGGAAATAGATATGAATATTACACCTGAAAGTGTACATCAGAGTAGTGGTCAAACAAGATCCACATATCCAAAAAGAATAGATACAAGTGCTAGACAAAAAAATAAGTATACATCGTAGAGTCTGTATCTCAAATGTATACAACAAAAACTACTAAACTTAAGTAGTTAGCCAAAGATCAGTTGAAAGTCCGATAAGGAGTCAAGCAGAAGCACCTGTAATACCTCAGTCTGACCCGAGTATTATTTAAGAAGAAAATAATAAGCGGATCAGTCTAGCTATAAATATCAGATGAAGTGATATATAATAAGAGATATGACATAAACATATAATAATCACAGTGCCAAGCTGTGATAAATAAGTAATTGAAAATCAACAAGAGATTTATCAATATCACAATAATCTTCTCAAGATAAAAAGGAATGTCATACTCCTAATTTCATTCACCAAACCACAATAAATGACATATATATCAATGCCCATCGTAAAAGTTGGTGAAACATAAATTCCAGAAATCAACAC
Source organism: Allium cepa (assembly GCA_030765085.1). Classification (NCBI taxonomy): domain Eukaryota; kingdom Viridiplantae; phylum Streptophyta; class Magnoliopsida; order Asparagales; family Amaryllidaceae; genus Allium; species Allium cepa. Next base: position 125,840,128 of record CM060945.1, on the reverse strand, counting down.
ACGAAATCCAGAAATCACAATAAAAAGGATGGCCAATCCCCAAAAAAATGGACATCGACGCACCTAGAAAGACACGCCCCATGTACAGTCGAACATCGACGCACCTAGAAAGATACACCCCATGCTCTAGCATCGACGCACCTAGAAAGATACGCCCCATGCTCTAGCATCGACGCACCTAGAAAGATACGCCCCATGCACAAATAAACATCGATGCACCTAGAAAGATACACCCCATGTAATGTCGAACATCGACGCACCTAGAAAGATACGCCCCATGCTCTAGCATCGACGCACCTAGAAAGATACGCCCCATGCGCAAATAAACATCGATGCACCTAGAAAGATACACCCCATGTAATGTCTAACATCGATGCACCTAGAAAGATACACCCCATGCAAAGTCGAACATCGACGCACCTAGAAAGATACGCCCCATGCATAGACGACCATCGACGCACCTAGAAAGATACGTCCCATGTCCCGACTTATTGAGCCGATTGCTCCACGAAGTAAATAAACATCGATGCACCTAGAAAGGTACACCCCATGCATAAATAAACATCGACGCACCTAGAAAGATACGACCCATGTATAAACAAACATCGATGCACCTAGAAAGGTACACCCCATGCATAATAAAACATTGACGCACCTAAAAAGGTACGACCCATGTGAGAAATGAGACGAAGCTCATTAAAATGAGGAACGGTCCTCCACATAAACAAAGAGACATCGCACATTGCTAGCCTAAACCACAAAGATGATCGTCATGATCAACGAGAAGTGTCAATTACAATAAGCTAGTAAATATATGAGCTTAGCTTCATGTCCCATAACCACTAGCTTAACTTAAATATATACGAACAAATTGTAGATCTCCACTAGAAAATTGTCGCAAGAGATTCAATCGAACAAGTCCAAGAATTAACCGACGAAGTGAACGCAAGCATTTCATACCACTTGTTTCACTAAGTCGTTTAGTTAGATTTATCATACGAGTGAGGTAAAGGTTTGTATATACTAATAGATTGGAAATCGGTTTGAGAAAACGAGCTTTGTAATAAAATTGTGTTGAAATCATTTGAAGAAAGAGTTTTGATATTTACTACTAGTATAGAAAACCTTTATATTTTAAAGTGACAAATCATAGAAGTGATTGTAGAAACAATCGGGCATAAAAATTCACATTCGAAGACGTGAATTGTAACAACCCGCATATTTAACGATTTTATATTTAAATGTTTGATTTAAATATAGCGTTGTTATTCGGATTTTGGGGTCCGAAATGTTACTTTCTTCAAATGGCCGAATTGGAACTCGAAACCACCTCCATTGGTTCCAAAATGGCGTTTGCGATCTTTTTGAGTATAATCTTTGATATGTTTGGAGTTTGTGAAATTTTGGCTACTTTTCCTATTGGGTTTGGGATTGGGTTCAGCCCACTAGCCCACTTAACCCCCTAGCTCAACCCTTCTCTTCATTTCATCTTCATTTCATTTCTTTCTCAAACTAAAAACTGAAATGGGGGAAAGGGAAGAGAATTAGAAATTAGCAAGCCCTAGTTTCTCTTTTGTATCTTGATTTCTTGCTCCAAATTCATAGAGAATCCATTGGTAAGTTCATCTCCGTCTTCTCCATCTCTTCTCCTCTTCAATTTCTGTAATTTTCCTAACCCTAACTTAGGAAATACTTGCTTTGATTCTAGATTGAAGCTTGTAGTGTTGAAGTGGAGTGTAGTTGGTTGATTCCTTGCAATTGTGCTTCTTCATCTTCCTTGGTTTGTGTAAAAAGGTGAGTTTTGAACTCACATCTACTTCTCTTGATTTCATTGATGTTAGGTATGAATTCCTAACACCTTGTTCATATGCACTTGCAATTGGTTTGGGTTGAATTGGGGAATATTCCAATTTTTAGTGTTTTGGGTTCAAATCTTTGAAACCCTAACTTTGATGTTTTAATCATGTTTTGGTGATGCATCGAGGAACATATAGGGCCGGGTTGTCGATTGGCATAAGCCCTTAGAGCCAATGTTCGTCCGATTGCATTTTGGGAGAGTTTGCTCTTCATTTGAATAAGGCTGGAAAACAGCCCAGGCATGATTCAGTCGACTGAAAACTCTGTTCAGTCGACTGAATCTGAAACCCGAGAGTTTCCAGGCATGATTCAGTCGACTGAAAAACTCTGCACAGTCGACTGAACCTGAAAACAGAAAGTTTCCTGACCTGGAAATTTTCCAGGTATAGGGTCAGTCGACTGAAAAAACTCTGTTCAGTCGACTGAACCTGCTGTTTCAGCCCACTTTGCCTTTTGGGATTGAATTTTCAATTTGAATTGATTCATAATGATCCTATGTATGATTATCAATTGTTTTGACTTTGATGGTTCCTTTTAATTTTAATCCACGGGTTTTTATGAAATAATCTCTCGAATCGCATTTAAAAGTTCGTTTCTCTAATTTATAAATTCTATTTAAAACACACACACTTTCGCACTTCGAACGAAGTGGGAGGGTGATTAAATGGTTGGGCAAAACACGGACCATGAATCTGTGCGTTTATCCTTCCGATTAATCCTTGACCTATTCGATTGATTATTTTGACCTTCGGGTTTGGTTTATCGATGATATGAGGTAAACTTTGTACTGCTTTGAGTGTGAAAGGGACTGACGGATAGTAAACCGTTTAGTGCGAACGAGTGGTTATGGGACATACGTTAACACTTTTCGGATTCCTTTACGAGAGTTGTGACACATTCCGCCAGTTAGTGGTGTCCAGTACTGGGTCTTCGACCTTCACCACTACGGTTTGTTGCCTCTGGGATAGTGTCTTCGGACTGTCTCCCTAGGTTTGTTGCCTTCGGGTATGTTGCCTTCGAGTGTGTGCCTTCGGGTTTGTTGCCCTATATAGTTTCGCTCTGATGTTGGCCTTATGTGCCGCATGGGTGATACTTGGGTTTGGAGTCTTCGGGCTCATGGATCCTTGTTTGTACAGTACTGAGCTCGAGCAAATTTTATGATGTTTCATTGATATGTATATTCCCTTGGTATCGCCTTTCGGTATTGGTCTTTTTGCGCCGCATGGAGTATAGCGATTACCTTGTGGAACTTGTATACCTTATGGGTATTTGTTATTTGCCTTCTGTCTTGTTTTGGGATATTTGTATCCTTTGTTTCTATATGTTGCCGATGATATGAGGCTTGTTCTATATGATTCATCTCTTGTTGATGATTGTGTTATCTCCCCTAGAGATATTTATTATACTGTATGACCTTGCAGGTTTATTAGTGTTCAGTTTATCTAACTGATTTGTTATCTAGACTGACCCGTGTATTTTATACTCGGGTCAGACCGAGATGTTTCAGGTTAGGTGCTTTTAGGGACTTAGCATATTTTGCTTCCGCATGGACTATTCGCTAGCTTCGTTTTGTTATAGCGTCTTTTGTAGTCCTTATCTGTTGTAACTCTGATTTATACTCTTTCGTTTCGTCTGTATATTGTGGTCTCCTGTACCACTTGACATGTATTATTTTGTATACTCTGTAGTGTATCTGTGTATGTGTATATTATGATCGACTGTTCTGTGATGTATATTACATTTGAGTTGTTATATTTTCTTCTGATAGATCCTATAGCCATTGTAGTTTTGCTTTAAATATTTATTGAATAGGTCGAATTTTAATGTGTTCTACTTTTCGACATATTTAGTGAATAGTTAAGGTAAGATTGCACATGGTCGCTTCCATTATACTCTATTGTCCGCGTTAGCCGACAGTATTATCTATGTAATACTCTTTGTTAACGAGGCTCTCGGAGTGGGGCGTCACAGCGTGGTATCAGAGCTGAGTTCAGAACAAAATGTGATAAACACAGAATAGATGCACATATTATGGTACATCAAAGTGTACAAGTGATACAGATCCTTGAATCATCGTGTCTCTTTATTCCATCAAGGTTAGATAGATATTGGAAATACGTCTAGGAATGCATTTTTATTCCGTAGTATCCCATATTGTAATATCTACCTTGTGAATAATCTTGTTCTTATCTTACTTTCAGCTTATGTCTGGAAGAGGCAGGGGTCGACGTTCGGATGCTGGGCAATCTAGTGGCTCGCATCCGGATGGCGTATATATGTCTGCCGATCAATTTTTGGAATTGTTTAGGAGCACTCAGCCTCCCGTTCCTCCTCGAGTGTCTCCACCTCGCAAGTCTGCTTTTGCACGTCAGTGCAGTGATTTTGCTCATCTTGGAGGAAAGCCGTTTAAGGGCTCCGAGTCTGTTCTTGAAGTCCAAGCTTGGCTTCGCACGTGCGAGCGTATTTTCTCTTGCATGGATCTTTCTGACCATGATAGAGTTCTTGTAACTTCTAGCTTATTACAAGAGCGTGCTCTTGACTGGTATGAGCTTCTTGTAGCTGAAATTGATGAGTTTACTCTTTCTTGGACTCAGTTTCGTGGACGATTTGAACTCAAGTTCGTTCCTGAATCTGAAAAAGTTTTATTGACCCGTCGCTTCCTTGAGTTGAAGCAAGGGAAATCTTCTGTTTCTGAGTATGTCGCATCGTTCGAGGCTTTATCTCAATATGGTCTTGAATTCATCAGCACTTCTTATAAGAAGAATTTGAAGTTTGTTTCTGGCCTTAAGAAATATCTTAAGAAGTCCTTGTTGCTCCAGCTTAAACTTTCTTTTGAGGAATTGGTTGATTCGGCGCTTCATCTCGAGACCGTCAAGAAGGAGTGTGATAGTGAGGTTGATGTTGAGGTTTCCAGAAACCCTAACAAGAAGCAGTTTCCAATTCAGAAGAAGCCTTTTCCTTATAAGAAGAAGAAGACCGGTGGTCCTAGCTCTCAGCCTCAATCTTCCGGAACACCTTTCGTTCGAAAGTGTTTTAATTGTGGTTCTCCGGATCATATTATTCGAGCTTGTCCAAAGCCTCTCTTTTGCCGTAATTGCAAGAAGGAAGGTCATCATGTTTCTGCTTGTCCTACTGCTCCTGCTAATGCAAAATCTGGCAAGCTCAATGTGGCTAATGCTTCTGGAGGTCCTTCTCAATCCAAAGGTATGACTCCATCTATTTTGGAGGGTTCAATTCTATTTCATGATCATAGTATACGAGTTCTTTTCGATACGGGTGCTTCACATTCTTTCGTATCGAAGAAGCTTGTAGATGATTTATCTTTGGATGTTTCTTGTATGGTTACTTCTTTAAGGATTGCGAATCCTATTGGGGGATCCGCGACCCTTAGTTTGCTTTGTGATGATATTGAGATTGTTTTATGTGGCTTTTCTTTCCGTGCGAATCTGCACGTTGTTTCTCATTTGGGTTTTGATATGATTTTTGGTATGGACTGGCTAGTGAGGTACGATGCCAGGATTATTTGTTCCGAGAGAATTTTATATCTTTGTCATCCTGATTCACCTTCTCAGTTATCTCTTGTTCTTCGGGATGTGGATCATTCCGAGATGGCTTTGTATTCTCTTGATTCGCGAGATGGTGATGATGTATCTCGTATTCCTATTGTTTGTGACTTTTCTGATGTTTTTGAACCTGTTTCGGGTTTGCCACCCAAACGGGCAATTGAGTTCCGCATTGATCTCATTCCAGGCACGCAGCCAGTTAGTCGTCCTCCCACGAGGATGTCTACAAAGGAAAATGAGGAACTCAAGAAGCAGCTTTTAGAGCTCGAGTCCAAGCAGTTGATTCAGTCCAGTTTTTCTCCGTGGGGATCCGCGGTCGTTTTTGTGAAGAAGTCTGATGGAACTCTTAGGCTTTGCATTGACTATCGCAAACTTAACGAGTTAACCATTAGAAATTGGTATCCTTTGCCTAGGATCGATGATATGTTCAATCTATTGAGTGGTGCCAAGGTCTTTTCTCAGCTTGACCTTGCCACAGGCTTTCATCAGTTACGAGTCGCGGAGGATAGCATACCTCTTACCGCTTTCCGCACTCGTTATGGTTCTTTTGAGTGGCTCGTTATGCCGTTCGGTTTGACGAATGCTCCTGCTTTCTTTGTTGACCTCATGAATCGGGTATTCCGGGAATATCTCGATAAGTTTGTTCTCGTCTTCATTGATGATATCCTTATTTATTCTAAGTCTGAAGCTGAGCGTGCTAATCACTTGAGAATTGTCTTGAGTACTCTTCGTCGTCATCTGCTTAAAGCCAAATTCTCCAAGTGCTGCTTTTGGGAGAATAAGGTTAAGTTCTTAGGCCATGTTGTATCTTCCGATGGCATTTCTGTCGATCCCTCAAAGATCGAAGCCATCCAGAATTGGAAGAGGCCTGAGAATGTGCATGAGATTCGTAGTTTCCTTGGATTGGCGGGTTATTACCGGCGGTTCATTAAGAACTTTTCCCGTGTTGTGCTTCCTCTCACAAGCCTTACTCGGAAAGGCATTCGTTTTATTTGGTCCGACAAGTGTGAAGTTTCCTTTCAGACATTGAAAGAACTTCTTACTAATGCTCCTATTCTTGTGGTTCCCGAAAGGAATCATGATCTTGTTGTCTACACCGATGTGTGTGGTAGTGGTCTCGGTGCTGTGCTTATGTAGAGAGATCGGGTAGTTGCTTATGCTTCTAGGCAACTGCGTCCGAATGAAGTTCGCTATGCCACTCATGATCTTGAGTTAGCCGCCATTGTCTTTGCCTTGAAGATTTGGCGACATTATTTATTGGGCGAGCGCTTCATTCTCTATACCGATCATAAATCTTTGAAGTATTTGTTTACTCAGAAGGAACTCAATATGAGACAACAGCGTTGGCTCGAGTTTCTTGCTTCCTATGACTTTGATATCCAGTTTACCCCTGGTAAGGGTAATCGTGTTGCAGATGCGCTTAGTCGTAAACATTCGGCTGTTATTTCTATGATGCTTGCCGAATGGAATATTCTTGAGACTCTATCTTTTTGTGAAATTCGTGATCAAGGTTCATCTTCTGGTTCTCCTATTCTATTATTTAGTTTGGGAGCTCGACCTATTTTATTGGATCGTATTGCCGATGCTCAGCGGCGTGATCCTGATTTGTTGCATTTTATTCAACTTTGTGAGTCTGGATCTTGTGATGAGGCGTTGCAAGATTTTAGCATTGATTCTCATAGGTGTCTTCGTAAGAAGAACCGTCTTTTTGTGCCTTCTGATTTTGCACTTAGGCATGACATTCTTGATGATTGCCATCGTTCTAAGTATACCATTCATCTCGGTAGTAGTAAGATGTATGCCGATATGCGTCGTCTTTATTATTGGGAAGGCATGAAGCGCGATGTGGCGAGTTATGTGAGCAACTGCATGACATGTCAACGTGTGAAGGCCGAACATCAGCGTCCTTCTGGACTTCTTCAACCTCTTGAGATTCCATTGTGGAAGTGGGATCAAATTTCTATGGATTTTATTGACGGCCTACCTCGTTCGAGATCAGGTCATTCTAGTATTTGGGTTATTGTCGATCGCCTCACCAAGTCTGCTCATTTTGTCCCTATTAAGTCTAATAGGACAGCTTCGCATTTGGCCAAGTTGTATGTCAAGGAAATCGTGAGACTTCACGGTGTTCCTAGTTCTATTGTGAGTGATCGTGATCCTTTATTCACGAGTCATTTTTGGAAGAGTCTTCAGCAAGCTTTGGGAACAAAGCTTAATTTTTCTACAGCTTATCATCCGCAGTCTGACGGACAGACTGAACGGGTGAATCGTATTTTGGAAGATCTTCTCTGTATTTGTATTTTTGATTTCGGTGGTAGTCGGGAGGATCACCTACCTCTTGTAGAGTTCTCCTACAACAATAGTTTTCAGTCTAGTATCGGTATGGCTCCTTTCGAAGCCTTATACGGAAGACCATGTCGATCACCTTCTTGTTGGTTGGAATCTGGGGAGAAGCTTATTCTTGGCCCGGACTTTGTTCGTCATTCTTCTGAGAAGATTGATCTTATTCGATTGAGGATGAAAGAGGCACAGAGTCGCCAGAAATCCTACGTGGACAACCGTAGGAAGCCTCTCGAGTTCTCGATCGGCGATCTTGTTTTTATTCGTGTTTCTCCTTTGAAAGGGGTTATGCGTTTCAGTGCGACTGGAAAATTGGCTCCTCGTTATATAGGACCGTTTTCTATTACTGAACGTATTGGCCCTGTGGCTTATAGAGTTTCACTTGCAGCTCATTTATCTGGCATTCATGACGTGTTTCACGTCTCGCAACTTCGGAAGTGTCTTCGAGAATCGGATTCTGTAATTGATTCTCCTGATTTGCAAGAGCTTGAGATCTCACCGGACTTATCTTTTGTACAGCAACCTATTCGCGTGCTTGACACGGAGGTGCGACACCTTCGGAACAAGGACGTGCCGCTCGTTAAAGTTCAATGGTCCGCTAATCCCAATGACTATACTTGGGAAACCAGAGAGTATATCGAGCGATCTTATCCAGGTTTTCTATCCTTGCTTCGTAATGGTAAGTCTATTTCTGTGTCTAAAGTTTATTCTTTCTTTTGTATGTGGTATGTATGTAGTTGTTACAAATATCGTCTCTAGGAATTGCGGGGACGCAATTTTGTAAGGAGGGGAGATCTGTAACAACTCGCATATTTAACGATTTTATATTTAAATGTTCGATTTAAATATAGCGTCGTTATTCGGATTTTGGGGTCCGAAATGGTACTTTCTGCAAATGGCCGAATTGGAACTCGAAACCACCTCCATTGGTTCCAAAATGGCGTTTGCGATCTTTTTGAGTATAATCTTTGATATGTTTGGAGTTTGTGAAATTTTGGCTACTTTTCCTATTGGGTTTGGGATTGGGTTCAGCCCACTAGCCCACTTAACCCCCTAGCTCAACCCTTCTCTTCATTTCATCTTCATTTCATTTCTTTCTCAAACTAAAAACTGAAATGGGGGAAAGGGAAGAGAATTAGAAATTAGCAAGCCCTAGTTTCTCTTTTGTATCTTGATTTCTTGCTCCAAATTCATAGAGAATCCATTGGTAAGTTCATCTCCATCTTCTCCATCTCTTCTCCTCTTCAATTTCTGTAATTTTCCTAACCCTAACTTAGGAAATACTTGCTTTGATTCTAGATTGAAGCTTGTAGTGTTGAAGTGGAGTGTAGTTGGTTGATTCCTTGATATTGTGCTTCTTCATCTTCCTTGGTTTGTGTAAAAAGGTGAGTTTTGAACTCACATCTACTTCTCTTGATTTCATTGATGTTAGGTATGAATTCCTAACACCTTGTTCATATGCACTTGCAATTGGTTTGGGTTGAATTGGGGAATATTCCAATTTTTTGTGTTTTGGGTTCAAATCTTTGAAACTCTAACTTTGATGTTTTAATCATGTTTTGGTGATGCATCGAGGAACATATAGGGCTGGGTTGTCGATTGGCATAAGCCCTTAGAGCCAATGTTCGTCCGATTGCATTTTGGGAGAGTTTGCTCTTCATTTGAATAAGGCTGGAAAACATCCCAGGCATGATTCAGTCGACTGAAAACTCTGTTCAGTCGACTGAATCTGAAACCCGAGAGTTTCCAGGCATGATTCAGTCGACTGAAAAACTCTGCACAGTCGACTGAACCTGGAAACAGAAAGTTTCCTGAACCTGGAAATTTTCCAGGTATAGGGTCAGTCGACTGAAAAAACTCTGTTCAGTCGACTGAACCTGCTGTTTCAGCCCACTTTGCCTTTTGGGATTGAATTTTCAATTTGAATTGATTCATGATGATCCTATGTATGATTATCAATTGTTTTGACTTTGATGGTTCCTTTTAATTTTAATCCACGGGTTTTTATGAAATAATCTCTCGAATCGCATTTAAAAGTTCGTTTCTCTAATTTATAAATTCTATTTAAAACACACACACTTTCGCACTTCGAACGAAGTGGGAGGGTGATTAAATGGTTGGGCAAAACCCGGACCATGAATCTGTGCGTTTATCCTTCCGATTAATCCTTGACCTATTCGATTGATTGTTTTGACCTTCGGGTTTGGTTTATCGATGATATGAGGTAAACTTTGTACTGCTTTGAGTGTGAAAGGGACCGACGGATAGTAAACCGTTTAGTGCGAACGAGTGGTTATGGGACATACGTTAACACTTTTCGGATTCCTTTTCGAGAGTTGTGACACATTCCGCCAGTTAGTGGTGTCCAGTACTAGGTCTTCGACCTTCACCACTACGGTTTGTTGCCTCTGGGATAGTGTCTTCGGATTGTCTCCCTAGGTTTGTTGCCTTCGGGTATGTTGCCTTCGGGTGTGTGCCTTCGGGTTTGTTGCCCTATATAGTTTCGCTCTGATGTTGGCCTTATGTGCCACATGGGTGATACTTGGGTTTGGAGTCTTCGGGCTCATGGATCCTTGTTTGTACAGTACTGAGCTCGAGCAAATTTTATGATGTTTCATTGATATGTGTATTCCCTTGGTATCGCCCTTCGGTATTGGTCTTTTTGAGCCGCATGGAGTATAGCGATTACCTTGTGGAACTTGTATACCTTATGGGTATTTGTTATTTGCCTTCTGGCTTATTTTGGGATATTTGTATCCTTTGTTTCTATATGTTGCCGATGATATGAGGCTTGTTCTATATGATTCATCTCTTGTTGATGATTGTGTTATCTCCCCTAGAGATATTTATTATACTGTATGACCTTGCAGGTTTATTAGTGTTCAGTTTATCTAACTGATTTGTTATCTAGACTGACCCGTGTATTTTATACTCGGGTCAGACCGAGATGTTTCAGGTTAGGTGCTTTTGGGGACTTAGCCTATTTTGCTTCCGCATGGACTATTCGTTTGCGTCTTTTGTAGTCCTTATCTGTTGTAACTCTGATTTATACTCTTTCGTTTCGTCTGTATATTGTGGTCTCCTGTACCACTTGACATGTATTATTTTGTATACTCTGTAGTGTATCTGTGTATGTGTATATTATGATCGACTGTTCTGTGATGTATATTACATTTGAGTTGTTATATTTTCTTCTGATAGATCCTATAGCCATTGTAGTTTTGCTTTAAATATTTATTGAATAGGTCGAATTTTAATGTGTTCTACTTTTCGACATATTTAGTGAATAGTTAAGGTAAGATTGCACATGGTCGCTTCCATTATACTCTATTGTCCGCGTTAGCCGACAGTATTATCTATGTAATACTCTTTGTTAACGAGGCTCTCGGAGTGGGGCGTCACATGAATAAAATCCAAAGAAATCGATATAAAATCCATCAAAGTGGATATATCTAAAATTCCCAAAGAAAAGGTCATCAAAGTCGATAATAAACGACAACAACAAAAGGGAGACAACACGAATCGATTAAAGTTGGATATTCAAACGGATTAGCAATATAGGCTAATCTGGCAAGTAGTAGCAGGTCGGTCGACCGGACTCCCTGAGTCGGTCGACCGAACCAGAGGTTGGAAACTTCTCGGGCACCAGGTCGGTCGACCGGCCCAGGGGGCTCGGTCGGCCGAAGCCTGTAACCAGCACTTCCAAACAGATGCAGGAAGTGCCTGGACTACAGGTCGGTCGACCGGCCCAGGAGGCTCGGTCGGCCGAAACTGTATACTTGCACTTCCTATCCTATTACAAAGGAGGTGCAAATCCCAACCAAATTGCAATCGCACGAGCAACGGCTCTAAGGGTTTATGCCAATCGACTACCCGGCCCTATATGCTCCTCGATGTATCACCAAAAACATGTTCAAACATCAAAGTTAGGATTTTTAACGAATTGAACTCAAAACACTAAAAATTGGAATATTCACAAAAGCAATCCAAATCAAAATCAAATGCACATGAATAAGTGTTAGGAATTCATACCTAACAATAGAAGAGAATTATAAGCATAGATGTGAGATTAAAAATCTCACCTTTGAACCCAAACGAATGAAGAAGGTGCTATGAAGCAATGGCAAGAACAAGCACTCTTTAATTCCAACTCAACAAGCTTGAATCTAAGCTTAAAAGAGAAACATTCCCTAAATTAGGTTTAGGAAATTTCTGAAATAAAAGAGAGAATGAGTTGGAGAAGAAGAAGAGGAAGCTTACCAATGGGTTCTCATGAACTTTGGAGCTAGGAGACGGATTTGCAAAGGAAGCTAGGGCTTGGAGTTTTAATTTCCACTCTCCACCTCCATTTTCAGTTTTGCAAGAGAGTTAGGAGTTGGAATGAAGTAATGAAGAGGAGAGGGGGATTGGGACTGAGTTAGTAAGTGGTTAATTGGCTCAGCCCAAACCAAAGCCCTAAGCGGGAAAAAGTAGCAAAAAACAACTTTCTCCAAACATATCGAAGCTTATACTCAAAAAGGTCCCAAACGGCATTTTGAACTCAATGGAAGTGGTCTCGAGTCCTAATTCGGCTGTTTGCAAAAAGTAGCTTTTCGGACTAAAATCCGACTAACGATAAAATATTTAAATAAAATATTTAAATATAAAATCGATAAATATGAGGGTTGTTACAATTCCTCATTCCAATGGCAGACAATCAAAATCCTAAATTCAAATTGCAATTTCAACTCCAAATTAAATTCCAAAAATTTAAACTCCTCAAATAATATCGAATTTTATATCAATTTGAAGCTCTCGATGAGCGCAAGTTGAATATGCCATCTGTTTTTCGATTTGGGTCTCTATCTGTCCAGAAATCACGAATTAATTCTTGGTCGTTCTTTTCATCGCGATCAATTATGACCGATCGCCAAATTGGTTTATGGGTTTTGTCGAGATCATCGAGTGGAGTTCATCGGTATGTTTCATTTTGAGAATTGATGGATGGATCAAGCATAAAAATTTAATTAGGCTACGCTTGAAACGGCGGTTGGTGGGGGCTTTCGTCGGCCGGACCTTGGGAGATGGTGGAGAGTGGCAGGGCGAGCCTGCCGTGGCCGTGTCACGACCCACGGCGGCGATAATCGCGGCGATCTGGGCGGTCAACGATGGGTCTCGACGGACTTCAAGTTCATTTCGTGTATATTAATTGGGTTTCGGCTCTGCTAGGTTTTGCTGAGCACTTGGAGAAGGTGTGGTGTCATTTTTTTGTTTTTTTATTTGAAATTTTAATACTCAAATCTTTTAACTGCAATAACTTTTGCATACGAGGTCAAATTTAGGCGTGGTTTGATCCGTTGGGTTCGTATTGAAATGCCAAAAACTTTGACATTGGTTTGGACGGATTTAGAGAACGTTTGATTTTTGGGCTTAATTTGAATTTAAATTCAATTTAAATTCAACGGTGAGTGTTTACCCACTCACAACTTCTAAAAAATTCTTATGTTTGTTAAATTTAATACGCGATGTGATTAACTTTGACTGCCCCTGTCCCTCCTTCAACTTCAGTCGATGTTGACATTGCTGGTTGCTAGATCGCGAGTTGAAATGATGGGGGAAGAGCATCAAGAAAAAGAAACAACTTTGACTGCCCCTGTCCCTCCTTCAACTTCAGTCGATGTTGACATTGCTGGTTCTAACTCTCATACACCGATTCCTACTAAAGCTGATACTGGAGCCATAATTACACAAGCCGTAGATGAGCCACAAGAGAGTGCTGAAGCTCTAGACTACGAAGTTGATGTGATACCACCAACTTCTCCAGGTAACCCTAATAATGCTCAGGGGGACAACTTGCTAGTTTCTTAAGGATTTGACGAGCTTCTTGATTATTTCTTGAATCTCGATGAGCCATTGTCTCCTATTTTTGCGGGAAATACTGACACTTTTAACTTTTCCTTTGTAGAGAAAGCGCCGAGCATCTGTCAAACTTCTCCACCTCCAGTTACTGTTCCTCTGCCTCCCCCAATCACTCCTACTCCTCATCTGGGATCACAGGAAGAAATAATAGGTGCCCTTCGGGGCTTGGATGACCCAGCTGCTTCGCAAGAGCAAAAGGACGAAGGACTTGAGGGAGGTGAGATATCTCCGGAGCGGACTCCTTCTGATGACATAACTTTGTCTAAACTTGTTACTCCAGGAAGTGAATCTTCTTCAAAGAGGAAAAAGAAGCGCGGAACATCAAAGAAGAGGAGGAAGAGCATCATTGCTACTGAAGAGGAACCGGAAGTTGAACCAGTTGTACCTCCCTCTCCTTCTTCCCTCATGCCTAAAGATCAACCCAAAAAGCTAACCATCCGGCCGGGTGAAGGGTCCAAAGGTGGCAAGAAGAAATGAAGATTCCAGTTTTTAGCTTTTTGTTTTTTGCACGTACTGGTCGGGGATTGTGCGGGTACTGGCCCCCGCTTTCTTTATCTCGAAACTTGTATCTTTAAGAAATTGTAATAGAATTGAATAAAATGATCCTTTATTTGTACAAACTTCTTGTTTGTATTTGAGAATGCATTTATTATTCACTTTTGTACAACTTTCTTTGCACGATATTGCAGTGAGCTTGTGGTATATTGTTCGAGCGCAATTTTACCGATGTAGTTATACCATGTTGCCCCTATACCATAAGCTTGTTGCAATATTTTATATTTTGAGGGGACTTGTACTTTTATTTTTTAGAGAATAATTATTCCATACTTGGAGGAATATTATTTCGTTAAAAAAAACAGAGTACAACTCCCTCCAAATAAGTTTTTACGCTTCATCCTTCGAAGATATCACTTTTTCTTTTGTGCATATACACATTTTACCAAGTGAATTCTTCTATGTGGTAAAGCGGGTGTCTGAAGGGTACTTTAACTTCTTTTTGAGGAAGAGAATTTTCCAGAATAGATGGATCGTTCTTCCTTTGAGAGCTAAAGTGTGCCTTTGAAGATGGCTTCTTCTTTTTTTTTTATGCCACAGTAAAGGGCTTTTTGATTTTTGCTTCTTTGAAAAGTTGCACCTCTGAGGAGGGATTTTTCACGTTTCAATACTTGGAAGTTTTATTTCAATCTCGGTGAAACGTGTGCCTCCGAAGAGGTCTTTCTGCTTGCTTGTGCCTCGGGGAGGAGGTCTTTTCATTTCTGCCTCTGGGAAGAGGTTTTTATTTTTCCCTGTTCGCTGGGAAGCGGGCCTCCGAAAAGGGCTTTCCACATTTCAACACTTGGAAGTTTTATTTCAATCTCGGTGAAATGTGTGCCTCTGAGTAGGGTTACTTCCTGGAAGTTTGGAGTTTCTTTCTCTCGGTTGGATGGATTCACGGGAGTGTATCGACCGATCAGTCCGCAACCTTGTATCGAGAAAGATCTCTCTTTTTCTGGTTTGGCCCGCTCGAGGTCTTTGATTTGGACTCTAAAGAGTAGCATTGGACTCTGAGGAGTAGCGTTGGACTCTAAAGAGTAGCATTGGACTCTGAAGAGTAGCGTTGGGTCTCCGAAGAGAAGCATTTGGACTCTAAAGAGTACTTTAGACTCTAAAGAGTAGCATTGGGTCTCCGAAGAGAATCATTTGGACTCGAAAGAGTACTTTAGACTCTAAAGAGTAGCGTTGGGTCTCCGAAGAGAAGCATTTGGACTCCAAAGAGTACTTTGGACTCTAAAGAGTAGCGTTGGGTCTCCGAAGAGAAGCATTTTGGACTCTAAAAAGTACTTTAGACTCTAAAGAGTAGCGTTGGGTCTCCGAAGAGAACCATTTGGACTCTAAAGAGTACTTTAGACTCTAAAGAGTAGCGTTGGGTCTCCGAAGAGAAGCATTGGACTCCAAAGAGTACTTTGGACTCTAAAGAGTAGCGTTGGGTCTCCGAAGAGAAGCTTTTGGACTCTAAAGAGTACTTTGGACTCTAAAGAGTAGCGTTGGCGCTTGTGTCTTTATACCCTGCGCTTCTTAGCAATTCCTCACAATTAATTATTACATGTCCCGTTCTTTCGTTTGTTTTTGCTAAAGAAATGTGCCTTATTGCTGAATGAATCCATGGGGTAGATGCAAGCTGCTCCACCAGATGTTCGTTTACACAAACGATCGTGGTTGGTCAGCAAAGGCTCAGAACTTTCTTATTAGAAAGGTGCCCTCTTTGGTGGAGTCCTCAATCGTTTGCAAATTGCACTTCTTTCGAAATACTTGAATTCGGAACATTTTTCACTTGCCATTCGTTTATTCCATGATTTGTAGGGATCTCTTTGCTTTGTGATGTGTTGGATGAGCAAGCTTTATTTCGATGGCCTGCAATACTAAATTGAGATTTTTAGTAATATTTGCATATCGAAATGATACAGGCATTTTAACGGCATTAAAGAATACAAGATTTATAATTGCTCATTACTCATTCACATCACATTTACAGTGGTTAACAGCACAAGAATTATACATTCATGATCATTTTACAAAGTTAAGCAACGCTATTAAGTAAAATATGGGTGTAAATGAATGTTATTCCATGATTTTGCGATTCACATGTTAGTCAATGACCAGCTTCTCAGATTCTTGCTCTGTAGTTCTGTTGCTTGAACCGGGTCGATAAGGAGGACATGGTTGCCTCTGAATGGACGAGGTTGGGTCAATTTTGTCTTTCTTCACATATTGTTGAAGTTTATTCTGTTTCAGCAATTCTTCAATCACACTCTTTAACTGGCGACATTGATCAGTATCGTGACCGGGTTGGTTGTGAAATCGACAGAATTTCCCATTTTGCACTGCCCCTCTTCCCATCTCAGGTGGTTTAGGGTACTTGATAACATTCTTTGTTGCCAAGAAGATTTTTTCCGGTGTATCAGTTAAGGGGGTGAAATCTGAAGGGTTAAAACGTCGAGGTTTCTTCTTATTTCCCTGCCTCTTTCCTTCATCACTTTCCCTTTTCTGGTTTCTAGATCCTTTCTTGTTAGAAATGACATCGTTATTCTTGATTTCGGCCACCACTGCTTCTACTGGTATCGAGAGGTTTTCTAGGCGTATGAATTCGTCGGCCTTTTTATAAAACTTCTCGAGTGAGTTTGGTTCCTTAATTTTGAGCCACACGCCGAATTCACTTGACTTGTCGATGGCCCGCATTAAGTATGTTAGGATCATTCGGGGTTCCGCGTTGTCTACCTCGGCTAAAGCTATATTAAAACGGTTTAAAAAAGACTTGATAGGTTCTCCGGGTGCTTGTTTTAGACTGGACAATGACATTATATCTTTTGCCTTTGACGCATACAATCTGAATTGTTCTTTAAACTTTCGGGTTAAATCGGAGAATTGATCTATAGATCGAACTGGTAGCTTGGTGAACCAAAGAAAAGCCACCCCTTCTAAATATACTGGAAAATATCGGCATTTAATCTCATCCGATGCTCGTGCCCCAGTCATATGCCAATCGTATCTGTATAGAAATTGGTTAGGGTTACTTGTCCATCGATAGGCTGGGATGGTAGGAGGTACAAATTTCCTGGGAAATTCCGCCTTTAAAATCCTTTCAGTGAACGGAGTTTTGCTCGGAGCGAATCCCCAATCGTTTTCATCCTCATGCCTCCGCATACTTTCTTTCATGATTGAGCGAACCATCCCTTATAGATACTCCTCGTCGTTTTGAGACTTTGCCTGCAAGAAGCTAGCTGCCCTTTTGGAAGTTTGAAAGGTTGGCTGTGGCCTTCACCCTTCAGCTTGAGAAGGTGCCCTTGCAGCGGTGTTGTCTGGTCTTTGAGGAATATCTTTCTCTTGGGGGCCACGGGCATCTTCAGCATAGATTGCTTCATTATCCTGACGTTGGTGATTTGACTCAAGCAGGGCGTTTAACCTATCCATAATCAAGGCATTCTGGGCATTCTGGGCTTCCAACTGTCGATTCAGTCCTAAAACTACGGCGTCCAACTCTGCTCGCGTAACTCCAACAGTTGGAGCTGTTTCACTTGAAGGAAGAGAGGTAGCCGTATTCTCTTGAACATTGTCGGACCTTGCAGAACTTCGTCTTCTTCCAGGAGCCATTATTTCCAATAAACTCCTAGTTTTAAAAGAAATCCTTTCAATAGACCTTTGCGAAGCAATGATGGAAGTATCCTGAGTTGGGTTCTTAGTGAAAGCACCAAAAATGTTAACGTGAAAATCGGACGCTAACACCCCGGTGTCAATTGAAGTTGGATGAAAGCACCACCCGTGTACACGGGAATTACAAGCAAGTAGAGAAAATACAGAAAAAGCAGAAAAGACAACAATTTTTATAGTGGTTCGGCTTAGAGTAAGTCTACGTCCACTTTAACTCTCTTTATTACTGAATTTGATTGCAACTTTACAACAGTCTTCAATTACAACACACTTTAGACCAGTAGATCAAACTTTGATAAAGAATAATCTTCCGAATTCATGTTGAATGATGTAGATTTTCTCTTAGAGATCGTCGTAGCGTCCTTGGTGTTTGGAGTACTTGAAGTGTTAAGTGAGTCGAGAATTCTGCAGAGTATCGGCGCTTGAAATGGTCGGCCAAAAGTCCTTTGCTAGTTGAAGTTAGGGCTGTATTTATAGGAGTGATTCTGAGCATGATTTTCTTTCCAAGTCTTAGGCTGTAGACGACCTAAGTTAGGTCGTAGGTCGGCGATGACCTAAGGAATCTCTCGTATCTTTTGCTTCTTGAACTTGTCTTTATCTGCTTAGGTCGTGTGCGACTTATCATAGGTCGTAGGTCGCGAGCAGTTTTAAGTTGTGGTGGGGCAAGGTCGTACTCAACTCTGGAACGGGTTACGGGTTAGTAAGTTGTAGGTCGTAGACGACTTATGAGAGCAGTTGGCGATCTTAGAACGCTGAGGCATTCAATGTAGCGACCTAGGCTAAGTCGTTAACTCGTTAGGTCGCTAAGTCTTAAATTCTCTCAGGTCGGTAGGTCGTTGGCTTTTTTGGTCACTTGATAAATGAGTCGTGTATGAACGAGTTAGTAGATCGTGAGCGACCTAATATAGGTCGTGAGCGACCTATGATAGTAGGTGAAACTTTTCTCTACTTTAACTTGCTAAGTCGCTACCTTGCTAGGTCGTGAAATTACAGAAATCTTTGGGTCGCAGATAGCTTTAGGTCGTTGAGGAATGAAGTCACTAGGTCGCTAAAAACTTTAGGTCGCTGAGTGCTTTGTGACGTTAGGTCGCTAAGACAATTATGCCGTTAGGTCGTTGAGACTATTAGGTCGTCAGGTACTCTTAGGTCGTTGGGCTGCTGAGTTATAGGTCGCGGAGTTTTAGGTCGTGGAGTTTTAGGTCGCGGCTCGTGGAGTTTTAGGTCGCGGCAGAAATAGGAGTTAACATTCTATAACATCATTCTAACTCAAATATGATTTAATACAACTTTACAAATCAATTTTAATCACATTTGACCCAATTTCCAATTATTTCTAATTTCAAATATCAAATTATCGATTTAATTATCCAATTAAATCTAGATATTCGAAATATAATTTATTCGACTTACAAATTTTACTTGTGAATATTTAAAATCAATTAAATATACGAATTTCAAATGACAGAAATTCTGGGTCGTTACAAACTTCCCCCCTTAAAAGAATTTCGTCCTCGAAATTACCAAGTAAGAAAAAGTTATAGAATCCATTAACTTTTTAAACATCCATTCAATTTAGATTTCAAATTCGTTTAAACAGTTTAACTTTTCCAAAATCCATAGTTAAACTTTTCACAATAACTTTACTAAGTTTTCAAATCATACTTAGTTATCTTTTCAAAACCAACCATATCGTTTAACTTTTCACTCCAAATTCAAGGTTATAATTTTTAAAATTTTCCAATTTTCTCAAAAATATTCTGACGCCCTAAATTTTCGAAAACTTTCGCCAGCGTCTCCTTTGCGCGGCTCGATCCGAAAAAAAATGGCAATATATATATCACAAATATACATCTCATCAAAGTAATTAGGCATCCCACAGGGGAAAAAAGTGTAAAAGTACGATATGTAATCCGAAATATGTACCTTATATATTATTAGCGAGCATATACGGCTAATATACCAGGAAAGCGAGCTCCAAATGCGAAGCAATACGTAATCCGCACCTACTAAACACTCAACAAACAAATGAGAACATGTATATATGCAAGTAATATCAATATACAACATATACCAAAACAACAACTACATATGCCAATATAGCAAATGCAATCAAAAGCAGTAAATCCAACCATCAACCAACTATCATCCATAACCAAATCAATATTCATGCACTTCTCATTAGTATTCAATGAATTGGTTTTTTTTTCATTTTAAATCACATTTGATTCAATAATATTTGATGTTTTTTCTAACATTCATTTATTCATATTCAAGTTGGTTCACTTCCAAATCAAATTCAATTCTATTTAAGATTCACTTAACTTCCAATTTGATTTCAATTACTTTAGCTTTCAATTTCATTAATTCAATTTCATATGGATTTCTATACAATCAACTAACCATCATCTAACAAACAATGTAGATCTACATTTGGTATCAGAGCATATGGTTAAGTGACAAACTTGGCTCTGTTGGGAATTACTCACTAGAAATAGAGCTAGTAGTACTCTAGAATGAGTCAGTGTAATAATAGATATGAGCGCGTATTTGTTAGTGAATATAAAAATGTTTTATATTGTGTTTGCTTATCCGTTGAGCTGTTTATGAATTCTGATCAGTGCGGGAAGTACAACCGTGCAGATAGGGGTTTCTAAACTCTTAAACGAGATAAACCAACATAGTATCATTTGAAATAGGATAAATGAAATAATTTTACCTTGATTATATTTTATATATAAAGGACTAATTTTTCATGAATTATTAAAGTGTATATAAATTGATTGTTTGGTTGTTGAGAATGTAAGAATATATATATAAGTTAATTAAAACTTGGTTGAATAAGTTAAATAAGACAATTGTAAAAGAATAAATTGTATAAGCGAAGAATTATAAGTATGGAAATATAATTAATGAGATTTACAACTGTGAAATAATCTTATATATAGTAAGTGAAACTATACGAATATATTTATAAATGTGATTTATGAATAAAAGGAAATTTATGAAAGAATATTAAGCACTGAGTTCACTGTTGTTACTGGAAATAATAAGGGAGATGACTGCAGCATCATCAGGATCATTTTCAAGTTTCTGTGTGATGGATTTGTTACCATAGTAAATTTGAAATTTGAAAAATCCAAGTTGTAATTGTTGAATATAAGTGAAACGAGTTTTGAACTTATAATATGAAATAATCAAGATGTTACTTTGGTAAAATTAAATAGAATTTGCTTTAGAATTGGAATCTGAATTGGATTTATAAGTGGAAATTTAAGTTAAGTTAAACAAATGATGTTTGAAATGGAATATAACTTAAGTGATGTTGAATGAAGTTGATTTTGGTATCGAAGTAAATTAATAAAGTGAAGTGATGAATATGAACTTGAGTTATATAAATGAAATTCAACCTTTTTTTTTAAAATGAATTAGCAATTAAATTGAACTAATGAATTGAATATTAATCAATCGAATGAAAATGAATTGATATAGAATAATGAATGTAAGTATTAAATTCATTATAAGCTAATGAAGTTGAAGAAAAAATGGAATGGAAATCAATTTAATATCAACCAATTGGAATTAAAAGTGTTAAACCAAATTGAATGTGAATTTAATAATTTGGTTGTGTTGGTTATGATTGGGTTGTTATATGATTGTTAGTAGATTGTATAGAAAATCCATATGAAATTGAATTAATGAAATTGAAAGCTATGTAATTTTATTTTGAATAAGGAAGTGAACTAAATTGCATGTAAATTAGTGAATATAAACCAATTAAATATGAATAAATGAATGTTAGTAAAAAACATCCAATGTAATGAATCAAATGTGATTAAATGAAAAACCAATTCATTGAATATTAATGAGAAGTGAAAGTGTATTGATTTGGTTATGAATGTTTGTTGAATGCTAGTAGGTTGATGGTTGGATTTGTTGCTTTTGTTGCATTTGCTATATTGGCATATGTAGTTGTTATAGTGATATATGTTGTATATTGATATTACTTTCATATATACATGTTCTCATTCGTTTGTTGAGTGTTCAGTAGGTGCAAATTGCGCTTGCTTCGCATTTGGAGCTCGCATTCGTGCTATATTAGCCGTATATGCTCGCTAATAATATATAAGGTACATATCTCGGATTACATATCATACTTTTACACTTTATTCCCTGCGGGATGCTTCATTACTTGATGAGATGTATATTTGAGATATATATTATCATTTTTTTTCCGGATCGAGCAGCGCAAAGGAGACTATGGCGAATTTTTCTGAAAATTTAAGGCGTAAGAATATTTTCGAGAAAATTGGAAAATTTTAAAAAGATAACTAAGTATGATTTGAAAACTTAGTAAAGATTTCGTAAGAAGTTAACTAATGGATTTTTGGAAAGTTTAACACTTGAGAGATTTGTAAAATCTAATTTGAACGGTTTGTTTTGAAAAGTTAGTGGATTCTGTAACTTTTTCTTACTTGGTAATTTCGGGGACGAAATTCTTTTAAGGGGGAAAGTTTGTAACGACCCAGAATTTATGTCATTTGAAATTCATATATTTAATTTATTTTAAATATTAACAAGTAAAATTTATAAGTTGCATAATTTATTTTTCGAATATCCGGATTTAATTGGATAATTAAACCAATAATTTAATATTTGAAATTACAAGAATAATTGAAAATTGGGTTTAATGTGATTAAAATTCATTTTATAGTTGTATTTAATCATATTGGAGTTAGAATGATGTTATAGAACCTTTAAAATTGAATTAAAAGCTAATTTGTGAAAATTGAATATTTTAATATTTAATTGACGAGTAAAAATAGTCATTTTTCAAACATCTTGGATTTCAACGAAACTAGTTTCATCAGATCCATAATGTTATACTATTGTGTGGTTTCAAATTTCGTGTCAAACGGATTTACCGTTTGTCCAGGGCAAGCTAAAACGCGTACAAATCGATTCGAGTGAATTTTGAATTTAAATAGTCGATTCAAAAACTTATCTTTCAAATTTATCCAATTGGATCCCAATATATATTCCATTGCATTCAGAATGGGGGTAAAACATTACAAACGCCAGGCGCCACACTTCTTTTGGAGTTCGGAAAAACTTCGGGTGAACAGTGTCTCGAGAATTTTCTATAAAAGGACCTTCATTGATCACTTTTACACTCAAAGCCCTGGCTAGGGTTACAGCCGCCACTTAAACGTTTAATAGCCGAAAATCACTCATCTTCTTCCTCAAATATCTTCAAATCTAGCAACAATTACGAAAAATCATCAACTACAAAGTTGTAGAGGGTATCGAGTTCTATAACTTCAACGGTCAGGATCGTAAACAAAGCTACGGATCGGTGGCAATTTCCATTTGAAGTGCCGGCATTCGTTCACGATTTACGAGGCAAAGGAGGGGCTGAGCTCGCCATGGTTCAGGTCGTGGGTGAAGCTCGTGATGGCGCACGAGATGGAGGTGCTTGAACATTGTAGAGGTCGTCGATGGAGGCCGTGGCATTACAGTTTTGGCGACGACTTAATGGGTTCGTTCGTGTTTTTTTTTACTGGGTGCGACGTGAGGAAGAAAGGAGGGCGGCCGAGATCTGCAATCAAAAAACGAATGGCTGTGATTCAGTAGGTTTAGAAATTTAAAAAGAAATGTAAATTATTATATTTGAAATTCATGTAATCTTTGTAACGCGATATCTCTTTCATACGAGGTTCGTTTTGGATGAAACGAATTTCATTGGGTCCGTATGGACGAGCACTGCGCGATGGAGCTTGATTGGAGTTGATTGGAGCTAGTGAAAATTTTGGGTAAAATTAAATGCACGTTTAATTTTATTCGAAAAAGAACACTGCAACCCTATTTGAAGCAAGATGAGAACTTCTCACTCAATCGAATCTGTTTCGATTTAAATTTTAAATAGTTAGATTTAAAATTGCTTGATTGTATGATTGAATGATAAATAGTTATCTATTGTATTGGAATAGACCCTATGCGTCGTATATTAAGCGGATGTTATTTACTAAACACAAATACCACGATATTTCACCTAGATGTGGAATTGGTATTATATATGTATTTGGAGTTGAATTTCCACATTATATAGCGGATGAGACCCTATTGCGCCGCATAATAGCGGATAATATTTTTATAAATCCTATATACCGCGATATATAGTATTGGAACGGGATTGGTATTGTGCTAACATCTGTGGATGCAGGGAAACAGGTTGGAGGGATCCAACTGGATTCCTCAACAATATTGATCTATTTACATATATTGTGATATAATCTGTTATCATATGATATATGATGATGTTTTGGATGCCGTGTTTTTATATTTAGTGTTGTTGCAGCATTGGGCCTATTTTAGGACTTTTAAAAAATGTTAAAAGTAACGATTTCGAATTTAAAAGGATTTTTAAGTGATTTTTGGAAGCATATGTTTTATTAAATTTTGGAATTGATTTATTTTAAATAAATAAATGTTATAATTTTAATGTTACAAAAATTATGATTTTTTGATAAATATAGTTGAAAATTGAGTTTTTGAAATATGGAGTTAATGAATTTTATAAAATAGTTTAAATTGAGATTTTTGAAATTTATTATAAACGGTTTATATAAAATATTTATAAAATTGATATTTATAAATTAAAATATTGGGATTATAAAACGAGTTTTATAAGTGTTAAAATGAAGTATAAATGGATTTCATAAGTGAATGAAATTTATAGATTTATAAATTGTAAAGTTATAAAATGAATAGATTTGGTAAAATAAAAGATTTATAAGTAATTAACTTATAAATTGGATTTTTTGCATTTAAATGAGATTTAAATAGAATTGGTTAATTAAGAGATTTTATAACTTGAAGTTTTTATAATATATAAATGTGAATTTATTAACATTGATTTATAAATTCAAGATTAATTGAATTTGATAAGCTAATTTTTATAGCTTATTAAAGGAGCATATTCACGATTTTGGGAGAGTGGATAATCCTTTAAAATAAAATGTGTAGAAACGTTGAATTGGGTTAACGAAGTATATTCACGATTGGACAGTGAATAATATATTAAAGAAATGGTTTAGGAAGTGATCTTTTAAATAGAATTAAAACGATTTGAAGTTGTTTTAAAATGTGTTAAGGATCGAAACCATAGATTTCAACATTCATTGCTGAAATAGACGTTTTCGAGGAATAAAAGGAAATAGTGAACTATAACACTATTGTTATAGTAAATGATTTTCGAAAGGAAATGGTTTATATAGTATTAGGATTTATATATCTATCTTAATTTCGAGTCCCTATACTAGTGATTTTGGGTTGTCGTAACGATGTTTTACGCAACCTTCGTTTTGGATCAAATGAATGTGTTTAAGAGAATGTTTTCCTTAAAAGAATAAAATGTATACTTAATCGTGTTTTAAGTATATTGAATGTTTTCTAAGTATTGAAAATAAATAGATTTGTGAATTACTTATTGTTAAATAAGTATGGAGATGTTTTTCAATATGAAGTGAAATGTTTTGGGTTTTTATCTTTTAAAGATAAATTGAAAATGAATAAGTCTTTGGAAATGTTTTCCAATGAAGAAATTGAAATGGTTTATAGAATATACCTTTTTAAAGATAAATTGAAGCGAATATCTGGCAAGTATTTAATTTATGGAAGATTAATAAAATGGGCATAGTGATTGTTATGGTGCTGGATATTTGTTTTTTGGCCTTGATAGTTAAATAACCGACTATCAATATTTACCTTTAAATGGGTATTTGTGGTGATTTGCTTGAATCTGAATGCTACACTTATTTTTAAAAATAAGCGCTCGTTCTTCGTTTAGCCGGGAGAGGACCTTTGTGTCATAAATCCCATTCCGAATAAGTGATATGTCGAAATGGATAGCATTTGAAGACCAGTGTTGAAGACCGGGTATTTTTGAAAACAGAAGGATTACCGTCGAATGACTCTGTATGGGCTGCTCCAAAATAGAGATTTTAACACCCTTTGTGATGGGAAGCCTGGTCGTGATTAGTAAATATCCGGATTGCAAGGGCTTCTTTGGAAGTACCTTCGGTTCCGTTCGATCCTAGAACGGACTTGTATAGATGTGTGTATGACGTTACAATTTGAGATGTAAAGCTGGTTTCTATCAAATATATTTCTGTTGGTGGCGGAGAATTTATTCTCTTAGCTTAACACCCTTCCCTGAGATGTACGAGCTCAGACGTTATGTAGTTGATGGTTACTAGTGATATATTCCCAATTTGGCAATGTGGAATACGAAGTGCTGTTGAGCATTTGTTGATCAAAGTGTGGCTTTTATGAAAAGCGTAGCATTGTGGACGAGACATCGTCGGACCTCACACCTCGAAAATGGTCAAAACAGGAAAGATGCGGCAAGGTTATTAGGGGATAGCGCCCCCTTAGTGTATGTCATTTCCTTCTGGATAGAGTTGGTATTATGGTATGGAGCCATGATACTTAACCTATGTTGTTGCTGCAAACTTATTATTTTGTGGTTGTTAGTGAATCCTGGGATTTAGGTCGGTTACGACCGGGGGATGGCATATTCGTGTCAGTAGTTACCCAGTTAGGGGTAACCCGGCCTTGTGTTGGCAGAGATCCGGTTAGGTTATCGGGACGTCTTTCCAGAGGCGTAATCATGTGGCAATGGGAAGTTCCTTGGCCTGACCATTTGTTGGAAATCCAAACTCCAATACGAAAGCCTATACGGTTTTAGTTGTAGAACCTGCCATTTACTTATTGTGGTCACCACTGTTTCGATGGTAGCTATAGTAGGCATATGTGCGAAATGTCTATGCTGGCTAAGATTTATATTACACTTTCGAAATGTTTTCCTACACTTTGCACTTATAGTAATAATATCAAAGAAATTGGCGTATCAAGCATGTTTGACTATCATAATGAGAAATCTCCTCCGATTCTTCGTTTGCATTGTGTGTGTGTGCGGGACGCCTTATGGTAGTCTCATTTTCTAAAAGCATTGTGAATCTATATTAAAAATATTTCTTTGTTGATTTTTAAAAGATAAACTGTTTTAATTTCTTACACCAGTCCCATGACTGACTTGGAGTTTATTGTTTCCTTCCTAAACTCTGGGTGCCTACCTATTTCTACACGGGCAGTCTAGAGTTAGGTTATCAGGTCATTCTGGAATTCAAGATTTGCTGTGGAGATCTGGAGACAGGCTGGATGGCTTGGCGTATCAACTAGTATATAGTATTTCTTTTCCTCTGTTCGTTGTTGTACACTCTGATAATGTAATGATGTGATGTAATGCAATAGCTGATATGATTCTTTTGATTTAAAGAAATTCATTTATCTATTACATGTTGTTCCGCTGCGATTGTGAGATTCTGATATTGTTTTTATTGCTTCTTCTTTCTTTCTTCTTCCATCTTATCCCTCTTCTTTAACCCTAATGGTACGGTTTTCCGGCCTTCGATTTCTCGGCAGTTGATACAGTGGACATACTAATGTCGACCTTCGTGGTCGAAAATTCCTTCTCATTACAATTTGAAATGGAAATGATATCGTATTTGGTTTTGAAATGGAAATGATATTGTATTGATATGGTTTTGAAATGACAATGATATTTTGGTTTTGAAGTATAAACTATTTTGAAATGACCGTGGTGTTATAATAACATTTGTTTGTTAAAGAGACCCGGATCGAAAGTTGTCATACTCTCTGCCAACTCCGAAAACCACTTTAACAACCGTGTATGCGGTGGAGATTCCACAATGAAGTAGGATGGTGGCGACGTTCAGTTGAGGTATATACGTGGACCCGACTCCCATGAGTTGGCATAAGGTGGCTAAAACAGGAGCAACTGACGGGCTAATGAGGTAGCTCCTCTGATCGGACACACTGCTTCGATACCATTTTATTACTTTGTGATTGATTGGGTGCACCTTTCATTTTGGGAGTGTGGCTCGAGGCGGGCGGTAGTGGTTGTTATGCGTTACCACCGGTCCAGAAGTGTAATTGGTATATCTACCCTGGCATTGCCTAGTTGTGTCATGTCACCTACCCTAGCGTGCCTTATACGATTTTTTTTGTACCGTACTTATGGAGTGCCCATTGACGACGCCTAGTACGGAGAAGATTACGGCGCTGTATAAACTACAGGAATATATAAAATGAGTTAAGGTGGAAAATGTAAAGCCTTAACGCTATTTTTAAATATATTATACTTTACTTTAGATATTATTATAATAGCGTATTACTACATAGTAGATAGTTTAACGGATCCTTAAGAGTTGGGAATCCCGAACATCTCTTAAGTTACCGCACTCATGTTAGACACTAGATAGGAGACGTCAAACCTTGTAAACATCTCTGATGCCGTTCCACTCATATTTATTTATCGTTGATTTAAATTACATAAGATCTTTTAGTTCTGACTCGAGTGTTGTCTTTTCAATTCGCTCTGGTCGGCCTGAGCATTTCGGGATTTGAAGACTTTATTTCTGGAGGACGAAGACGAAGATTGTATTACTATTATTTATTATATTATTCCTCTACATTCATATGTTACGCTGCATTTATATTCGACTCTGTTATAGTTAACTCTTATTTTGTAATGTGTAAGTATAATCAAATGTTTTGTATACAGCTTCATGAACTGTTATTTGATTATTATATTTTGTCATTCAGCTGTGAGATTCTATTTTTTTTTCTTTCTTTCTTCTTTTTTTCTTATTTTCTTTCTTCTTTTTTTCTTATTCACCCCAATAACAATTCGTCCTTTTGTATGGTTCGAGTTGGCACATGTGTCTTCTTAAACAGTAAGAAAAGGCGGATGTTACATTTTATGTTTCTAAAATAATAATATATATACATCTTGAATAAGAAAGGTTATATATATATATGTAATGATAAGTTAAAAAGGAAAATTAATAATATTTAATTGATAAAAAAGATATAAATAAATTGATGTGTGTAAGAATCACTTAAGTATAAATAATAGAAAACTATATATATATATATATATATATATATATAACTAGTGAATTTAGTTTATTTGAAAGTAATGTATTTGTGTATTGTAAATTAAAAGTTGTATATATGCTTACATCTATACATAAAGGATTTTAAAATAATTTTTTTACCGCTTTGAAGTTCTTGTAACACATAGGGTATTTAATATTGAATGTTATTTATTTTATTTAAGTAACAACATAATTATAGAGGTATAAACCAAGAAGTATTATTGTAGTTATCTAGTTTCTCAACTTTTGTTTGCGCCAAAATTGGTCACAAACACCCAATACCGTGAAAGCACCCGTTTCTCAACACAGATCAGCAACAATCAATATAGAATTCAGATCTAAGCAACAACAATCACAATAATTCACAGATAACAATCACAAACACAGGATTTATAGTGGTTCGGCGATCTTGCCTACGTCCACTTTGAAGGTTCTCTTTTTATTGATTCACTTGATGATATTAATCGATTACAATTGATTACAGTTGATGATAGCTTTGAAATCTGAATACAACAGCGGTAATGAAGTTTGGAATTCAATCCAGCAGGGTCTGGACGTTCAATGGTGGAAGCTCTCCCCGATCCCCTTTTCTGAAGGCTTCAGGGTGCTATTTATAGGCGTAGGAGGCCCAGATCTCGCTCAAACTTCGGGAGACTTCTTCTGGCACGTGAGTGGGCCCACGTGACCGACCCCACCAAGTTTCGTCTCGATCTGACATCGATTCGAAGTGATTTCAAACCCATCAAGAAGTGGTCCAATCGAGCTGAAACTTGGCAGGAAAATCTTTATCTTGTATGGAAGCTACTGTGAAAATTTCGTTGCATTTGGATGAGTGGTTTAGGAGATATGATCGATACGAAATGGTGATATTCGGTTGGCTGTTTAGTTCGAACCGATCGCTTCGAACCCATGCGTTCGAATCGATGGATGCACGTGGTTCTGTAGTGACGTGGCGCGCACTCCTCGCATCGATCCTATTTTTTCTCCGAGTGGACCGCTTCGACTCCGTGAATTTCGCCTCGTTTGTACCGATAACCGTTGTATTGTTCGAATCCACTAATGACTGTAATCGGTTCGTATCGCGCACACTTCGTATCGATGGTGGATACGAAGTGAGTACATCTGATGGATACGAACCAGGGTTTTCTGATGGATTCGATCCAATGTCTTTATTATAGAATCAATACAAACTAAGGCTTTGGTGCATCGATGGATGCGAAGCAGCGTGAAATGATCGATGCGAACTTCATCGATTCGAACCTGATGGATTCGAATTGACCAATACATGACTTCCCGATGGATTCGAACTACTCTAATTCCATGGATACGAAACAGTGCTCTAGCATGGGTTCGGAGCTGATGGATTCGAAGGAAGGATACTCGGTGGGTTCGACTCGATGGATTCGAAGGTGATGGTTTCGAAGCTAATGGAGTCGAGGTTGATGGTTATGAGGCAGGCACTGGCTGATGGATTCGAACCAGATGGGTTCGAACCAATGAAAGGGTGATGGGTTCGAACCGGGCAAGGTTCATCTCTCTCAAATTGAATCCATCATATCTTGAGCATACGAACTCGGATTGACTTGAAACTTGAAACGCTGGCATCTACAGCTTTGCTTGTCATGTCTTATCAATTGTGGCCTGATCCAGGCTCGGACAAAATTCATCGATATCCATAGCGAAGTGAAGTACAACCAATCTCTGAGACGAACTGTCTTTTGTTTTCAAACAATCTTTTGGTATCACGGCTTTGCCGAAAAGCGGGATAACATTTGCCCCCCAAAACATGCCTTGCGGTAGGAAGGTGTGTTTTGCAATGCCTGGAGTTGGATGTTCATATCCTATCATCAACCTGT
The DNA here is from genome assembly GCA_030765085.1 of Allium cepa. NCBI lineage: Eukaryota > Viridiplantae > Streptophyta > Magnoliopsida > Asparagales > Amaryllidaceae > Allium > Allium cepa. Next base: position 125,809,408 of record CM060945.1, on the reverse strand, counting down.
AAAGAACTTGATAGTTTCATATGTCCTTCAATGACGATCGTTCGGGATCGAGCTATTTGGGATGAAGCGCGGCCGTTCATGGTCAAGCGCCTAACTTCAAATGACGATCGTTCGTGATCGGGTCACTTGAGGTGAAGTGCGACCGTGCGCGGTCAAGCGCATAAATCCATGCGTCGATCGTTCGAGATTGAGTCATCTGCGGTGAAATGTGACCGTTCAAGGTCAAGCGCTTAACTTCAAATGACGATCGTTCGGGATCGAGTCATTCGAGGTAGATGCGACAGTGCGCGGTCAAGTGGTGGACCTCAAATGACGACCGTTCGGGATCGAGCCATTTGAGGTGAGATGAGTTGTGCCGTTCGGGGCGAATCGTGCCTGTTCGAGGCAAGTTGCGACCGTTCGCGATCGTGTGCCATTCGAGGCGTTTTTGTGACCGTTCGAGGTCGGGTGCCATTCGTGGCGAGTGGTGACTGTTCGAAGTCGAGTGCCGTTCGTGGCGAGTGGTGATAGTTCGCGATCGTGTGCCGTTCGAGGCGAGTTTGCGTGCCCGGGAGGGCTTGATGTTATGGATGCCAGGGTCACGTTCGGGTGAGTTCCTGGACTGTTTGTGTGCCTGTTGGAGGCAAATAAGTGTGCCTGGGGGGGCTTGGTACTGTTGATACCAGGTTCACGTTCGAGTGGGTCCCTGGATCATTTGTTAGGGTATATCACTATCTCAGAGCATGCCTAAGGACCGTTCGCGACCCCGTACATGTGCAAGCAGATTAGCCATTTCAGAATTATGAAAATCAAATATCTTATTCATTAGGTGAATTTTAAAAATAGAAATGTCCAAACAAACCAAGTTCAAATGTCCAACTCAAAACGAAACAAAAAGCAAAGCAAGGATGTCAAAGCGTAAGTTCCCACAACGAAGCAATCAATGATCATTCAGAGCATGCCTGGAGAACGTTCGCGATCTCGTACATGTGTAAATGATTTAATTGTGTTAGTGGAAGCTTGCGACTTGTTCATCGTTATTTTAATTAATTGATAACCAAACGATGTCCTGGTTCAAGGTTGCCCCTGGCTGATGTAGATGGTGGGCGCTCTGGCTCCACCGTTGAAGCTCGCCTCCTTACATATTGAAGGAGCATACCGTTCCTGATATGCCCTTCCACCTCGTCCTTCAGATGCCTACAATCATTAGTGTTATGACCATTTAATTCATGAAATACACAAAACTTATCTGATCTCTTTTCGTCAGAAGTTGGATCCCTTCGCATCGGTCTACGATAGGGAACCTGCTCTTTGGTATCCTGATAAATCCTCTCCAAACTCTCAGTCAGCTCGGTGTAAGTAGTGAAACGCGGCTCCCTCCGTTGCCGTTTTGACCTATCATTATAATCCTCAGCCCTTCGTTTTCCTTTATCTTTGCCTGAGTCCTTTTCGATAGGCTTTTTGTCTTTGAGCACGTAAACTTCTATTCCCTCTCCTTCTTCTCTCTCTGCATTCGTATCCTCTAATCGTAGAAACTTTTCTTCCTCGTTGTAAAATTCCTCTAGATCCACGGGTGGATCTTTAGTCAATGAATTTTTGAACTCTTTGCCGTCAGCTACTCCGGACACAACTGCCATCACAACCATAGATGGATCTGCCCGATCCACCGAAGCTGCTGCTGCATTGAATTGTGCTAGATAACTCCTCAAGGTCTCTCCGGCTTTCTTCTTTAGGGTTGCCAAAGTCATAACATTCTTGGGTCTCGTAATGTGAACCCTGAATTGCCTCATAAATCTCTCAATTAAACCGTTCCATGTTCCGATGGATCCATTCTCCAATTGTCTAAACCACAATGCTGCAATATCCACCAAGTACAATCGAAAGCATCGGGCCATAACCTCCTCTGATGCCCCCAACACTTCCATATGCCTCCTATACTTCGTTATGTGAACCGTGGGATCCGTTCTCCCGTCGTACATGCCCAATGATGGCAATTTGAAATCCGGTGGGTTCCTAGCTCGTCTGATTGCTGGAGTAAAAGGACTCCTATTAACATCTTCCAAATCCTTCTTCACTAATCCGCCTCTCATGGCTCGCCTGACTATTTCTGCCAATCTGTCATTGTCCCCGAGATGTAACCTTCGCTCATCACTTTCGACCTGCCCCCCGAGTCCACGAGGGAAATCTGGGATCTTCTCCCTTGATCGAGAGTTCACTCCTCTACTACTCCCGGGTTGTGCAGATGTTCCTCTCTCTCTCTCTCTCTGGAATTGGGTCAACGTTCTCTATAGGCGTGCCCCCTAGTTCAGGTGCTACGCCGGATGGTCCTGCTCCGTTCTGGACTCCGGTTACTCCTTGATTCTGTGATCCAAGCTGTCCTACTTGTTGAAACAAACTCTGGATCAACTCCTCTTGTTTCTTCATCATTGTTTCCATCTCGTCCCTCGTGATGAAGATTGAAGCTTGGTTTGCTCCTGAAGAAGCCTCTTGACTTCCTTGGTGTTCGCTCCTCTCTGGCCTTTGTTTCTTACTTGTTTGTCTCGTCATGGTTCTTAGATCTAAATCTTTAAGCTTTCAAATTCAAATTATTCTGAACCAGCTGCTTCTCAGTGAAAGCACCAAAATGTTTGCGCCAAAATTGGTCACAAACACCCAATACCGTGAAAGCACCCGTTTATCAACACAGATCAGCAACAATCAATATAGAATTCAGATCTAAGCAACAGCAATCACAATAATTCATAAATAACAATCACAAACACAGGATTTATAGTGGTTCGGCGATCTTGCCTACGTCCACTTTGAAGGTTCTCTTTTTATTGATTCACTTGATGATATTAATCGATTACAATTGATTACTGTTGATGATAGCTTTGAAATCTGAATACAACTACGGTAATGGAGTTTGGAATTCAATCCAGCAGGGTCTGGACGTTCAATGGTGGAAGCTCTCCCCGATCCCCTTTTTTGAAGGCTTCAGGCTGCTATTTATAGGCGTAGGAGGCCCAAATCTCGCTCAAACTTCGGGAGACTTCTTCTGGCATGTGAGTGGGCCCACGCGACCGACCCCACCAAGTTTCGTCTGGATCTGACATCGATTCGAAGTGATTTCGAACCCATCAAGAAGTGGTCCAATCGAGCTGAAACTTGGCAGAAACAATCTTTATCTTGTATGGAAGCTACTGTGAAAATTTCGTTGCATTTGGATGAGTGGTTTAGGAGATATGATCGATATGAAATGGTGATTTTCGGTTGGCTGTTTAGTTCGAACTGATCGCTTCGAACCCATGCGTTCGAATCGATGGATGCATGTGGTTCTGTAGTGACGTGGCGCGCACTCCTCGCATCGATCCTGTTTTTTCTCCGAGTGGACCGCTTCGACTCCGTGAATTTCGCCTCGTTTGTACCGATAACCGTTGTATTGTTCGAATCCACTAATGACTGTAATCGGTTCGTATCGTGCACACTTCGTATCGACGGTGGATACGAAGTGAGTACATCTGATGGATACGAACCAGGGTTTTCTGATGGATTCGATCCAATGTCTTTATTATAGAATCGATACAAACTAAGGCTTTGGGGCATCGATGGATGCGAAGCGGCATGAATTGATCGATGCGAACTTCATCGATTCGAACCTGATGGATTCGAATTGACAAATACATGACTTCCCGATGGATTCGAACTACTCTAACTCCATGGATACGAAACAGTGCTCTACCATGGGTTCGGAGCTGATGGATTCGAAGGAAGGATACTCGGTGGGTTCGACTCGATGGATTCGAAGGTGATGGTTTCGAAGCTAATGGAGTCGAGGTTGATGGTTGTGAGGCAGGCACTGGCTGATGGATTCGAACCAGATGGGTTCGAACCAATGAAAGGGTGATGGGTTCGAACCGGGCAAGGTTCATCTCTCTCAAATTGAATCCATCATATCTTGAGCATACGAAATCGGATTGACTTGAAACTTGAAACGCTGGCTTCTACAGCTTTGCTTGTCATGTCCTATCAATTGTGGCCTGATCCGGGCTCGGACAAAATTCATCGATATCCATAGCAAAGTGAAGTACAACCAATCTCTGAGACGAACTGTCTTTTGTTTTCGAACAATCTTTTGGTATCACGGCTTTGCCAAAAAGCGGGATAACAACTTTATTTTAAATTGTAGAAATGCAAATACAACTTAGTCAAAAGAAAAGATAATTTTAAGCTACTTTGTAGTCTTTTTTTTTTTTGGCAAGGCCGACGGGGTTGAATGGACCCCGACCATTTTATTGCAGCACCAAGGAAAACAGAACACAAACTACAAAGAGCGATGCTCAAGACAACGAAGGGAAACACGGCACCACAAGAACTGAGAGAAATAAAAACACAAAAAAAGAAAATAAAAACACCAACAGATTAAGTCTTGTAGAAAGAGTATAGTATCCCCGGATCAATACTAAAGGTTTGCATCCCCTTGATTAGTTTGATCGCGTGCATTAACCAATTTTTGAAATCAACAGCAGACTCCACCGTACCTATTTTGAACACTCTGATATTGCATTCTTTCCTTACTGCATTGACGAAGCTATTTAACACCACATCATATAATCTCTTGTCTTTATTTTTCCTTTCAACTCGATTATCAGTGAAGACCATATTTCTTTTAAGCTTTGCCTGAATAATTGTCCAAACTTGTAAAGTTCCCTTGAATTGCTTTAATTTTTCTTGGTGGCCTCCTCTACTGTTCCAGGCACTAATGGCTGGCATCATAGATGATACTCGAGAGCATTTAACATTTCATATTTCATTCTCCTAGTCACTGCTTGTGTAGAGGACAAGTAGTTAGGAATCGTAGCAAACAGTGGTGTAGTTGCATTTTTCATTGAGCTGTTTTCATTGGGGACGTTAGCAGCATGCCTGGGGGCGGCAGTTGATGTAGCGTGCGATGTTGGAGCAGGAGGGGGGACATGCACAGGAGGGGGAGGTTTATAAGCCTTGGGAGGAATTATATTAGAGTATGGGTTGTTTTGCGAGGTGATCTTAATTCCAGAGGATGATTCTCGAGTGGGGATATTTTGCGCATGGGGCGTGCTTGCATCTGCATGCATGGGTTCAGTACTCTGCACAACTTCTTTTCCTGTATTATTTTTTAACACCTTCTTGAATTTCTTTCATTTCTCCTGAATTGAATTATCTGGGCCTTTATCACTACTTGTAGAACATTTCTCTAGATTGCTTTTGTCTGTTGTCCTTGTTTCAGCTGTTTCATAAACATCATCTGCTTCCAGAGTTTGCTGGTCATCACTTTCAGTGAACATAGTATTTATCTCGTCTTCATTACCATAAGCACAGTTCTCCGCATTACTAGATCTAAGATTAGCCTCATAAATAGCTTTATCTGTCATGTTACACATACCCGTGTCATCAGTAACTACTATTGCTTCATTATCGTCATTGATCATCACAAGAGCACTATATTTATTGCTGACATACGAATTATATATGACATTCTCATTCACTGCCGTTTTATTCTCTTCACTTGCTCTTTTATTTTCCAAGTTAGTGTCGGCTGGTTGACAAAAGTTGCCACACAACTTTAATTCACTTTCAACACACAGACTAGCTTCAACATCATCATTGTTTATCTTTTCCTCCACCGTCTGAACTTTATCACCATGCTCTTCAATCTCTCCCTCTTCAAGATGTATATTTCCTTGATCACTAATTTTTTCCTCTGAGTTGTGCACTTCAACAGCACTATCTTTTTGAATCACAGACTCATCCTGCTCCTTCAGGTTACTACCTATGGGATCCTTCCTTGCCTTGAATACATACTACTTATTGTTTCTTCTCACTTTCGACCAAGCATTACCAGTTTTACCTTGAACTTTACGAACTTGTTCATGTTGTTTACCATTCTCTCTGTTCAGAGTTGTTATCTCTTTTCTAACATCAATAGTTGGCACCACGTCTGGAACATATTTTTCACAATTATTCGTGGTATGGCCAAACACTTTGCATTTGGCACATATATCCGGCTTCCAAAGATATTCAACGTTGATTTTCTGATACCCTCCTTCTACCAACTTGACCATAAAATCATTTACTAATTCGCTATCTGGCCTTACCTCAATTAAACATTTAGCATAACTCAATCTTTCTTGCCTTTCAGTCATTTCATCCATACACAACAATTTTCCCAAGTGGCAGCTCACCCAATTAATTCCCAAAGGGGACCAAGCATAAATTGGTAGATTGTACAGGTGCACCCAGACGGGAACTGCAGTCACAGCTCCCCTGACATTACTAATTGCAGCATCATAAGGTTTTATAATAAACAGCTTATTATTCATGATGATAGGGTCACTTTGAATGATTTTATGTCTATCTTCAACACAAGTAAGGGAGAATAAAAAAATGGTACCATCAGATTTCACTGTAACAGACCCTTTTAGCTTCCAAATGTTCTTGAGCTTATTGATTACAGCAGTGTAAGATAATGGTTGATCCAGGAAGAAGCCCACAATCATGTCATTTCAAATTTTAGCCCCTGCGTCAATAATCTCGCAGGAAGGAACTAAAGCACCATTTTCATAGACTGGAACAAGATCAACGGGGACGTACTTCCCAGCGTTCCTAGGCTTACGCTTGAACAGGGAAGTCCATTTGCGTTCGCCCTGGGGGGACAGAGGGGTAACGGGGAGGCAATTAGCAGAAGGTAGTTGCGGATGAAGGGGGTCAGGCGATTGTACAGTTGAAGGCGATTGGACAGTTGAAGGCTGAGGAGGGTCGGGGGGGCGAGTGGATGGACAGGGGGAGGTACAGCGCCTAAGGAAGGACAGGACGTTGGGCTCGATGTTGAAAGGATAGGGGAGGGGGTAGGTACGGGAGCAGACGACATTGAGAAATGAAGAGAATTTATTTCTAAAAACTTTGGGGCCAAGGAAACTATGTTTCTCCTGGCCTTTGGTTAGACTGGTTTTATAGTGCCCAGACCACTTATGTCTCATTATTGTGTCCGCTGAGAATCGATCCGGTGCTACTACAACACAATGTAGCAACATCCACTATGTCGAAACCACTGGACCACTAGAACTTGGCAAAACTTTGGGGACAGGGAGACTATATCGCCCTGAACTTTGGTTAAGCCAGTTTTAGAGTGGCCGTGCACTATGCCTCATACTTGTGGCCGCTGGGATTCGATCCGGTGCCACTACAACTACATGCAGCAACTCCACTATGTCTTAACCACTAGACCACTAGTACTTGGCTCTACTTTGTAGTCTTTGTTTAAGTAACATATATATTTGTTGTGACTTCCCGGAATTTTCGAGCATTTGAAATCGAAATATTTAATTGATTTTAAATATTCAATAGAGTAATTTTAACATGAATTACGAATATAATAATTTATTTGATAATTGAATTATTAAATTAAATAATTTTAAATTGGATAAAATATGAAATCTGAGATGTTAAGCCTATTAAAAATAATTTGAAGGCTTACAAAAGTTATATTGATAATACTGAAGAGAATAGAAGTCGTGAAATCAAATTTAAAAATGGTTTGTCAAGTTTTGAAATTTATATCGTTTTAAATTGAATTTAAAAAAAACAGCCTTCCGAGGCACAGTCTCAGAGTTCGACGAAACCAGTTTCATTGAGTCCGTAATATTGAGTTATTATCGGGGTTTCAATTTTCGTAGTATTTGGAGTTAGTGTGTGAGTGCACGATATATAAGTGCGCTGAAAATTTAATTGTTAATAATTTAATGAAATTTAATTTCATTAATCAAGCTTCTTGTATACACCATTTTCAATCCATTCCCCAGCATTCTACTTTCTCCTCAACTTCGTGTCTTGTCCTTTTTTTTATTTTTATTTTATACGCTAGAGCATACCAGAACTTAAACGAAAATCACCTTCATTACTCCCCTTCAATTCACATAATAATTCGAAAATCTTAAAAATGGCCGAAGCCTTGTATCTTCAGATCGAAAACCCTTACTCCTTTGTTCGAACTCAAGGCATGGCCAAACCCCCTTTTTCGTTTCCAAATCAATTTCGCTCCTCTTAAAAAAAAGTCTACTCGAAATCAAGGAAAGCATGTCGATGAAGGGAGGGGTCTGAGCAATGGGCTTCGTATGCGATCGAATCACGAGTGGTTGTCGCGACTGCAGGTTAGGGTGGCGGTCTGAGGTGTTTTCGGCAGCGAGAATTCGTGGTCCAGATGCGTTGTGAGTCAGGGTTCGAGTGGGAAGCTCGCGCGTTGAAGCGTTTATCGATTTGGGGGGAAACTCGAGATTAGGGCTTTGGATTGTGTGGCGTTTGTACTTGAGAACTCAGCGATCTAGTGATGTAGTTCAAGCTCGACCGATGAGGTATCAATATAAGTTTATTTATTTTGTATACATGCATATAAGCAGGAAAATGTTTATAGCAAATTTAAACTTATATTAGTATTTATTATATATATTTCTAGGCAGATAAGAAAAAAAAATGAAATGAAATGAGAAAAGAAAAAAATATAAATAAAATAAAATAAATGGACTACTGCAAAGTATATTTATATACAGTTTACATATTTCAATATTTAATAATATAAGTAGATATATATATGGGTTACAATAAAGTTTAAACATTTCTGTTTTTAATTTAATGCATATATATATGGTAGACAGAAATGTTTTTGTATATAGCTTTTGAAAATATTGGATTTGTATAAAACTTGATTTTTAATCAAGATAATTTGTTTTTATAAGTATAAGTGATTTCAAAATAGAAATAAACATATATGTACACATTTTAATTTACTAGCTTGTTTTAAAAATGTATTATAAGTAATTAACTTGTTTAATAAACTGATTAATTTATTTTAGTCACCAAAAGTAAATTTATCTAAGGAAAATTTGTTGAAACAAGAACTTTTAAAATAAAAATCACTAGTTAGTTAAATTTACCAAATGGAAATTTAATTATTCGATTGGTTCGAATATTAATGAAAATCGTCTAATGTTTATACAAGGTCAAAAAAACCGTTAAACCAAGGGAAAGTTGAAGTGGATTGCAAATAATAGCAAAGGTGAGTTAATCTCGCTCAGCTGATTATAAATTTAAATGATTAAATTTAAATAACTGTTTGAATGCTTGAATTGATTGATGTGATATAGTATGGGATATTTTGAAATTGGCATATTATATCGTGCTAACATCTGTGGATGCAGGGAAAACAGGTTGGAGGGATCCAACTAGGTCCCTCAACATTTATTTAAATTATTCTATACCCTCTGTTGTGATTATTTGATATTCTATGATGAATATATTGGAATATTGAATGCTATGATTTGATTGGCTATATTTGGGTATAATGGTTTACCAAAAATATATAAATTGGGTTTTGGAAAGAAAATAAAGGAAGTAAAGTTGTAAATGAAATAAACTTAGAAAATTTAATAAATTAAGAATGAATTGAAAAAGAAATGGAAGTATGTTAAATACCAATTAAATAACAACGAGTATGGAAAGAAAAGGATTTGAATAAACAGTAATTAATGAGTTGTAAAATTATGTGATATTAATCTAAATGAATAAAGAATTATTTAAAACTTAAGGTTTTAAATTTATTTAAAGGAATAAGAAGTAAATTGAGAAATCTAAATTGGGATTTCAATTATAAGTATTCTAAATCACAATTAAGGAATAAAATCTGAAATTAAAGGATTTTTGAATGAATGAAGTAAATTGGAAATCAATTTGGAAATTGATTTAAGTGTTTGAAATTGGATATTTGGAAGAATAAATTCAAGGTGAGAATTTATTAAAGGAATGAGAAAAATTGTTTATAATAAATAGTGAGTTATTTTTAAAGGTTGTGAAAAGAAGTATATATCTCTGGATAGCCAAGTAGTTTTCAAAGTAAGTTTTTAAAATAAAATAAAGGTTTTAATGTTGTTTTACAAAGTATGTTCTTGGAAATTTATTATTTCTAAATGTTTAAATTCTAAAGTAAATATTTATTCAAATCTATTACCGTAGTAATAATTTATAAAGAGTGGCTTATAATACTGTTGTAAAGGTGAAAATCTAGTTTTTATTTATAAAGTAACCTTATTTCAAATGTTCATATAGTATATATTTTAAATCGATTATTGAAGTAGTTTTAATTTAAATATTTTAAAGTAAATTCTAAAGTAAGTAATTTGTTAATCTATTATCGTAATAATTATTTGGTATTTTGTTTAAAGAAGAAATCTAATGTATAGTTATAAGGTAACCTTATTTTAGTTATTTCTAAAGTATTATTTTAAATTAAGTACTAAAGTAATTTTTCTATATTAAATGTTAAATATATTTTACAATAAAGTGTTTTTAAATTATTTTAAAATCTAAGTTTTGTGCTTGGTAATTCCAGTGGAAATAGAGATACTTGGAATTTATTCTGAGAAAGGCAGATAGTTTTGCAAACCGTTTTAAAAGGGTTGAAAATAAAAATATATCTTGTGAAGAGATTTTTGAGATAAATAAATAATTTGGGAAATTATTTACTGTTTGATGGATGTTTGTGAATATAAATTGATAGTTAAATAACCGACTATCAATATTGGACAAATGCGTTGATCGTTTCGAAGAGGCCGGGATCGAGATTAATTTCTCGAAAACCACTTCGATCCGGTTTGTACGTTTTTGTGAAAAACGATTTTGGATTCGAAGATGGAGCAGTGAAGTGCAAGGGCTAGTCGCTACTAATCCTGAGGATATTTCCAAATGGATGTAGTAGGAATAGTGCCTTCGGTTCCGTTCGAACCCGGGACGGACTTGTATGGATGAATGCTTGCGAAACGTCGTTAGGTGGATGATGGGCATTTTAAGGAATATGTTCAAAAAGGTAACGCTTAACCTCAAGCCTCATCAAATGGGAATGACCGAAAATCAAGGGTTATGCAGCAAGGCTAGGTGGGTGGCACCCAAGCAGGGTGAGGTCATTCCTGTCTAGATGTCCCTTCTTATTTCGGCTTAGTGGGCGGTTGCTGATCCCAACCGCGGGGTGATCTCACTCGGGATTATCCAGTAAGGGGTAGTCCCGGTCTTGTGTTGTAGGGGAGCAGGCGTACCCCTCGGTACGGCGATCTAGGCCCCGTACTGTGACAGGTGGTACCCCAGTGCCTAGTCATTAGTTGGAAATCCATTCTCCCTACGAGCCTTGTACGTGTTTTGTTTGTATTACCCACTCTGTGGCTAGTAGCTGGAATTTAATAATGTAACAATTTCGGCTATTTTATAAGTATTTGTATATAGACCCTATTATAATATCAGAGGATTTTTATAAAAATTGTTTTAGCTATCGTAAGGTAAAAACCCGACATGTTTATTTGTTGCGTGGTCTTACGAGATGCTTTTGTTTTCAAAGGACCTTTGAAACTTTAATAACCAATTGAGTGTGATTTTCCCACGCTGGTAGTCCAGACTGACTCGGGTGTTATTTAACTATAATGCTCGGGTCAGACCGAGTATTATAGGATACTGGATATGATGCTGTGGAGCACAGGAGACGAGCAGGATGACGATACGTACTCCCGTACTTGTTTATATATATATTTCATTGTGTTGAGTTGTTGTGTATCCATTTGTATGATATTGATGTTGGGCTATGATTGATGAACCCTGATGGTGTAATGTATAAACAGATATATTTGATTTTTTAGTAAAGATCATTATTATCTATTATATTTTATTCCACTGCGATGGTTAGATTCTGATGTTGATTTCTATTTTCTTCTTCTACCTCTTCTTCTTTACTCCAAATGGTTCGTATTTCTATACAACTTGAGTTAATTGACGTAGAATATTGTTGATTCAAGGGGTACGGAATTGCGGGCTGTTACAGTGGTATCAGAGGTTAGGGTGGTTATAACCTCGGCTCTGGTGGGAAATTACTCAAATAGAGTCCGTAGTACTCTATAATGAGTTTGAGCGTATTAGTAGATATGAGCGCGTATTTGTTAGTGAATATAAATTGTTTTAATATTGTGTTGATTGATTTATTGAGTGGCATATGAACCTTCGTCGACACAGTCTGCGCAACTGTATTGAAGGGGTTTCTAAACACTTGAATAGAACAATCGACACGGTATTATTTTAAATGTGGGTAAATGAAATAATGTTACCCAAAAATATATTTTGATATAAAGAAAGTTTTTGTAAACTATTTAGCTAATATATGGTTGTGTGGATGTTAGGAAGAATTATATTAAAGTATTATCATTGTTAAGTGAAAATTTAACTAGAAATTGAAATATATAACCAAAGTTTAAGGGAATAAATTCATTATGAAATGAAATTTATAAATATGAATTATAAATGTAATTTATAAATTGAAATATAATTAAATGAGAATTTGTATGAGCATAAGCTGTGCAGTTGAATTATAGTAAAATTTATTTAAGAAGGATTTGGAAATTTAAATTCCGGAGGTTTGGAAGTGTTTATCGAAGTATTTGAAGATAAATAATAGCACTATTGTTTTAGAGATATTTCTGAATGGAAATCTATTTTAAAGGGATTTTGAAAGTGATATAGCATTAAAATCACTTGGATTATTGGGAAATAATTCTGATGATGACGGCCGCAACATCAGTATTCATTTTCAAATTCCTAAGTGACGGATTACTGCCAAATTGATTTGTTTAGGAAAGCTAGTTGTTTTTGAAAATTTCTAAGGAAATTTGCTGGGGATAAAACCAGGATTGGTTTAAATTTTTGAGAAGTATGATTTGAGATGTTGGAGATTTCAAAATGATTTGAAACCAAAGTCGGGGGTTTAAAAATCCTGATGAGATAGTTGTAAGCTTATAAATTGAGATGATTTTTAAATCAGGAAGGAAATGTAAGCTTTGAATGTTGAAATTTAAATTTAAAATGAAAGGTTAAAAAAAATGGAATTAACTTGGATTGGGAAATAAAAATTTAACTGGATTGAAATAAATTGAATAAGCTGAAAATAATATCCAGTTGTATCCGAATTAAGTTGAAACTGAATTGAGTTAAATAAATTCGAGTTAAAATAAAATTGAATTGGAATAAAAATTCAATTGAGTTATTGAATGGAATTAGATTCTAACCTGAACAAATGAAAAATAAATTGAATAAGGATTGGAATTGAAATAAATAAATAAGAATAACGTGTAAAAGAATTATAATGCATGGAATAAAATATGCTTGGGATACAAATAAGCATAAGGCTTGAGTAAAAAATAAAAGATGAATATATTCAAGCCTAGAATGAATGGGATTGTGTAAATAATAAGTTGTGACTTATAAATTTTGAAAGTGGAATAGAAAATCCAAAATAAATATTGTTTGATGTTTTGGATAATGAAACGGAAATCCAAACTTGAATTATATAATAAAATTGAACTAAGAAAATAAAATGAAGTGGTATTTGGAATTAAAAATCAAGTATTGAACTATAAATAGGGAAGAACTAATTTGTTAGTAAATTAGTTAATGAAATGAGTAAATGGAACCTATTGTAGTTAAATAAAACTGAATTGTGAGTTAATATTGAAGTTTGAAATAAAACTCAAGTTATAAATCAAATTCGACTTGAATCATTAGTGAAGAAATATAATTGAAAGTGGCCTGGCAATTAATTAAATGAATTGAGAATGTAATTGAATTGTTAGTTCATGAAATTTGGTGGTAAATTGGAAATGGATAGTGGATTCAGAACTCGAGTTATAAATTAAAAATTTAACGTGAAGTGTTAACAAATTAAATATAATTGGAAATGTATCGAATAAAAATGAAATTGGATTGAAATAGTAATGGTTTGAATTGCAAATAAAATCCAAATAAGTGGAAATAATTTGGAAATGGCCTTGTAATAATTTGAATGAGCTGAATGTAGAAGTTAAAATGTATAATACTAATCAAATAAATTTGTAATTTGAAATGGGATTGGATTAAAATAGAATCAAGTTAAATTGAAAAGTGAAATTTATTGGCAAAATGAAATGAGCTTAAGTATAGAAAAAAAGGGATTTGAATAAATTGAAGTAGATTAACTTAAGCTGAATAGACGAGGGAGGGTTGATTTAAATTCAACTTAAAACTAAGTTTAATGATATTGGGTTGGATTTAAATCAAGTGAAAATAAATTTGAATCGAAATAGAATTCGGTGAGTTATAGATAATATTTAACGAAATGTAAATTCAAAATGGATTGAGTGGATAAACTAATTATATTGAATAAATAAATGGATGGGATAAATAAGAATCAAATGAAGTATGGTTTAAATAAGTTGAGAAATGGTTGTTGAATGAAATAGCTTGGATTGTCTTCGAGCTAAATAAAATAGTTCAGAATAAAAAAATTTGGAATGAATGTAAGTGAATGGATTGTGAATGAAATTTAAACAGAATGTGTCAAGCTAGATCAAATGGTTTTTAATGGAACCTGTTTGAATAATGAAGTGAATGGATTCAATGTTGAAATGCAATGAAAATGAGAATATATGGATTGTGAATAAATTTAAAAATGGAATAGAATTAAGTAAAAATTGAGTTGAAATCCATTTAAATTGATTATAAAACATAAATACTTACTTATTCACATAGATCTCGTCAAATTGCATAGAATAAACTGCCATTTGATAGGAGTAATTAAAATTCTATGAATTGATAGAAGTAAAATAAATTGATTTTGAAAGCAATTGAATTAAATATGAGTTCAGTTTGCTTAAAAATAAATTAAATGTAAGCGATTGAGTTTTAAACCATTCAAATTGATGAAGTTGTATACGAATGGATTGAAAACCATTCAAATTGAATGAAAATGGTTTGTAAATTAATTGGAACAGTGGAATTAGTATGAAAATTGTATAAGTTGCTTATAGAGAAATGTTTGGTGTAAATTTCTTTTAGAATTCATGTGTTTAACTGTTGCAAATAAGTGAAATGTTGTTAAACTTCATTCATATCGCACTTACATGTTTAAATTGAGTAAGTACAGGTACCTGGGAGCCGTGTGGCTGGATTTGGTTGTGTTATTTGCTAAAAATAATAAGCCGCTTACTTAAAATGCTAAATAAGGTACGCCTACGCAATACAAACTAGGAAATATGAACTGTTTTTGGTTTTTCCGACCGGGTGGGTCAATGTATATATATTTATCTCTTTTGTCAAATTGCAAAAGATCCTCCATACAAGGGAGACTCTGCCAAAAATTTTCGGGAATTTTGGGAGTTAGAAAATTTTTGAAAATTTTTGGGAAGATTTTTGTTAACGCCGAAACGATTTCAAACTGGAAATTGAAATAAATTTGTAAATGAACTAATGTAAAATAATGACATGAATCGGCATAAATGAAAAATAAAATTTAAAATTTAGAGTTAAAGATAAATTGAGTTCATATGAAAATGAAAGAATCAATTTGAATAAAATTTGGCATAAATTTAAGTGGTAAAATGGGAATAAATAAAGAAGCGTATAAAATGCTTATATAGAACCTAAGTAAGGAATGGTTAGTTCATAATTGGGAATTGATATTACAAATACAATCCAAGTTAATATTTGGATGGATAGATATTGACATTGGTAAGGAAGTCAATAAAATGTTTGAAAGTTGTGATTGGATATTATTGCTAAATAAAATATGCAGGTAATATAAAGAGAAAAGAGAATTGATTTTGATTTCAGAAGATAAATTTTGAAATGCTCGACAAAAAGGTATGTATTTAAATTTGGTGTGAAATTTGATTTGGATTTTGGATTGAGCCACTTGGCCTTTTGTTTTCTTTTTGGATTTGGGAGGCCGTAGAGCCATTTTGTAATTGTACCGAGCTAACCGCGCAAAGGAGACGCTGGCGAAATTTTTCGGGAATTTAGGGAGTTAGAAAAAATTTAAGAAAATTTTGATAATTCAAAATTTGGTTCTAAATTGAAACTTGAATGGTTAAACAAATAGTATAGTTTAAAACTAGGGAAAGGTCTGGAAAGTTAATAAGAATAATAATGGTCTTTTATAAAGAATAGTTGGTAGGATGTTGAATTGTTAGAAACCGTTCGGTTTCGGGGAAAAAGTAAACGGGTATTGGACCATTCTTCCTAGCTACTAATTTCGGGGACGAAATTCTTTTAAGGGGGGAGGAATATGACGACTTGGAATTTTCGAGCATTTGAAATCGGAATATTTAATTGATTTTAAATATTCAATAGAGTAATTTTAACTTGAATTACGAATATCACAATTTATTTGATAATTGAATTATTAAATTAAATAATTTAAAATTGGATAAAATATGAAATCTGAGATGTTAAGCCTATTAGAAATAATTTGAAGGCTTATAAAAGTTATATTGATAATACTGAAGAGAATATAAGTGGTGAAATCAAATTTAAAAATGGTTTGTAAAGTTTTGAAATTTATATCGTTTTAAATTGAATTTTAAAAAAATAGCATTCCGAGGCACGGTCTCGGAATTCGACGAAACCAGTTTCATTGAGTCCGTAATATTGAATTATTATTGGGTTTCAATTTTCGTAGTTTTTGGAGTTAGTGTGTGAGTGTACGATATATAAGTGCGCTAAAAATTTAATTGATAATAATTTAATGAAATTTAATTTCATTAATCAGGCTTCGTGTATACGGAACTTTCAGTCCAATCCCCAACACGCTACTTTCTCCTTAACTTCGTGTCTTGTCCTTTCTTTTTTTTCTTTTGTTTTTTTATAGGCTAGAGCATACAAGAACTTAAACGAAAATCAACTTCATTACTCCCCTTCAATTCACATAACAATTCGAAAATCTTAAAAATGGCCGAAGCCTTGTATCTTCAGATCGAAAACCCATAGTCCTTCGTTCGAACTCAAGGCATGGCCGAACCCCCTTTTTCGTTCCCAAATCAATTTCGCTCCTCTTAAAAAAAAAACCTACTCGAAATCGAGGCAAGCATGTCCATGATGGGAGGGGTCAGAGCAATGGGCTTCGTATGCGATCGAATCGTGAGAGGTTGTCGCGACTACAGGTTAGGGTAGCGGTCTGAGGTGGTTTCGGCAGCGAGAGTTCGTGGTCCAGATGCGTTGTGAGTCAGGGTTCGAGTGGGAAGCTCGCGCATTGAAGCGTCTATCGATTTGGGGGGAAACTCGAGATTAGGGCTTTGGATTATGTGGCGTTCGTACGTGAGAACTCAGCGATCGAGTGATGTAGTTCAAGCTCGAGCGATGAGGTATCAATATAAGTTTATTTGATTTATATATATGCATATGAGCAGGAAAATGTTTAAAGCAAATTTAAACTTATATTAGTTTTTATTATATATATTTCCAGGCAGATAAGGAAAAAAAATGAAATGAAATGAGAAAAGAAAAAAATATAAATAAAATAAAATAAATGGACTACTACAAAGTATATTTATGTACAGTTTACATATTTCAATATTTAATAATATAAGTAGATAAATATATATGGGTTACAATAAAGTTTAAACATTTCTGTTTTTAATTTAATGCATATATATATATAGTAGACAGAAATGTTTTTGTATATAGCCTTTGAAAATAAAGTATTTGTATAAAACTTGATTTTTAATCAAGATAATTTGTTTTTATAAGTATGAGTGATTTCAAAATAGAAATAAACATATATGTACACATTTTAATTTACTAGCTTGTTTTAAAAATATATTATAAGTAATTAACTTGTTTATAAACTGATTAATTTATTTTAGTCCCCAAAAGTAAATTTATGTAAGGAAAATTTGTTAAAACAAGAACTTTTAAAATAAAAATCACTAGTTAGTTAAATTTACCAAATGGAAATTTAGTTATTCGATTGGTTCGAATATTAATGAAAATCGTCTAATGTTTATACAAGGTCAAAAAAACCATGAAACCAAGGCAAAGTTGAAGTGGATTGCAAATAATAGCAAATGTGACTTAATCTCACTCAGCTGATTATAAATTTAAATGATTAAATTTAAATAACTGTTTGAATGCTTGAATTGATTGATGTGATATAGTACGAAATATTTTGAAATTGGCATATTATATCGTGCTAACATCTATGGATGCAGGGAAAACAGGTTGGAGGGATCCAACTGGGTCCCTCAACATTTATTTAAATTATTCTACACCCTCTGTGGTGATTATTTAATATTCTATGATGAATATATTGGAATATTGAATGCTATGATTTGATTGGCTATATTTGGGTATAATGGTTTACCAAAAATATATAAATTGGGTTTTGGAAAGAAAATAAAGGAAGTTAAGTTGTAAACGAAATAATCTTAGAAAATTTAATAAATTAAGAATGAATTGATAAAGAAATGGAAATATGTTAAATACTAATAAATAACTTCGAGTATGGAATAAAAAGGATTTGAATAAACAGTAATTAATGAGTTGTAAAATTATGTGATATTAATCTAAACGAAAAAAGAATTATTTTAAAACTTAAAGTTTTAAATTTATTTAAAGGAATAAGAATTAAATTGAGAAACCTAAATTGGTATTTCAATTATAAGTATTCTATATCATAATTAAGGAATAAAATATGAAATTAAAGGATTTTTGAATGAATGAAGTAAATTGGAAATCAATTTGGAAATTGATTTAAGTGTTTGAAATTGGATATTTGGAAGAATAAATTCAAGGTGAGAATTTATTAAAGGAATGAGAAAATTTGTTTAAAATAAATAGTGATTTATTTTTAAAGGTTATGAAGAGAAGTATATTTCTCTGGATAGCCAAGTACGTTTTCAAAGTAAGTTTTTAAAATAAAATAAAGGTTTTAATGTTTTTTTACAAAGTATGTCCTTGGAAATTTATTATTTCTAAATGTTTAAATTCTAAAGTAATATTTATTCAAATCTATTACCGTAGTAATAACTTATAAAGAGTGACCTAGTAATTCTGTTGTAAAGGTGAAAATCTAGTTTATATTTATAAAGTAACCTTATTTCAAATGTTCATATAGTATATATTTTTAATCAATTATTTAAGTAGTTTTAATTTAAATATTTTAAAGTAAATTCTAAAGTAAGTAATTTGTTAATCTATTATCATAATAATTATTTGGTATTTTGTTTAAAGAAGAAATCTAATGTATAGTTATAAGGTAACCGTATTTTAGTTATTTCTAAAGTATTATTTTAAATTAAGTACTTAAGTAATTTTTCTATATTAAATGTTAAATATATTTTACAATAAAGTGTTTTTAAATTATTTTAAAAATCTAAGTTTTGTGCTTGGTAATCCAGTGGAAATAAAAATACTTAGAATTTATTCTGAGAAAGGCAGATAGTTTTGCAAACCGTTTTAAAATGGTTGAAAATAGAAATATATCTTGTTAAGAGATTTTTTAGATAAATAAATAATTTGGAAAATTATTTATTGTTTGATGGATGTTTGCGAATATAAATTGATAGTTAAATAACTGACTATCAATATTGGACAAATGCGTTGATCGTTTCGAAGAGGCCGGGATCGAGATTAATTTCTCGAAAACCACTTCGATCCGGTTTGTACATCTTCGTGAAAAACGATTTTGGATTCGAAGATGGAGCAGTGAAGTGCAAGGGCTAGTCGCTACTAATCCTGAGGATATTTCCAAATGGATGTAGTAGGAATAGTGCCTTCGGTTCGTTCGAACCCGGGACGGACTTGTATGGATGAATGCTTGCGAAACGTCATCAGGTGGACAATGGGCATTCTAAGGAATATGTTCAAAAAGGTAACGCTTAGCCTCAAGCCTCATCAAATGGGAATGACTGAAAATCAGGGGTTATGCAGCAAGGCTAGGTGGGTAGCACCCAAGCAGGGTGAGGTCATTCCTGTCTAGATGTCCCTTCTTATTTCGGCTTTGTGGGCGGTTGCTGATCCCAACCGTGGGGTGATCTCACTCGGGATTATCCAGTAAGGTGTAGCCCCGGTCTTGTGTTGTAGGGGAGCGGGCGTACTCCTCGGTACGGTGATCTAGGCCTCGTACTGCGACAGGTGGTATCCCAGTGCCTAGTCATTAGTTGGAAATCCATTCTCCCTACGAGCCTTGTACGAGTTTTGTTTGTATTACCCACTCTGTGGCTAGTAGCTGGAATTTAATAATGTAACAATTTCGGCTATTTTATAAAAATTTGTATATAGACCCTATTATAATATCAGAGGATTTTGATAAAAATTGTTATAGCTATCGTAAGGTAAAAACCCGACATGTTTATTTGTGGCGTGGTCTTACGAGATGCTTTTGTTTTCAAAGGACCTTTGAAACTTTAGTAATCAATTGAGTGTGATTTCTCACGCTGGTATTCCAGACTGACTCGGGTGTTATTTAACTATAATGCTCGGGTCAGACCGAGTATTAAAGGATACAGGATATGATGCTGTGGAGCACAGAAGACGAGCAGGATGACGATACGTACTCCCGTACTTGTTTATATATATACATAAACATATACATATATATATATATATATATATA
Source organism: Allium cepa (assembly GCA_030765085.1). NCBI lineage: Eukaryota > Viridiplantae > Streptophyta > Magnoliopsida > Asparagales > Amaryllidaceae > Allium > Allium cepa. The sequence continues at coordinate 125,788,968 of CM060945.1, read as the reverse complement.
TATATATATATATATATATATATTCCGCTGTGTTGAGTTGTTGTGTATCCATTTGTATGATATTGATGTTGGGCTTTGATTGATGTACCCCGATGATGTAATGTATAAACAGATATATTTGATTTTTTAGTAAAGATCATTATTATCTATTATATTTTATTCCGCTGCGATGGTTAGATTCTGATGTTGATTTCTATTTTCTTCTTCTACCTCTTATTCTTTAACCCAAATGGTTCGTATTTCTGTACAACTTGAGTTAATTGACGTAGAATAGTGTTGATTCAAGGGTTACGGATTTGCGGGCTGTTACAGTTGTATAGGATATATACCAAGAAGTATTATTTTAATCTAGTTTCTTATTTTTGTTTTAAAATATATAAAGTGTTTTGAAACAAATGAAAACACTAATTTATATATAGGCTGTCTATCTTCATAAGTGTGCTAACGTATACTTTTAAATATTTTATGGTTTTTATAAATGTATAATAATAGGAAAGGTTGAAAGTCATTTACTGTTAAGTGAGAAACAGGTTAACTAAAAACAAGAAACAAAAATAGTTTTTAACAAACTATAAACAATGGATAGATAGTGATAAATTTTTATCAGTAAACATATTTACATTTGGTAGTAAAAACATTTGTAATAATTATCTATTCCATTCGAATTTCACTCAACAGAGACAATATCATATGCTTAGCCTCCAACAGTCTCTTTCCAAATCTAAACAAATATTTCAAAACTAGTGTATACATATATATGTATGAGTTGTTGTTGTAGAAATTAAAACCCGTAACTTAAAACAAAAGCCTCTGTTCAAATTATAAGCAATAGGAAATCAAAATTTAATGTACTCTGTAAAACTAGCCTGGAAGTTTAAGAAGATAGGAAGCATTCTCTGTTTTTAAAATTCAAACCCTATCTCAACAATGAAGCAAGAATTTAGGTAAGAATTAAAATCAAGTTCAAGTTTTCAAATTAAATATTTCAACTTCAAAGTTCTGGAACCAAAATGTTTAAGGTGAGAAACATTTATTTTCAACTTTGAAAATGAAAACGACTACTCTGTTGACAATAAAAAAAATTGTTCATCCCAGTTTCAAAAACCGATATCTCCTTATCTCGTTCATCTATTATGATGATGTAAACTAGGGAAATATTCATCTACTAGTAAAGTTTAAGTTAAGATTAGTTGTGAATATATTTTGCTATTTAGTTCATTTATGACAGGTTTTACAGTAAATGGCATATTTTAGTGAAAATTTAATGTTTTTAATTCGAGGATTCAAGCATGCAACCTTGATTCTTGTGTGAAAAAATGAATTTTAGTGGTAAGATTGAAATTTTTAATGATCTATATCATGAGAAATTAGTACATGAACGTTTTCCGTTCAAAAATTAATTTTTGGTGATCTCATCGGCGTGAGGTGGTGCAGCCAGGTCTGGAAAGGGCTGATGGACATAAAGGTGGTGTCGACCATAGCTTAATCTTGAAATTTGGTTAGGATGGGGAGAGCGAGTGGGTCTTAGGGTATTGGAATGGTTTTCAGGTGGTCGGCGAACGCGGTTGTACTGGGTGATGGTGGAGCAACCGTAGTTCGTGTGGTTTGGCTCGGAGGTAGCTCCTAGATTGGGCCTTCGTCGGAGGTGGGTGGCATGTGAAGTAGTGGTTGGCTGACGATGCAGTGGGTCGATTTGTGGTGTGGTTTGGTTTCTGGATTTGGGATGGGGTTGAGCTGGGGTTCGATTTCCAATCAGAGGTGATGTCAGCGTCGGCGACGCGGCGAATCGAGTCTAGGGACGAAGGGAATCTCGCCGGCGATGGAACGGCGGTGAGATGGCCAGTAAAGTGGGGGTGCACATGCATGTTCGTCACGGTACAAGTGATCTAGGCTTAGAGCGGTGTTCTCATGATCGATGAGTGTGTGTGATCGGCGATGGTCTCGGGTTTTGTTGAAGTGATGCTCGTATTGATCGAATTTTGGGTTGTGATTTTGTGTCGAACTTTGGATTGGGTCACTGGAGTTGGTAAGGGAAGCAGGGAGGGATGATAAGAGAAGAAGGTGGGATGGTTTTCAGTTTGTTTTCCTTGTTTTGGGTTTAGGCTACGGCCCGCTTGGGTTTGTTCGAATATTAAATTCAGGTTGATTTTGTTTTTGGGTTGTGGTCTTCGGGCCGTTGGGACTATGTTTGTTTTAAACAGGTTTTGTTAATAAAGAATTTGGATATAAAGTAAGAAAATAAAATCATAACCTTTTGTTTTTTTAAGCATATAAAAAGCATGGGATAAGTGAATTAATCAGAGTTATGGTTTGAACCAATCCAATTTATTTAAATGTTTATTTAAGTTTTAATAAAAACAAGGAATTTTTAAAATAATAAATTTGTTTTATTTTAAAACTATTTAATTATGTCATTTAAATAAAAAAAATTATTTCAAATTAGTCAATCTTTTTAAAATAATTATTTATTATGAATCCTTGAGTTTATAAATTGAAGTATAATTTAGATAATTAAGGAAAAATAAATAGTTATACTTTTGAATTAATACAAATTCTTAAGTGATTTTATAATAATTATTTAATTTCACACATTATAAAGGGTTATTAAGTGGATGGTTCGCATTGATGGATGTTACGCTGTTGTACGATCTATAGCGAAGTTAAACAAGAAATTTTTTTTACATACTTTACAGACAGAATTACATTACCGTTTGGTAATGAATGCTGGAGTATAATTGTGCGGCCTATTTGATAAGATGTTCCCAAACCAATATAGTTGTGTTAATTGTAGATTATTCAAACTGGTTGACATCTAGACAGCAGAAACAGACACCATTCCGCTAAATAGTTAATTTAACTTCTGTGGGTAGTTTAAGCCATCGATCTGATATTATCTGTGTAATTGTTTACTAGCAATGATAATCTCTGATCTGCCCATTCATGCATATATATTGTTTACTTGTTAGTTATATTTGAGTATTAATGTGAATCGATTTATGGAAGCTGATTGATTTTGAATATCTGTATTGACTGTGAATTGTAGATTGATAAGTACCGTTGAGACTGATAAGCCTTATTCTGTTTGGATTGATTTGAACCTATTTTTGCCTTAAAAATAAATGTTATTTTTAATAATGTTTTAAAAGAATTGATAAATACTTTGGAAATATTAAAAGTAGTTTATTATTACTATTTTTGGAAATCTTTATAAAGGTATAATTTTTATAAATATTTATTATTTAAACTATTTCAAGTATAAAAACTATTTTTGTAATAATTATTTAAAAAGTAAATTTTTATTAAATTAATATTTAAGTATATTTTCTTCAATATAATCTATTAAATATAAGTTGTTTTAAAATATTACATTATAGAGAACTTTTATAAAAGAGTATAATTTTTAATAAACTTGAGAAATATATTTGGAAATTTTATAAGTTTGATTTGGAAAGAAGTTGTTTTAAATTTATATTTACCAAGTAAAATAAGCTTTCTTAGTAAAATTTAATCTATTGGGATTTTAGATGTGAACAAGGCTTAATGGTTGCAATGGGAAATAACATGGTTGAATTGATTGATTGTTTTGATAGTTAAATAACCGACTGTAAAATCTAGACAAAACTTAACTTTGGAAATATCTAGAGGAAACTCGGAAATTGTATGGTACGGTTACCGTTGGAGGTGCTATACCGTATATATAAACTCGTTTGTTCTCTAGGACGAATTATAAGGAGACCCATCCACAAACAGTTAGGAGGTGAACTCCAATCTTGTATTTTGTCGGTGTATTTCCTAGAGAACTGAGGTTGAGTTTACCAGGAAATAGCGAACGTTGTTTCGAAGAGACCAGGATCGGACTTATAATCTGAAAACCACTTCGTTCCAACGAGTACGTTTTCGTGATGAAGACTAAAGCTTGGAGTCGAAGATGGAGCAGTGAAGTGCAAGGGCTAATCGTTACTAATCCTGAGGGTGATTCCAAATTGGATGCAGTAGGAATAGTGCCTTCGGTTCTGTTCGAACCCGAAATGGACTTATATAGATGAATGCTTTCAGAACATCATCAGGAGGATGGTGAGCATTCTAAGTGATATGTTCTAAAAAGGTAACGCAGAGCCTCGAACCTCATCAACCAGGAATGATTGAAAATCAGAGGATATGCAGCAAGGCTAGTGTTTAGCACCCAAGTAGGGTAAGGTCATCCCTATCTAGAGGTGTCTTTTTATTTCGACTATGTGGGCGGTTGCTGATCCCAATCGCGAGTTGATCTTACTCGGGCTATCCAGTAAGGGGTAGTCCGATCTTGTGTTGCAGGGGAACGGAGGGGTCCTCGATATACTAATCTAGACCAGGTACCGTGATAGGTGGTACCCCGGTACCTAGTCATTCATTGGAAATCCATTCTCCCTACGTGCCCTTTATGGTTTTGATTGTAAAACCCACTGTAGCTAGTATGCTAGAATTTAATAATGTTACAATTTCGGCTATTTGAATAAGTATTTGTATATAGACACTATTATAATATCAGAGGATTTTATAAGAAATGTTTTGGTTATCATAAGATAAAAACCCAAAATGTTTATTTGTGGCGTGGTTTTACGACATACCTTTGATTTCAAAAGGATTTTTAAACTTTAATTAATCAAGTTCAGTGTGTTTCTCATGCTGGTTTATCAGACTGACCCGGGCTCAGTGTTTTTCCTATATGCTCGAGTCAGACCGAGCATATTTCCAGGTTTAGCTGGAAGAGTGGAAGCTTTAGGAGATGAGCTGGAATCAGGAGACGTATTCATGTAGATGCTTATATTCAGTTGTTTTTTGTTGTGTTGTCAACAAGTTGTAAGGACAGGTTGTTATAAACTATCCAAGTTGAATGGTTGTAACTCTGATTTAAAGTCTGTATATGTCATTAAAGTAACAATTTTGGTTTTGGGTAAATATTTTTTTATATTATAGTTTATTCGTTCAGCTGTGAGATTCTGATTTTTCTCTTTTCTTCTATCTTCTTTCTATTTCTACCTTCTTTCTTCACTATCGGTCTTTCCATGAGATTTTGCTGACAAATGTGGTTTAAAGTCACTTTAAATCAGTACGAAAAAATAGGTCGTGTCAGATAATTTGGTGAGTAAAACTAAATTAACTTGAGCATGTTGAATACCAAATTTGTTATGCTAATTTCAACAATTGAAATTTGCGAAATTATTCTTATCAAAATTGCTTATTTAATTTCTACCACATTAGTCTTTCCAATAAAGACATAATCTCAGCAGATGGATCACATCTCTTTGGTTACGACCACCAAAATCATATTTTGATAGCGTACTAGGAATTCTTTCAGATCTGCGCATCTTACCATAAAGAGTCAACAATCTTAGTGGTATAATAGGGGTAATGTATATTTTCGACATTACTAAGACTCTCATGTTTCTCTTCGATGCACGAGAATACTTATTAGACATTCTAATGCTACGTGCTCATATTGGTTTGTTACTTTCACTTCATATCATATAATTAGTTCTATCTATGGATCGGATCCAATTCCATTTAACAACCAAAAATTTCTCAAAGAAATTCCTTCACAATGAAGTTGATATATCTTGAAACAACAATTGTTTCTTAGTGCAAATAGAACAGGGATTCATAAACGCTTTATGAACCTTTTTATTTATAAAACTGATTTTAGTTTAACAAAATTATGTTCAAAACATAAATATGTCATTTGATGACAGACCTTTCCAATTTTTTTTGGATATTCATACATGATCCCTCATGAACAATTATTACGTGCAATCTTTTGACTCGCACAACCTGCCAACTCATTGGCCTAGGATATGTTGGGATTTCTTACAAACCCTTATCTTGTATGATTTTGTAAACTTTTTTTAGATGAAATAATATCAACCTTGTTTACTAATCTTAAATACATGACCTTATAGAAAAAAAAACTAACTCAACTTCACCCATAATTAGTCGTAAATTGCCCAGCAATGTCTGATTACTCCATATCGATGCATTATTATTTATCACATGGACGAGTGATTTTGAGATTGAATCAATATTCATTTTTAGGTACATTTGGAACTCTTTCCAATATACTCACTTATTCAACCAAATGAAATCATTTTATTCTATGGCATGTTATTTTATTTAATTTTGTTTTATATTCCATGGTATCATAAACTTACTACATGTGTATCTAATACACGTGTTCATGTTGCTAGTAAATCATCGATGAATATAACAAAGTATGTGGAGCCCTTTTGGTATTAATAGACTTGTGATTGCAAACATCAATATTTATTAATTCAAAGAGTTCATCAACTCTTATGATGCTCCCACTGAATGGGTGCATAGCCATTAATTGTTTGAGATATAATTAATCTGTATCATATGATTCATAATCATATAGTAAAATTATTTCTCAAAACTATTGCTTAGTCTATAATTCCAAAACCACTATAATAATAATATTAGATACATATGTATTTTTGTTGCATCACTTTTACTATGAAAACAAATTCCATAATATAGTTCTATTTCATAATGAATATTCATAATACTCATATTAAAATATAGTTATATCAATTTTTCAGTCAATACAAAAAAAAATAAACATTATTTCACAAATAATGTTCGGTACATTTTATTAAAATAATTTTCGTAATTTGATGCAATCATTAGGTGCTATATGGCATGCTCCCAATATTTCCGCCATTATAAATTTAGAGGTCCTCCATTCATTTAATGTTGTTAATATTATTTACTTATTTCATATGTTGCAGGTAGTTACAGAGGAGAGTTATTTAATCAAATATCTTGAGCACAAAGAAATAAATGCTATAGAAAACAATTTTCTGTATGAAAATACATTTCGAATAAAAATCATATTTATATTCCAATATTAAGTATTAGTTATTATTACAATTCTTGTTTCCAATGTTTCTCTATGAAGCAAAAGTAACTATTCATTCTTTTCATTCCAACTTTACCTTAAATTACATCTATTCTTATACATTCGTTTTTCTCTTAAAAGGTCAAACTATTCGAAAGAAAACCTTACTACAGTATCATAACAAACCTTTTACAAATGCGCATTTGATTATTCTTAACATTTAAGACATCAAATATGTTGCACTTTATGTAAACTAATCAAGATGACATTTCAACGATTAAGTTCTTAGATGTATCTCATAGTTTATGGTCATGTTTTACATTAACACAATAGGATCCTTTTGAAATCATTCAAGTTGAATACATGATCTTAAAATACCGTTTATTGGCTTACTTCGAATGAACTAACTTCATCGTAATATTGTACCTTTGACTGTCCCCATATAACATATATATGTGAAAGTGCATGGGTTAAATATCCATAGTCTTGAATTGCATTTAGAGTTCAAAAACTCATAAAATGCAATACACGGTCTAAACTAAATGAACATATAAGTGACCAACTTAGGAATGTATTTAGTAGTTTAAATATGGCACTTGCATGGATATATAAACATTATATAACATGCAATTAGAATTATTAATAAGTATATATTATATTTCTATTTGTCAACTGTAACAACACTGTATTTTGTAATTATTTTATTGTATATTTTAATTATTTTTAATGTAAGATTTTGATTTAAAAACTTATTTTACTTATTTGAAATGATTAAATTTATTATTTAAATATAATCTTGAGTTTTATATGAGTTATAATTCCAAACTTGTGTAAGTTGAATATTTGCCATAAATGTTGATTTTGGTCAAAATAGTCAAACCGTGACTTTCAACTTAAAATTTTAAAAGTTTAAAAATTTAATTTTTTTTTCTTTTATTATGAAAGTACATAAAATTCTAAGAACACCACTTTTCGTTTCGTTGAAATTGGATGTAAATTGTGAAAGTTATACCCTTTACAATATTGTGCGTATATAGGGTTATTTAACTATGACTATTTTAAATTGTATAAATGACTTCTTCTTGGTTATATTTTATTTTAATATGTGATAATATGTTTTATTATTTATATTTTGACTTTTAAATATTTTTAAATGATAATAGAATTTTTTCAAAATTTACTGTATTTATTTCCTATTTTTAAAGGCTGTTTTCTAATTTTCTGCCATTTCCTTCATATAAATTATATTTAATTTTTTGTTTTTTGTGGATGCACTTTTATTTTTTGTTATTTTATTTGTTATAAATATCTTACAAGTCCATGAAGATTTTCTAAAGTTCATTTGAAATTATTTCTAATTTTTAAAGCCTAGTCTGCAATTTTAAGCCATTTTCTTAATTTAATTATATATAATTAAAATTTATTTATTATTTTATGCACTCACTTTTATTTGCTTTGTTTTACTTTATTTTATTTATTTTACATGTATTTAAATTAAAGTAAATTTTTCCAAAGTGTACTGAAGTTATTTCTAATTCTTAAGTCTAGTTTTCATTTTTCTGTGCTATTTTTCTTATTTAATCATATCTAATTAATATTTAATTTTTAATATTTTGTTTATCTATTACATTTTCGAATTTTAACTGAGATTTTAATTATTTTCAGTTATTTGGATGTATATAAATATATATGAGAAATTTGAAAGGGTTAAGAGCTAAGAAACGGAAAAACGTTTTATCCGTTTCTTTTGCAGTTTCTTCTGTCATTAATACATCAATTCATTTTAGCCATTCCTTTCCCCATCCTTTGCAGCCGACTTCCTCTTGTCAATCACGAATTTTTGAAGCCCCAAAATCCTAAAAATCATGGCCTCCACCTTGAAGGAAAAAAATTAGGTAAATCCCTCTCTTCTTTCTACTTTTCTTACTTTTCTATGCAATTTTGCCTTGTTTCTCTTCTAAGTTTGGATCGGCCTCTTCTCCATAGCCGCAGCCACAAACTCCTACATCTCTTCCATGCCTCCAACACCATCTACTCCACCAACCATGACCACGGCCGAGCCATCTATGGTGGCCAAACCCTTCAAATTGCAACCTACATGCCTAAAAACAATGTTTTTGACCATTGTTGCCTCATTCCCATCATCTCCACTTGTTGCCTTACCTATATGATGTTAAACCTGACCTATATGATGTCATACCTGAGCCAAAGCATCATCATAGCCAAGCATAAGTGTCCCTTAGGCCAAGCATTGAAGTGGTTGAAGCAAGGTCCAATCTATCTTGTTCATTTCGCTTTGTATTTCAAAATTGTTTCAATGTTATTTTATGTTGAATGTTTATATAGTGTCTGGTTTGTTTTGTTTTGGGTTGTTGATACAAAATCATATCTTGGCTATCTTTCAACTCAAATCAAAAGTCGTGAAATTGTGCTTGCCGTGCCTTTGGAGTCGTGCTTGTATGTTGTTTTGGTCTCTAGCTTTGAAAAAGGTGAGTCTTTCTCACTCTGACATATATACTTATGAAAAGTGGATTGATGACAAGTGTTTAGTAATGTAAAATGTTTATGCAAGTTAATGATGATCATATGATATGCTATGCCGTGTTATTACCATGTTATTACCATGTTAAAACTGTTAATTTTCACCTGACATCTGATACATGACTGTATATTGTGATATTGACATTGTTTATATTATTTCTGTATATGATCACACTGCAAGTTCCCTGTTAGGATAAAAATCATTATGGGCTGAAATGATAGGCTTGAGTTATTTTATTTATTTATTTAAACTTGGGATTGCGGGTTTGAAATGATAGAACCCGAATTTTTACTTTTTAAACTGCGGATTGAAATGATACATATCCGTATCACTTGACCTAGGTTAGAAAACTATATACAGACCCGTGGTTATTCTATAAAGTGCTTTGAATATTTTAAGTATTTTAAAAATATAAAATTATGAAATTTGATTTAAATAGATTTTGAAAGGTTTTAAAATAAATAAATTATGATTTTTCTATGTGTTAAAAACGTAATTTATGAATGGATTAACTGGATTTTGAAATATAACTTATGTTTGAAATTTGGAATTTTGACTAAAAATGATATTTAAGTTACATGAATAAAATGGACTTTAATTTTATTTGGAAAATGGTAAATATGATAAATTGATTTATATTTTAATTTAAGTGATTTACTAAAGAATTATTGATTTTCTATAAATTTAAGTGGTTGAATAAATGAATGTTGAAAATGAAATTTTAAAATATAACTTGACTTGAAAATGTGAAATTTGAGTTTTAACTAAAGATGTTAAATTAATTAAATAAACTGGAAGTTTAGTTAAATTTGTGAAATGGTAATATAAATCAGAAACGTATAGGTTTTAATTTATGAAAGAAACGTATAGGTTTTAATTTATGAAAGAAACGTATAGGTTTTAATTTATGAAAGAAACGTATAGGTTTTAATTAATGAAAGAACGTATGGTGTTCTAATTAATGATAGGAACATGTAAATTCCTAATTAATGAAAGAAAGGTATAAGTTTTAATTAATGAAAGAAACATATAAGTTTTTAATTAATGAAAGAAACGTGTAAAGTCCTAATTAATGAGAGAACATGAAAGTTTTAATTAATGCAAGAACATGTAAAGTTTTAATTAAGAAAGTAACATGTAAAGTTTTAAGTAGTGTGGTATTGATTTAATTAATAAATGTTCATTATTGTAATAGGAATATAAAATTTAAAACGTACATTTGACATGTAGATTTTAATCAATGTAATGGTGTATTTTAAATTGATTAAAATGATAAATGTTACTTACTGTAATAATAAAATGTAAGTTGATAACGTACATTTGATAAGCAAGTTTTAATTTATGTGAATGGCATACTTTAAATGATTATAATAATAAAGTTTCTTTATTGTAATAATAATGTAAGTTATAAGGTGCTTTTAACTTAACATAAGAATTTCGGTTTAAATTGTATATTACAGTAAGAAAGTTTATTTAACTATAAGGCTATGATAAATTGACATGTTAAAATTTTAAGCTTATCGATACTTTGATTATATACAATGTAAAGTGGAAAGTAGTACAATCCAAAAATGCTATGATTCCTTAAGGTAACATTTCCAAAAATTTTATGATAATTTAAAGGAATATTTCAAGTTTAATAAATTTAAAGAAATATTCAATGATTTGAAAATTTGGTTTTTGTAACAACCCTGGTTGGAGAGTACCGTAAATATTAAATTATAATGAAGATTATAATTTAATATTGGAATTAATTGAATTTATTGGAAGAAAATGATGAATTATATTGTTTATTTGGAATAAACAATATAATATGAATAAATTTTGGGAGAACAATATAAAATAAGGTTTATTTCAAATTAAATGATTGAAGCAAATTTAAGATGAAGGAAAGATGAAGTAAACAACTTAATTGTGATCTTTGAGTTGGGAATTATCATTGATGGAATTTAGTAGGAGCATTAAAGGAATATTGGCAATTTATTCCAATATTCTCCTTTTATTGTAAAATAAAAGGGAAAATAAAAGTAGAAAGATTTCATTGTATTAATAGTAATAAACATATGTGTGAGATAAACTTGTTCCTTTATTTCATGAATTTTGAATATAGAGATGCAACTATATTCAATTAACATGTACGATTTGGCGATAATGTAATTTATTGTCAAATTGCATCTTTTCTTTGTTAAATACAAAGAAAATTGTTAAATAATTGTTTAATCATCATATGCATAATGAATTTGAATTTTTGGGCTAATGAATTGTAACAAAATAAATTAATCACTCCATTTCGATGGTTGGAGTGGTTTGGAATAATTAATGGAATTTGGTTTGGGTTGGGGAAATCATATTGGTAATTTTAAAACCAATAATACATTTTATTGTAAAATAAAATGTGGGGAATAAGAAGAAAAAAAAAATAATCTTCTTTGAGTATGAAAAAATGATGGACATGAGTAAAATAAAGTTTCTACTTTATTTCATGAATTTGAATGTAGTTAATTGACTACATTTGATTAAATTGATAATTTGTACAATATTGTGCTTGTTTGCCAATATTGTCATTTTATTAATTAAATATATATATAAGAATGAGTTAATAAAATAATTAATCATGATAACTATGATTAAAAATGTGATAAATAATTTAATAATGTCTAAACCTATATTTGTTTTGTTTTGGGTACATAATATCTTTTTATTTAACCAATTGCATTAAATTTGCAATTTATTTTGCAATTATGGGAAAATTGGATAAATTGAGTAATAAATGGAAATTTAATAACAAATTTGTTAAAACTTATGTTTTGATAATTTTATTAAAAACTAGATGACATAACGAATCCAACGCATCCAAAATCATTAAAAACGGATTAAAAATGTAGAAGTTATGAAGATTTAAGCATTGTATAAGTGTAAATAAACTTAAACAAATTTTTGCCTAAGTAAAATTAATATGGGTCATTGGGTTAAGCCCAAACCCAATATCCACTAGAGAAACTTCTAGAGCCAGGAAAGAAGTACATACACTTCTTCCTCCTTCAGCTCATTTGAGAAAAGAAACCCTAGAAGCTCAAAAATTAGAAACAATGGCCGCCATCTCAAACCCTAGCCATAATTAATAAAATTCTTTGCTAAATCAATAGAAATTTGGATCTAATTCAACAAGAAGGTAATCTCCATCCTTCTCTATCTTGAATTTGAGGAGAAATCCATATTTGTTTATTGTAATTCTTGTTTTGTAATTTATCTTCTCTTGCATGCCTATTTTCAACAATCATAGGTCCGGCAAAGGCAAATTCGAGTTGAAAGCTTCCATCTTCAAGCCTAAATCATCATCTTTTTACTGCTAATAGGTAAGCTAAGGCTTATAGCAACTGTAAACGAATAAATTTCAGCAGCAAATAATCTTTTACTTGAAATATTTGGTTAAATATGTTGAATTTTACCTCTGTTCTATATTGATTGGTGCTGAAAATGCCCTGTCTTGTTTTACTCATATCTGGCTCGTCCGGTATCGGATTGACGCCAATCTTTTTTCAGATTGTAGAGGACTGATTAGGGTTTGTTTATTTTAAATTTCATTGGGTTCTGAGTCCGTTTGGACCTTCTTAGTTGCTGTCAAAAATGAAAATCCGAGAGGGACTAAGCCCAGAATATTCTAGTGGCTGGTTAGTGTTTTCACCGTAACTTTTGTGTTTCTTATCGGAATTTTGATTTCTTGGATGTTCTGAAATCCTTGTGAAATATCCCACAACTTTCATGTTTTCGGTTTTGACTGATTTTGAAGTCTACATAGTGGAAAATTGGCATTTTCATCGCTGGCCTGTGTTGACAGGCAGCGCAAATAATTTCTTTCTTAGTAGTATTTTGATCATAACTTCTTCGTTACTCATCGGAATATCAAAATTTATGAAGTTTTGGAAACCTGAGGCTGTTGGCTACAATTTTTGTATTTTTTATTTTGTAGAATTTCAAAGTTTGCATGGTGGAAAATTGATGTTTTCAATGTTGGCCTGTTATGAACTGCCCCAACATTGATGTACTTGTTCGACTTTGATGATTTCTTTTGCATGCTTTTGCAAGAATTTTACTACGAAATTTGATGCTAACATTTGATTCTTTTTTCCAGCAATGGACTAGTAAATTTAGAATGTGACTTGAATTCAAATTGGTTTTAAATACGATTTAAATTTTGAATATCGGTTTTTACCGATTAAATTGCAAATTGATGTTTTTCTGAGTTTTAAAAATCCGAATAAATTGCATAAAATCTTCTAAAATCATGGGTTGAGCAATAAATGTTTTTATACATTTTTAAAGGTTTTTAAACAATTATTGTTTATTTTCTAGGCTTTCAAAAATCATTAAAATTCTTTAAATGATGGGTTTTCACTCATAATCCTTTAGATAAATTTCTATAAATTGGTTTAAAATCCCGTTTTCTCTAGTAAAATATATTATAATTAATTTTATTTACTTTAATTACTTTTATGCTTTTTCGGACATATAAGGAAACAAATTAAAAGATTTAGTAAATCCGTGAGGTATGGGACTTGAGTATTTACTTTTTCGGTTAAATTCGGACTTGTACTATCGAAACGACATTGAGAAATCTTTTTGATTTACTCCTTGGGATTTACCACTTTATGGTCTGGGATAGAGTGTTATATTAGTCTTTTAGACTAATAACTTTAGTCTAATATTTCGTATTCGGAAGCATATACGACATGAGACTATCTTGGGAAAAACACTATTGCCGATGATATGAGGCAATTGTTTTATATGAGATTTTCTGAGATTTATAATTTTATGGAATTTTCCACTTGTCAATGAGATAAGACAGGTTAGATATTATATGCCTTACGCCAATGACATGAGGCAATTCTTTGAGATTTTGATACATTTGTTAGTGTGGCATCGACTAGCGGCTAGAAAACCGCTGAGTGAGGACGTACGGTATGGGACGTACGTAACCACTTTTCGGGTTACTATCCGAGAGTTTCTGACACATTCTGGGAATTACTAGTGCTATGACCTTTGGGTCATCTGAGAATCTGGGAATCTGAGAATCTGGGAAATTAAGAATCTGGGAAAGTGTGACTTCGGTCGCCTTAGAGATTCATGTGGGTACCTAACTATATTACTAGCACTAGTCTGAGAACTTTAGCACGTGCAACATGCTTTAGCATGTAATTATTGGCCAATCTGAGATTTATTTTATGAGTTAAGAAAATTTTGATTTCACCATATTTTGATGTGTTTACTTAGCCTTATAGAGATGAATAAGGCGAAATATGAGTTTTTGAGGATTTTGGTGATTTCAATTTTATGGTTTTATACTTGGGTTTCATTTACTACTTTGAGAAGTTTATTTATTCATGTATCATATTTGGATGTTTTCTTTATATGCATGAATCCACTAGTATTAACCCAAGTAAGTGTAGAATTATACCATCTTAGAGATAGACAGTTCTTGATATCAACCTTAGTCATTCTTATCAATTATTGGTCCCTTGATGTATGTTTCCCCTTATACCTTATCGTATTTCCTCTCTAACGATAAGATTCAGTTGCCTGACCCGTGTGTTTTCACTCGGGTCAGACCGAGTTGTTTCAGGTATAATCTATTGGGCTTAGCTTGAAGTTGATGTTGGATATCAGCTCTTCTTTCTCTTGAGTAGTTTATTTCTTCTGCATACTCTGATGTTTTTACATTTGATTCGATGTATACGGTGTGGTCGTATACCACCTTTATTGTATTCATATTGTATTGTACTGAACGTGTATCAGTGTATATGTATATATATATATGATGTTGGTTACTGTTCTGTGATGTGATTTACATTCAGTTATTGTATTTTGTTCTGATAGATCCGTTTGCCACCTATAGTTTTGGATTAAGCATTTACTGGGTATGTCGATCCACTTGAGTTGAAAAATTATAATGCATTTATCGACGTATTCAATGGATGTTTAAGACAAAATTATAGATGGTCGCCCTTAACCAGCCCTATTCTCCGCTTTAGTAGACAGAATTACTCATTAATTCTCTTTACTAAGGTGGGTCTCGGGGTGGGGCGTTACAGTTTTATTTGAATGATATAATATTGAATTATTTTTGAAATGGAAATGATACAATTGTGATATTGTTTTGAAATGAGTATGATATTTTGGTCTTGAAAGTATAAATTATTTGAAATAAATATTCATGGGTTATAATAACGATTGGTTGTTAAAGAGACCGGGATCGGATATTGTCTTATAGCCGGACAATACCGAAAACCACTTTAACAACTGTGTACGCGGTGGAGATTCCAGAATGAAGTAGGATGGTGGCGACGTGCTCGAGGTATATTATGTGGACCCAACTCCCGTGAGTTGGCATATATGACTAAAACAGGAGCTATACCGCGCTACACAAAGGGTCGCACCCTTTCATCGAGCATGCTCCATCGGAAACCATTCTATTACTGTTGTGATTCGATTCGGTGGCGCCACTTTGATTCGGGGGTATTGTTCGAGGTGGGCGGAAGCTGCTGGCTTGCCGTCACCACCGGTCCGGGGGTGCAAACGGTGTATCCACCCTGGCATTGCCTCGCGTGCCGTGTCATATCCTTATATCGAGTCCACTACGATTTTGGTTTTAAAGATCCTACCGCGTTAAGGTTCACCATCCCCTTAATGCTATTTTCTATATGATTATACTTTACTGATTAGACACTACCGTATATAGCGTATATTACTACATAGTAAATAGTTTAACGGATCCTTAGAGGATGGGCGGTCCCAAGCATCCTTTAAGTTACTGATGCATTTTGTTACTGTTCACTTGAGTTGGTTTACGGCTTATAAGTATTTATGTCCTGACTCGAGGGTTTTGTGTTTTGCTTTACGCTCGGGTCAGATTGATTGAGTTAGCATTCAAGATTCACCTCCGGGGTTGGAGCTTTCCTTGAAGATCCATCCAACTATTTTGTTTCAGTATCCAATGGTTCATTGATGTATCTGATTTGTACCTGATGTATTCTGTTACTCTTCTGTTGTATCTTATTTAACTCTGATGTGTCTTAAATTTTATATAGTAGCTTCATGAACTACTATCACTTTTTCTTCCGCTGCATTTTTATATACTCTGTGTCTGTGATCTGTGATTTTTATTTACTGTATATTCTTAGATTTTCCAAATTTTTATTTACAACGCGGTATATTGAGCAATCCAATTCCGGCATGAGTGTCTACCTATACACTTATAATGGATGCGAATGGTTGAAAATACCTGGTTGTTACAGTTGGTATCAGAGCTTTGGTAGCTCTCGGCAAAACTCAACATATAGAGTGAATGTATTTACAGAATCACTTTCATTCGAGTTTGAATCTCTTCCCTTTTGACTCGATTCCTTTGAATTTTGGAACGTTCCCTGCGGTTCCAAAGTCCATTCTTATTCCCCGCTATTCATCTTCATTTGACTCTGGAGTATCCCACAACTCCACTTCGAATGATCTTTATAGTGAATTGGCGGTCCCGCCAATCTCAAAAATTTTCTTGTAAGAGGGGTGAAACTCCATTACAACAGCATCGATTCACCAAAGATTTTATATCCTCGGTTTAGATGCTAGTATCTCCTATTATCCCAAACTCTAACTCTTGAGATCAAACGTAGATTTACCCCAGAAAATCCACTTTGATCTTATTCTTTAAGTCACGGTTGACCCGGTTAAGGTTGCCCGTGATTTATATAAGCTTATCCATCTTCCTATTCTGTTATTTAATCATGTCATCCTTGTTTCCAACTTATTTTTAAATCATAATCTCCTTTGATTTGTGTTAATCAAAAATTTGAATCTCTATCCTTCTTTGAAAATCTATTCATGTATAGTGTATTTGTAAACTAGTATTTAAAATTAAAATGTTTTTTATATTGTGTTGTTTGAGTTGTTGATGTTGAGTTGGGTTTCTGATCGATACGTCTGATCAGCGCTATCGATAAGATTTCCAAAACACTTTGACAGAACAAACAGACACAATATATTTAAAAAAAATAATTGGTTAATGAAATAAATTTTGATATATAAGTAAATTTATGGAACATAATGAAATGAATTTAAAACAAGAATTTGAGGATTTGAATTCCGATTATTTCGAACTTTGGTTTAAAGTTTTAAAAGGTTATATTATTTAAAGTATTTTGAATATAATTTGTTTTCAAAGAATTTTAAAGGTTTAAAATTAGTGCTCTTCTCTTTGTCGCTGGAAAATACCTTCGGTGATGATCGCGACATCATCGACGTTCATTTTCGAGTTTCGAAGTTAGGAGACTGTTCTGTAGTCTTGCTACAGCTTTGTTTTGGGAAATTAAATTGATTTTAATTTCTAAAATATGACTTTATTTATAATATATATATATATATATGATTGAAATTTGATTTGACATATTATATATATATTATTACTTATCTCTAAATGGTTTGAAGAAATCGAAAATTTAATTCTTAAATTTTATTTTTAACAATAATTTCAATTATAAAAAGAAAATCAAAAAATTTGGATAAATGATTAAACTTGAGATAATTGAATTGGAAAGTTTTATTTGTATGACACAACTTCATTCCAATATAACTTACCTTAATTTCAAAAGTTAACAATGTAATTGGGTAATATAAAATATAAAAAGATTTTATAAATAAAATTTGAGTGGTTATAATAAATGTTATACACTTAAATTTTAATTATAAAACGATTAACAGAGGTAAATATAATAAAGGGTAATTGAATAACTTATAACAAAATAATATTAAAAGAACTAAGAATAAAAGAAAGCAGTTATATTAAGTGTAAGTATGTTTAACATAAGTGATAAATATAGTAAGAGGAATAAATTTAGTTTAATTAGGAATAATGAAGAATTAAATTTATTAAATACATTGTGTGTGTAATAAATGCTTATTTTTCAAACCCATGGTTTTGAAATTTGTTAATTTATGATGATTGGATAATAAGATAATGAAATTTGAGATAGTTAAGATTTATTTAACTTGTGTAAAAGTTTATTTTCTATTTAAGCTGAAATCTCCATCCTTTCAAATTCATTTCCTTATTTTGTTTTTCAAACTATCTATTGGTTGTTCTTATCATCCATATCTTCCTATAGACTGGTATATGCATCTTTCTATGATCTTTCTGTTTAGAAATTTTTCTATAATCTTTGATAATCGGCACCTTGCGAAACTTACCTATAACAACAGTTATGAGGTATAATTTCAAACTCCTTGCCATCTTTTCTTAATCCTATTTCACTCTATCTTTTCTGTGCCCTTCCATACCTCATTCCTTTTCGGGGACGAAAAGTTTTGAGTGGGGGAGAGTGTAACAACCCTGTATTTTGTAATTATTTTATTGTATATTTTAATTATTTTTAATGTAATATTTTGATTTGAAAACTTATTTTACTTATTTGAAATGATTAAATTTATTACTTAAATATAATCTTGATTTTTATATGAGTTATAATTCCAAACTTGTGTAAGTTGAATATTTGCCTGAAATGCTGATTTTGGTCAAAATAGTCAAACTGTGACTTTCAACTTAAAATTTTAAAAGTTTAAAATTTTAATTTTTTTTCTTTTATTATGAAAGTACATAAAATTCTAAGAACACCACTTTTCGTTTCGTTGAAATTGGATGTAAATTGTGAAAGTTATACCCATTACAATATTGTGCGTATATATGGTTATTTAACAATGACTATTTTAAATTGTATAAATTACTTCTTCTTGTTTATATTTTATTTTAATATGTGATAATATGTTTTATTATGTATATTTTGACTTTTAAATATTTTTAAATGATAATAGAATTTTTCCAAAATTTACTGTATTTATTTCCTATTTTTAAAGGCTGTTTTCTAATTTTCTGCCATTTCCTTCATATAAATTATATTTAAATTTTTTTTTTTGTGGATGCACTTTTATTTTTTATTAGTTTATTTGTTATAAATATTTTACAAGTCCATGAAGATTTTCCAAAGTTCATTTGAAATTATTTCTAATTTTTAAAGCCTAGTGTGCAATTTTAAGCCATTTTCTTAATTTAATTATATATAATTAAAATTTATTTATTTATTTTATGCACTCACTTTTATTTTTTGTGTTTTAATTTATTTTATTCATTTTACATGTATTTAAATTAAAGTAAATTTTTCCAAAGTGTATTGAAGTTATTTCTAATTCTTAAGTCTAGTTTTCATTTTTCTGTGCTATTTTTCTTATTTAATCATATCTAATTAATATTTAATTTTTAATATTTTGTTTATCTGTTATATTTTTTAATTTTAACTGAGATTTTAATTATTGTCAGTTATTTGGATGTATATAAATATATATGAGAAATTTGAAAGGGTTAAGAGCTAAGAAACGGAAAAACGTTTTATCCGTTTCTTTTGCAGTTTCTTCTGTCATTAATACATCAATTCATCTTAGCCATTCCTTACCCTATCCTTTGCAGCCGACTTCCTCTTGTCATTCACGAATTTTTGAAGCCCCAAATCCTAAAAATCATGGCCTCCACCTTGAAGAAAAAAAATTAGGTAAATCCCTGTCTTCTTTCTACTTTTCTTACTTTTCTATGCAATTTTGCCTTGTTTCTCTTCTAAGTTTGGATCGGCCTCTTCTCCATAGCCGCAGCCACAAACTCTTACATCTCTTCCATGCCTCTAACACCATCTACTTCACCAACCATGACCATGGCCGAGCCATCTATGGTGGCCAAACCCTTCAAATTGCAACCTACATGCCTAAAAACAGTGTTTTTGACCATTGTTGCCTCATTCCCTTCATCTCCACTTGTTGCCTTGCCTATATGATGTTAAACCTGACCTATATGATGTCATACATGAGCCAAAGCATCATCACAGCCAAGCATAAGTGTCCCTTAGGCCAAGCATTGAAGTGGTTGAAGCAAGGTCCAATCTATCTTGTTCATTTCGCTTTGTATTTCAAAATTGTTTCAATGTTATTTTATGTTGAATGTTTATATAGTGTCTGGTTTGTTTTGTTTTGGGTTGTTGATACAAAATCATATCTTGGCTATCTTTCAACTCAAATCAAAAGTCGTGAAATTGTGCTTGTCGTGCCTTTGGAGTCGTGCTTGTATGTTGTTTTGGTCTCTAGCTTTGAAAAAGGTGAGTCTTTCTCACTCTGACATATATACTTATGAAAATTGGATTTATGACAAGTGTTTAGTAATGTAAAATGTTTATGCAAGTTAATGAGGATCATATGATATGCTATGCCGTGTTATTACCATGTTAAAACTGTTAATTTTCACCTGACATCTGATACATGACTGTATATTGTGATATTGACATTGTTTATATAATTTCTGTATATGATCACACTGCAAGTTCCCTGTTAGGATAAAAATCATTATGGGCTGAAATGATAGGCCTGAGTTATTTTATTTATTTATTTATACTTGGGATTGCGGGTTTGAAATGATAGAACCCGGATTTTTACCTTTTAAACTGCGGATTGAAATGATACATATCCGTATCACTTGACCTAGGTTAGAAAATTATATACAGACCCGTGGTTATTCTATAAAGTGCTTTGAATATTTTAAGTATTTTAAAAATATAAAATTATGAAATTTGATTTAAATAGATTTTGAAAGGTTTTAAAATAAATAAATTATGATTTTTCTATGTGTTAAAAATGTAATTTACGAATGGATTAACTGGATTTTGAAATATAACTTATGTTTGAAATTTGGAATTTTGACTAAAAATGATATTTAAGTTACATGAATAAAATGGACTTTAATTTTATTTGGAAAATGGTAAATATGATAAATTGATTTATATTTGAATTTAAGTGATTTACTAAAGAATTATTGATTTTCTATAAATTTAAGTGGTTGAATAAATGACTGTTGAAAATGAAATTTTAAAATATAACTTGACTTGAAAATGTGAAATTTGAGTTTTAACTAAAGATGTTAAATTAATTAAATAAACTGGAAGTTTGGTTAAATTTGTGAAATGGTAATATAAATCAGAAACGTATAGGTTTTAATTTATGAAAGAAACGTATAGGTTTTAATTTATGAAAGAAACGTATAGGTTTTAATTTATGAAAGAAACGTATAGGTTTTAATTAATGAAAGAACATATGGTGTTCTAATTAATGATACGAACATGTAAATTCCTAATTAATGAAAGAAATGTATAAGTTTTAATTAATGAAAGAAACGTATAAGTTTTTAATTAATGAAAGAAACGTGTAAAGTCCTAATTAATGAGAGAACATGAAAGTTTTAATTAATGCAAGAACATGTAAAATTTTAATTAAGAAAGTAACATGTAAAGTTTTAAGTAGTGTGGTATTGATTTAATTAATAAATGTTCATTATTGTAATAGGAATATAAAATTTAAAACGTACATTTGACATGTAGATTTTAATCAATGTAATGGTGTATTTTAAATTGATTAAAATGATAAATGTTACTTACTGTAATAATAAAATGTAAGTTGATAACGTACATTTGATAAGCAAGTTTTAATTTATGTGAATGACATACTTTAAATGATTAAAATAATAAAGTTTCTATATTGTAATAATAATGTAAGTTAATAAGGTGCTTTTAACTTAACATAAGAATTTCGGTTTAAATTGTATATTACAGTAAGAAAGTTTATTTAACTATAAGGCTATGATAAATTGACATGTTAAAATTTTAAGCTTATCGATACTTTGATTATATACAATGTAAAGTGGAAAGTAGTACATTCCAAAAATACTATGATTCCTTAAGGTAACATTTCCAAAAATTCTATGATAATTTAAAGGAATATTTCAAGTTTAATAAATTTAAAGAAATATTCAATGATTTGAAAATTTGGTTTTATTTGAATGATATAATATTGAATTATTTTTGAAATGGAAATGATACAATTGTGATATTGTTTTGAAATGAGTATGATATTTTGGTCATGAAAGTATAAATTATTTGAAATAAATATCCATGGGTTATAATAACGATTGGTTGTTAAAGAGACCTAGATCGGATATTGTCTTATAGCCGGACAATACCGAAAACCACTTTAACAACTGTGTACGCGGTGGAGATTCAAGAATGAAGTAGGATGGTGGCGACGTTCTCGAGGTATATTACGTGGACCCAACTCCCGTGAGTTGGCATATATGACTAAAACAGGAGCTATACCGGGCTACACAAAGGGTCGCACCCTTTCATCGAGCATGCTCCATCGGAAACCATTCTATTACTGATGTGATTCGATTCGGTGGCGCCACTTTGATTCGGGGGTATTGTTCGAGGTGGGCGGAAGCTGCTGGCTTGCCGCCACCATCGGTCCGAGAGTGCAAACGGTGTATCCACCCTGGCATTGCCTCGCGTGCCGTGTCATATCCTTATATCAATCCCACCACGATTTTGGTTTTGAAGATCCGACCGCGTTAAGGTTCACCATCCCTTAACTCTATTTTCTATATGATTATACTTTACTGATTAGACACTACCGTATATAGCGTACATTACTACATAGTAAATAGTTTAACGGATCCTTAGAGGATGGGCGGTTCCAAGCATCCTTTAAGTTACTGATGCATTTTGTTACTGTTCACTTGAGTTGATTTACGGCTTATAAGTATTTATGTCCTGACTCGAGGGTTTTGGGTTTTGCTTTACGCTCGGGTCAGATTGATTGAGTTAGCATTCAAGATTCACCTTCGGCGTTGGAGCTTTCCTTGAAGATCCAGCCATCTATTTTGTTTCAGTATCCAGTGGTTCAGTGATGTTTCTGATTTGTACCTGATGTATCCTGTTACTCTTCTGTTGTATCTTATTTAACTCTAATGTATCTTATATTTTATATAGTAGCTTCATGAACTACTATCTCTTTTTCTTCTGCTGCATTTTTATATACTCTGTGTCTGTGATCTGTGATTTTTATTTACTGTATATTCTGAGATTTGCCAAATTTTTATTTACAACGCGGTATTTTGAGCAATCCAATTCCGGCATGAGTGTCTACCTATACACTTATAATGGATGCGAATGGTTGAAAATACCTGGTTGTTACATCAACTTTCAATTCAGTTTGTTTGTATATGTTAATTGACAAACGTTTTATCAATCATATTAAACGCACAAATTTGTCATTGTAGAAAATTATAACATCATATAACATATGTTCTTAGAATATTAGAAAAGGTAAATGTTATCATTTCATTTTTAAAATAAGGCTCCCACTAGTCTTTTATATTTCGCCAAACCCTAAGATGAAACATAGAAGTCTTATAACTTTACTATTGGGTGTTTGGACTCCTTTGTTTTAGTATTCTAACCTTGAGTTTGCTTAACAAATCATAGCCCCACAAACGATGGATAACTCCTTATCCGTTGTATCATATACAAATCCTAACCAATTTTTCCTTGTTCTAATCTCATTTCGACCTTGAGTTTACTCAAAAAATAGAAAGAGATCATTCACTCATACCTACCATATCGTGATGGCCTATACTATACCTTGAGTTTGCTCAACAAATATACATAGTTATCTTATCTCATCTATTCAATATATTAATAATACTACGCATAACATCCCTAGCTTGAGTTTGCTCAGCAACTAAGCAGTATGTAAGTAATTTATTAATATATATATATGGTAGAGGACAACATTATGTTGAAGATTCATAATCTTCAATATGTGTATGTATATATATATATATATATATATTGAGTGATATCAACTTATAGAATAATATATTTCTTATGAAATGCACCAGCGATTCAAGTGTCAGATACATCAGAAATCATGGTATATTTACATTTACAGATGTATTTATTTCTCAAGTCTATTTGGGTTTCTTTAATGTTCCACATTTATTTTACACACATATCATATAAGTTTTATTGTTATATAACTTTTATATTTCATATTACTTATATGATAGTCTTATGTATAATATATCATCAATTAAATCTTATCTAATTAATTTTAATCAATTATTACAATAATATTAATTATTAAAATAATAAAATTTACTGAAAAATCCAAAAATTTTCTACACATTTCTTGAATGATATGATATTTTTAAAAATATAAAATTGAATTTATAATTTAATAATTATTTTATATATAATAAACAATCCAAAATTCAATAAATGTTAATTTAAAAATATGAATAGATGTATGATAATTAATTTTCGAATTTTTAAATTCATATTATATAAAAATAAGTGTACTAAATTTTTTAAATCATATATATACATATCTTATATATGCATATATGCTATTATAAAAGAGAAATATACACGAATATATATATATATATATGAATTAATTAATAAATATATATAAAATAATTATTAGTGACAAAAATTGATTTTATAGAATAAACAACATTTGTCTACACATAAATCAGATAGTATAATAAACAAATTATGCACATAACCAAACTGATTTGTGACAACTACGTTTACTTACCAAATCTAACCCAACTAAACATATAGTAGCAACATATTTAAACAGATATAAAATTGCTCCTTATAGATCATGGAATATAATTAAATTAATGTAATATGCATTAAAATTACCAATTTAATTATGCCTTTAAATCCACAAACTTCCCTTCCTTTTATTGTTCATGATTCGTCAGATTGCAAGTCCACCAACCTCTAACTATCGCATATTATTATTTTAGTTTGAAATATATTTGAGAATTTTGGAGTGGATTGAGAGCTATGTTTTAACCAGCAATGTAGAAGGCAATGGCGGCCAGAAAAAAAGGTTATATATATAGGGTTGTATTAGACAGAAACGAGGAAAACTTTTTTACCCATTCTCACTTGATCTCAACTCTTTATCTACAAGACAATTCCCTATGTTTAACCACCCCTAGACCTTTCCAAAACCGAAATTTTGCAGCCCTAATGATGGGCCTTAAACCCATTTAAGCCTAAACCAAAATACTATGCAATTAAATCTAATTTAATCGCTTGTCGATATTACATACCGATCGATATATTTATAACTGTTATAAATATATATAACATTATTTATTGGGGCATTTCACCAGAAGGATAAACTTCGCAGTCCAATTAGTTTCTAAGACACACACTCAAAGAACAAAATCGATAGTCCATTTACTTTCAGGGACATAATTTCATAGGTTTTTAGGCCCTGGAAACTAATTATTTTACGTTTTAGTCCTTGAAAGTAATTATTTTCGTTGTGTGTCCTAGAAACTAATTGCACTTGCTGAAGAGGCCCTTGTGGCTAATTTTCACTTATTTATTTCTCAAATCATATTCAAATTTTATAATTAATATATAACAATTATAATCTATTTAAATCGTTCGGTCTTAGGGGAATTCATCAATTCAGCTATGTAATTATTGGGTGTAAATTTGGTCAGCGATTAACATCGAACTATTCTAATGTTAATGTTCTCAAGTCACTTAGCAGGTGGTGCGGCATTATGGCCAAATTTATCGCTTACTCATTTTCGATAAAAATCCAATTTTAGAAACATTACCTGGATGTAACATTGGTTTACACCAATTCTCTTCGTTAAAACTATATCACCTTCGACTTATGGAATTTGGTAATGGTCAAAAATCCAACCTCATCCACATTCAACTTTATACTCTAAATACAAAGTCCTTGGTTCAATAATAATAATTATTATTAACCGAAATGATCTGCCCAGAGACTTTGACTTTGAGTTGACTGTGATACTAACCACATATAGCCGAGGAGACGAATCCTCTCTTGAATAGTGCTTCACTTCCAATACTTCCACTCAACCCAACTATAATCACCCGATGGACGACATGCCATGATTTGGTTATAATCAAAGCGGAGCTTTCATATTGAAGATACACAGTATTCTCAAGTCGAGAGAACTTTGTAAATCAGTCACATCGATATTTTCTGTTTGACCTTAGTTATATTAACCAACAGAAAACTATCGAGTGAGTCATTCCATAGTTGTCCAATAACTATTAGAACGTAACCCCTAGGTGCCTCTAGCAGTCATGAGTAATACACTGCCCAACATTTGGAGAGCATTATGTACTCCAATCGCAACGGATACATCGATATCCAGTCTCGATGCATCTTGACTAGGAACATTTAAAATGGTATATTTGTTTCGTTGTGATAAATTACTCACGGTTACAGCACATTATAACTACTATCACAAAACATACCATTTATGAATTTTTCTATTAAATATACCTTTAATTAAGGTAATTAATCAATATGATCACATTATATCAACTGTAATATAGGAAGAAAATGTTGAATATGTGATTCTCTTATGATTCATATGTTATGATTTTTGTTTGATGATAATAAACATATATATATATATTTAAATGCATTTGTTAATGTACTATTTTATTTTTCACAGGTTAAATAAATATTTGCTGAATAAAATTAAATAACACAGAATTTGAATTCAAATAGAAATTTTATTCAAACAAATATTTATTACAATTTTGAATAATACAAATTCAATTACATCACAATCTCACTTTTACATCTGACCTCACTACATATCACTAATTCACTCAACTCGTATTTTATCTTCAACTTTATTCCAATGTGAATCCGGCATTTGAGAAATCTTCAAAAATAATTTTGATGCAGTAAAATAGAAAAGGAAATATTTTTGCGGTATAAAATAAAAAGTGAATTTTGAAAATAATATTTGCCTCGGTTATTTGGGTTGTTCTTCATCATTTAATTTTGAATCCATCATACACGAACAACTTGTGACATACACAGTGTATCACTGTATATGCCACAAGGTCATGCACATCGAAATATACACTTGATTGATTTACAAGGACAAGAAAGCACAAGGTCAAATCCGAGCTACAAGCTAGATTCAACTCGGGTGTAATTTGAAAAACAAATCCAAATGCAATAAAATGGTCAGAGCATCATCAATGCAACATGACAATACAGTCTCAAGTGAAAATGCTCGATCAAGTCAGTGACACTGCCTCAACAAAGCACATGCACTAGTAATGCCAGCAAAGACCACAAGCCAATTCTAACAACTACTACAATGAACCAGCAATATGAAATAGGGCAGTGGACAGTACAAGTGCAACTATCATACTCGAGAACAACTCAATTCAACTGTATGCACAGCCCCAAACTAGAACAGAATAAACAGGACTACAACAGCTAAATGAAAACAAAAAGTTCAACTGAAATGCAAACAGTTCAAAGTTAGAGTGAAGACTATTAGATGAACCAGACCAATACACATGAATGCATAGTGCAAACAAATGCACTAAGTAAGCGACACAGCGAACATGAAAGAAAACAACAGTGCACAATGGCCAAGACAGCTACAATGAAGCTGCAGTAACTCGAAGCAACTAATCGACCCAAATCAAACTACAATAACCAGAGCAACTCAGAGAGTATATGCAGAGTCAAGGCAACATGAAGTGAATCACAAACCAAAGGAGTGACATGACCAACAGATTCTAAATGAAACATACATGAATAAGGCTCGGTGGTGAAGCAAAAACATCAAGTGATATTGAGCACACATGAAACAATGCAAGTATATCAAATGAGGTGGTCAATGCAACATGACGCAGCAACATTATATACAGTGAACAGTGCAGCATCAGGTCGAGCACAATGCAAATACAACACTCAGTCATGATGTAGGAGTCACAGTACATGAGTAGTATAGTGACAGTGTTAAATCATACTAATACCATGGAATCACATAAACAAGCCATAAGCTTCTGACCGGAGTCACTGAAAATAAAGAACACTTGCAATAGTGGTGATGCAGTGCAATACAACATGATTATCAAGTGTATATATGATGAAGCAACAGAGTAACCAAAGTCAAAGCCGTGAGTTTATCAAAATCAAACAAGTGCCTGAAACAATTTCAAGTTGAACAAATTACAGTAAAGTCAGTGGTAAGCATACAAATGTACAATGCAAAGAAGGTTGCAGTGAAGACTGTAGGTCATGGCTACAGCAACAGAACGAAAATGGCGACGTGCAACTGCAAACAATTACATGAAATTTCAGGCCAAGGCCGAAGCCAGCAGTACAAGAAATTCACGAATCAAAATCAATTTTGACCAAGCCAGAAATCAAGAAAATTGAAAAAGTCAAAAATAAAATCCAAATAAAATAGGAAAGTCGCTGCCGTAACGATCAAGGAATGATCGAACGGTTTCAAAGTAAAACAGTGACTGTGAAGTAAGGGAAAGATACGAATTTGAATAAGTCAGTGAAATCTCAAACGTTCAAGCATTATCAAGCGGCAGAGAAAAAGTTTTGACGAATTCAAATAAAAATTATACACGAAAATTTAGGAGTTCGACTCCTATAAATTGCAATCAACATCATCGGCAAATGTATCGAGTTCAAGCATTAAAAACCAGAAATCAAACGCAAAAATCACATACCCGATCAAAATTGAAGTCGAACTCCAGAAGCAGCCGAAAGCATCAGACGAACGATAAGACAATTCTCTCTTAATTATCAACCCGATTGATCGACTCAATCGGCAGCTTCATCACGAAACCCTAATTTGGAAAAAAGGGAACGAAGCCCAATTTTGCAAAGACGAAGAACAAAGCCACCATTAACATAAAGAAGGGGAACGGACCAAATTATATACAAGGGGCCGGTTTTCTTTTTTATAAGGGCTTTTTAATTTTTTAATTAGGTTTTTTTATTTTTCTTTTGTTTTTAAATTGCTTTTAAAATATTAAACCGTTGTAATCATTAGTCGTGTGACTAGGTGACAAACTACGTGGCGTAGTTTGAGAATTCGCAACTCAGTGGCTGAGTTGTGGCAGGGTTTTGAGCGTAGAGTTAGGTTAGTCAGTAGCGGGTGCCGCGAGTTTACTTGTTTATGCGTGTGACTACTTAATTTCTAGTAGAAACCTTGGGGGCAGCACGTAGGCAGGGTTTTGCCGAAGCTGGGTAAGTTCTGTGTCGTTCTATCTCTGCATTTTACCATTCTGCTATTTTTTTCTATGCTGCTATTATTCTGTGATCTGTGTTGAAAGTATCTTATAAGCTTCCGCAATTAATTTTTATAATTAATACCATCACCCTATTCAACCCCCCTCTAGGGTGAAATTGATCCTACAAGTGATATCAAAGCTAGGAATAGAAGTCGATTTTTTGTTTTAAAAATTTGATTTTCTCAAAAATCAATTTTTGTTTGAAAAAGTTGAATTTTTAAAATGGCTTCTTTTAATAATGCTTTTGCTGATGGTTAGTCCATAGTTAGACCACCAATGTTCAATGGTGAATATGCCTACTGGAAAAATAAAATGAAAATTTTTCTGAAACCATTGATGCTTGGAACATTATTGAGACAGGTTATAGAGCACCAACTTTAATGGTAGACAATAAGCAAATAGATAAACCGATGGATCAATGGGCAGAGCTAGAAAATAAATTACAAAATGCTAATGCTAAAGCTATGAATTCTATTATCTGTTCATTGGATCAATTTGAATTTAATCGTGTCTCACATTGTCTAACTGCGTAGGAAAGATGGCACATTCTCGAAGTAACCCGCGAAGGAACATCTCAAGTCAAAGAATCCCGTCTTGCCATGTTAAGCAGCGAATACGAGAACTTTATAGTGGCAAAAGAAGAAAATGTCAAAGAGATGTACAGACTACTTTCCAATATAGTATACAAATCAAAGGCTCTTGGAAAATCATACACAGAGTTGGAGATAGTCTGAAAAATTGTCAGAGTCCATCCACGAAGCTTTGAAGCTAAAGTGACAGCTATTCAAAAATCAAAGGATTTGAAACAAATCAAGGTGGAAGAGCTCATTGGAAATCTCACCGCTTATGAGCTAGAAATAAAATTCAAGGAAGAGCAAGAAGGAGGCGATACTCGAAAGAAATCAATTGCTCTCAAAGGAACAACTGAAAATGAAGATGATGATGATGATGAGGATGGTGAAGCTGAATTAGCACTATTGATAAAGAGATTCAAAAAGTGGAATCACAAATATGGCAATCCGACCAAAAATCATCAAGTTAAGAGCAGAATAACCAAAGTACTAGACAGTTCAGAAAAACAAGAGATCATCTGCCATAAATGTAATAAACCAGGCCATATCAAGCCAAATTGTCCTCAAAATCGATCAAACCAAGGAAAGAAACCGAAGAGGAGAAGTTGCGGCTACTTGGGATGAAATTGATGAAGATGAAAGTGATAGCACCGAAAGTTAGAGTGAAAGAGCAAATCTATGTCTTCATGGTGAAGTAACTGACAGTGATGATGACGAGCCAAGTGAGGTATCAAAACTGCCACATTCAGAATTACTTATATATTTTCATGAAGTAAATGGTTGTTTTGAACGACTTAGGGAAAAGTATGCCAAACTTGAATCACAAAAGGATTCTTTGATTGATTTAAATAAACAACTTGACCAATTAGTTAAAACCTATCAAAGCAGAATTCTTAAGTGTGATAAGTGTCCAACATTCGAAGAAGAGATTAAAAGATCATAAAACGAAATTAAATCGCTTGAAAACGAAATCCTGCTTTTGAAAGAAAGTGAAAACACAAGAAGAGAAAATGCTATTAAAAAGTGCACACAACTCTTAAACGAAAATGAATCTCTCAAAACCCAAGTCCTACAACTATCAATGACTTTAGATAAATTTTCAAATGGAGAAAAATCATTGAATATGCTATTAGGGAAACAAACTATTAATACATCTAGGCAAGGACTTGGATATAACAAATTTCAAAATGATAGAAATCAAATTAATCAAGTCGATTCATTGTGCACAATTTGTAGAAAATTTGGACACAATCAAAATAGTTGTTGGTATAAACACAAACATGTGAAGACTATACCGATTTGGGTTCCAAAAGGCACAAATATAAAATCTCTCAAAGTAAAACAAATTTAGGTGCCAAAAGGAATATATATAAATAGTTTTGAGTCTCCATCAAATTACCTTATAAAATATTCTGCCACTAACAATTTTGGACCTATAAAAACAAATAGGTCACTAAAATCTCTCCTCGTGTAGGTATGCTGGCAGGCTAAGGAACAACAGCAATGGTATCTGGATACTGGCTGTTCCAGACACATGACAGGCGATAAATCAAAGTTCCTTAGCCTAGAAAAGTATAAAGGTGGCAGGGTCACAAGTGTAACAATGACAAATGTAAAATTGTTGCCAAAGGTAAAGTAGGTAACAATACATTTACCTTGAATGATGTACTGTATGATGAAAATCTGCACCACAACTTGATATCAATCAGCCAATTATGTGATAAAGATATGAATGTTATTTTTGACTTTAACTTGTGCAAAATTGTTGATAAATCATCAAAAGAAATCTTATTTTCAGGTAGGAGGAAAGGTATTATATATTCTCTATCTTTTGATGATCTCCCCCTCTCTAAATGTTTGGTAGCTAAGGATATAGAAGTAAATTTATGGCATCGACGTTTAGGGCATGCTAGTATGAACTTGTTAAACAAATTAAAAAGGAAAAATTTGGTAAGAGGGTTGCCTTCACATAAGTTTGAAACAGAAAACATTTGTAAAGCATGCACTTTGGGAAAACTTAAAAAATCATCATTTCATGTCAAAAACAGTGTACGTATTTCTAGAATACTTGAACTAGTTCATATGGATCTGTTCGGACCTAACGACATTGCTAGCTTAGGAGGTAAGAAATATTGTTTTGTAATAGTTGATGATTACTCAAGATATACATGGGTATATTTCTTAGCTAAGAAATCAGAAACATTTTCATACTTCAAGAATTTCACAAAATTATTCCAAAATGAAAAGGAAGTTTCTATTATTTCACTAAGAAGTGATCATGGTGGAGAATTTGAAAATTATGAATTTGAAATTTTTTGTGATGAAAATGGAGTCAAACATGAATTCTCTGCACCATGTACTCCACAACTAAATGGGGTAGTTGAGAGAAAGAATCGAACTTTGCAAG
Source organism: Allium cepa (assembly GCA_030765085.1). Classification (NCBI taxonomy): domain Eukaryota; kingdom Viridiplantae; phylum Streptophyta; class Magnoliopsida; order Asparagales; family Amaryllidaceae; genus Allium; species Allium cepa. The sequence goes on along the minus strand of CM060945.1, from coordinate 125,756,507 downwards.
AGTTGGCTAGGTGTATGATAATTAGTATGAACTACCTTTGCATTTTTGGGCAGAAGCAGTAAATACAGCATGTTATGTAATGAATAGAGTTATGATTAGACCGATTCTTAACAAAACCCCCTATGAGCTATGGTTCAACAATAAACCAAACAATGCTTACTTCAAAGTGTTTGGATGTTCTTGCTATATTCTCAATACAGGTGATCAATTAGGAAAATTTGAAGCAAAAGCTGATGAGGGCATCTTCATGGGATACTCTTCGAGAAGTAAAGCTTATAGTGTCTACAACAAAAAGACTAAAACAATCGTGGAATCAATCAATGTTAAATTTGATGAAGGCTTTGATGATCAGGAAACATCCAAAAGCAATGTTGAAGAGGAGAAGGAAAAAGATGAGCATGAACAACCAAAAGAAACTGCTGATATCAGAGAAAATGCCACAACTAAAGAAGTCCGAAGGAATCTAGATCCAGAAAAACTGAAATTCAAAGCAGACCATCCTCTAGAATTGGTAATTGGAAACCCTATAGTAGGTATACAGACTCGTTCCTCCTTTAGAAATCTATGTGATCTATGCTTATATAGTGGATTTATTTCAGAAATAGAACCAAATAACATAGATTCAGCTCTTAATGATGAAAACTAGTTTATGGCCATGCAAGAAGAGCTAAATCAATTTGAACGAAATAATGTTTGGAGTCTAGCACCTAGACCTAAGGATTATCCAGTTATAGGAACCAAATGGATTTTTAAAAATAAATATGATGAATCTGGAAATGTAATTAGAAACAAAGCTAGACTAGTCGCTAAAGGATACAATCAAATTGAATGAGTTGACTTTGATGAAACATTTGCACCTGTAGTTAGACTAGAATCAATTAGAATATTATTAGCTTTTGCTTTCTACAAAGGATTTAAGCTAAGACAAATGGACATTAAGAGTGCTTTTCTTAACGGAATTTTAAAAGAAGATGTGTTTGTTGAACAACCAGAAGGTTTTGAAAGTCATGAATATCCAAACCATGTATATAAACTAAATAAGGCATTATATGGATTAAAACAAGCTCCTAGAGCTTGGTATGAATGTCTTAGTTCTTATCTCCTTGAAAATGGGTTCAAAAAGGGATGTGTGGATACCACACTATTTTTTTGCATGAAAACGATGATCTTTTGATTGTTCAAATATATTTTGATGACATCATATATGGTGCTACTAACAATTTATTGTATAAGAAATTTGAAAAGGTCATGCAGGAAAAGTTTGAAATGAGCTTAGTTGGAGAGTTAAAATTCTTTTTAGGATTTCAAATCAAACAAAGCGATAAAGGCACATTCATTTCTAAAACAAAATATATTAGGGAACTTGTGAACAAATTTGGATTGAAAGATGCTAAACCAGCAAGAACCCCCATGAGTACAACAATTAAACTTGACAAGGATGAAAAAGGTAAGACAGTTGATCAAAAGCAGTACAGAGGTTTGATTGGATCACTCCTTTATCTTACTGCTTCTAGACCTGACATCATGTTTTCTATCTGCTTGTGTGCACGTTTTCAATCTAACCCAAAAGAATCTCATTTAAAAGCTGTTAAAAGAATTATAAGATATTTGTTGCACACCCCACGGTTTGGTCTTTGGTATCTAACAAACGATAACTTTGAATTAAAAGGTTTTTCAGATGCTGATTATGTTGGAAATTTAGTTGATAGAAAAAGTACTAGTGGAGCATGTTTTATGTTAGGACATTCATTAGTTGCATGGTCAAGCAGAAAACAAAATTGTATTGCATTATCCACCATAGAGGCGGAGTATATTGCACTAAGCGGTTGCTCTGCTCAAATCTTATAGATGATACAGACTTTGCAAGACTATGGTCTAAATTTTAAACGTGTACCACTAATGTGTGATAGTAAAAGCGCAATTGACCTCACAAATAACCCTGTGCATCACTCACGGACAAAGCATGTGGATGTTAGGCATCATTTTATTCGAGATCATATTTCCAAAGAAAATATCAGCATAAATTTTATTTCAACCGATTCTCAATTGGCAGATATCTTTACGAAACCCCTACCAGAAAATAGTTTCTGCAAACTACGTCTCAGTTTAGGTGTTTTAGAAATTTGATTGCCTATTTAGCAAATCTATCCCCCTACTAATTATCAAAAAAGGTAAATAGTGACTGAAAAATGATAAGGGGTGATAGTAATCGTACTTTTTTCTCAAGACAGTATACTTAGTAAATTTCTTTAGAAATTCAAACAAGAATTATAAAAAATTTTGTTTGGCAAAGATTCCATGACTATTTCCAATTCTATCATAATTTTATCACCATCACTTATCAAAAATTCAATATAGTTTGTCGATATGTGGTATCATAATCAGGAATCATTCGTTTTTCATTTTATAAAATAAAATAAAATTCGAAGTATTCACTCTCATTTAAAAGTCCTCACGGTTATGCATGGGTGAATTACTTAGAATTTGATATGTGCTTTCATGCTCATTTAAAAGTCCTCACAGTTATTCATGTATGGAATGCATATCAAAATTAATTTATTAAATAAACAAGTTGATTCTAATCCCATTTAAAAGTCCTCACGGTTATGCGTGGTTAGAAGATACTTGAATTCATTTTTTAAAATAAAATTGGAATACTACTAACCTCATTTAAAAGTCCTAACGGTTATGCATGGTTAGTAGAAATTCAAATTCCTGATAGGTATATATCACAACTCGACATAACTATATGATTTTATGATAACATCATTCCTCTCATCTCTAAAAATGGATTATGCTCCTAACAAGAATAGTTATGATTTTTTGTTTAATTTTCTATTTAAATTACATAGTTATAGTCGATTGAGTTTTAATGTTATATTACTATCTATCACCTTATCTCTATTTCATGACACTTTTACTCTGTTGCTGATAACAAAAGGGGGAGAGAAATGTTGGATTTTGGCAAATAAATTTTATACTACTATGCATATAAGAAGGCGGAGTTTTTGTAAAAATGAAGCATTTTAATAGGGGGAGCAAGGGGAATCATCAAATACATTTAATATGTTTCAAAATCCTAAATATATGTTTGTTACAATCAAAAGGGGGAGATTGTTTAATATGCGATTCTCTTATGATTCATATGTTATAATTTTTGTTTGATGGCAATAAACACACACACACACACACACACACACACACACACACACATATATATATATATATTTAAATGTATTTTTTAATGTACTATTTTATTTTTCACAGGTTAAATAAATATTTGCTGAATAAAATTAAATAATACAGAATTGAATTCAAACAGAAATTTTATTCAAACAAATATTTATTACAATTTTGAATAATACAAATTCAATTACATCATAATCTCACTTTTACATCTGACCTCACTACATATCACTCATTCACTCAACTTGTATTTTATCTTCAACTTTATTCCAATGTGAATCTGGCATCTGAGAAATCTGCAAAAATAATTTTGACGCAGTAAAATTGAAAAGGAAATATTTTTGCGGTATAAAATAAAAAAGTGAATTTTGACAATAATATTTGCCTCAGTTATTTGGGTTGTTCGTCATCATTTAATATTGAATCCATCATACACGAACAACTTGTGACATACACAGCGTATCACTATATATGCCACAAGGTCTTGCACATCGAAATATACACTTGATTGATTTACAGGGACAAGCAAGCACAAGGTAAAATCCGAGCTTCAAGCTGGATTCAACGCAGGTGTAATTCGAAAAACAAATCCAAATGCAATAAATGGGTCAGAGCACCATCAATGCAACATGACAATACAGTCTCAAGTGAAAATGCTCGATCAAGTCAGTGACACTGCCTCAACTAAGCACATGCACCAATAATGCCAGCAAAGACCACAAGCCAATTCTAACAACTACTACAATGAACCAGCAATATGAAAAAGGGCAGTGGACAGGACAAGTGCAAGTATCATACTCGAGAACAACTCAATTCAATTGTATGCACAGCCTCAAACTAGAACAGAATATACAGGACTACAACAGCCAAATGAAAACAACAAGTACAACTGAAATGCAAACAGTTCAAAGTTAAAGTGAAGACTACAAGATGAACCAGACCAATACACATAAATGCACAGTGCAAACAAATGCACCAAGTAAGTGACACAGCGAACATGACAGCAAACAACAGTGCACAATGGCCAAAGATAGCGACAATGAAGTTGCAGTAACTCGAAGCAACTAATCGACCCAAATCAAACTACAATAACCAGAGCAACTCAGAGAGTATATGCAGAGTCAAGGCAACGTGAAGTGAATCACAAACCAAAGGAGTGACATGACCAACAGATTCTAAATGAAACATACATGAATAAGGCTCAGTGGTGAAGCAACAACATCAAGTGATATTGAGCACACATGAAACAATGCAAGTAGATCAAATGAGTTGTTCAATGCAACATGATGCAGCAACATTATATACAGTGAACAGTGCAGCATCAGGTCGAGCACAATGCAAATACAACACTGAATCATGATGTAGGAGTCACAGTACATGAGTAGTATAGTGACAGTGTTAAATCATACTAATACCATGGAATCACATGAACAAGCCATAAGCTTCTGACCGGAGTCACTGAAAACAAAGAACACTTGCAACAGTGGTGATGCAGTGCAATACAACACGATTATCAAGTGTATATATGATGAAGCAATAGAGTAACCAAAGTCAAAGCCGTGAGTTTATCAAAATCAAAAAGGTGCCTTAAACAATTTCAAGTTGAACAAATTACAGTAAAGTAAGTGGCAAGCATACAAATGTACAATGCAAAGAAGGGTGCAGTGAAGATTGTAGGTCATGGCTACAGCAACAGAACGAAAATGGCGACGTGCAGCTGCAAACAGTTATATGAAATTTCAAGCCAAGGCTGAAGCCAGCAGTACAAGGAATTCATGAATCAAAATCAATTTTGACCAAGTCAGAAATCAAGAAAATTGAAAAATCAAAAATAAAATCCAAATAAAATAGGAAAGTCGCTGTCGTAACGATCAAGGAACGATCGAACGGTTTCAAACTAAAACCGTGACAGTGAAGTATGGGAAAGATACGAATTTGAATAAGTTAGTGAAATCTCAAACGTTCAAGCATTATCAAGCGGCGGAGAAAAAGTTTTGACGAAGAATTTGAATAAGTTAGTGAAATCTCAAACGTTCAAGCATTATCAAGCGGCGGAGAAAAAGTTTTGACGAATTCAAATAAAAATTATACGACGAAAATTTAGGAGTTTGACTCCTATAAATTGCAATCAACATCATCGGCAAATGTATCGAGTTCAAGCATTAAAAACCAGAAATCAAACGAAAAAATCACGTACCGATCCAAATTGAAGTCGAACTCCAGAAGCAGACGAAAGCATCAGACGAACGATAAGCAAATTCTCTCTCAATTATCAACCAGATTGATCGACTCAATCGGCAGCTTCATCACGAAACCCTAATTTGGAAAAAAGGGAACGGAGCCCTAATTTGCAAAGACGAAGAACAAAGCCACCATTAACGTAAAAAAGGGGAACGGGCCAAATTATATACAAGGGGCCGGCTTTCTTTTTTATAAGGGCTTTTTAATTTTTTAATTAGGGTTTTTTATTTGTCTTTTGTTTTTAAATTGCTTTTAAACTTTTAAACCGTTGTAATCATTAGTCGTGTGACTAGGTGACAAACTACATGGCGTAGTTTGAGAATTCGCAACTCGGTGGCTGAGTTGTGGCAAGATTTTGAGCGTAGAGTTAGGTTAGTCAGTAGCGGGTGTTGCGAGTTTACATGTGTAAGCGTGTGACTACTTAATTTCTAGTAGAAACCTTGGGGGCAGCACGTATGCAGGGTTTTGCCGAAGCTGGTTAAATTCTTTGTCGTTCTATTTCTGCATTTTACTATTCTTCTATTTTTTCTGTGCTGCTATTATTCTGTGATCTGTGTTGAAAGTATCTTATAAGCTTCCACAATTAATTTTTATAATTAATACCATCACCCTATTCACCCCCCCTCTAGGGTGAAATCGATCCCAAAGAAAATACCTTTTATCTCGAACAAGATTGGTCAACGAGTTAGATACATGTAACAAATTACATAATTGCCCCTAGGGCATAACCCTAACTCTATCACCAAGTAACTTGATACCATATGCATTGATTTGAACTTTTTGAAAGGTATGAACCTCTCGACCTTGTCGAAAGGTCTGAGTCGGAAGGTATGATTCCGTAAGAGGCTAAAACACGCTAAAAGTATAATTTCTTTGTTTTTAACTTAAAAAGGATAACTTTTCAATTAAACTGCCTTTGATTATCAAATTCTTATTGGTTAACATTTAAAATTTAGAAAACTGTTGCCACTATTTTCAAAATTAAATAATCAATTTTTTAGAAAATGCCCCTTCTCCTTAATTAAATATATAAAAGATTTAAGTCTCATACCTTAACTAATTTTATATATTTATAAAACACTTGGGAAAAATCTAGAAAAATCCCAAAAATATATTTTAATATGTTTTCCAACACATTAAAATTTCAAACCCAAATAATTATTAGCCGTAAATAATTTATAACTTAATAAATCATTTTCCTCACTAAAAAATTAATATAAATTCCACATTAATTCGAAAAATTATAAAAATTGAAACCATTTCCAAAATATCATTTCTGACCTATATTTAAATTTTCAAGGCATTTGGATGTCATTTAATAGGGTTTTCGTGTCAAATATATCATAAAAACTAACTTGAACATATATATTTCATTAATAAGCATATATATATATATATATATATATATATCTTTAATCATCGAAACATGGCATATACTTGCAAAAATATTTCAGATCTAATCTAAAAGCCAAAAAACAAAAGAAAATGGGATGTAGTAATTATTCACCTTTGCTTTGAGATTAAAAGATGCGAGATTTGATGTTGAATTAGTCGATTATTTTCCTTCTCTTTAATTCTATGTTTAATCTACTTTTTGAGAATGAAAATGGTGGCCGGCCTTAGTTTAATTTTAGTTATAGATAAAATAAAATAAACTTGAGTTTCATTCCTAAGGGTTTATGGTATAAGCCCTTCTCCTATTTCCCATATTGCCCTTCTCATATCCTAACACGTTATTTTATGTTATTTCATTTTAATTTGTACACTAACATGGCACGACTACCCTTAGCTAATCAATCCTAACCTTATTAATCTCTTTATTATTTAATTTAATTTTGTTAATTAAACATTCTAAATAATTTTATAAAAATATTTTGTGTTACAAAACAGTACCAAGTTATTCTGCACTTCTTCCTCTCCTACAAAATTTGTTCATACTTAAATTCTCTAGAGTTTGTAGTTGCTTTGTGATTGTTGTGCAGCATCGCAGAGATAGATCCGTTTCATCTTGGAAAACAATTGATCGATATCCTTAAGCACAATAGAGGAAGCAATATCGCTTCAATGAAATAGTTTTTCACTAGACTCGGATAACCTAATAGGTATTATATTTATTGCATAATTTGTTTACTATTTGTAACAGTTTTTTGCAACATATTTGTAACAGTTCTGTAGTTGTAACAATTCAGTATTTGTAACAGTTTTACAATGTATTCATAACTCTTTAGTAACACAATTGTAACAATTTTGTACTTGTAACAGTTCTGAAGTTGTAGCAGTTTTGCAACATAATCGTAGCAGTTTTGTGATGCCTTTGTAACATTACTATTAACAATTTTGGAACTATATCGATTTATTGTTGATTATTTTTGTAGATGACATTGTCACATGAAGCAACACTTTTGCACCAACATAGACTGTAATTACTAACAAGTCTGCAACTATGGTTCCAACGATGGCGATGTCTCATGGAGAAAGGCCGAAAATGTTCATAAGGATGGACTTCAAACACTGACAATAAAAGATGTTGTTCTATTTAACAACTTTGGGCCTTGCAAAGTTTCATATAGAAGATGCTCTCGTATACGAAGATTGGAACCCGATGTAACGAAAATTGAAGCCTTGAATGTCTGAAAGAATAATGATTTCATATACAAGAACTACACATTAAATGGACTCGACAATAGCTAACACAATATACACTGTACTGCTCAAACTTCCAAAGAACTCTAGATGCCATTTGAGAAAAAGTACAATACCAAAGATGATGTGACGACCTGCCATTTTAGGTGATTCAAGTCGACAATAAACCACACATGTCTGACTCAAATAGCTCAAAAGAACAGATTATCAATGGGGTTTTATTCTAAAGAAATAAGTTACAAAAGAATAAAAATACAGAATCTCGCAACGGAATGACAAAATATAATAATTACATTAAACACTAAATAAGGATACAAAACACACATTCAATCACAATAGCATCCATCAGAACATACAATCAACTTTCAAATTAACCAATTCAACAAATCAACCAATTCAATAACATGTCACAATAATTATCAATGATCGCATATTTATTTTTAATTATCAAGGTTATTCAAATTAAATGTCCATTAAAATTTCCAACCAACTATCGATAATTTTATCACTATATAACCATGTTTAACTACCAATAAAATTTTAGTATTCCGTGAGTGAGTTTAAACGCTCACCTTTTGGCTTTCCCTTTTCTAGTCAGATTTGGATCCTCTACTACTTTCTCCTTTTATTTTGATTCCTTGCTATTTAATCTTTTTTTTTTATGTTTTGGGAGATACAAAGAAGTTTGTATAGATCTGGATTTGAAGAAAAAGAATTGGAAAGAAGAAGAAGGTTTGGGAAAAAATAAAAATTTAAAGAAGAAAAGGAATTGAAAAGGAAAACGAAGATTTGAAAAAGAAGAAGGTTTGAAGAATAAGAATAAAAAATGGAAGCTTTGAAGAAGAAAAAGAGAAGAAGGAGATTTGAAGAAGAAAAATGAAAATGAAGGAGGAAGGTGAAGAGAGAGAAAAATGAGATGGAATTTGCTTGGAAAAATGAAGATATAGAATATGAGATTTGAAAATGAAATGATGCTACAGGAATTAAGATGGAAAAAAATGAAAATCTAATAAAGTATATATAATCAAACTAGAAATTAAAATAAAGTAAAAATATGAACAGTCTTAAAAATGGTAGTATTGAAAGAGCTGAAGTAAAGGAACAAATTTATGAATGAAGATAAAAATAAATCTTCGTTTTTAAATATAAAGCTTCAGGAGAATGAATTGCCAATGAAAGGAAGCTACAAGAACTTATAATGCGTAAACAAAATGAACTTTATAAATGACAAATAGTAAATGCTAATGAGGTGGCCTGAATATTCAATTTGGATATTCACATTAAAAATGAAAAAAAAACTTCAGATAAAATACTTGTAATGAAGCAAACGAACAAATGAGAAACAAATGAATAGAATGAGGTAATTATTAATTTGAAATAAATATATGAGATTACTATTAATTAATAATAAATGACGAAATGGATCCCCAAGTGGAATATAAATGAGTACATGAAAATGAAAAGAAAGAGAATGCGGATGTGATAATATATATAAAGAAAAAGAAGGGACCACTTATATACTATAAACAAACTTCTGGGGTCCAAATTTCGAAACTTACTCCAATTAATTCATTTCAATAAACATAAATATATGCATATTTTTGTCATTTAATTCTTTATTAAAATATTCATTTTATGTTAACATATGTGCATCCTCCATTAACGCAATCAATCAATCAATCAATCAACCTATAAATCTATATATTTATTTATGTTACTCAAACCAACTTTATTAATTTATGAATATATATCTATCTGACTTACTTTACATTTTTAATTACTGTAATAGTCACATTACTGCAACCAATTTACAAGTTTTAACCATGTGACGACTTGTAAATCCGTACCCATTGAATCGACAATAACCACACATGTCTAATCCAAAAAGCATAGAATGACGAAAATTCATGAGAAAGAAAAGAAGAGAGAAGAGGAAAAGAGAAGAAAGAGATGAGAAGAAAACCAAACAGAACAATACAGAATCTAATATCGCAGCGTAAAAAATATAATATCATATCAATGATCTTTACAAAACAAAAACTGTATATACATACATCAGCCAGAGTTCAACAATCAATCACTAATCATCAACCCTGACAGTTATAATAACTTAACCTTACAATTGTTGATAATCTAAATAACAATAATACAGCAGAAAAAAATAGATACGTGTATATGACATGAAGACTTCCAGCTCTCCTGTTGAAGCTCAAAAGCACCAACTCTAAACCTGAAAATATACTCGGTCCAACCCAAGCATTGAAAGGGAAGAACGACTGGATCAGTTTGGTAAACCAGTGTGAGAAAACACACTCCGCTAAATTTATTTAATTACCAAAACTTTTCTTTTTAAAACAAAAGTATCTCGTAAGACACGCCCACATATAAACACGAACATGTTTTTACCTTACGATAACCAAAACATTTTATATCAAATCATTCTATATTATGATAGTGTCTATTTCACAAATAATATCAAATATCCAAAATTGTTACCATTATTAAATTCCAGACCTAACCATTTAAGGCTATACAAAACAAAATGGCAGGCAAGTATTGGAAAATAATTTCCAACATGACAGGAAACTAGTGGAAAAATTAATATGTATCCATGGTTACGTCCAGGACTCAGATGTCGTTATACAACAACACAAATGGATAAAAAAGGGATACAATCTACGAATAACATCCAAGGACTTAGATTTCACGCATCCTTGCCATGAGGCCTAGACGTATATGGTACCTAGGGCTTAGAACGTCTGATAACCCAAATCACTTCTATCTGAAATGCGAGCATACATCTGACCACGTAGAATCTCATCATAAACGGAGTGTGAGCTCACGAGGCTATGTTACTTTTTACATATCACATATCACATCCTTGAATGCCAAATTGTCATTCACGTCATACCACTGATTTCTAGAAAAGTATAACTTCCTAAGCAAGTATGTCTCAGGAAAGGGTGTTAAGCTAAGAGAAGTTGCCTTCTCTTCCACCGACTAGTATACGTTTATAGAAACCACGCAAATGTGATTTAGAATACAATGTCAGACAAACGTCCATACAAGTTCATTCTAGGACTGAATGAAACCGAAGGCACTCTCCTACTACCACTAGTATCGAGTAGTCCTTGCAATCCAAAAAATCTCCGCAATGATGAGACCACTGCTATAAATAACTCTATAGTGGGAGCAACCCAAAGCATGTCAACAAGCAGTCCTTACGCTATGAAGATCCTCGGTCTTCATAAATCATCATCAATAACCTGCACTTCCAAACGCATACATTGGTCCGAAGTGGGTTTCGGATAAATCCGATCTCGGTCTCTCTACACTGATATCGAAAAGTGGCTCTTAACCTCACACAAAACCAAGTCTCGCAGACTTATCACGGTTCCAATTTTCAACTTGCTATCCTTCGGCCAAGAGAGAAGCTCGATAGATTAGGGTAATACTCCGCACTACACGAATCAACATCTTCAACACAAATGATAATCAAGCCTATATAATTGGCCACATGCTAAGTGTACAGCTAATCAGTTTCCACATCAAGTCAAGGAACCGAAACTTTGCCAATAGGCATAATCTAGTACTAAAGAAATTATTAGGCCCTCATATAATTCTTATAAACAAAATCACTTTTCAAACACATACATACATATATATATATATATATATTCCAAAATATCTATAAAAAGCTACATACTCACAAACTTCACAAATATTCAATAATTGGGAAACATTTTCATATACTTATCTCAATGGAATAAGCATATTCATAAATCATATAAACTCCATTTAGTTATATTACTACTACACAATTATTTTAATGGATTATTCACTGTCCAAAACCATAAATATGCTAAACATGCTCATAACTACATTCTTAACCTTACACAATTATTATGTCAAATACCTTATAGTCAATTCGTAAAAATGAATTCACAAGGTATTTGAACTTCAAGTTTAATGTCAAATAATCCCAATCAATAAATGATAATAAATAAACATTATCATTCCTTGTTAAATATTTATAAATAGGCATTTAATTATCTTACCTAAATTTAATATCAGGTTCCAGCTAATTCCTTATCAATTATTTTTATGAAACATCTTATAGTCAAACTATGCAATTCTAATCGCAAGATGTTCATACATTCAAATTTTATTAATATACATTTCATAAATATTTATAAAACTATATTTACAAATATCAAATACATAATTTACAAAAATGTTACTTTTATAAATCCTTATTATAAAATTTATTTAAAAATCCAATTTACAAATATTACATAAAAACTGCAAATTTAAAGCAAACAAAAACCATACATTCCATCTTAATTTAAATAAACACCATTTCAAAATTCATGAATAATTATGAGCAAAAATATTCAAAAACAATTAAAAATCACTTTTTAAACCAAAATCCCTTTATAGCCTTTCAAACTACTAAAAATATGGCCCAATGCTGCTAAAGCACTAAATAAGGGGATAAACAATCAATTCAACAAATATGACATCCATCATATCAAACATCGTATGACACACACACACACACACACACACACATATATATATAACGATATGTGTATGACAAAATCAAATGATAGTGAAGAATCCTGTTGGATTCTCCCAACCTGTCCCCCACATCAAATATCACATGTTACAACATATACACATGTATCTGTAAGTAAAATAAACAAAAGTGGCGAGGAATCCAGTTGGATCCCTCCAACCTGTAACCTGCAACAAATATGCATATGAGAATATGTACAATGTCCGCTTCGAGGCAGACATGCGTACAAAGGGTCATCCGCTAATACATTAAAACGTATAGGGTCTCGTCTGCTCCAATAGGCAGAAATATATCCAACTACTAACTACTATCATAACATCCAAACAATCATCAAATGACACAAAATAAATTTATTCTCACTTGTATAAAAATATAAGCGGGATAGAAAGATTGAGTTGTACTCACTTTGATTCCAATAGACGTTGCAGTGTTTTATTTCGAATAATATTAAACGGACGTTCAATTTTACCCAAAATTCTTAGTAGCTTCAAATTAATCCAATCCATGAAACACCCCATGTGACGACCAGTTATTTCGTACCATTTAAATCGACAATAATCCACACCTGTCAGACTTGAATGGTGCAAAATAACAGATTGTAAATAAATTTAGAGCAAATGAAATCAAATACACAGAATCACAGACATAGAATAATCAGAATAACTCACAGTGGAATATAAAATACTGTAGTAGTTCATGAAGCTACTATAACAAAGTCTCCAAACAAATACATAATATCAGTATGAAAACAACATAATAGAAACCCCAAATACATAGAAGTTTACTAATTCATGAGATAAACTAGAACAGCTGAAACTAAAATAGATATAAATATAGATGGGCAGAATCTCCAGCAAAGACAAGCTCCAGAAAGAGAATCCAAAGCTGCGAATACTTAGGTTGACGCGATCATAAAGCAAAACACAAAACACTGGAGTCAGGACAATATATACTTATATAATGTAAACCAACTCAAGTGAACTGTAATAAAGATACAGGTAACTTAAAGGATGCTTGGGACCGCCCATCCTCTAAGGATCCGTTAAACTGTTTACTATATAGTAATATTGCGCTATTATAATAATGTCTACAGTAAAATAAACATACTTTAAAATAGCGTTAAGGAGTGAACCAATATTCCCCTTAACATGTAATAGTCCCAGTAGTCCATCCAGTATCAGCATATCTCTAGATTGGGAGACTACCCTAAATACTCCACGGGCCAGGGGAGAAAAACAAAATCATAGTAAAGGCTCGATATGGTAGGTGACACGGCACACAAGGCAATGCCAGGGTAGATATACCAATTACGCACACGGGCTGGCGGTTTCGTAGTAGCCACTATGCCCACCCCAAACAACACTCCAAAATCAAGGGGTGCACCCAATCAATCACAATAGTAATAGAATGGTATCGAAGAAGTGTGCTTGGCAAGAGGAGCTACCCTTTTTGGCACGGGCTCGCTCCTGTTTTAGCCACCTTAAGCCAACTCACGGGAGTCAGGCCCATGTAATGTACCTCAGGAACGTCGCCACCATCCTACTTCATTCTGGAATCTCCACCGCGTACACAGTTGTTAAAGTGGTTTTCGAAAACGACAGAGAGTATGTCCATATCCGATTCCAGTCTCTTTAACAAACCATCGTTATTATAACCCGTGATTATAATTCAAAAATGGTATTTATACTTCAAAAATCAAATATCATTACAAAAATTCAATATCATTTCAAATTATTTCAAAATAATCAAAATATCATATCTTTCAAAACCATATTCATTTTATATAAAACACCATTTCAACTCACATTTAAAAATATTTTATATTTCAAGTCAAATTAGTTCATTTAGATCATTAAAAACGAAGTTATTATATTTAATAAATAAATATTAAATTTTAAAATTTTTAATTTTTCAAAGTTCATTTATTCACTTAAATTTATCAAAACAGTGAAAATTCACCTTTCGCAGCATTTATAAAATGCTACGGAAAGTACTTTTAAATCAATTCAATTTAACAAAACACAGCATTTAAAAATGCTGTAATAGGGTTACTTTAGTTCAAATAAAACCTTTGTTAAATTCAACAATTATAGCACTTACAAAGTGATATAATAGCCCTTAATTAAATTTAGTCTTTTGGTCCATTTATATCAACTACAGCATTTACAAATGTTGTAACATCCTTTACATTAGAAATAATAGCATTTCACAAATGCTGTGAATTAAATTCCAATATTCAATACAATTTCACAAACAATTAAAGTTTTATTTAAACCATTTTAAACTTATAAAATCATATAATTTCACTTTTAAAACAATCATTTAAATGCCCTTATATTCCTGAATTTATAAAGTTAAATATTCATTCAAAAATCAAAATTTAATAATAATTCACTTATAAAATTCGAGCATTCAATTTCAATTCTTTAAATTAAATTTTTAACTTAACAATTAAGTTTAAATTCCCAAATATAACTTATTTTTCATTTTATTTAATTAACTTAAAATTCACTTTTAAACAAAATTCACAAATTTTCAATTTAAGTTATCTTTCAAAATTCAACTTAAATATTCATTTATTTCACTTGTTAATTTAATCAAAAATCATTAATACTTTATAAAAATCATTTTAATTCATTTTAATTTTAATTTAAATCTATTTATCATATTTTCCCACTTAAATTAAATTCCATTAATCACCAAATCAAAATTTTCAAAATAGCCTATATTTCAAATTTCTAACTTTACCATAAATTTATTTCACTTATAAATTCTTAGAAAATCAATAATACTTTATAAAATGTCATTTTTAATTAATTTTTAAATCAACATATTGTAATATTTGCATTTCAAACATAGTTCAAAAATTTTAGAAAAATATATTCTAACCACGGGTCTGTATATCATTTTCTAGCCTAGATAATGTGATACGGATAATATATCATTTCAATCCGTAATTTACAAAGAAAACCCGAGTTTAATCATGTCAAACCCGCAGCCCCAAGTAAAATTAAATAATTAAAATTCGTTCAGGCCTATCATTTCATCCCATAACGATTTTCCCCTATTCTAAAGTCCGTTCGGGTATGTATCATTCCAACCCATAGTGATTCTAATCTAAAGGGAACTTGCAGTGTGATAAACTGATATAAATAACATAATAGCATTATATAACAGTAGCATATGATATAACAGGGGTTTAAGCATGGGTGAACATCATATAATCATAGCATGGCAGATATAGCATGGTGATATGAGTTTACAAATTCAAATGTGATCAGTTTACAAGTCATATAAGTACAAAAACCGTCTGATGGGAATAACTCACTGGTATAAGCGAAAGACAACAACCAAAGTACACAAACTAAGATCCACAAAGGCACGATAGCACGACAATGATTCGAGAGTGGAGAGCCTAAGCTAATTGCCTTGTTATATAACAAACAAAACAAAGTACAATACATAAATTTCAAACCAAACTATTATAAACAAAGTTAGAAATATAAGCACAATACATAGCTAAACTTTTTGCACTTGCATTCAACTACTTATGCTTCAGCTATGGACTATAAAAGCACTGTAATGGGATGGTTTTGGATCAGGTTTGGATCAGGTTGAGGTCATATAGGTTGGCCATAACAATATATGAAGTAGAGAGAGGGATATGTGTTCATCAACACATAACTACAAGCAACAACATAGAATTCAAGGCTAAAATGGCTTCGGCCAAGGGACTATTGGGCATGGCCTGATCTGGAAGGATCAACTACAGATGCTACAGAGATCCAAGGCTCAGCTAATGGCTAGTGGTGGTGGTGTTTGGGTCGACCAAAGCATGATGGTGCACCCAATCAATCACAACAGTAATAGAATGGTATCGAAGAAGTGTGTCCGATCGGAGGAGCTACCCCTTTTGCCCCGAGATCGCTCCTATTTTAGCCACCTTAAGCCAACTCACGGAAGTCAGGTCCACGTAATGTACCTCAGGAACTTCTCCACCATCCTACTTCATTCTGCAATCTCCGCCGCGTACACAGTTGTTAAAGTGGTTTTCGGTATCGACAGAGAGTATGTCCATATCCGATCCCGGTCTCTTTAACAATCCATCGTTATTATAACCCGTGGTTATAATTTAAAAATGGTATTTATACGTCAAAAATAAAATATCGTTTCAAAAATTAAATATAATTTCGAATTATTTCAAAATAATCAAAATATAATATCTTTCAAAACCATATTCATTTTATATAAAATACCAAATCAACTCACATTTAAAAATATTCTATATTTCAAGTCAAATTACTTCATTTAGATCATTAAAAATGAAGTTATTATATCTAATAATTAAATATTAAATTTTCAAATTTTAAACTTTTCAAAGTTCATTTATTCACTTAAATTTATCAAAACAATGAAAATTCACCTTTCGCAGCATTTAGAAAATGCTACGGAAAGTTACTTTTAAAACAATTCAATTTAATAAAAGACAGCATTTAAAATGCTGTAATAGGGTTACTTTAGTTCAAATAAAACCTTAGTTAAATTCAACAATTATAGCACTTATAAAGTGCTATAATAGCCCTTAATTAAATTTAGCCATTTGGTTCATTTATATCAACTACAGCATTTGCAAATGCTGTAATATCCTTTACATTAGAAATAATAGCATTTCACAAATACTGTTAATTAAATTCCAATATTCAATATAATTTCATAAACAATTAAATTTTTATTTAAACCACTTTAAACTTATAAAATCATATATTTTCACTTTTAAAACAATCATTTAAATGCCCTTATATTCCTGAATTTATAAAGTTAAATATTCATTCAGAAATCAAAATTTAATAATAATTCACTTATAAAATTCGAGCATTCAATTTCAATTCTTTAAATTAAATTTTTAACTTAACAATTAAGTTTAAATTCCCGAATATAACTTATTTTTCATTTTATTTACTTAACTTAAAATTCACTTTTAAACAAAATTCACAAATTTCCAATTTAAGTTATCTTTCAAAATTCAACTTAAATATTCATTTATTTCACCTGTTAGTTTAATCAAAAATCATTAATACTTTATAAAAATAATTTTACTTCATTTTAATTTTAATTTAAATCTATTTATCATATTTTCCCACTTAAATTAAATTCCATTAATCACCAAATCAAAATTTTCAAAATAGCTTATATTTCAAATTTCTAACTTTACCATAAATTTATTTCACTTATAAATTCTTAGAAAATCAATAATACTTTACACGTAATTAAGTTTTAAATCAAAATATTATAATATTTACATTTCAAACATATTTTAAAAATTTTAGAAAAATATATTTTAACCACGGATCTGTATATCATTTTCTAGCCTAGGTAAAGTGATACGGATAATATATCATTTCAATCCGCAATTTACAAAGAAAACCTAGGTTCCACCATTTCAAACCCGCAGTCCTAAGTAAAATGAAATGATTAAAAATCAATTAGGCTGATTTTTCTCTATTCTAAAGTCTGTTCGGGTACGTATTATTTCAACCCATAGAGATTCTGATCTAAAGGGAACGTGCAGTGTGATAAATTGATATAAATAACAGAATAGCATCATATAACAGTAGCATATGATATAACAGGTGTTTAAGCATGCTTGAACATCATATATCATAGTATAGCAGATATAGCATGGTGACATGAGTTTACAAATTCAAATGTGATCAGTTTACTGGTCATATAAGTATAAAACTGTCTGGTGAGAATAACTCACTGGCATAAGCTGAAGACAACAACCAAAGCACACAAACTGAGATCCACAAAGGCACGATAACATGACAATGATTCGAGAGTGGGAGAGCCAAAGCTAATTGCCATGTTACATAACAAAAAAAAGTACAATACATATATTTCAAACCAAACTATTATAAACAAAGTTAGAAATATAAGCACAATACATAGCTAAACTTTTTGCACTTACATTCAACCACTTATGCTTCAACTATGGACTGTAAAAGCACTGTAATGGGATGGTTTTCGATCAGGTTTGGATCAGGTTGAGGTCATATAGGTTGGCCATAACAATATATGAATTAGAGAGAGGGATATGTGTTCATCAACACACAACTACAAGCAACAACATATATTTCAAGGCCTAAATGGCTTCAGCCAAGGGACTATTGGGCATGGCATTATATGGAAGGATAAACTATAGGTGCTACAGAGGTCCAAGGCTCAGGTTGTGGTTGGTGGTGATGGTGTTTGGGTCAACCAAAGCATGATGGTGGAGTGGTGGATCAAGTAGAGCTCGGCTATGAAGTTTCAAGTGGAGTTTTTGTCAAAATTTTGGTGGATCTTCATCATGGATGGTTCGGCTCTAGAATGGCAGTGGAGAGGAGGGTATGGTGGCTAGAATAGGTGGTGGTGGAGGCGGCCAAGGGGCAAGAGGTGGAGAGGCCAAACCTATGTAGATGAAGGCAAGTGCAAAAATTAATAAAAACAAGTATAAAAAGTGAAAAAAAGAAGAAATTTTACCAAACTTTTTGCTTCAGGAATGGCCGATAGTTTTTAGGATTGAGGAGGATATATTTTCACGTGAGAAATAAAGTGTAGTTGGCTGAAGAGAGTAGTATAAGGCAGCAAATTGAATTAGTGCATTGATTGGTGAAAAGGTAGGTTGAATATGAAAAGACAATGTACATAAAGAGTCACAAACAATTCATATTTCCATAATTCTTTTTGAAATTTTCAAATACATGTAAAAAACTTATAAATACAGATAAAAACACGAAAATATGATGAATGCACAAAAATAAATAAATATTAATTAAATACGATTAAATTAGGAAAAATAGCAAAAATTGGAAACTAGCTAGGCTTAAAAATTTGAAAATAAATGCAATAAATTTTGAAAAAATTTTATGTACCTGAAAAATACCTATAAATAAATATAAAAACATAAAAATAAAATGCGTACATAAAATAGATAAATAAATTTCAATTTAATATAATTAAATGAAGAAAATAGCAGAAAAATGGAAACTAGACTTTAAAAATAGAAAATAAATGCAATAAATTTTGGAAATTTTTTATTATCACTTTAAAAATATTTAAAAATTAAATCTAGCAATAAAAACAAATTTAAATTAATTTCAATATAAAAATATAGTTAAATTTAGAATTATATTCAAATATCTAGGGTTGTTACACCCCAGATGCCTTAACATACGCAAAAGGACACATTAAAAGGCGTGGTGCGTTTTAGGTATAATTGAAACTAACAGTTACTAAGATTTACAAGACAAAAATAGGTAAAAAATGGAAAATAAAATAGTAACTTTTCAAAACAAAACTTTTTAAGTGCTTCATAAACCAAATAAGTCAAATACCAAATACAGCATACATGTCTCAAAACCCAATATGTCTCATGAAATATAAACTCTTACTCGCAACAAAAATTAGAGTATAAATATCCCTTATAATAAACCAGTACACAAAAAGAACTAAGGATGAAATAAAAGAAATACATGGTAGAAAACTCCTCCAAGAAAATCACCAAGCAACCGCACGTCTTCTGTCCTCTCCCTTGATTACCTATGGAGGGGAGGGGGGAAATAGAGGAGTGGGTCAGACTAAATGTCTAGCGAATGATAGCAATTACTAGAGTCTTTAAGCAAGGCAAAATAATAGACTCTACAACATTTTTAGCATAAATAAGGAAAACATAGGAAATAGGCAAAGGATAAACTAGAAATAAGTACGAGTAAATATCGCTCAATATATAAGATAGGTTAACTTTGATTGATTGCACTTGTCCTTGATTGCTGCTTTGATTAGGCTGAATCCCTAATATTGTAATTAAGCTGTAACCCTAACTCTACCCTTTTGATTGGCCTGCTACTCTATAGTACCTTTCTACGGACTAGACGCTATATAACTCCCTACGCAGAATGCAAATGATTACTACGAAAGATAGACAAAGCACCCACGGTGGACTGGATGACATATATAGCTCCTTACATAGATGGCATTAATTTACTGTGGACTAGATGTTATATAACTCCCTACACAGACTGTTACTATGGACTAGACGACATATATAGCTCCCTACACAGAAGGAATTAATTTACTTTAGACTAGATGCTATATAACTCCCTACACAGAATTCTACTATGGACTAGACGACATATACATCTCCCTACACAGAAGGCAACTATGGACTAGATGCAATATAATTCCCTACACATAATGTTACTGTGGACTAGATGAATATATAGCTCCCTACACAAAATTATGCCCTTCATCCAAACAATATTTAATAGCACCCCTTGTCCAAATCCCCTGCGATTTGAACATCTGCTTATTGACCAATCACTACCACTATTAGCATAAGCGTGCCCCCGTCTCACTTCAAGGTTATGTGAAACACCGTACTCATAAATAAAATATAGGAGAATGTTATTTGGTACAGGTCCTACTTACACTTTTGCTTATTAACTTAGATAAATTATTTGTATAAGCTTTTATTATCTTCCATACTTTCTACGCTTATTTTTCCTAAGTCTTAAAATAAGCCTCATTCTATTTTTTTCGTATTATAACCTACGTTATAATCATACTTATTACTTAACCCAAGGTCTAAGTGTGAAATAAGCTTCTTTCATCTTTTACTCTTTTTGTTGTAATTCTAAGCTATAACTAAGCTTATTAATTAGTCCAATTCTGTTCATAATTAGGTATAACTTCAGTCCAATTCCATTTATATTACAGTCCACTTCCATATATATTGCAGTCCAATTCCATTATTTATTGCAGCCTTTATAATTTACATCTTATTTTCTTCATTCAATATTCTCACTTATATAATCCATATCCACCTTTTGATTTATTCTAATTCATACGCGAAGAATAGGAGGAAGAAGAGAATAGACGCTTGCATAAAATCCAAAACGTAGAAAAAGATGTAAATAAGAAATAAAAAACAGTATATAAATTTAAATACTGTAAATAAACTGTAAATAAATAAATAAAACTATGCTTAACAGTAATTATAATTAACTGAAAATGAATAACTAAAAAGGAATAGACTGGAAAATGGATCTAAAACTAGTAAAAAGGCTATTCTAAAATCATAGTAAAATTAGAACTATTGGAAATCCTATTATTTTAAATTACTTAAAGAAACCATAAAATAATTACAATCACTCACATGTGTTCCTAAGCTCTTCCCTTTTGGTCTTCCCAGATCCTCTTAAGGGTATCAAAACATTTGTATTAAAAAGATTCTCTCCTTGGAAAATTATTCCTTTTAGGGTCCTTCTTGAAAAGGCGAACCCAAGCGGAGAAAATCTAGAATGAGAAAAAGTGTTAGGTCTAGGGTCTTATTTATAGGGGTAGAAGTGGATCTCAAACCGATGGATTTGGGGATTGAATATGATGCAACCATGTCATAGGCTGAATAGGAGCCATCGAACGGAAGCAAGAAGGGACTAGATTGAGCAAAACAATGAAAATAACGTGTAAAAATCGCACCGCCTCAAGAAAAAGAACTTCGCTTCATGCATTGGGTAGGTCAACCACCAAGTCAACCTTCACCCACCTAGGTCGACCGGCTGGTTGACCTAGGTGATGGTTAGGTCGACCTAGCCCATATAAATATATATTTTTCCGTTGATTCTTGTTTCATGCGTAGCTTCTCCATATTGACTTGGATTCTGACGTTATATGTATGGAAATTGACCAGAAAATTACCACAGACACAACGTACAACTCCCATGGCTTGATTCTGATAATTTCACAAAGTTATTTTACTATTTTATTAATTAACGAATTAATTATTACAGGTCTAATTTCAGGCTGTTACATTCTCCCCTTCTTAAGGGATTTCATCCCTGAAATCTCTAAGGATAAAAGAATGAACTAAATGTTTTCATCCAAGTTCTACACCCAACTACTCAACCATCATCCATTACATCCATTGTCCTTAAGTTTTTCTAATGCGATTTATGATACTTATGCAATTAGTGTAGTGTCAATGTCCCTAACTATTGCAAAAGATTAGGCAATCCACTGATTTAGTTGACCTCCTTTTATGCAATCATGCCCATGCCATGTATCCAAATGAATGCAAAGTTTCCCAGTGATAACTGATAGTTCTATATGCATGTTACAACCATCACCAAAATGCAAAAAACATGTTTTAAACATCCATTTATAGTAACCATGAAAAATAAAATTCAAATGAGCACATATCCATATGCTCTAGTGTCCTACTTAGGCCGATCCCTAAGAGATAATAATGCCTAATGGGAAGCCCTATATGCTTTAGCCCGCACACATACTGTGCTCCTGCATCCACAATTGTTAAAGACATAGTATTTCATAGTATTATGATGATATGCATACATACAACATTTTGGATATCCCATCTCCAAGTTAAGCTGACACCCTGCCAGCAGTTATAGTATTTTAGGGTCACTACTAACCCATTAGTTCTCATGGATTTACTAATTACCTTTTTCATCACACATGGACACCATATCATATTTCATAGTTTTCATGGGATCACTAAGAACCTATAGGCTCCTTCCAGTTAACTTAATTAATTCATGGATCCCCTTGAACCTATTAGTCATTCCAATAACTAATCCCCAATCCTAGTTTTCAAGGGTTGAATAGGAACCTGTAGATTTATCCAGTAACTCACTTCTCATCCTAGTTTTCATAGGTTTACTACGAACCTATAGATGCATCCATTAACCATTTTCTTATCCTAGTTTTCGTCGGTTGACTAGGATCCTATTGACTAATGTCAATTCTTAATCCGAATATAGTTTTCATGGGTTCGGTACAAACCAATTTGCCCCTGCCAACCTACCTTAATACATAGTGTCCATGGGTTTACTAAGAACCTGTTGGTTAATTACCTCTATTAACTACATAATCATGGTTTTCATTGGTTTACTATGAACCTATCTCTCGGACAACTTAAGGTTTAGGCATCCTATATTTTGGTCTCCATGACTCTTTGGATGCAATTCTACTCATTTAGGAGTTTAATCAATTTATATTCACTACTGGATTAACCTAATTGGTTTTTCTACCCCACTATCCTCAAATTACAGTTATGAGTTATCATATTAATACATTCATATTTGAAGAAGCAAAATAACAAATCAACAATACCACTTATGTGGGTTTAAGGTCTTTGAAACAATTTCTTATAAAACATAGTTAATCCCTTAAACTTATATTTTTATCAAGGAAATACTTCTTCAAATTTTTCTTACTTAAGGTCACTTCAAAATTCCTTTTATTAAGCCATGGGTTTTTCCTTCAAAAGTTTGAGTTTGGGTTTTAAAACCTTTCGAAAACAAGAAATCAACTCCTTTGAAAATATTAAACTTTGTTTTAGCTATAACT
Organism: Allium cepa; assembly: GCA_030765085.1. Lineage (NCBI taxonomy): Eukaryota > Viridiplantae > Streptophyta > Magnoliopsida > Asparagales > Amaryllidaceae > Allium > Allium cepa. The sequence continues at coordinate 125,732,449 of CM060945.1, read as the reverse complement.
TTAATAGGTGTAGAACTAAAGTTTCTAACCTATTCCATAGTGTTCAAATGATTGTTTCTTTCTATAGAGGGGTCACAATAGAAAAACGGGCTTACGATTGGAGAGTTATGCCTATTTGAATTTTGCAAACAAAGCTAGTGAAAACATCTATGACTGGGGATTCGAAAGGCTACGAAAGGGTGCTTCCGATTGATTCGAAAGGATGCGGTAGAAAGGGGGTTTTGACTACTTCAAAATTTTGGTTCTGAAGTACTGCAGAGGGTTTCAGAACTGCAGTAGAAGGGTGCTTTCGAAAGGGGGTTTCGACTAGGTTGAAAGGGTCCTTCAAAACTGCTGCGAAAGGGTCCAAAATTGCTACAGAAGGGTGCTTTCGATAAGGGGTTCGACTAGGTCGAAAGAGTTCTTCAAAACTGCTATGAAACGATCCAAAACTACCACGGGAGGGTGTGGCTATTCCCATGTTTCCCTACTCTTATTTTCCTATATACATTCATCAGTTTAGCTTTGGCTAAGTTAACTGACAATTAAATATCAACTCCTTAATCAACCACATTATTTTATTTTTTATCCAATCAAATGTCATAAATAATGTTAAACAAAAATCCAGGGTGTTACAGGATCCCCTCTTAAAGAATTTCGTCCTCGAAATTCAGTAAGGACTAGAAACATGCATAACAACATGCAAACAAAAGCTAGTATGTCCTACCAGCCAATAGTTCTATATAAAACAAATATAGAACATACCCTCATTATAGCCCAGGATAAGCATCCCTAATCCTGTCTTCTATTTTTCAAGTACAGTCATTCACGTTGTTGCTCCACTAAAATTTCACCAACTTCACTATCTTGTTTCTTAACCTCTTCTCATCTCTCACTACAACCTGAACTGGTTGCCTAATGATAGCTAGATCCTGTTCTACTACTAAATCTTCTAATGCAGTCGGAGTGATAGTAGTCTCTGGATCGTGCACATACTTACGAATATGAGACACATAAAACACATTATGGACACTTGCCAAACTACTCGGCAACTCTACTATGTATGTGAGCTTTCCGATCTTCTCTATGATTGGGAACGATCCAACATACCTCGGTGCCAGTTTTCCGGACTTTTCAATTCGTACCACACCCTTCATCGGTGATACTTTAATGAAAACTCTATCTCCAACTGAGAAATCTAGATCCTTACACCTCCTATCTGCATAACTCTTCTGCCTAGCCTGAGCTTCTTTCATCCTAACTCGGATCAACACAATCTTCTCTGTTGCCTCTCTCACCAGATCCGGTCCTAAGACTGACCTGTCTCTGGTTTCCAACCAACATGCTAGTGACTTACATGGCGTCCATACAATGCTTTGAAAGACACCATTCCTATACTAGTCTGATAATTGTTATTATAGAAAAACTCAACCAAGTGTAGGTGATCTTCCCATTATCCATCAAAATCTAGCAAACAAGCTCTCAACAAATCCTCAAGTACCTTGTTGACTCTCTCTGTCTGGCTATCTGTTTGTGGGTGATATGTTGTTCTCATCTTGAGCTTGGTACCTAATACTTCTTATAGACTCTTCCAAAATTTTCTAGTGAATAATGCATCTCTATCGTTGACTATGCTACTGGAAATTCCATGAAATCTAACTATGTTCTTTGTGAACAACTTTCTCAAAACAGATACCGTTCTAGTTGACTTTACCAGAATTGAATGGGCACTCTATTTCAACCTGTCCAAAATAACCCATATACTTTCATTTCCTCTATTCTTCCTTGGAAACCCATCTATAAAATCCATTAATATCGAATCTCATTCCAGACTAAAATATCTAAAGCCTGAAGCAACCCACTCGGCTTTTGATGTTCGGGCTTAACTTGTTGACAGTTAACAAATCGCCTAACGCACTAGCCAACATCCCTCTTTATGCCTTCCCAATAGAAGCTCCTCTTCATATCTTGATACATCTTGGTTTCTCCAAGATTAATCGTAAACTTCGATCGATGACATTTCTCTAAAGCCTCTTTCCTTAAGTTTTATGCATTTAGAACGCATAATCGTCCTTTCTTTCCCAATCATCCTCTTTGGTCAAGACTAACCTCAGATCCTTTCTCAAGCCTTTTAATCCTCTCAGTTAAAACTGGATCCTCCCTCTGCTTAGAAGCTATGTTCTTAATCAACACTGGTCGAATTTCTAAATAAGACAACATGGCAGTACCCTGACTAGAACTAGCAGTAGATCTCAACTGCACACCATAACTGGCTAAAGCTTCTAGATCCTTCCATCCTGCCTATATCGCTAACAACACATTCTGATATTTTCTATGAAGAGCATCTGCTACCTTATTTCGTTTGCCAGGAGTATACTTTATACTGAAATCATAAGCAACCAAAACCTTCAGCCATCTCTGCTGCCTCATAGTGAACTCCTTCTGAGAGAATAAATACTTTAATGACTTATGATCGGTATACAACTCAAATCTCTCCCCTAATAGATAATGCCTCTAAATCTTTAAGGAAAATATCACCGCAGCTAGCTCTAAATCATGAGTCGGATATCTAACTTCATGCGATCTAAGCTGCCCTAATGCGTAAGCAATAACCTTGACCCTTTGCATCAATTTTGCTCCCAATCCAATTGCACATGCATCAATATATACTACCAACCCTTGGTTACCATGTGGAACTACTACCATTGGTGCATTGGTTAAAAAATGCTTTAACTTAATAACCCTTCCTCACATTTGTCGGACCAAACGAACTTCACTTCCTTCCTGGCCAACTTAGTCAAAGGTGCTGCTATCCGTGAGAAATCCTTAATGAATCTCTAGTAATAGCCAGCAAGTCCAAAAAAACTAGTGATCTCAGTTACCGTGTCTTGTCTCTTCCAATTATTGACTGCCTCGATCTTAACTGGATCAATTTGCAATCATTCCTCTGAAACCACATGACCAAAAAAATTAACCTCTTTCTTTCAAAAATGACACTTGGAAAACTTCACCTTCAACTAATTCTGCCTTAGCGTTTCCAATGCCACTCTAAGATGAATCTCATGCTCTCTTTCATCTTTTGAGTGTATTAAAATTTCATCTATGAATACCAACATGAACCTATCCAAATGGTCTCGGAAAACCCGGTTCATCAAGTTAACGAAGAAAGCAGGTGGATTTGTCAATCCAAATAGCATCACCAACCACTCATACAAACCATATCTAGTCTAAAATGCTGTCAAAGGAATGCTATCCTCCACCACTCACAACTGATGGAACCCTGTCGCCAAATCCAATTGGGAAAATACTCTGGCTCCACTCAACTGATCAAACAAATCATAGGGTACCTATTCTTAATCGTCCTTTCGTTTAACTTATGATAGTCAATGCATATCCTTAACGACCCATCGGGTTTCTTTACAAACACCACAGCCACTCCCCAAGGCAAACTGCTTGGCCTAATAAAATTCTTTCTCTCAAGATCCACTAGCTGCACCTTCAATTCCTTCATTTCTATCGGTGTCATTCTGCTAGGTAGTCTACTGATAGGTTCAGCTCTCGGTACAAGGTCTATCTGAAACTTTACATCTCATTTCAGTGGTGATTCAGTGACCAGCTCAAATACATCTGCAAATTTTCTTATTACACGAACCTGACTGAGCTCATCTGCAACCTCCATTGCACTTAACAAAGCACAAAAACTATTACTAGAATTATCCACTGAGAAGATGATTTGGTTATGACTATATGGGTGTCTCAATGATATCTCCCCATCCTGGAAAAAGATATTAGCCTCATACTTACCAAACCAATCCATACCAAAAATGGTCCTGAATTCTATGAAATCAAAGACATATAAATTGCATGCAATCTTATGACCTAACAAATCAAGTTCTAACTGGTCACATCTCATCCCAAGAGTTGCTTGCTCTCCTATTGGATGTGCAACCCTTAAGGAATTAACAAGGTATGTGAGTTCTATGCATAACCAATCAACCAAATACTGTGATATAAATAAGAGTGCTGCACTGGTATCAAAAAGTACTCTAACTGGTATATTCTGAATCAAAAGCGTACTTTTCATCATAGTTTTCCCTTTCTCCACAGTAGTAGGTCTAGAAGAAGATGGTAGTCCAATAACAAATGCCTTCCCTCTGTCCGCCCTGATTGGATTTGGACACTAGTTCTTATAATGCCCAACTTGGTCACGGTTGAAGCATTTCACATTCTTCTTTTCTACAGGCTTCTTTCCTTTACCAGTTCTTCACTCGTGGGCATAATGGCCCTTCTTATCACACTTATAACATACTAAATCAACCTTCGTCTTCTTGGCAGCATCCCCTTTCTGGGCTCCTTTCTTCTTGAAGAATCTCTTCTTCTTACCTTGAGGGCCCTAGGGCTCAACTGGTTTCTCCCTTACAAACACAGCAAGCATCTCGTCATGAGGAATGACCATCTTCACCACTACATAAAAGGGCTCTCTAATATGAGTCCTGGTCATTCTGCCTAGCTCTGGCCTCAAACCTTGAATGAATCTCTCATTCCTTCTGACATCAATGTCAACCAATGCATAACCATATCGAGACAGCTCATTAAACTTAGCAGCATACTCGATCACTGACATCTCTCCTTGTACAAGATCTACGAACTTCCTCATCAATGCCGTCTTGGCATCCTCGGACAAGAACCTCTACTTAAACCTTATTATAAAATCAGCTGATGTTAGCTTTTCCTCCGTAAATCCGACTGCCACACTGTCCACTGATGAAGCGCTAACCCTTGCAACTGTATAGATGCTAGTCTTCTCTTATCTCTATCATCCAAGCCTAAATCTGTAAAGATTCTTTCACAGTTCAAAAGCCAGTTCTCAACTTCAACAATATTTTTTGTTCCAAGAAAAGGCTTCCCTCCCAGACTGGTATAATCCCTGCTAAGCATGGCATAGTTGTTGCCAACTGGGGCCACAAGATTAGCTCCTCCAACATTTACAGTATTACTTCCAGCTACCCCTGCAGCTGCTCCAACTTGCATCAAGGTGACGAAGAACTGATACATCATCCTCATATCTACTAATGGGGTTCAAGCATTCTCATTGGTAGTTACATCTTGGTTAGAGTTTGCTGATCGACCTGCATGTCTCCTTGTAGTAAGTCGAGCGTTTTCGTTAGTTGTGGTTCTTCTTCTACCTAGATTCACTCTTCCATTTCATGCTTCCATACCTTCCTTTCTCCTAATCGGCATACGATCTTTAGTAAGACACAGAAGAACGGTTAAAGAGAGAGAAGAATACATACTTATATATATATATATATATATATATATAGCAAATACAAGTATGTTACTATAACGTTAACCCAACCCCCAATCTTTTTCTTTAATTCATTAGGATTATGTTTGAAAAAATTTGGTTTATTTTATGTTTTATCATAAACCTAAGCTCTGATACCAACTTGTAACATCCCCCTACTTGGAGACCTAAAACTAACAGCTATGAATGCCGCAGTCATCCATAGTTATTAATCCTTGGCTACCAAATACAGCGGTGCTAGATATATTGATACACAGATCATAGAAATATGGAAAAAGAAATTAATAATTCAAAAACACATTTCCACATTCCATTCAAGACATTTGATGTTCATTACGTACTCACAAAAACGTTAACCACATTCAGAAAAATATAATTATTACACATACGCCTAGAGCGATGTATGAAGATTCCCCTTGGTAGATCAGAGTATATAATAAGGCCAATAAATCTGCCTTTATAAACAAAACACACAGCAAAAGACATCTCTAAATAACTATATGCCCCCTGCACGCCTCTCGAAGCTTTATTCGTCTAAGAAGAGAATCTAAAAACCGTAAATCTCAAATTACTCAAAATCCATTGAGTACCTGAGAGTTTAAGGGGAAAACAAAAAACACCGAGTCAAGACATAAAGCTTAGTATGAATAATAATCTATCATCTCAAACCAAATAGATATCTTGTGAGACCATGCCGCATAGTAGAACGAGTTTTTCCCTCACTATTATCTTGAAACATTTACAAAACATATACCATGCTCCTGCATCAACAATGGTTAAAAACATAGTATTTCAAAGTATCATGATGATATGCATACGTACAAACATTTTGGATACCCCATCTCCAATTTAAGCTGATACCTTGCCAATAATTATAGTTTTTTAGGTTCACTATTAACCTATTAGTTCTCATGGGTTTACTAATAACCTTTTTCATCACACATGGACACCCTGTCATATTTCATTGTTTTCATGGGATCACTAAGAACTTATAGGCTCTTGCCAGTTAACTTAATTAATTCATGGATCCCCTGAACCTATTAGTCATTCCAATAACTAATCCGCAAACCTAGTTTTCATGGGTTGACTAGGAACCTATAGATTTATCCAGTAACTCATTTCTCATCCTAGTTTTCATAGGTTGACTGGGAACCTATAAATGCTTCCATTGACCACTTTCTTATCCTAGTTTTCATCGGTTCACGAGGATCCTAATGAATGATGTCAATTATTAATCCGGATATAGGTTTCATGGGTTCACTACAAACTAATTAGCCCTGCTAACCTACCTTAATACATAGTTTCCATGGGTTTACTAAGAACATGTTGGTTAATTACCTCTATTAACTACGTAATCATAGTTTTCCTTGGTATACTATGAACCTATCTCTCGGTCAACTTAAGGTTTAGGCATCCTATATTTTGGTCTCCATGACTCTCTCGATGCAATTCTACTCATTTAGGAGTTTAATCAATTTATATTCACTATTGGGTTAACCTAGTTGGATTTTCTACCCCTCTATCCTCAAATTACGGTTATGAGTTATCATATTAATACATCATATTTAAAGAAGCAAAATAACAAATTAGCAATACCACCCCTGTGGGTTTAAGTTCCTTGAAATACATTTCTTATAAAATATGGTTAACCCTTTTAACTTATATTTTTATCAAGGCAATACTTCTTCAAATTTTCTTACATAAGGTCATTTCAAAGGTCATTTTATTAAGCCATGGGTTTTTCCTTTAAAGTTTGATTTTTAAAACCTTTCGAAAGAAAGAGTCAACTCCTTCGAAAATATAAAAATTTGTTTTAGCTATAACATTTCATAGGTGTAGAATTAATGTCTCTAACCTATTCCATTGTGTTCAAATGATGGTTTTCCTTTCCGTAAAGCAGTCACAATAGAAAAACAGACTTACGGTTAGAGAGTTATGTCTATTCAAAGTTTGCAAACAAAATGGGTGAAAACTACTATGAAAGGGGCTTACAAACTCTATCAAAGGGTGCTTCTGGTGGATTCGAAAGGATGCGATTAAAAGGAGTTTCGACTACTTCGAAAGTTGGTTCCGAAGTTCTACAGAGGGGTCCAGAACTGTAGGATCGATTTCACCCTAGAGGGGGGGTGAATAGGGTGATAGTATTAATTATAAAAATTAATTGCGGAAGCTTATAAAATTGTTTCAACACAGATCACAGAATAATAGCAGCATAGATAATAGAAGAATAATAAAGGCAGAAATAGAACGATACAGAATTTACCCAGCTTTCACAAAACCATGCCTACGTGCTGCCCCCAAGGTTTCTACTAGAAATTAAGTAGTCACACTCTTACACACGTAAACTTGCGACACCCGCTACTGACTAACCTAACTCTACGCTTAAAATCCTGCCACAACTCTGCAATTGAGTTGCGAATTCTCAAACTAAGCCACGTAGTTTGTCCCCTAGTCACACGACTAGTAATTACACAATTTTTAAAAGAAAATACAATTTAAAAAACAATTAAAACAGAAACAACCCTAATTTTAAAATAAAAAACCCTTTTGATGATATAATCGCATATTCAACAATCTCCTCCTTTTGATGATAACAAACATATATTTAAGATTTTGAATATGTTAAATGTATTTGATCATTGATATACTCTAATTGCTCCCCCTATTTAAATGCTTCCTCTCTACACAAAGCTCCCCCTACATATATGCATACAAATAAAAATATGCAAATGAGCCTAGATGCAAATGGAAAATATTTGACCTTTGCTTAATTTTATTTGACAAAATCTTAACTTTTCTCTCCCCCTTTTGTTATCAGCAAAAGAGTAATAGTGTTAGAGAAAATAGAGATAAAGTGATCGATATTAATCCAACATTAAAACTCAATTGGATATAAATATTAAATTTCAATTAAAATCAAACAAAAACCATAAATATTTTGTTAGGCACATATTCCACTTTTAGAATGATGAGAATGATGTCATCATATAAAACAATACAGTTGGGTCTATTTGTGGTATATTTATATCAGGAATTTGAATATTTACTAACCATGCACAACCGTTAGGACTTTTAAACGAGATTAGTAGTATTCCAATTTTATTTAAAAAAATGAATTCAAGTATCTTCTAACCACATATAACCGTGAGGACTTTTAAATGGGATTAGAATCAACTTGTTTATTTTTAAAAATCAATTTTTGATATGCATTCCATACATGCATAACCGTGAGGACTTTTAAATGAGCATGGAAGCATATAATAAATTCTAAGTAATTCACCCATGCATAACCGTGAGGACTTTCAAATGAGAGTGAATACTTTGGTATTTTTTATTTATTTTTTTATTTTTTATTAAAAAATATAAAAGGTAAAACGAATGATTCCTGTTTTAAAATACCACATATCGACAAACTATGTTGAATTTTGACGAGTGATAGTCGTTAGAAATATGATAGAAATAGAGATGGTCATGGAATTTTTACCAACAAAAAGTTTTATAACTCTTGTTTAAATTTCTAAAGAAATTTACTAATTATACCGTCTCGAGTTATAATGTATGATTAATATTAACACTCATCACTTTTTTAATCACTATTCATCTTTTCGATAATCATTAGGGAGTTAGATTAGTCAATGTAATCATTTAAAATCAAATTCAAAAATAATTATAAAATCATTTTTTCTAAAAAATGACCAATCTGAAAACAAGGTCAAAAACGATTTTCTAGAAGGGGTTTTATAAGAAAATTTTCTGTTATTTGAAAACTATTTGAAATGAAAAATATGCGGATATTTTTTTTGAAAAAACGATGCAGTTACTAAATGTCTCAAAAATCACGTTCCTCAAGTAATTTTTCTATCAACTAGATTACCAGTGTAATCTGCATCTGAATTTTTCTTTCACTCCAAAATTATTACTAATTGAATTTGATAGACCAGATCATGAAGTATGCACCAAAAATTTCAATCTCAGTTCTAACAGCCTTTTAAATGACATTCTCTTGAATTTGAATTGAAGCCGTGTAAATAATCAGAAAACCGTGAATATAGAGTTATCCATATTATAACCAAATGTATTATCATCCAACAAAAAACTATTTTTAATCCAAACTTATATATATGAAGTAATTCAAAGAATCTAGGGAATTTTATAGTGTTTTTGGTATAAGAATATAATTGGCCAACTATTTTGAATAAGTCAGAATCAAAAAATCATCATTATTTCATCATCACATTATTGGCTGATTTAATTCAGAATATGGTGCAGATTATCGCATTTAATATATCGTTCAAACAAATATAACATTACCTGTTTTACCTTTACGATATTTTTTGTTGTTGTCCATTGTGATTCTGTCACCTTTATACTAGGCTAAGGAAATTTGCTATGTCGCACGTTGTGTTTCGGAAACAGCCAAAATCCAGAGAACACTGTTGTTGTTCCTTAGCCTGCCACCACACCTACACGGGAAAAGATTTATGTGACCTATTTGTTTTTATAGGTCCATGGTTGTTAGTGATAGAATATTTAGAAAAATAATTTTGTGGAGACCTAAAACTATTTATAATTGTTTCCTTCGGCACCCAAATTTGTTTAACTTTGAGAGATTTTATATTTGTTCCTTTTGGAACCCAAATAGTTATAGTTTTCACATGTTTGGGTCTATACCACCAATTATTTTGATTGTGTCCAAATTTTCTACAAATTGTGCACATAGAATTAACTTGATTAATATTGTTTTCAATAATTTTAGATTGATTATATCCAAGTCCTTTTCTAACCGAATTAACAGTTTGCTTTCCTAGTAGCATATTTAACGATTTTTCACTTTTTGAAAATTTATCTAAAGTCGTTGACAATTGTTGGACTTGTGTTTTGAGAGATTCATTTTCATTTAACAATTGTGTGCACTTTTTAATAGAATTCTCTCTTCTAGTATTTTCATTCTCTTTTAAAATCAAAATTTCATTTTCAAGTGATTTATATTAATTTATGATTTTTTAATTTCTTCTTCGAATGTTGGACACTTATCACACTTAGGGATCCTACTTTGATAGTTTTTAACTAATTGGTCAAGTTGTTCATTTAATTCTATCAAAGTATCTTTTTGTGATTCAAGTTTGGTATACTTCTCCCTAAGTCGTTCAAAATAGCCATTTACTTCGTGGAAATAGATAAGTAATTCAGAGTGAGTAAGTTTTGATACCTCGCTTGGCTCGTCATCGTCGCTATCAGTTATATTTCCATGAAGGCACATATATGCTTTCTCACTCTTACTGCTAGAACTTTGATTATCTTTATCACTTGTATTCCATGTGCCTGCAAAACTTCTCCTTTTTTATTTCTTTTTGAAGTCGCGTTGATTTTGAGGACGGTTGGGCTTGATGTGTCCGGGTTGGTTGCACTTATGGCATATGATCTTCTGTTCTTCTGAGTAGTCTAGTGCTTTGGCTATTCTGCTTTTCACTTTTTGAATTCGAGCTGGATTTCTGTATTTGTAATTCCACCATTTGAATTTCTTTATTAATAGCACCAATTTTGTTGCTGCATCATCATCATTATTATCATCATCACTTTCGGTTGTTCCTTTGAGTGCTATTGATTTTTTTCGAGAGTCACCTCCTTCACGCTCTTCCTTGAATTTCATTTCTAGCTCATAAGTGGTGAGATTTCCGATGAGTTCTTCAACTTTCATCTGTTTTAAATCTTTTGATTCTTGAATGGAAGTTACTTTTGATTCAAATCTTTGTGGAAGGACTCTGAGGATTTTTCGGACTATTTCCAATTCCGTGTATGATTTTTCGAGAGCTTTTGATTTGTATACGATATTGGAAAGTCATCCATACATCTCTTTGACATTTTCTTCCTTCGCCATTGTGAAGTTCTCTTATTCGCTGCTTAGCAAGGCAAGGCGAGATTCTTTGACTTGAGATGTTCCTTCGTGAGTCACTTCTAGTGTGTGCCATATTTCCTGCACAGTTAGATAATGTGAGACACCATTAAATTCAAATTGATCCAATGAACAGATAATAGAATTCATAGCTTTAGCATTAGCATTTTGTAATTTATTTTCTAGTTCTGTCCATTGATCCTTCGGTTTCTCTATTTCCTGATTATCTATAGTTATAGTTGGTGTTCTATAACCTGTCTCGAAAATATTCCAAGCGTCAATGGTTTTCTGAAAAATTTCCATCATATTTTTCCAGTAAGCATATTCACCATTGAACATTGGTGGTCTAACTATGGACTAACCCTCAGCAAAAGCATTAATAAAAGAAGCCATTTTAAAAATTCAAATTTTTAAAACAAAAACTGATTTTTTTAAAAACGAATTTTTAAAACAAATGTTGACTTCTATTCCAAGCTCTGATACCACTTGTAGGATCGATTTCACCCTAGAGGGGGGTGAATAGGGTGACAGTATTAATTATAAAAATTAATTGTGGAAGCTTATAAAATTGTTTCAACAAAGATCATAGAATAATAGCAGCACAGATAATAGCAGAATAATAAATGCAGAAATAGAACGACACAGAATTTACCCATCTTCAGCAAAACACTGCCTACGTGCTGCCCCCAAGGTTTCTACTAGAAATTAAGTAGTCACACACTTACACACATAAACTCGCGACACCCACTACTGACTAACCTAACTCTACGCTCAAAACTCTACCACAACTCAGCCACTGAGTTGCGAATTCTCAAACTACGACACGTAGTTTGTCCCCAAGTCAAACAACTAGTAATTACACAATTTTTAAAAGAAAATACAATTTAAAAACAATTAAAACAAAAACAACCCTAATTTTAAAATAAAAAAGCCTTATAAACTTAAAAACAAAAAGTCGGCCCCTTTATTATTTGGCTCGTTCCTTTTTTGTTAATAGCGGCTTTGTCCTCGTCTTTGCAAGTTAGGGCTTCTTCGATCGTTCCTCTCTGATAAATTAGGGCTTGTAAAAATTGAGGCTGTCGACTTCGATTTCTCGATTCAATGATGGTTTAGTGTCCCTTGCTTTGTCAATTGAGGCTGCCCCAATTTTGGATCGAGTTCGACTTTTGACTTCGTATGTAATTTGTCCTTTTTGTGCTTTCATGATTTTCGTACTTGAACTCAATGATTAATTGCTGATGATGACTGCGGGTTTTATATGAGTTCGATCTCCTTTATTTGTGTTCGTGTATATTTGTTTGAATTTTTCAATTAATTTGCTTGGCCGTTCGATTTCGTTTGGATGTGGATGATTTCATTGACTTAATCAAATTCGTATAAATGAAACTTGCTTCTCACCGAATTGATTTTTGACTGTTTCATTTATATTTCTTTGATGATTTATGACTTCTTTCTCTGATTTCATGAATTTCTGATCGCTTCAGCCTTGACTTGAAACTTCATTTATCTGTACGCTTGATCGCTATTCATCATTGCATTGGTTTCCAGTTTTATATGTTAGTGTCTGGTGCTTCTATACTGTGCCTTGTTCTTGGTTGTAACTGGATGGTTCATATAGCATTGCTTCATCATATTTTTGTATTTTCATTTAAGTCTTGGCTGTAGTTGCATTGAGTATTTGTTCGAACTTGTATCACTTGAATCTGTTGCATATATGTATGATTGCATCTGAATTGTATACTTGATGCAGTCTTCGTGCACTTAGTTTCTTTGTAGTCTCTGGTATCATTCTTCGAGATAGTTTGCATTGTTTATTCGAGCTGCTATTTTATGTGAAGTTTGTAATTTGTCGAGCATCATTTATATACATACATAAATATGCTTCATTGTTGTTTCATTTGGTATCTGTTTTGCTTCGAACTCGAATACTTTGTGCATTGTTGCTATACTTGAACCTTATGTATGCCGTGCATTGCACCATATATATGTTGCATCAATTTTTGGTTGTCGTGTTTTGTGATATTCGAGTCAGTTGGCCTTTTTTTTATGAATGCTTGCTGCCTGGTCTGGTTCATCTTGTAGTCTTGTTCATTGATGGTTTTTGGTGCATGTGCTTCTGATTCAGGTTGCATACTCTCTGGTGCCTTTATGTGCTTTGCTTTTTTTTGAAGTCTCTGGTCATTGTAGTCATCTACACTTATATTTGCAGTGTGTATGTACTTGTGTCAACACAGGTGTATGCATTCATCTTTTGCCCTGTGTATTTGATAGTCTCGTGCCTTTGTGCATTTTCGTCATGTTGTGCCTTGCTGTTGCAGTTCCATCTGGTTCATTTTGATTTGGGTTGCATCTCCATTTGTTGTACTCGAGTTATTTGATTGCATTGAGTACTGAATTTCATTCACTCGTGTACATATTGCATATTCACTTGGTTGGAGCTTTACTTTGTTTTGCACTTGAAGTCTGAGTATATTGCACACTCTGGCCTTCATGTATACTTGCTATGCATTGAGGTTGCTCCCAACCATTTTATTGCATTTGGATTTAGTTTTCGGATTACACCTGAGTTGAATCCAGCTTGTAGCTCGAATTTGACCTTGTGCTGAAAATTGTGACATTATTTTTATTAAACTTGAGTTGAACCCGGCGTTTAGGGTTTGACCTGTGCTCACCTGTCCCTGTACTTCTATCAAGTGTATATATTGGTGTGCACGGCCTTGTGGCATATACAGTGATACACTGTGTATGTCACAAGCTGTTCGTGTATGATGAATTCAAAATTAAATGATGACGAACAACCCAAATAACCGAGGAAAATAATATTTTTAAAATCACATTTTATTTTATACTGCAAAAATATTTTCTTTTCAATTTTACTGCGTCAATATTTATTTTTGCAGATTGCTCAGATGTTGGATTAAATCTGGAATGAAGTTGAAGATAAAATACGAGTTGAGTGAATGAGTGATATATAGTAAGGTCGGATGTAAAAGTGAAATTGTGATGTAATTAAATTTGTACTGTAATCAAAGTTGTATATGTATAGTGAGAGCTTGAAATTGTACTATTCAAAATTGTAATAAATATTTGTTTGAATAAAATTTCTGTTTGAATTCAAATTATGTGTTATTTATTTTTATTCAGCAAATATTTATTTAGTCTGTGAAAAATAAAATAGTACATTAACAAATACATTTACATGAATATATATATGTTTATTATCATAAAACAAAAATCATATAATCGCATATTCAACAAGAACTTCTGGAGAAAGGATGCTGTCGGAAGATGGTTTTGACTATGTCGAAAGGATCTTTCGAAACTGCTGTGAAAGGATACATAACTACTGCATAAGGGTGCTTTCGTAAGGGGTTTCGATTAGGTTGAAAGGGTCCCTCAAAACTGCTGCAAAAGGGTTAAGAACTGCTGCAGAAGCGTGTGCTTTGTGGTTATTCTCATATTGCTCTCCTCTTATTTTCCTAACTTATAAATTATAAACCTTACTTATACATTCATTAGTTTAGCCGTGGCAAAGTTAATTGATAATTAAATCTCAACTTCTTAATCAACCATATTATTTTATTTAATTTATCCAATTAAATGTCCTGAATAATGTTTAAAAAAAATTAGGGATGTTATAGTTTTGTTTTCTTAGTTTGGTTTTGAGGGGGCGAAGAGTATGGACGACGGCAGTTGTAGGAGGCGAGGACTTAAGCAGTGGCGAAGTGCATGTATGTGGTGACATGTGGGGTACAACGGTGTGGAGTGTCATGGCATGGAAAAGCGACGATGTTGGATGTAGCGGTTTTGGATTGGGCATACATGAGGAACGAGACATGCGAAAAAATTTCTTATGCTAAATTTTGAAGACGCTGTCTCAAAAGCTAAAAAACATTGAAAGTTTGTCCTTTAATCTAAATCACTCTTATATTTATATACATTGTTAAAAAAAGTACTTCAAATTTATTTCTAAATATGCATGTCACATTTAATGTATACTATTTCTAGAATACGCATTAACCACAAAATGCATACTTCACCTAGTTATCAAGCTAATCTATGATTCTAGTTAGCTTTTTAAGCTAGATGTTTATTAACGACGTCTAATATTTTTTGAACACAATTATCTTACCACAGTCCGTTGTATCAATGAAAATATGCTATTGCAATCATAAACAAAACACAATTTATAGTATCTTTAAAAGATAATATCACCATTACGCAGATATATAAACCATATTACAGGATTAAATGTAAGCGCATAACAATCACTTACATGGAAGATCACAATCTTTTCCTCCTGGCCCTCCGTAATATACACATTCTTCGTTTGGGACCTCTAAAAAGTCGTTACATTTCTCAACTCTATAACATTTACTACAGTTATCAGCAAAATAGCTTGAAGGAGGACCCATATATTCTGTTCTGGATAACAACATTTGTATTCTTCGTACATAGCTAGTCATACTATACCCATAATTTGAAAATGCACCACTCCCCATTTCAGTTTTCGTGTGCTCTCCGTGTGCCCACATGTTGCACACACTACCACCCCAATTGACCCGTCGAATGTCAAATGATTTTTCGAACAACATCATAGGCCAATAACCTATTGGTTCCTTTTGGAGCATTGCCCAGTATATATTTTCACTTTCATCCTTCAATAGAAAAAAGGAACTAACAATAACAATATTGCTATATCCTAAAATCTGGTTAAGTGTGAGAAAGTAACAAGTAGCATACTTTTAAAATTGTGAATTTGTAGTCATATTTTTGTCCATCAATGGTGGAAACATTCGATAATGCCCCGCCTAGCATGATTCCTCTTGATAATTGTATAAACCCAGAGCACCTAAGATTGAAGCAGCCTTTGTCCTTTGTCGTAGCCTATGCCAAGTTATACATATATTATGTATGTGTATATGTTTGTGTACGATGGTGTAATATTTAATGAAAGCTTATGTCATAATTATCGTATTTTCCAACAAAAAAAGGTATTTTTTTCCATACCATCCAATTAACGAATACCCGTGGTCTTTTGTCACCAAATAAGATTGGACTAGCCTGTAAATAAAAAAAGGATGTTAAGCCTGTATGAAAATAATCTTACTATCCAAGTGTGATATTTTACAACATGGTATTTTAATATTTTATTACTTTGACTGATTCTAAATAGTCTGTAAGTCTACAACCCCAGCATTACACACGATAATATTAGGAAAATAATATGACATTTTTAATATATTTTTGTAGATTTAATTTCATTATGTCATACATACATACATATGTATGTATATATGTATGTATATGTATATGTATATGTATATGTATGTGTGTGTGTGTATATACATATATATGTGTTTATCTACATCTAATAGATTGACAAAAATGATTAGGCTTGTCAATGAATGATTATGGATTTGAATGGCGGTATATCCGCATCCACAGCTAAAATCCTTTTTGAATATGAATATCCACATTCATGGATGGAGACAAATATCATATTTTATCTTTTCTACTCACAATTAACATATTCAAAGCATAAATAGAAATTTTTGATTTAAAAATAGATCTATTTTAATACCAATTCTTATGAAAATATAAAAAATGTAACAATAAAAATAGCTATGAAAAGCAAATATTCATCTATTCAAACTAGATAAAGGTCATTATGTTGATTAAAGGTAAACATTTTTATTCTAAGCAATATAATCTATTATCCTTACATAAACCGGATGGATAATTTTTAGATGCGAGTACCATCATATCTACATTTGTATTCTATTACTTTCGCCTTTTTCCAACTATGAATGCAGATGGATTTTAGATTTTTCAAGTATCCATTGAGAAATCAAATAATAATTTAATTAGTATTGAAGGCCCACCACACCATATATAATTTAGGATATATAAATCAATGATTCAATCATATGTGGACACATGTGGCGAGAGCATACCTTCTGGTCCCAACTCTCTCGCTCCCTCTCTCTCTGTACTTAGGTCTTACCAACAATAATTTTGTAACAAAATGATGTATTTTCACAGAAAACTTCTTTTGAGATTGAATTTTAAATTTATTAAGATACGTCATTTAGCACACAGGCTTGTTTCAGCATTTTTCCACCTGTATTTTCATTGCACATGTTTACGATATACTACAAAAATGTCATCTATTCTTTATTTGCACTATAAAAGAAAAATGATTTTTTTTTTTGCCTTTTGTTTTTTAATGTTATTAATATATTTTAAGTAATAAAATATTACATTTTTTACTTTTTGTATATGTAATATGTGATTGCTAAATATAATTAATTTTTTTTCGAATATTTACAATATTTAAATAAGCAACTATTCTTTTTCTAAGTGAAAAATGTTTTAACTTACATAAATGTGTAAATTTTATTCATTCTTCTTGGAATGCGTATGCTTTTTGTTTTAGTAGTAAATTTTGGAACTACATATATTATGCGCTTTGATTTTATATCTCTTATGTACTTTTCCGAATTTGCTTAATTTATTAAGTAAAAATACATTTTTAACATTTTCGATATGTCTTTTATAAGGTGTATGCAACAGAATATATTATGCCTTTTGATTCTATTTTATTTATGTATTTTTTTTGTTGGAAAATGCATGATATATACATTTCTAAAAGTATGATTATATTTTAAAAAAATTTAAGTTTTTGATGATACATGACATTTGCAGAAATATTTTTTGCATATTTTAGTAAAAGTTCATGATATGTACACTTTTAAAAATATGTTATTTCATTACATGTTTTCTATACGTGTAAGATATGTTTTTGGTTATAATCCAATTTATTACTATTAACCCGCTTTTGAGCCAAATCAGATTTCAGCTGGACTTAGAAATTAAAACGAGAATAAAACGACTTGAATTCTTGGATGCACCTTAAGTTGAAGCAAAGGAGTGGCTCAGAGAAAATTCATCCAAAAATACACTGCGGAAACATGTCGGTACCGACATGTTTTTGCTTCACAATCGTCCGTTCCAACTTCACACGAGTTGTTATCTACCCCTTCCACGTGTGTCCAAGGAATTTGCAAGAGTTTTTGAACGTTCTATTGCAATAGTTAAACAGTTAAAACGGCAGAATAAGTCAAGTGATTAAGGAACAATCGTCAAAATCAACCAACAATTGATGGAAACAATATAGGACGCCGTAAAATAAAGTAAGAGGATGGATTCAAGAAAGTTCGAAGTGTTTCGAACAAAGAAAACATGTCAGCATCGACATGCTTGGTTAACTCGGGGGTTCTACGATTTGGCACGTGACTTCAGACCGATCTGTGGACTCTGCTCCAAGTGGATCTCTGACCCAATATGACTATTTCTCTATAAATATCACTCTATCTACAACCAAAGAATGATCTTTCTTCCCTGATCTTCAACAATTTGCTCTGAATCTAATGTCTCTGTCATTCGAGGCTTTTTCATCTTCTTCACTCATATCTCCTACCTCTCAAACTCTCTAAAAACATCATTGTAAATTTAAGATCCACTAGATTGTGCTTAGATCTGACATAATTTATTATAATCCGAAGAGAAAACAACGAATAACAAACTATAAAGTAGACGTAGGTCAGAAATTGCCGAACCACTATAAAAATTCTTGTGTGTTCTTTACTTTTTTGCTATCTTTTACTTATTTGATCTGGGATTTCTACTACTTTTATATTCACTATAAAAGAACTGGTGCTTTCAATTGATTTCTGGATATTGAACCATTTTCTGGGTTAACAATTACTAATAATTTTCACTTTTGCATATGATTTTTATTTTCCAAAATGTGCAAAATTTAAACTTCTTACAAAAATATCTTAGACTTTTTTGTTTAATAAAAATTTAGTTGTAAAATGATGTGTTAGAAGTCATCTTTTTAATTTCATGCAATTTGAAATTTTATTTTGCTAGTTTGCACGTAGGTTTAAAAAAGTGCATGCATTTTGCATTTTTCTTATAATTTATTTTATTCCTTACATTATGTATTTTTCTAACACAAAGGAGGCGTCATTTGTACTTGGGTTTTTGCACATAATTTGTGTTTATTGAATACTACAGAATGTTCTGTTTTCCATTTAAAAAACAGCAAAAACCTTGATTGTCCTTTCCGGATTTGTACGCAGTGATGTTTAATGATGCTTTCAGTGATTTTTTTGATTTAACAATGTCTATTTTCAAACCATTTATTGGAGAAAATGAAGATGGAGATGCATTTGAAATTAGGCTACTGCGGAGAACCACAATTGTGATGGAAGACATGCGATACACCAATAATAGAGTTAGGCATTAAATTTGAAAATCCCGAAAAGTACATCTATTTAGACGTATGCTGGTTACAAAAATATGTTTTCTGGTTAAAGTGATTTTTTTCATTCGATGGAGGACTTCTATTGAATTACAGTTACAATGGAGGACTCGCTGTGAATCTTATTTCATTTGTAAAGCTCTTTTTTCTTCTTTTTTTTTTTTCGTGTTTTTCTTTTTCTTTTTCGTTTTCTTCTAGTTTTAGTTTTACTAGATCAAAGGACACTTTCCTATGTAATATTAATATGTTTCAACAAATGTTATTTACATAACTAAGATGGTGCTTACTCGATAATAAACCAAATACGAAACATTGCTTCCTTCCTCTAGGCATATCAATAACCATTATTCAAAACAATTATAATGTACATATCAATGGTTATGAATTTTAGTTTTTTCATCCCTGAATATAAAATGAAAAATAAAAGGTTGAAATTATACCGCCCATCCAGTCTCCATAAAAGAATTCTTATCATTAAACACAGTCACTGAGTTTAAGCTCCATTCATTGTTCTCAACATGTATATTCCAAGTGCTAATGGTGCCTGAAGCTCCTGAATACTTTGGGATTGTCCATTTTTTCCGCATCTCTAGTCGAGCCACCTAGCAAAACATGTACATAATTGTATGCATAAACGTTAAAATGACAATCTTATGTCATGTGTAATTGATACAGCATTTACCTCAACTTTGCATTCGGAAAATTCTCCATTCAAATGAACATTTTTTCCTCGAACCCTTTGAATGGGGATGGTTCCTTCAGGGCAAATACCATTCTTTTGCCATATTTGCTGTACAGGATTATATGAATTGTTTGTTCCTATCATGGTTGGAACAAAGCCTGGTTTCATCTGTCATAAGCAAAAGAAAACTGAAGGCTGAAGCAGATATTTTAAGTGGCAATAAAATGAAAAATTGAACCTTAATTGTATGATTTTTGAGCAAGGGATGGTTGAGGGCAGGTTGTTCATAGATATCAATACAATCAACAATATCACCATCTTCACTCTGTTAATGTAATTGGTCGAACACTTTTTGTGTTAGCTACATGATATATACAATTTTGTAATAGTTTTTAAGTATATTAATTTAAATAACTAACCAATATGGTCAAGGTTGCTGGCCGCTTCTGGTGTGCATGTTTCGCTCCATTAACATCTTTAACTATGAAGAAAATGGTTAACAGCAATGCAAGCCAATTTCTCCTTTCAAGAATTGGGTATGAATCTTTCTTGGCTTTGAAACTCATCAGTTGCTTGATCGATTTATTTTTGCTGCAATTAAGTAACATTGGATTAGAGCTTTACAGTTTTAGACAACTAAAAGCTGTTTATAAAGAATACTTGTGAAACAGCAAATTAATTTACTAAAGATGTGATTTCATATCCAATATCTTAGGATTACACACATGAATGCTAATTTATTGACTTGGAAATGGGAGTACAACACAGATTATCAGAAATAAAAATACAAATAATGCAGTGATTACTTTAGATAAAAAGATGCAAACATCTATAATTTTTTGGATCAAAGTAGACAACATTTTAGAATTCATGTTATATCTTAGATCATATTCGTCAGATTTAAACGTCAATCTTGCAATTCTTTTTTAGAACATTAAAAATGGCAAAATTGTTTTTGCCTGTAAATGGATGCTAAAGCAATCCTACATATAGACACATATTATACATCTTTATTTATTGGACATACAAGAGAATTCTGGTTATAAAAATCCAACATCCCATATCAATATTTCAAAACACCCAATCTATAACACCATAGCCATATGTCTCTTCATTGTTCATCGTTCCATCCCAATTCATAAATCCTGTGATCTACTAAAAGATATCAACGTATGCTTTTCTAACCCAAAGGTGATGAGAATAGTTTGATATTTGGTACCCAATCACCTTGCTATCATGCCACAAATACACACACATAAAATGAAGTATACCACACCATACAATAACTCAAACAACAAAGTGCATGTCATAATATGACAAACTAATCAGTGTTGTTACATCATACATACATCTAAACAGTGGGAACAATCAACAGTGTAGCTAGCAGTTGCTAATATTAAGAATCCTGAAATGTCTCTTGGCTACACCTACAACAGCGAATAAAAGGAATATCACCAAAATACATGATGGCATAATACCAGGCAGTATGCAATTCAGATTATGATTCATAAAATTGTAAGCCCTTCTATAACTCATATTAAAAAAATCTCCTAAAAGAATCCATACCCAGTCAAAAGCAATTCATACAAAGTCGTACGGATTTTGTAACATTCGAAAAAAGTTAACTTGTATTTCTATACAACGTTGCTGATGCATTGCCAGTAGGGCATTTTCCTCCAACAGGCTGGTTTTGAATTTGTCAGAAAACAACAAATTATATCCATGATGTTCTGGCTAGCATTTCTACATTAGATGGTATCCGCTTTTTGTAATACTCCAGTTCCATTTACAAATTCCATGATTTTTCCGATAATTTTAGTCGCATGCATGCTGCGACTGCCACAGCGACGTTTTCATATACTGTCTTTGATACGGGTGATACTGCTGCTGCTCAAGGAAGACCCTACCGAATCAGGGTGAAACCAGCTCGCTACATGGATTAATGAAATAGCAAAAGGGAAAATATCATGCTGCCTGGAACCTTCTTCTGTTATTATAGTTGTACTTGTACATGACCGCGCACAAGCTGTACCAAAAAATAAAAAGCAAAACAACTTTTCTTTTATATTTTAGCAAAATGCATGGACATAATCTAGCTTTATTTTGTATTGGTCCATGTGTCACTATTTAGTTATAAAAACATGTATAAAAACTACTTTGAATGAATGAAACAGGCAGGCAGTATATGAAATATTTTCTTCTTTCTTATGTCAAACTCTCTCTTCCTCCTTCACCTTCTTGCACTCTTTTTTAATTTTTTTTTTTTTTTTACAACTATATAGTAAAGGCCTTATCAACTGGTGCTTTCACCCCGTACTCACCCTCCTTGCCGTGGTCGAAACCGCCTGCAATCGTGCCTTGGATAAAGCGATCCAATAAATCCATGAAACTGTCACCCAAAACACCACCTCCATCACCATACTTCAAAATGACTTCACAACCCAACAAACGTCCATGGCCGAACCCCAAAGCTCCATGAATACCATGACCCAAATGATGCAAAACATAACTCAAAACTTGCTTCTCTACCACTTCCATCCTCAAATACTTATACCATCTCATTCATAATTCCTCCACCACCCCCACCATTAATTAATCTGACCATCTCCTTTACTAACAACCCCTCTCCATACCACTCATCAACAAAGCCCAATATCTACAACCCTGCAAATATATAGTAGCTAAGAAATCTAGAAAATGGCTTCCATGTCCATAAAAAATAACCCAATTTTTGAGGGCAATCCTGATCGGATTGATAGAGATTCTCCTCTCCATCTCTGTCCTCCTCTAATTCTCACTCTATCTTCTAATCCAAAAGACAAGCCTCCTAATCAAGATGAGGATGGCTTTCAAATTGTTAAGAATCGACACAGATACAGAAATGCGAAATCTCATATTTCTCTTCATGGATCAGCAGTGATCCCTTTGGATAGATCCCTGTCCTTAGGCCAGAGATCAATCTCAAATTCACTCAATAGGCAATCAAGATCCATCCAACCTCTGAAGCCACCAAGAACTCAACCACCTGCCGCGTCCAATTCTACAAAGTCAGCTTCTTCCTGGGCTGATTTAATCAAGAACGGTGGCTTCTGCAATAATTCTGATCTAAACTATTCTGCCCCCATTAAATTGGGTGACAAGAAAATAGTGGTTCTTAAAGAGGAATTAGTAAAAGGACTGAGAGTAAATGAAGTAACTCTATTATAGCTTATGTGTATGGAACTCGTCCATATTATCATCATTTCAGGAATTTTGTTTCAAAAACTTGGAACCCTTTTGGTAATTTTGAAATCTTTACAAGAAACAACGGTTTCTTTATTATCAGATTTTCTGAGGAGCAAGACTGCATCAAAGTAACTCAAAATGGCCCCTTCTTTATTAATGGTAAATTAATAATCTTGAAAAGATGGGACAAGAATTGGATTCTTGACCGATATCTTCTCTCTACCTATCCAATCTGGATTAGGTTACATGAATTAAACCTCAGATTATGGGATAAAGATGCTTTTGCCGCCATAGCTAGTGTAGTGGGTAAACCACTAAAACTAGACGAGCCTACAGCAAAGGAGACTCGCTTTAGCTATGCCAGAATATTAGTTGAGATAAAGGCCACAGATGAGCTAGCAGATCTTGCATTAATTTCCATGCACGATGGAGAAAGCATCAAACAAAAAATTGAATATGAATTTATTCCTCCCAAATGTCAGAAATGTGCTTGCTTTGGAAACCTCTCAGATTCTTGCTCTTGGAAAACAGTTTGGAAAGAAAAAGAGTCCTTTAATAATAATTTGGATAAAAATTCTTTGGTTGATTCATAAATCGAAAGAGATCAAAATCAAGAAAACCAACTACTGGAAAAGATCTCTCCTGATAATAATATTTCTGCAAACAACTTAGACTCTGGAAATCATTTACAAATTTCTGAAAACAATTTGAGCACGGTGGCTCCAAAAGGAAATGTTGAAAAGAATCTTACTGTAGTGACTGAGCCATCAGAGAGTATCATCCCACAAGCTTTATCAAGACATAATAAGGCAAAAGCCTCAATTTTTAATGTAGCCATGAATACTGATGAACAAATGACTAAGACAGTTGCCCTTTCAGATCATCATGGCAATTCTCAGGTAGATAAAAGTAATCAGGCTCAATACAAAGGGGATTATAAAGAACAGTTCTTGCTTTCTCCCCCTTTAGGAGAAAGCAATTTTAATTACAGACATAGATTTAAATCATCAAGACACATATTCAAATCATCAAATAATCTCAAAAAACAGCATCTCAGAAAGTTCTGCTCTGTCTGAATCTATACTGGAGAACGCTGGATTGCTCTTCTGTTCTGTCTCCTCCTCTCCTGTCAAAAAAAAAAGAAAAAAGGCCAGAAAAAAGTCTATGCATGAAATTATGATTAAAAATACAGAAGATAGTCCAGACAGTCCAACTCCTAATTCTAAACTTTTTGAGAAGAAATACATTATTAAAAACCCAAAATGGGAGGAATTTCCCAAAGTGCAGGACAAAAAAGACTGTAAAAGGAAAGGAGAGAAAGCTACTGAAAGCTTGGAAATAAGCATTAAAATCCCGATTTAGCTGCTATTGTATCCTTTTAATATCCTTTATATCCTATTTTATAATTATGAATATAATTACTTGGAATATTAGAGGTCTTAATTCTCCTGAGAGGAAATTAGACCTTACAAATTTACTTTTTCCCATAAACCATCTTTAGTATGCATTTTAGTGCATAAATTGTCAGATAAAAATATTGATTTGTTTAGGATTAGTAACCTTAATAATTGGCAACTTATTCATAATAATTCAATGGGGGGAAATGGTAGGATCATTGATCTTTGGGATCCTACTATTTGGGACCTTTGTAATTTCACCCTCAATCTGCAATTTATTCACTGCAAATTTAAAAATAAAGGGGGTTTACAAATATTTGACTCATTTATTTATGCCTCCAGTTTTGAAAATGATAGAATTCAGATCTGGAATTCTCTTGTCCAGCTTAATTGTAATATTTCTCTCCCATGGGTTATAATGGGAGACTTTAAGACAATTATTAAAGTTCATGAAAAAGGAGGTGGAATTGCAGTCCCATTAAAAAACTGTAATTTTTCTCTAATTTTCTTATTAAAACTGGTTTGATTGAGCATATCATTAAGGGTAATAAATTCACATGGAAATCAGGTGAATATAGAAACATTCACTATAAACTTGATAGAATTCTTGTAAATAGAACTTTCATAAATCATTTTTCTGACTTTAACTGCTACACTTTACCCCAATATACTAGTGATCATACTCCCATCCAACTTAATTTATCTCAAATCCCTTCAACCAGGAAAAATTTTCCTTTTAGATTCAAGAATGGATGGGTATATGACTCAGATTATAAAAGGGTTATTCAAAACAGCTTACAATTTTCCTCAAATGGTTCTGCTCAATTTAAATTTAGAAAATTTCTCCACCTTACTAAAAATAATCTTAAAGCTTGGAATTTTACCAAAAATAAAAGTAATAATAAAATTAACCAAATTAGAGAGGACTGTGTTAAATTGCAAGATAGTAATGATAAAGGCGGCTCTGATAAAGCCAAAATTAAATAATTCTATCAATTATAGAAAAATCTTTTCAATTCTCACCATGTTGAAGCTGTTAATTTAAGGCAGAAAGCCAAAGTTAATTGGCTTTCTCAAGGGGATTTACCTACAAAATTCTTTTATGCTAAAATGTCTGACAGGAAATATCACAACAATATAGGTAAATTAATCAATAGTAATGGTAAGATTATTAATGTTGCCTCTTTATTAGAGAAAGAAACTATTCTCCATTTTTCTGATCTGTTTTATACTGAGGAGAATTCTTGCACTTTTCCAACCATTTCTCCTAAATATGTTCTACACTCTAACAGTGAGGAAATCCTTCTTGCCCCTATTTGTCTTGAAGACATAAAAAAATTGTTTTTTCTGCCAAAGATGATAAAAGCCCTGGACCTGATGGGTTTGGGGCTAAAATTTATAAAACTCACTGGGAGGATATAAAAAACATGTTACTTGAGACTGTCAAAGAATTTTTCATAACTGGTAGGCTATTAAAAAACATAAATCATACTTTTATAACTCTTGTTCCTAAAACTAAAAATCCTTCCAGTTTGGGAGAATACAGACCTATTGCTTGCTGCAATTTCTTTTACAAAATTATAGCCTCTATTCTTAGTAGCAGAATTAAATGTTTTTTAAAATTTCTCATTTCAAAAAACCAATGTGCATTAATTCCAAACAGGCTTATTGTTGAAAATACTCTTTTATCTCATGAACTTTTGAGGAATTTTAACCAGGCTGGTAAAAATAAAATGTGTCTCAAAATTGACCTACACAAAGCATTTGACAAAATAAACAGAAACTTTATTATTCACATGATGGGTCAACTAGGCTTCAATGAAAAATTCTGCAACTTAGTTAAGGAATGTATCTGTAATGTATCTTATTCCATTCTTATTGATGGATCTCGTTGTGGATTCATACACAGCAATAGGGGAATTAGACAAGGAGATCCTTTATCCCATTATTTATTTACAATTGTTATGGAATATTTTACTTTACAAATGGAAATGGAACTGATGTGTAAAAACATAAAACCAATTAACTCAATTATTCCTTGTATCTCTCATCTATTATATGCTGATGATTTACTAATATTTCTAAATGCAGATACTCTCTCTACAATTACCATTAGAAATTTTTTTGACAACCTCAGAAATCAAGCTGGTCTTCAAATTAATGAAAATAAAAGAAAAATCTTTTTCAGAAAAGATTGTAGGAACAAGATGGAAATCCTCAACATTCTAAAATTCCAACAGAGTAAACTCCCTATCAGATATCTATGTCTACCCCTCAGTAATAATCAGGTCAAGGTAAGAGACTGTGCCAAACTATATCAAACCATTCAAAATAAAATTAACAACTGATCAAGAAAAATGTTATCTATAGCAGGAAGAGCAGAGCTTGTTCATAAAGTCATTACTGCAGTCATCATGTACTGGGTGCAATCTCATAGCATACCAGCAAAAACATTAGAGAAAATTGAAAAACTTTGTGCCAACTTCATTTGGAATGGAAAACTCTATAAAATATCTTGGAACACCATAACAAAAACCAAAGGAGCTGGGGGATTGGGAATCAGAAATTTTTCAGACATTCGTGAAGCATGCAAATTCAAACTTTTCTGTAAATTCATAGAAGGCAAAACATTATGGGCTGAATGGATGAGAGCCAAATATGTCAAAAACAAAAATTTCTGGTCCATGCCCATCAAAAGCCATTATTCTTACGTTTGGAAAAATATTCTTAATTGTAGAGAAATTGGAGCCAAGCTTATAGAGCGAAAATTTAAAGATGGTAAATGCACTATCCTATGGTTTGACCCTTGGATTAATGGAAAACCTCTTATCAACTTATTAGGCTGGAACAACCTCTATTACTTTGGAAAAGTTAATGCTTCTGTTGACAATATCATTCAAAATTCTACTTGGAATACTCAAGCATTTCCTGCAACTACCATCGTAAATTCTTCAATTAATAAAATTGAAATTGATCCAAATACAGATGAAGATGCTTGGTGCTGAAAATTATCTATAAAAGGCAGATTTTTTTTTAAAAACACTTGGGACTTTTTAAAAGGAGGGGAAATGGAAGTTGATTAGCATAAATCAGTTTGGAATTCAGCCAACTGTCCAAAAATGGCTTTCTGCACTTATTTTGCATTATTAAATCGTCTGCCAGCTAGAGAAAGATGTGGAAAATGGAACAAAAACTCTAAAAATATCAATTGCCTATTTTGCAAAACCGAAATTGAAAACACTGAACATCTCTTTTTTGACCGTCCCTACTCTAGACATGTTTGGTTCATAGCCAAAATTAAGCTTAACATAAATCAAAATCTAGCTCTCCAAAACATTAAAGACAGCATTCAATATTTTCAGAAAGCATACAAAGGCAAGAAAGCAGATTTCAACAAAGCTATTGTAGTTCTTACTACAGTTATCTGCTTTATTTGGAAAGAAAGAAATAACAGACTTCATAACAAAGTTGAAACAGACAGTATACAACTTTGGAAAACTATTGAAATTGAATTCAACATCATTCTTCGTAAATTCATCAGAAACTGCAACAAATCTCATAATATCGTAGAAGAAGGCAATTACGAGAACTTAGTTGAAGAATACTTACAAAAGAAGAATTTTAATAAAAATTCTCAATATCCTGCTATTTACGGTAATATAGTGGAGAAGTCAACAAAATTCACAAATCACAGTTCCTCAGTTGAAGGTTGTCGCCCCGTATTGCATACCAGAAATAATTCCTGCAAGGGAAGTAATCATAACTTCAATCTTTATTCTAATTTTGAAAGTTTTTTAAATAAAAATTTACACTCTTCTTTACCTGATATGCATAGGGAGAGCCGTCCAATCAATTCTGAGCCTCTGCTTCCTTATGACTGCCAACTGCAAAACAACATTGTTATATCCAATGCTACTATTTCTAGAGATAAGGCCATTAATAATTTCAAGCACTTGTCTTATAAGGCTCATTTCAATGTCGCTAGCAAGGCTACAGCGGATAACCTATCAAGTAACCAGATCTCAACCTGTCAAGGAAGTATCAAGGCATTTAATTCTGATAATGTTAAGATTAGTAAAGGATTTTGCACTAACGAAAATGTTTTTCTACCAGATTATAGCAAGAGGAGCCGCTGTATTACTGAGGCTAACAACAACTTTCTTCTGCCCATTAACGAGCAAAGATTAGGGAACTCTCACTACATCAGCAAGCTAAATAAACAGATTTATCACTTATCTGTTTGGGATAAAGGAGAGAACAACGACTCTTGTCCTGATGCTTGCTCTAATTTTTTAAGGTCAGATCTAAAAGAGGTGTAAGGACCCGATTCTTCGACTTCCGAAAACTGACATCAATACGTCCACTGTATCAACTGTCGAGCAATCGAATGTTGGAAAACCGAACACTTAGGGTTTTAGGAAAAGAAAAAGACAGAAGAAGAGAGAAAAAGATAGAAAATAGAGAGAAAAGAAAATATGACGAAAAGAAAACAACAGAACAATATCAGAATCTCACAATCACAGCGGAACAACATATAATAAATAAATAAATAATCTTTAAACCAAGAACTATATCAGTTATTACATTACATCATATCATCAGAGTGTATAACAACAAACAACAACAAACAGCGGAAAAGAAATACTATATACTAATAATACGCCATGCCATCCAACTTGCCTCCAGCAACTCCTGAATTCCAGAATATCCTGATAAACCTTAACTCTTGACTGCCCGTGTGGAAATTGGTGGGCACCCAGAGTTTAGGAAGGAAAGCAATAAACTCCGAGTCAGTCATGTGACTAGTGTGAGAACTCAAAACAGTTTATTTATCTTTAAAATAAAAAAAGAGGAATATTTTTAAAGTTAATTCGCAATGCTTTTAAAAATGAGACTACCATAAGGCCTCCCGCACAAACACATGCAAACGCATAATCGGAGGAGATTTCTCCTTATGATAGTCAAAGATGCTTGATACGCATTTAAAAAGGACATTTGATATTATTACTAGTGCATAGTGTAGGAAAAAATTCATTTCGAAAATAGAATATAAATCTTAGCCAGCATAGACATTTCGAACTATGCCTACTATAGCTACCATCTAAACAGTGGTGACCACCATAAGTAAATGGCAGGTTCTACAACTAAAACCGTACAGGGTTTCGTATTGGGAATTGGATTTCCAACGAATGGTCAGGCCAAGGAACTTTCCATTACCACATGAGAACGTCTCTGGAAGGACGTCCCCGAGAACCAAACCGGATCTCTGCCAACACAAGGCCGGGTTACCCCTAACTGGGTAACTACTGACACGAGTATGTCATCCCCCGGTCCTTTGGGACCTTTAACCGAGCGCTCGTCACCATCATCACACAATCATAAATAAAGTGTTTCAACATGAGTAAGTATTTGGGCTCCATACCATGATACCACCCTTTTCTAGAAGGAAATGCACATACCCTAAAGGGAGCTACCCCTCATAACCTTGCCGCATCTTTCCTGTTTTGACCATTCCGGGGTGTGAGGCTCGACGAAGTCTCTTCCACAAAAACACGCTTTATACAAAGTCATGCTTTGGGTCAACAAATGATCATAGAAATGATCACCAAGATAGACGATCAAAAAAATGATCCTATCACAAATGATCAACACAATGATCATTTCACAGCAACACTCAACATGTCACATTACCAAAATGGGAATATATCGCTGATAACCTTCAACTACATAACCTCTGAGCTCGTACGTCTCAGAGAAGGGTGTTAAGCTAAGAGAATAAATTCTCCGCCACCAACAGAAATATATTTGAAAGAAATCGGCTTTATATCTCAATTTGTAATGTCAGACATACAATCCATACAAGTCTGTTCCGGGCTCGAACAGAACCGAAGGCACTTACAAAGAAGTCCTTGCAATCCGAATATTCACTAATCACGACCGGACTTTCCATCACATATGGAGTCTCTATACCGGGGATCATTCGATGCAAAGACATTCGACGAGTTGTCCTTTCGCTTTCAAAAATATCCGGTCTTCAACACCGGTCATCAATGCTATCCATTACGTCGTATCACTATTCGGAATGGGTAATCCGAATAACGAGCGCAATAATTTAAAAATAAGTGTAGCATTCAAATTCAGCAAATCCCAACAAATACCTATTCAAAGGTAAATATTGATAGTCGGTTATTGAACTATCAATGGATATGCACAACATCACCAGATTCCAAATAATTTTCCAAATTATTTATTTCCCAAAAATATCTTTACAATATAAGTAATTCCAATATTTCAAAAATAAATCAATATTTATTTTTAAACAAATTCCACTTCCTTTTATAAATTCCTTAGTGAATTTATATTCTAAAATATCTATGCATATACGATTTCAATTATTCATTTCAATTTATCTTTAAAAAGATAAATTCTCAACATATTCACTTTATATTGGAAAACATTTCCATACTTATTTAATAAGTAATTCACATTCTTTTTATTTTCTACACTTGGAAAATATTCAATATACTTTAATCGAAATTAAGTATATATTTCATTCTTTAAGGAAATCATTCTCTTAAACATATTTATTTGGGCCAAAATGAATGTTACGTAAAACATCGTTACGACAACCCAAAATCACTAGTATAAGGATTCGAAATTAAAATAGATATATAAATCCCAATACTATACAAAACATTTCCTTTCGGAAATCATTTACTATAACAACAGTGTTATAGTCCACCATTTCCTTCTATTTCTCGAAAACGTCTATTTCAACAATGAATGTTGAAATCTATGGTTTCGAATGTCAACATATTTTAAAACATCGTTAGATCGTTTTAATTCAATTTAAAACATCACATCCAAAACATTTTCTTTAACATATTATTCACTATTCAAAAACGTGAATATACTTGTTACCAAATTTCATCATTTCTATACATTTTATTTTAAAGGATTATTCACCGTCTAAAACGTGAATATAACTCCATAAATAAGTTATAAAAAATTACTTATCAAAATAATTCGTTTGCGGATTTATAAAACAACGTTTATAAATTCCTTTATTACCCTATATTCAATTCATAACTCAATTATATACCAAAGGTTCATATTATAATTTAAATACTTATAATTTATTCGTTTGCAAAAATCGTTCCTTTGAACTTCATAATTATAAATCTTATAACTTATAAGATTCATTAATTTACCCAAACCTATTCCTTTAATAACCTTATAAATTTTATAAACCTACTGCTTATAAAATTCCATTTATAACTTCACCGTTTATAATTTTATAAGTTTCATTCATTTATGAAATTCATTCTAACACTTATAAAACTCGTTTTATAATTCAAATATTTTAATTTATAAATATCAATTTATAAATCTTTTATATAAATCAATTTATATTATTATTCTTTTAAACCATCTTTAATTCCCCTTTATAATTTCACCATTTTGATTTATAAAATAATTAAATTTCATAAATCCTATATTTCAACTTTTTATAATAAATTCAGAAATCCCAATTTAAGCTATTTTATAAAATCATTAACCTTATATTTTCAATAATCAACTTTTAACTATTTTTCTCAAAAATCATAATTTTTATAACATAAAAATTATAACGTTTATTTATTTAAAGTGAATCAATTTAAAATTATAGTATATTTTCAAAAATCACTTTAAAAATCATTTTAAAATTCCAAAATTGGTCTAATGATGCCACACAACAAATAGTCAATCACGACTACAACGACATCATATATCGTATATGATAATCAACGAATATCAAAATATCCATAATCAATTAAATACTGTTGAGGAATCCAGTTGGATCCCTCCAACCTGTTTTCCTGCATCCAAAGATGTTAGCACAATACCAATTCCGTTCTAGTACGAAATTATCGCGATATATGGGATTTAAAATATTATCCGCTTAATAGACGGCGCAATAGGGTCTCATCCGCTATACAATGCGGGAAATCAATAACTGCAATATATACATATGCCAATATATATATATATATTGCTATTATATATAATACCAATTTCACTGTTTATGAAATATTCACGGTATATGTTTTTAATAAATAACATCCGCTTACTAACGGCGCATAATGTCTATTTTAACAATCAATAGATAACAATCATCATTCAAACATGAATTCAGGTATTTTAAATCTAACTATTTAAAATAAAATCGAAACTGATTCGATTGAGTGAGAAGTTCTCACCTTGATTTCAATTTCGTTTTAGCGATTTATTTCGAATAAAATTAAACGGACGTTTAATTTTACCCGAAATTCTCACTAACTCCAAGCAACTCCAATCCAATTCCATAGCATAGTGCTCGTCCATGCGATTCCAACGCAACTGGTTTCGCGCGTTTTCGACCTCGTATTAAAAAGTTACGCATTTTCAAAGTTTATACTAATTTTTAATAACTAATTTACAACATCTACTTTAATTTTTTTAACCTAGGCCATAGGATCTTCCCCTTGCAACATCACAGCCGTGCGTCTTCATCTTCCCCCCCATGCGAACTCCCCAGGATGACACATGAATCCACCCTCAATAATTAGGGTTTAATGTTGCCACTTCCTCGCTCGATTCAAATTCGATCAGGTGACGCCATTAGAAAGCTCGTCCTTCACTCCACCACCGCCCAGAAGCTTGCGAAGCTCGGCCCTCAATTTATGTGGGAATTCGTTCCCAAAACGCACACGAACGCGGCCCATTTGAGGATGATCCGTAGCTCTAATTGCGATCTCCACCGTTGGATATACTCGTCTCTCCACCCTCTACGTTCTTGTAGTTGAAGACTTTGGCTAAATATTTACGGATTGGAAGATAATTGGAGGAGAAGATGGGTGATTTTCGGCCATAGGTGAAAGGGGTGGCGGCTCCTGAAGAATTAGGGTTAGGTTAAATAAATTTGTGAATAAAGGCCCTATTTATAGAAGTTTGAACGACACTATTCATTCCGGAATTTTCGAACTCCGATTTACGCACAGTGATCAACGTTTCTAGAGTTTACCCTGCGTTCCGGACACAATGGAACAGGTTTCGGAAGCTAATTCGGTCATCTGTGCGAGTTATGGCAATAAACGTTCAATTTAAATTAAACCGATTTAAACGATTTTCTAAGCGTTTTAGCTTGCACCGGACAACCGCTAAATCCGATTGACACGAAATTTGAAACCTTACAATAATATCACATTACGGATCCGATGAAACTAGTTTCGTCGAAATCCGAGACTTTTTGAAAAATGACTATTTTAACTCGCCAAATTAATATTAAAAACAATTTCGATGCGTTTCGAGCTGCCACGATCAAACGATAACTCGGATTGCTACGAAAATTGAAATCCGATAATAAAAAACTATTACGGATCCAATGGAACTGGTTTCGTCCAATTCTGAGACTGTTCAAAAATTGGCTAATTTCACTAGTCGATTAAATATTAAAATATTCAATTTTCACAAATTAACTTTTAATTCGATTTTAAAAGTTCTAAAATATCGTTCTAACTCCAATATGATATAATAAAATTTTACAAATCATTTTCAATCATATTTAACCCAAATTTCAATTATTTCTGTATTTTCACATATTAAATTATCGATTTATTTATTCAATTAAATCCAATTATTCAAAATTAAATTTATTCGACTTGTAAATTTCATTTATTAATATTTAAAATTAATTAAATATTCAAATTTTAATTAATATAAATTCTGGGTCGTTACATACTTCCCTCCTTAAAAGAATTTCGTCCTCGAAATTACTAAGTAAGAAAAGTTACAGAATCTATTAACTTTCCCATAAATCCATAGTTTAACTTCTTACAATAACTTTACTAAGTTTTCAAATCATACTTAGTTATCTTTTCAAAACAACTACTGTTGTTTAACTTTCAACTCCAAATCAAAGTTAAAGTTTTCAAAACTTTTCAATTTTTTCTCAAAATTTTCTAACGCCTTAAATTTTCGGAAAAATTCGCCATAGTCTCCTTTGCGCGGCTCGATCCGAAAAAAATGAAAGTATATATATCACAAATATACATCTCATCAAGTAATGAGGCATCCCGAATGGAGAAAAGTGTAAAAGTACGATATGTAATCCGAGATATGTACCTTATATTTTATTAGTGAGCATATACGGCTAAATATAGCGCGAAAGCGAGCTCCAAATGTGAAGCAAACGCGATCTGCACCTACTAATCACTCAATAAACAACATGAGAAACATATATATAGACAATAGTATCGATATACATCATATAGCAACATAATAACTATATATGCCAACATAGCAAATGTAGTAAAAGCAATATATTCAGCCATCAACCAACTATCATCCATAACCAAATCAATATTCATTCATATTCTCATTCATATTCATTGAGATGGTTTTCAATTTAATCACATTTGATTCATTTAACATTGGATGTTTTTACTAACATTCATTTTCAATTACTTTATATTCACTAATTCATATTCAAGTTGGTTCACTTCCAAATCAAATTCAATCCTATATAAGATTCATTTAACTTCCAATTGAATTTCAATTACTTTAGCTTCCAATTTCATTAATTCAATTTCATTAACACTTAATGAATTATATACAACCAACTAACAACCATATAACAACCAACATATATTAATTACAACCAAATTTATTTGCTTATATTCATTCAATTTGGTTTAACACCATCACTTTCAACTGGTTTAATTAAATTGATTTTCATTCAATCTTTCAACTTCCAATAACATTAGATTTTAATGAATTAACATCTACATTCGTTATTTCATATCAATTATTCACATTCAATTGATTAACATTCAATCCATTAATTCAATTCAATTACAAAAGTTGAATTTCATTTATATAACTCAAGTTCACATTTATCACTTAACTTTATTAATTTACTTTGATACCAATATCAACTTCATTCAACATCTCTTAAGTTATATTCCATTTAAATAAACATCACTTGTTTTTACTTAACTTAAATTCCTACTTATAAATCAATTCAGGTTCCAAATTCTAAGTAAATTTCCATTTAACTTTAAATTCATTTTTTTTATTTACAACTCATATTCATAAATATTTTCATATAGTTTCACTTCTTATATATATAAGTTTATTTCACAATTGTAAATCACATTAATTATAATTCAATTCATATAATTCATTTTACTTGTATAATTATTCTTTAATTTAGATTATTCAAACAACTTAACAATCAACTTATATACACTTTAATAATTCTGAAAAATTATTTCTTTATATATAAAATATAATCAAGTAAAATTATTCCATTTTCCCAATTTAAAACAATACTGTGTCGAATTGTTCTATTCAAATGTTTATAAACCCCTTCAGCATAGTTTTCGAGACCGTGCTGACGAAGGTTCATATGCCACTCAACAAACCAATCATCACAATATAAAACAATTTTATATATTCACTAACAAATACGCTCTCATAGCTATTATTACACTCAAACTCATTCTAGAGTACTACTGACTCTATCTCTAATGAGTAATACCCAACAGAGCCATGGTTGTCGCTTAACCATATGCTCTGATACCACTTTGTAAGGACCCGATTCTTCGACTTCCGAAAACTGACATCAATACGTTCACTGTATCAACTGCCGAGCAATCGAATGCCGGAAAACCGAACACTTAGGGTTTTAAGGAAAGAAAAAGACAGAAGAAGAGAGAAGAAGATAGAAAATAGAGAGAAAAGAAAATAGGACGGAAAGAAAACAACAGAACAATATCAGAATCTCACAGTCACAGCGGAACAACATATAATAAATAAATAAATAATCTTTAAACCAAGAACTATATCAGTTATTACATTACATCATATCATAAGAGTGTACAACAACAAACAACAACAAACAGCGGAAAAGAAATACTATATACTAATAATACACCATGCCATCCAGCTTGCCTCCAGCAACTCCTGAATTCCAGAATATCCTGATAAACCTTAACTCTTGACTGCCCGTGTGGAAATTGGTGGGCACCCAGAGTTTAGGAAGGAAAGCAATAAACTCCGAGTCAGTCATGTGACTGGTGTGAGAACTCAAAACAGTTTATTTATCTTTAAAATCAAAATAGAGGAATATTTTTAAAGTTAATTCGCAATGCTTTTAAAAATGAGATTACCATAAGGCCTCCCGCACACACACACATGCAAATGCAGAATCGGAGGAGATTTCTCCTTATGATAGTCAAAGATGCTTGATACACATTTAAAAAGAACATTTGATATTATTACTAGTGCATAGTGTAGGAAAAAATTCATTTCGAAAATAGAATATAAATCTTAGCCAGCATAGACATTTCGAACTATGCCTACTATAGCTACCATCTAAACAGTGGTGACCACCATAAGTAAATGGCAGGTTCTACAACTAAAACCGTACAGGGTTTCGTATTGGGAATTGGATTTCCAACGAATGGTCAGGCCAAGGAACTTCCCATTGCCACATGAGAACGCCTCTGGAAGGACGTTCCCGAGAACCAAACCGGATCTCTGCCAACACAAGGCCGGGTTACCCCTAACTGGGTAACTACTGACACGAGTATGTCATTCCCCGGTCCTTTGGGACCTTTAACCGAGCGCTCGTCACCATCATCACACAATCATAAATAAAGTGTTTCAACATGAGTAAGTATGTGGGCTCCATACCATGATACCACCCATTTCCAGAAGGAAATGCACATACCCTAAAGGGAGCTACCCCTCATAACCTTGCCGCATCTTTCCTGTTTTGACCATTCCGGGGTGTGAGGCTCGACGAAGTCTCGTCCACAAAAACACGCTTTATACAAAGTCATGCTTTGAGTCAACAAATGATCATAGAAATGATCACCAAGATAGACGATCAAACAAATGATCCTATCACAAATGATCAACACAATGATCATTTCACAGCAACACTCAGCATGTCACATTACCAAATTGGGAATATATCGCTGATAACCTTCAACTACATAACCTCTGAGCTCGTACGTCTCAGAGAAGGGTGTTAAGCTAAGAGAATAAATTCTCCGCCACCAACAGAAATATATTTGAAAGAAATCGGCTTTATATCTCAATTTGTAATGTCAGACATACAATCCATACAAGTCTGTTATGGGCTCGAACAGAACCGAAGGCACTTACAAAGAAGTCCTTGCAATCCGGATATTCACTAATCACGACCGGACTTCCCATCACATATGGAGTCTCTATAACGGGGACCATTCGATGCAAAGACATTCGACGAGTTGTCCTTTCGCTTTCAAAAATATCCGGTCTTCAACACCGGTCATCAATGCTATCCATTACGTCGTATCACTATTCGGAATGGGTAATCCGAATAACGAGCGCAATAATTTAAAAATAAGTGTAGCATTCAAATTCAGCAAATCCCAACAAATACCTATTCAAAGGTAAATATTGATAGTCGGTTATTGAACTATCAATGGATATGCACAACATCACCAGATTCCAAATAATTTTCCAAATTATTTATTTCCCAAAAATATCTTTACAAGATAAGTAATTCCAATATTTCAAAAATAAATTAATATTTATTTTTAAACAAATTCCACTTCCTTTTATAAATTCCTTAGTGAATTTATATTCTAAAATATCTATGCATATACGATTTCAATTATTCATTTCAATTTATCTTCAAAAAGATAAATTCTCAACATATTCACTTTATATTGGAAAACATTTCCATACTTATTTAATAAGTAATTCACATTCTTTTTATTTTCTACACTTGGAAAATATTCAATATACTTTAATCGAAATTAAGTATATATTTCATTCTTTAAGGAAATCATTCTCTTAAACATATTTATTTGGGCCAAAACGAATGTTACGTAAAACATCGTTATGACAACCCAAAATCACTAGTATAGGGATTCGAAATTAAAATAGATATATAAATCCCAATACTATACAAAACATTTCCTTTCGGAAATCATTTACTATAACAACAGTGTTATAGTCCACCATTTCCTTCTATTTCTCGAAAACGTCTATTTCAACAATGAATGTTGAAATCTATGGTTTCGAATGTCAACATATTTTAAAACATCATTAGATCGTTTTAATTCAATTTAAAACATCACATCCAAAACATTTTCTTTAACATATTATTCACTATTCAAAAACGTGAATATACTTGTTAACAAATTTCATCATTTCTATACATTTTATTTTAAAGGATTATTCACCGTCTAAAACGTGAATATAACTCCATAAATAAGTTATAAAAAATTACTTATCAAAATAATTCGTTTGCGGATTTATAAAACAACGTTTATAAATTCCTTTATTACCCTATATTCAATTCATAACTCAATTATATACCAAAGGTTCATATTATAATTTAAATACTTATAATTTATTCGTTTGCAAAAATCGTTCCTTTGAACTTCATAATTATAAATCTTATAACTTATAAGATTCATTAATTTACCCAAACCTATTCCTTTAATAACCTTATAAATTTTATAAACCTACTGCTTATAAAATTCCATTTATAACTTCACCGTTTATAATTTTATAAGTTTCATTCATTTATGAAATTCATTCTAACACTTATAAAACTCGTTTTATAATTCAAATATTTTAATTTATAAATATCAATTTATAAATCTTTTATATAAATCAATTTATATTATTATTCTTTTAAACCATCTTTAATTCCCCTTTATAATTTCACCATTTTGATTTATAAAATAATTAAATTTCATAAATCCTATATTTCAACTTTTTATAATAAATTCAGAAATCCAATTTAAGCTATTTTATAAAATCATTAACCTCATATTTTCAATAATCAACTTTTAACTATTTTTCTCAAAAATCATAATTTTTATAACATAAAAATTATAACGTTTATTTATTTAAAGTGAATCAATTTAAAATTATAGTATATTTTCAAAAATCACTTTAAAAATCATTTTAAAATTCCAAATTTGGTCTAATGATGCTACACACTAAATAGTCAATCACGACTACAACGACATCATATATCGTATATGATAATCAACGAATATCAAAATATCCATAATCAATTAAATACTGTTGAGGAATCCAGTTGGATCCCTCCAACCTGTTTTCCTGCATCCAAAGATGTTAGCACAATACCAATTCCGTTCCAGTACGAAATTATCGCGGTATATGGGATTTAAAATATTATCCGCTTAATAGACGGCGCAATAGGGTCTCATCCGCTATACAATGCGGGAAATCAATAACTGCAATATATACATATGCCAATATATATATATATATATATATATATATATATTGCTATTATATATAATACCAATTTCACTGTTTATGAAATATTCGCGGTATATTTTTTGATAAATAACATCCGCTTACTAACGGCGCATAATGTCTATTTTAACAATCAATAGATAACAATCATCATTCAAACATGAATTCAGGTATTTTAAATCTAACTATTTGAAATAAAATTGAAACTGATTCGATTGAGTGAGAAGTTCTCACCTTGATTTCAATTTCGTTTTAGCGATTTATTTTGAATAAAATTAAACGGACGTTTAATTTTACCCGAAATTCTCACTAACTCCAAACGACTCCAATCCAATTCCATAGCATAGTGCTCGTCCATACGATTCCAACGCAACTGGTTCGCGCGTTTTCGACCTCGTATGAAAAAGTTATGCATTTTCAAAGTTTATACTAATTTTTAATAACTAATCTACAACATTTACTTTAATTTTTTTAACCTACGCCATAGGATCTTCCCCCTGCAACATCACAGCCGTGCGTCTTCATCTCCCCCCCCCCCCCACGCGAACTCCCCAGGCCGACACATGAACCCACCCTCAATAATTAGGGTTTAATGTTGCAACTTCCTCGCTCGATTAAAATTCGATCAGGTGACGCCATTAGAAAGCTCGTCCCTCACTCCACCACCGCCCAGAGGCTTGCGAAGCTCGGCCCTCAATTTACGTGGGAATTCATGCCCAAAACGCACACGAACGCGGCCCATTTGAGGATGATCCGTAGCTCCAATTGCGATCTCCACCATTGGATATACTCGTCTCTCCACCCTCTACGTTCTTGTAGTTGAAGACTTTGGCTAAATATTTACGGATTGGAAGATAATTGGAGGAGAAGATGGGTGATTTTTGGCCATAGGTGAAAGGGGTAGCGGCTCCTGAAGAATTAGGGTTAGGTTAAATAAATTTGTGAATAAAGGCCCTATTTATAGAAGTTTGAACGACACTATTTATTCCGGAATTTTCGAACTCCGATTTACGCGCGGTGACCTGCGTTCCTAGGGTTTACCCCGCTTTCCGGACACAATGGAATAGGTTTCGGAAGCAATTCGGTCATCTGTGCG
Source organism: Allium cepa (assembly GCA_030765085.1). NCBI lineage: Eukaryota > Viridiplantae > Streptophyta > Magnoliopsida > Asparagales > Amaryllidaceae > Allium > Allium cepa. The sequence goes on along the minus strand of CM060945.1, from coordinate 125,691,222 downwards.
AGTTATGGCAATAAACGTTCAATTTAAATTAAACCGATTTAAACGGATTTCTAAGCGTTTTAGCTTGCACCGGACAACCGGTAAATCCGATTGACACGAAATTTGAAACCTTACAATAATATCACATTACGGATCCGATGAAACTAGTTTCGTCGAAATCCGAGACTTTTTGAAAAATGACTATTTTAACTCGCCAAATTAATATTAAAAACAATTTCGATGCGTTTCGAGCTGCCACGATAAAACGATAACTCCGATTGCTACGAAAATTGAAATCTGATAATAAAAAACTATTACAGATCCAATGGAACTGGTTTCGGCCAATTCTGAGGCTGTTCAAAAATTGGCTAATTTCACTAGTCGATTAAATATTAAAATATTCAATTTTCACAAATTAACTTTTAATTCGATTTTAAAAGTTCTAAAATATCGTTCTAACTCCAATATGATATAATAAAATTTTACAAATCATTTTCAATCATATTTATCCCAAATTTCAATTATTTCCGTATTTTCACATATTAAATTATCGATTTAATTATTCAATTAAATCCAATTATTCAAAATAAAATTTATTCGACTTGTAAATTTCATTTATTAATATTTAAAATTAATTAAATATTCAAATTTTAATTAATATAAATTCTGGGTCGTTACAAGAGGCGTCTGCTTCGATTCTCTTCCCTTCTACATATCTGAAGTTTGGGGGCAATAATGACAACAAGGAGGATAACTACAAGGATACTATGACTGAAACAACTCGCCAAAGTCATTTTTGCCTAGATCCTGAAATCTCCAGACTTCGCGATAAAGAAATTAAGGAGTGGAGACCTCCTTAAGCCCTTGTTCTGGCTTAAGCGAGTTTTTTTCGAGATATAAGCAGAGTTTCCTCCATTCATGATGCTCTTTTTATCTCGTGAGCTTTTGGAGGCGCTGTTATGTTATTTGTTTTCTAGGGTTTGAGGTTGCGTTTGTATTATTTGGTTTCGGGTCTTATGAGGTTTATCCATTTTTTTTTCTGTAACCTTGTGGGCTTGGCCCATTTATCTATTTTAAAAAAAGCCCAATATCTACCCAAACCCAAAATGTAAACTTGCTCATTTTGATCGTTCCGTCCCTGCCAGATTGGATTTTCCTAGCCGAAAGATTCTTTTCCTACCATTGAACACTAGATGAATAACACATCGATTTAGCGAGCTTCTATATAGCCGGACAAGCCCTCACTTGGTTCCAATGGATGTTTCAAAACCATCAACTCACCTTATGGAGAGCCCTAACCCATGCCATTGAACAACGATTTAGCCCTTCTTCCTTCCTTAACCCACAAGCAACTTTATTCAAACTCTGCCAATCATCAGCCATAGACGACTACCAATCACAATTTGAAACCTTAAGCAACCGTATCAACAATCTACCGGTCGAAGGCCCCCTAAATTGTTTCTTTTTCTATCTTATAACCAACATCAAAAATGAACTAACTATACTCCGACTTCATACACTTGCCGACACCATCGGCCTTGCCAAATTAATTGAAAGCAAAATCATTGATAACAAACAATTTCTCAACCGAACCAATTATTCCATAACCAACCAACCCCCTCCTTTCACTACCACCGATTCCACTGCTTACACAACACAAACCCCAACTATACAATAAGAAAACCCACGTCAGCGGAAATGGAAAAAAGGCAAGCTCATGACCTTTGCTTCACATGCAAAGAGAGATACTTTCCAGGACACAAGTGTTAACTGCCCCAAATTTTGTTCTTACTTCCAGAAGACACGGGTCAATCTTCAGTGTCCTCCAAGACGATGAGCCAGACCACCAAATGACTGAATCCAAAATCTCTTTTCAAGCCTTATTGCATCTACACACCCAAAGTCGATCCGGTTGGCAGTAGTAATTAACAACCAATCAGTCGTTATTTTGGTGGATACAGGCAGTACGCACAATTATACACACCCAAGAGTCGCAAAATTCTTCAATTTCCAATCGACGCAGTTACAAGCTCCTGGGCGGTCGGTAATGTTGAGAAATTACAATGTCATGGAATTTGCATGAAGGTAAAAGCAATGATTAATAACTTGTAGTGCTACATTCTTCAATTTAACCCCTCTTCATTTAAGCCGGTTAGCTTAATTAGAGGCTGTATGTTACTAGTACCTTATTTTATTCTACCCAATTTATTGTCTCTCCACCTCTGAAAATGCTAAATCCTACCCTTGACAATCTCTTTCTGATATGATCTTTGCTCTTTTGATATTGAGATCTGGTGTGTGTCATGATGGAATGAACAATGATGTGTTTAGATGCAGGAATGATCAGAGTGCAGTGATGATATAACAGAAATAAGAAGGAGAAGATGACACTGGGAATTAGAATCAATAGAAGAAGGTGGTGAAGGAATTCAGTTACTGAATAATAGAATGAACATGAACAGCAGTAAGAACAATTGTTGGAGTACGAAACTTGTTATTTTTATTATATTTCTCTCTTCTTTATTACATGGCTTTCATTTTCTATTTATAATGCTAATCAAGTAGACTATTTCAAACTAGTCGTTACAGTAGTTTTGGCTAACACACATAATCATTTTTTTTAATTTAAATTGCTGCACTTGCAAATTACAAAAGATAGTTTGTCAAGAAAATAAGCTGTGCATGTGTGCACGTGCACGACATGCACAACCTTTAATTCAGCTTGCTCTTCGTTATTTCATGCTTCAGTCAGTATAAACTTGCATCTTTATCCCCTCCTGTTCCTTCAGCATCAGTTCCTTTGGTTCCAGCTAACCGAGGTGTATGAGGAGGCTTCTTTTCACAAGTGTTTGATGAAATGTCATCTTTAATTGAGGGCCCATTAAGTATTTGTTGAATTGTCTAAGCATAACACTTTCTCTCGCAACATTATCTCTCTAAAAACATCGCCGCTCCATATCGTCGCTCCGTCTTGCCGCCGTCATCGCAGCACACTCGCCTCCATCATCGCAGCGCTCTTGTCCCGTCATCGCGGCTTTATGGCTCCTAGAAAGATCGTCATCATGAAGAATTCAATTTATGTTGCTATATTTTGTGTATGTTGCTATATGATTTTTATGTTCAATACGTTGCTATATGATTTCTTGTGTTCAATTCATATATGTTGCTATATGGTTTCTCCTTTTTACTCCATTCGGTAGTATACAACAAGAAAAGCCAAAGAGTGAAGCGTTGACTAACTAAGAACAGTGGTTAAGAATGGAATTGATAACCGAACTGTATGGAAAAGAACTATCGCTCGATGTATCTGGACCGTTTAAAAACTGAGAACAAAAAACTATCTTTCCGCCTTTGCTGATCGATGGTGCAGTAGATTAAAGTTACGACATATAACTACTGTTCGGTGTAACCAGACCATTTAAAAAAAAGTCTATTCTTTATATTACTTAGAGTTGGTCAGTAGACGACTGCCGATCAGCTGATAACTACAGAATGGTTCTAGGTAATATAAAGTGCGGATTTCATTTATTTTCTTTTATAGTAAATTTTAGTCCATGTTGGAATGTATATAACCTGATTCTTAATAATAGGCTAGTTTTATTATCACCCTTCCGTCTTCCTTTTACACCCCACTCACTCAAAAATAATCGTCAAACCTAGAGTAAATCTGTCGGACCGGACTGGGAGGAGGTGTGTTCAGTTTCTAACCTAAATGAAATCGATCTGGACTGTACGAGATTTATGCTCCCAAATTTTGATGTCCTAATTCATGTCCTAAATGAAATCGGACGGATAGGGACTCGAACGGGCATAGGCAAACATTGTTATTTACATTGAATTTTATGCTTTTTAATAGAGTATTTTTCTACTATATTATTTCTATTAGTATGTGTTGAAGTACCAACAAAACAGCTGTCATAAATATTTTGAAGAAAACGGTGGACACTCTAAATTATAAGAAGTTCGAACGAACAAGGATCGAACAGAACTTTTTCCCATATAGCTTTTGTTATCCTAATTCATGTCCTAGATGAAAATCGAATGGACTTGAAAGAACATTTTTTGGTCATAGACTCGAATAAACACCGGACACTCATACAAAATTAACAGCCCCGGTCAAATCTCACTTTTTCCCTTTCACTCCTTAATTCATTCCAAAAATTCATTCATATTTCTTAAACCATGTTCAACTACGACGTGGTTTGTTCTTGATCCATGCTCGGCCCAAACTAGTTTACTACACGAACCTTGTTCGACCCGAACTAGGTAATTATACGAATCTTACTCGGTTCGAATGAGGTTATTACACGAACCTAACTTGGACCGAGCGACGCTTTTACATAAACATTGCTTCGTTGGAGCATATGTATGTGATTATTCTTTTAAATGTGATTCATTATAGTTTGAAGATAGAGGCGATTTTGAAAATCTGAAAATTGATAAAGAAGTGGGGTGTGTAAGAAGAAAAGCAGGGTGTGAATAAAATCAACTTTAATAATAATATGTTTACAGTAGGTTTCAATTTACTTGACCTTTTAGGAGTTGATGCGGTATTTGGAGTATAATGGTTGGAAACTCTTTAGGCCCATTACAATTGATCACAAAAAAAATTACCATGTCCTTTTCTTTTAACAAAAGCCCATTACCCTCACGAGACTGAATAACCTAGAAAGCATATCCAAATTTTCTTTAAACCAACACAAAAGATTAAATACAACTTCATCCATTTGCTTATTTCTCCATATTGACTCCACCAAAAGCTCAAACTCCTCGGGCCAAGAAACATCCATAGAAATACATCTCAAAATCAACCAAATATTGGCTTAGTTCACATCATTATTTTCCACCTCCACAAGCCTTACTCCGCCCCAAGACATTGACCACATCATCAATTTCCAACCCATTTCCCAAACTATTAACGTCAGACCGTATCGTTATCCTCATTTTCAAAAAAAAAATGAAATCAAAAACCAAGTTAAAGAAATGCTCCAATTCAAACTAATCGTACTATCTACTAGCCATTTTCCTCTCCCACCATTCTCCTTGCTAAAGGAAAGATGGAATATGACATTTTTGTATGGACTATCGGGCCTTTTATTAAAATTAAAGATTGTTTTCTATTCCCCACCGTTTATGAATTACTAGATGAACTACGTAGACCAACTTATCTAAGTTGTATCTTTATAATGGCTATTTCCAAATTCGTGGACACCGTCTAGACATTCCTAGAACATCATTTCGAACGCATTATGGCCACTACATATTTTGGTAATGCCTTTTAGTTTGACAAATGTCCCCTCTACATTATAAGCCATTATGAATAATATTTTTTGTCTATACCACCGCAAATTCATTTTAGTATTTTTCGATAACACTTATTTTTAGTTGTTATAACACCCCGTAAAATGAACCATAAATAAATAAATTAAATGAATATGATAAGGGTTGTGTATGGAAATTTTATAAAAGTTGAAATCTAACCATGAAAGTTATTCCGTTGCGTTCGTGGTGAATTCTAATCCGTTTTATATATAATATGCTGAAAATGGAGCTTAAACAAAGAAGTTAGGAACATTTAAAGTTCTCATATTTAAATTAATTTAGTTTGAGTTCAAATTCAAATGGGAAATCAAATTTAGGATTTAGATTTTAAAAATTAATTTATGGGCTAAGCAAACATTTATTTAGCGCTTATGTTAAAAAGTTAACTAAGGAATAGAATAAAACGGCTACAAAATAAATAAACGTCCATAAATAAAAGGAGCGGTCGACCGATCGCCTAAGGGACGTCGGCCGCTTGGCAACGACAATTGCCAGTGGCTGCTGCGGTTTTAAGTTATGTTTTATTCGGTTGTGCGCTCTAGATTTACCCGTTTCCTACCTACTTCCATCTACGGTTCTGGCATGTTTCAACATCTATAAGTAGAACCCTATCACCTCCACTTTTATTCATATTATTTTGGAGGATACGATGAAACTCTGTCATTGCTATTTCTCTAATAAGTTTCAGAAACTACGTTGAGAATTTAGGTAAGAATTCAACTTGTTTCTTATTTTTATCTTCTTCCTCCAATCTATTCTTATCATATTCTTCTCCAATTATTCTGAATCTAATGAATATATGTACTTCTTCCCTATAGTGTGTGTGTATATCAAATGAGAGAGATTTCGAAACAAATCGGAAGGCTACAAATCCATTCGAGTAAAGCTAAGGCTAATTTGTGAGTGGAAACCTCAGTATTTCCTTTCAGCAATTGTTTAGTGTATTTCTATTTGGATTTGAATTTGCCTTAGGGATTTTGGAATTTTGAAAATATGATAGATAAAATCTCCCAAAATTCCTTTTTATTTCAATATGTCAATTATATGCTGAGGTTCCGAATTATTTACATTAATTTGATGGAATTTGTTTCGTTTATGCAATCCTTGATAATTTCATAGTCTATTCCACTTCTTCTTCTTCTTTAGGTTAAACCGTGTCCTTAAATAAAATAAAGGGATTGGATTACAAATGCTATTCATAGTTTACGCCACTTACTCTTATCTATTTCTTTGTAAAAAGAGGAGCTGAATAGAATATGGAATTTAAATTGCAATTCTTATTGTTTAAGATATTCCATTTAATTGGTGTAATAAATTGATTTTCTATTTTATTTACATTTCGGTTATTAAAGTTTTTGTTATAAATATTTATAGCCTGTTTGGGGATTAGAATTCCATGAAATCTTGGAAAATTGAAGAAAAAAGACTTGTAATTGGTTAAGGAATTGATATTTAACGCTGGTTTAAAGCGTAAAATCTGTGTGTTTAGAGCTTATTGGGTGCGAATATTGATTTATCTCTATTTATGTAATTATCATATAATTATGCATACATGATGTAGTTAATTAGGCATTTATTTACATTTATTTCGCCCATTTGGAAGGTAATTGATTTGAGGTGAAAATAAGAGGAAACTCTTATATAGCCTAATTATTATTTTAAGGCATAACAAGGAAAATTCCTTATAAACCCTTATTTATGGGATGGTGAGATGTGTGTGTGTGTGTGTGTGTATATGTGTGTGTATGTGTCTAGAGTAATTTTTTTATGGCTAAGTCATAGGGATGAGAGGTCAATAGAGTTACATGTTGGAGGTCTACCCTTCAAATTGAGGCTACCGGTAGTTGTGTACACTTTCATTGATGTGAGATATTCTTATAACAAATATTTGTAATGATGCGAGGTTAGTTCCAAAATTCTATAAGGGAATTAAGCCCAGCTAATCCGGTTATCAGTTGCTACGAATAGCGGACTAATATGAGACATCATTATGACATGAGCCATAAGACGAAGGACCTACTTCGGGGTTTGAGGTATTAAGTGGTTGGACTCACCTTTTTCCCTAAATGAAGTATTAAATTACCAAGGGGTTATGTTATATGGTACCTCTATAGAAGTCTGCTTTTGAAAATAGATCTTAAATGATAGGGTCTTCCTTATTTAAGGTCTTAAATGACCAGAGTCTGCCTATTTCCTACCTGCAAGTATTAAGTGGCCAATGAGATTTCATAAGATGTCAGCTAAATAGTACCATTAAGGAGCATGCTTCTGAAAATAGGTCTTAAATGATGAGATCTAACTTAATGAAGGTCTTAAACGACCATAGTCTATCTATTTTCCACTGGAAAGTACTAAGTGCCTTGGGTACCGTCTCTCACATTACTAGCTATTTATGAAATACGATTGGGATATGAGATCTACTTCAGGAATGGAAGTTATTAAGTGGTTGGACCCGCACCCTTTCCTTATAAAGAATTATTGATCGATTTTAATGGTTCTATGTTCGTAGACATATTCTTATTTTAAAATACACTATCCAAGTACTTAAAATGCAAGACTCGAGGTTTTTATTCACTAGACACTTGTTGTTCTAACTCCCTCCTCATTACAACACGAGTTAAGGATGGAGTGATGTCAGTGACGATTCTTAACGTTGGAAAAGCTTGGCTAGTAGCGGTATTTATTACTATTTTCTTTCATGTGTACCTATGGATTTAAACATATTTTTTAACAGACATTATACTATTTTTTTATGGAACTTTGGTGCTAAGACATTTTTATGATTTTGAAATAAATGGGTACACTTAATTATTATATTTTGTTCCATCCGTTTTGAGTTCTGAAAGTTTAGTTATGGCTCTGCAATGTTATATTTTTACTACCAACAGCTTTCCTTAGAATGGATCTAAATTTTGATGGTCCTTTTTTGGGTCGAAATTCAGGCCTGTTTCGGGGTGGGTTCTTAGAATTCGTATCAGAGCACTAGGTTATCCGATCAACGGGAACACACGAGAGACATATTTTTTATTTTGAAAAAGATTTTTCAAAAATAATTTCAAAAGAATTCTTACTATATATATACCCTCGCTTCTTGAACATACGCAAGTACACTAGGCATTTCTTTTCTTTTAGCATGTAAATACTATCTTAGGAAATCGTCACTAAAGGTTTAACCTATAAATAGTTGATTTGAGCGATTGAGTTCTTACGAACAAAGAAACCCTACCCATGAAAGACCACCCATAAGTGGAATGCTCGAATGGTTTAAACAATATCTTAGGACTGTTGGGCAGATCTTATTCCTCCAAGTGCACCGGTAGCACCCACTGCCCCGACCGCTGATGCAGCACCCCATCCTACCGACTTTCCTAAGCTATGTAAGGACTTTATCAATATGGAAGGGAAGACATACTCTGAAACTGAAGGATATTCGAAAGCAAAATCATGGATTAGTAACCGCAAGAAGATATTTAGAGATCTTGGTTAGGATGATTAGCTAAGAAGAAAAATGGCCGCTTGGCACCTTAGGGAAGAAGCCTTGAATTGGTGCGTCTTTGTAACTGATGAGCACCCGAGAAGGATATTCTCTTGGGATGAATTCAAGGACCGATTTGAGATGAGATTCATGTCTAGAGAAGAGGTTAGCTTGCAATTGGAAAAGTTCATTCAGTTGAGACAAGAAGATTCTATCTTTAAGGAGTACATAGCTAAGTTTATTGAATTGGCTAAATTCGGGATGAGCCTGATAGATACACCTATGAAAAAGCCCATGAAGTTCGTATAGGGCTTAAATTCCCCACTAAGAGAAATGTTGTTGACCTAAGTACCTATGTGGGCGACATATGAGATGTTGGTAGAAACGGCGATGCTACACGTGGTCAATGAGGAAGATAAAAGAGAGAATGAAAAGTCTACACTGACCCATAAGCAACGAGGTCTAAGAAGGGGAGCTTTTGGGCCAACAAGAAGTCGAAGTGGAAGTTTAAGAAGGAAGTAAATATGTTTATGACGTGACAAAGGAAGGGTCATGAAGCTAAAGATTGTAGGGTAAGTCTGATGAAGGAAGCCTTTAAAGGAAGGTGTTTTAACTGCCACGAGGAAGGGCATCACAAGAATCAATGTCCTAATATGGCGAAGGAAGGACCAAGCAAACGGGCCTATGATATTAAAGTTGTCTCTATTGCCAGTAAGCCACCAAGAGCGAAGGAAAAGCAGCTCTAAAAGGTATAACTCTTATACTTGGAGTTGCTTTTGTACCCTATTTGATTTAGGGGCAACACCTTACTTTATTGCAAGGTATGCAGTAGATTCCTTAAACCTTAAAACTCAGATGGTCAATGGCCTAATAAAGGTTTCCAATCCCATTGGGGTTCGAGTCATCTTTCTCTTATTTGCAAAATCCTAGTGTTAGAAATATGTGACATTGATTTTAAATGTACTGCGTACGTTCTGAATTTCAAGGGGTATGGGCTTATCTTTGGTATGGATTGGTTGTCATATTTTATAGATATTCTTGACTATGATAAAAGGGTGGTACGGTTAAGGAGTCGTGGAGGTCGTGACCTAGAAGTTCTTTGTACATCCAAAGCTTTAATTGAGTAAAGCCATCAATACTCACTAAATCTATCTATTGTTCAAGAGACACTATTTGTACCCATAGTTTGCGAATTTCTTGATGTCTTCGAGGAGGTCTCGGGTCTCCACCCCATTAGGAGATTGAGTTTTGAAGCGATTTGGAGAAGGATGTAAGACTCCTCGCTCTGCCTTCGAGACATATGGCGTCCAAAGTAAGAAAGAAATTGGGTAAGCAAATCTCAGAGCTATTGAAGAAAAGATTCATTCATAGGAGTACTTCTAAGTGGGGAGCCCCTATTTTTTTTTTGCTACTAAGGCAGATGGTTTTTTGAGATTTTGCGTTGATCATAGGGAGTTGAACAAGTTGACAAGGAAAAATAGGCACCCTCTACCTAGAATAGATGGCTTCGACCTACTTGTAGGAGCTAAAGTCTATTCCCAATTGGACTTAGCAACGGGATTCCATTAATTATGGATTGCAGAGGAAAGCAAGCCAAAGATCGCATTCTGTATGCTCGATGGACTTTGAGTGGGAAGTAATGCCTTTTGAACCGACTAATGCTCCAGCATACTTTGTTGGTTTGACGAGCAAAATATTTAAAGGGAAATTTAATAAATTTGTCATGGTATTTGTTGATGATATCTTGGTTTTCTCCAAAGGCGAGGAGCATGCGGACCATCTTAGGAAGGTATTGGAAACCTTAAGGAGAAACCGACTCAAGCCATGTTTTAAAAATGCCACTTTTGAAAACTTGAAGTAAGGTTTCTTGGGTATATTGTTTCGGAGCAAGGATTGACGGTGGACCCTACTAAAGTGGAAGCTGTCCAAGGATGAAAGATTCCTTGCAATGCATCGGAGGTTATAAATTTTCTAGGGTTGGCAGGCTACTATAAGAAGTTCATTAAGAGCTTTTCACAAATAGCATCACCTTTAACCCGATTGAATAAGAAGAATCTAGTTTTTGTTTGGGATGATAAATGCACTAAGGCATTTGAGAAGCTTAAGGAGTCATTGACTAATGCACCCTTCCATACTATTCTAGATGGAACGTTTTTCACATATGCATGTGGCACAGGATTAGGAGCAGTTCTTATGTAAGAAGGAAGATAGTTGCCTATGCTAGTAAACAACTAAAAGACCATAAGAAGAGGTATACAGTGCATGTTTTAGAATTTTCTTCCATTGTTTTTCCTTAAAGATGTAGAGGCTTTATCTCTTGGGGGAAAGGTTTGAGTTATTCACTGATCATAAATCACTCAGATACCTATTTTCCTAAAAAGATTTGAATCTTAGACAGCGGAAGTGGATGGAGTATGTAGCATCCTTTGACTTTAATATTAAATATACCTTTGGAAAAGGGAATATAGTTGTCAATGCCTTTAGTAGGAGACATGCTACCCTATGTGATGTATATGAATGGAGATAGTTGGAGTTTCTCTCGAATTTTAACCTCCAACCCTCAATAGAACCCATCCAAGTTTTCTATCAGTTATGGAGATTAAACCATCCTTGATGGATCATATGGGGTCATAAGCAAGTAAAAGATGAGGAGTTGGTATATATTTTGAAAAATTTAAGAAAAGGAGAGCATTTTCCCTATGCTAGTAGGTGCTAAGTTGATGAGAATAGATATTTAAGAAGAGATGGACATTTTTGCATTCCAGTGATTGATGACTTGATGAGAGAAGTGCTTATGGAGTGTCACCACTCAAGGATGACTATTTATCCCAAGGATATAAGATGTACAAGGACATAAAAAGGATTTTCTTTTAGAAGGGAATGAAGAAGTGCATAGAGGGGTTTGTTGCTAGGTGTTTGACATGTCAAAAGATAAAAGCTGAGAAGGAAAAGCCTGGTGGATTATTAATACCTTTAGAAATTTCGCCTTGGAAGCGGGAGCATATTTCTATGGGTTTGTGGAAGGATTGATTAAAAATCAAAAGGGGAATGAGGCTATTTGTTTGTTGTAGGCTCTCCAAGAGTGCTAATTTTGTTTCGATTAGGAGAATAGAGCCTCTCTGGCCCAGATTCATATTAAGGAGGTAGTCCGTCTACATGGAATTCCTATAAGCATAGTCAGTCATAAGGACCCCTTGTTCACTAACGAATTTTGGTGGAGTCTACAAAAATGTTTGGGAACATTTTTGAACTGTAGCACAACATATCACGCACAGACTGATGGACAAACAAAGAGGGTGAATAGAGTTTTGAAAGACTTGTTGAGAGCTTGTGTCTTAGATTTTGGAGGACAATGGGAGTAGCATCTATCTTTGGTTGAGTTTGCATATAATAATAGCTATCAAACTACGATTGGTATGACCACTTTTAAAGCACTTTATGGGTGGCCATGCAAATCCCCTAGTTGTTGGTGGGAAACCACCGACAAAGCATTGCTTGGACCCGATTTGATCCATGATACCATGGAAAAAGTGGTGTTAATCAAGCAAAGGATTAAAGCAGTGCAAGACCGTCAGAAATCTTACGTGGACAAATGAAGGAAAGAATTTGGATTTGAGGTTGGAGATTTGGTATTTGTTAAAATATGCCCTTTTAGAAAATTTGTTCGGTTTGACAAGTCTAGAAAATTGGCGTCTAGATTTATTGGGCAATTCGGAATTTTGGAATTAGAAAATTGGCATATCGTGTGGAGCTTCTTGACAAATTGGCAGGATTCTATAATGTTTTCCACGTTTCTCACCTTATGAAATACCTTCATGACACCGCTAGTTGAATAGAGCTTAATAAGTTAGGGTTTTGGGATGGAGCCGATAGTGCCTCGTGCCACTGCATACATTATGCAGCATGGCACTAGAAGACTCCGTAATAAAATAATTAAGTTGCTCCGAGTACAATAAGGGGTTAATCTAGTGGAAAGTACATGAGAGACCGAGGAGAAATAAAAAATACTCACCCTAATCTTTTCGCTGGTAATTTCTCTCTCCAAAATTAGGATTTGGGTCGCATCACGGTTGCTAAATTGGATGGTAGAAGATGGTTGTTACATTTTTTCACATACTTTACACTCATATAGAAATTTCTATGCATGTTTACGATACTTGCATATATACTTACATGATACAGTTACATACTCACTAGGATTGAGCTCATTTTAGCATATATGCAGTACATAATCACATTGCACTATTGGTTGAGTAGATGGTTTTGTAGAGAACTTGGTTGTATAGCATGGATGTTATTGCGAGTTACGCCGTTTGCCCCTTGAAAGATTTCAAGACGAAATCTTTTTTAAGGGGAAAGAATGTAACACTCCGTAAAATGAACCATAACTAAATAAAGTAAATTAAATTAAATATGATAAGGGTCGGATATGATTTTTTTTATAAAAGTTGGAATTTGACCTTGAAATTGTTCCGTTGCGTTCGGGACGAAATTCTGATATGTTTCCATATATAATATGCTGAAAACAGAGCTCAAAAAAGAAGTTATGAGCATTTGAAGTTCTCAAATTTAAATTAATTTAGTTTTAATTCAAATCAAAATGAGAAATCAAATTTAGGATTTAAATTTCAAAAAATATCTTGGGGGCTAAGTAATGTTTTATTGCCGCTCGTTAAAAAGTTAATTAGGGAATTAAATAATAAGGCAATGGAAATAAATAAACGTCCCTGAATAAAAGGAGCAGTCAACCTAAAAGGTCAACTGATCGATCGTAGCGGTTGGCCGCTCACCCAAGGGGCGGTCGACTGCTTGCAACAATAATTTTTAGTCGCGGCTAGGGTTTTAAGTTATGTTTTAATCGGTTGTGCACTCCAGATTTACCAGTTTCCTACCTACTTTTATCCTATGGTTCCGGTGCATTTCAACTCCTATAAATAGAACTCTATCCTCTACACTTTTAGTTCATATTATTTTGGGGAATTTGATGAAACTCTGCCATTGCTATCTCTCCAATAAGATTCAGAAACTCCGTAGAGAATTCGGGTAAGGATTCAACTTATTTCCTATTTGTTTCTTCTTCCTCCAATCAATTCTTATCCTATTCTTCTCCAATTATTCAGAATCTAATGAATATATATACCGCTTCTTTATTATGTGTGTGTGTGTGTATTAAAAGAGAGAGATTCTGAAAGAGACTGGAAGGCTACAAACCCGTTTGAGTAATGCTAAGGCTAATCTATGAGTGGTAATTTTAGTATTTCTTTTCATCAATTATTGAATGTATTTCCTTTTGGATTTGAATATGCCTTAGGATTTTGAGATTTCGAAAATGTGATAGATAAAATCCCCCAAAGTTCCTTTTTTATTTCGATATGTCAATTTTATACTGAGATTTCCAAGTATTTACATTAATTAGTGGGATTTTTTTCGTTTATGCAAACTTTGATAATTTCATAGTATATTCACTTCTCCTTCTTCTTTAGGTTAAATTGTGATCCTTCAATAAAATAAGGGGTTTAGATTGTGAATTCTATTCGTAGTTTATACCACTTTTTCCTATCTATTTCTTTGTAAAAAGAGGAGTTGAATAGAATATAGGGTTTAGATTGTAATTCTTACTGTTTAAGATGTTCCATTGAATTGATGTAAAAAATTAAGTTTCTATTTTATTTACTAGTCAGTTATTGTAGTTTTGGTTATAAATATTTATTTCCTGTTTGAACATTAGAATTCTTGGAAAACTGAAGAAAAAAGGAATTGATATTTAATGCTAGTTTAGAGTGTACAATCTATGCACTTAGAACTTATTAGGTGCGAATATTTATTTATCTTTATTTACGTAATTAACGTATAATTATTGCGTATATGGAATAGTTAATTAGGCATTCATTTATATTTATTTCCCATATTATGAAGGTAACTGATTTTGAGGGGAAAATAAGATGAAACTTTTATATAGCCTAATCATTATTTTAAGGCTTAATAAGGAAGATTCCTTATAAGGCCCTGTTTATGAGACAGTGAGATGAGTGTATATGTGTGTATGTGTACGAGTAATTAATTTATGGCCAAGTTCTAGAGATACGAGGTCAATAGAGTTACATGATGAAAATCTTCCCTTCACTTTGAGGTTCTTAACATTTGTGTACACTTTAATTTATGTTATATATCCTTATGATAGATATTTGTAATGACGCGAGGTTAGTTTCAAAATTTTGTAGAGTAAATTTGCCTAGCTAATCTGGCTACCAGTTCCTACGAATAACAAACTAATGTGAGATGTCATTATAAGTATAGGCCGTAAGACGAAGGGCCTGCTTCAGGGTTTGAGGTATTAAGTGGTTGGACCCGCCTTTTTCCCAAATAAAGTATTAAATGGCCTAGGGGTTACATTAGGTGGTATCTCTACATGTGTCTACTTTTGGAAATAGATCTTAAATGACGGATCAGCTTTATTTTAGGTCTTAAATGAACAGAGTCTGCCTATTTTCCACAAGGATGTATTAAGTAGCTTTGGTACCGTATCTCACATTATTAGCTATTTATGATGTATGATTGGAATATGAGATCTGCATCTAGAATGGATGGCATTAAGTGGTTGGACCCGCCTACTTTCCATATAAAGAAGTATTAAACGAAATTAATGGTTTTATGTTCGTAAACATATTCTTATTTTGAAATATACTTCCCAGGTACTGAAAAGGGAAGACTCGTGGTTTTTATTCACAAGATACTTGTTGTTCTGACTCCCCCCTCATCATAACACAGGTTAAGGATGGAATGATGGTTGTGACGATGCTTAAAGATGGAGAAGCTTGGCTAGTGGAAGTATTTATAATTATTTGCTTTCATGTGTACCCATGAATTTACACAAGTTATGTAACAGATATTATATTACGATTTTTATGGGATTTTGGTGTTATGATATTTTTATGATTTTTAAGTAAATGGGTAGATTTTACTAATATATTTTGTTCCATCCGCTATGAGTTCTAAAGTTTAGTTATGACTCTACAATTATATTTCTTTTTACTACCAACAGCTTGCCTTAGAATGGATCTAAGTTTCGATGGGCCTTTTCTAGGTCGAAATTTAGGCCTGTTCCGAGGTGGGTTGTTATAATCGCTCTTCTGGTATACGTCTTGATTGTCTATACACAACCTTGAGCATTTTAACTCAATATCATTTTTATGTTAATTTCTCAAAATGTGTATTTAGCCTTATGGAATTATTCTATTTGGGACATATATATCTGAATCCATAGTAAAGTAATGCAACTAAAATCAATGAAATCACTAACTGGCCTACCCCATCTCCTTTACAGCCATCCGTAGATTTCTGGGCCTAATGGGCTACCATGTTGTTTCATGAAGAATTATTCCCAAATTGCAAGTCCAATTACCGAATTATTAAACGAAGACCAACTGTTCCACTAGCCTACTAAAGGCCAGTTAGCCTTCATCCAACTAAAATATGCCCTTACCTAATCCCCAATTTTAGCTCTCCCTAATTTCTGACTCCCCTTCAAATTAAGTACAGATGCCTCATAATTAGTCATATGTGAAATGCTCGCGTTGAACCACAAACCAGTTGCCTTCTTTAGTAAACACCTCCCTCCCTTGAACCCACACACTTCACTAATTTGTGCATGAATATGGTTTTCCACGTTCAATTATTTCTGATCATGATAGGATGTTTATGAGCAGTTTTTGGAAGGAATTATTCTGGTTACATGGAACATAATTGAAGATGGGTAGTGTCTATCGTCCTCAAACCGATAGACAAACATAAATCGTTAACCACTGCCTTGAAACATACTTGCAGGCAATAAAGGAAGACTATTCATCTAATTGGACTAAATGTTTACCATGGGCAGAATAGTGGTATAACACTTGTAAACATTCTTCTATTGAGATGCCACCATTTCAAATGGTGTATGGATGCACCCCTCCAATCATTTTTGATTACATATTAGCAAAGCTAATAGCAAAGAAATTGAACATTGGGCTCTTGACAGTGATCAACTTGTCTACACATTGAAAACCAGTCTTCAAAAGCCCTAAATCGCATGAAAATTATTGTGGATAAACATAACAGAGACAGAATTTTCCATGGTTCTTAGGTTTTTGTGAAACTACAACTTTACATCAACTTTCACTTCTTCATTCACATCGAAAACTCGCGAAAAAGTTATTTGACCCCTCCAAGTACTCGAGCGAATAGGCACGATAACATACAAACTTCAAATACCACATGAAGCAAAAATTCACCTCATCTTCTTTTTTCTCGACTCAAACTTTGTCCAAACCCCTCCATATCACCAGAAGGCACACTACTACTGAACTTAATGTATTTAGTAGTTTTATTATTGGCTCTTGCATGGTTCTTGAAGTGACAACATATAAATGATTTAATGGTAAGTATATTTTATATTTATTTGTCAATCCTTTCTCGGTTCACTTATGTATTTTTAATTAATAAACATCTTATTTTTATATTAATTGCAAAAATTTATCGAAGTATATTATTTTAAGTTTGTATAGAATATGTTCTTACAAATATTAAAATGGTTAAACGGTGTCATTTCAAATTTTCAAATAAGGCTCCCACTAGATTTTTATATTTATCAAAACCGTAAGAGAAATATAGAAATATTTTGTTTTCTCTAGAGAGTGATATCACTCGCTTGCCTTGGAATTCTATCCTTAAGTTCGATCAACAAATCGTATGTCCTTAAGCGACAGATAACATTTCATTGGTTGTATCATATACAACTTCTAACCATGGTCCTTGTCCTAACCTCGAATTCGACCTTGAATCCGCTCAACAAATCAAAAAAGATTATTCACTCATATCTATCATTTCTTGATGGCCTAAGTATAATGCACATACCTTGAGTTTTCTTAACAAATACATGCATGTATATTATCTCATCTATCAATATATTGTTAGTAATGCACATAACATCCCTAGCTTAAGTTCTCTCAACAACTAAGGATTATGCAAGTAATCTATTAATACATAAACGGTGGAGAACAACTACGTATTACAGATTCATAATCTTAAATACATTTTGAGTGATATAGACATAAGAAATAATATATATCTTGTGAAATACTCTTATGATTCAAGTGTCGAACACATCTAAAATAACGGTTTACGTACATACATATGTATTTTCTCTAAAAACATAGTTTGGGTTTATTTTAGTTCCACTTTCATTATATTTATATAAATAAAGTACTATGAGTTTAATTTAATTATAGCTATAATAATTTAACCAACTTATATAATATATACATGTATCTTTATTAATTAAATCATATTTAATCAATTTTAGTTCCTTAATTTAATTAGTTAACTTTTATATTATTTAATTAAAATTTCATAAATTATATTTCATTTATGTTAGACTATTTAAGAAGAATATTTAACTATAACTATTATAGTTTTAAACACATCAAATATATATTTATGTATGTATATGTATATATTAATTAATTATTTAATTAATTATATATTTTAGTTAAATATTTAATTAACTTCAGATCTTATTTAGTTTACATTCTCGAAACAATTTTGAGAAAATCAGAACATTTTAATTTACTGAACTATAATCTTGATATTTTTATTTACATATATATTATCATATAGTTTAATTATTTAAAATTTAATAATTTATTTATCAAATAAATAATTTATTTAATTAAATAATTTAATATATTTCAAAAAATTATTTTAATTTACATTAAGTAATTTAACATAAATTTTCATATATAACCTTTGTAGTTCATGTACATATATCACTATATATGTGTGTATATTTTAACTAATTTATGTAACATCCCTCATTCCAAACCAAAGATGGAACCCTAAACTGCTGCAGTCAACTTGGAATTATCTTTCAACATAGAAATGACATCAGTTATATAATGTATTCTTAAGTAAACATAGCACATACACAAATGAAACATGTCATTATAGATTTTAGTTTAACAATTGTTTTTACATCCCAAAGTCATGTCCATACTAGGTCAAAAATATAATGCACATAACTATTAGTGTCACACATGTGACGATGAGGTACTAGTACTAGATACAGTGGAAATAGACATAAATATGACACCCAAGCCTCCTGCTTAATCTTTAGGTTGCATTATTCAGTTATTCCAAAAGCAACCTTCCCAAACCCATAAACTCGACCTACTCGATGAGTACCCGTGAGTTTATAGGGAAAACAAGAATAAAACACGGATCATGCATAAAAATCTTGTGTAAATAACATATTACTCCAAAGCATACAGGATAAGAGACCAGTCGCGAAAAAGAGAAACAAGCGTTCCCTTTGCTTTTCAAAGCAATAATTTATTGGAATATATAATGATTTTATATTTTAAGATTATTATCAACTTCGCATTATTGATACCATAATCGAAGTCATCCCCTCGATCTATGTCGCAAAACTATTCCATTACTAAAATACCCTACTTTGTCTACTTGTAAGCCCTTATGTACTTTACGGCATACATGTATCATTAAAGTTCTACCATACAACCGCCGCCAAGGCCTTATGCTTATATATACTACATACATTAGTTACACTATTTCTCGGTTGCCACTAATGCCTTACATCTCGTTATTCTTGGTCGCCGCTTAGGCCTTACACCAAAAAATTACATACTCATATTTCCGTATGGTCTTGCTCTTTCGCTTACGATTTCTAATGCCACAGTTTCGAATGCTACGCTAGCCTTACTCCTCTTTCGGTTTTGAATGCCACATAGGTCCCACTCCTTCACTTTTAGTTTCGGATGCCATGTAGGCCTTACTCCTTTGCTTTTAGTTTTGGATGGAACACATGTCTTGCTCCCTCATCGAATTTACTACATAACATCACATTAGGCCTTTTACTTAGCTATTTATTAATCTAACATTTCAACCAATCATCTTCTGATTATTAGTATTGTTTTTCATATTGTCCTCGATGTCTAGAGTTTTGCTCTCGGTCATCCTAAGCCTTATCCTACTTTATTATCTTTGGAAGTTACTAGTTCTTCGTTACACTTTCTTTTGAGGGTTTCACTACTCTCCACAGTCAATGTTCTCGGTCTCATCTAAGGAAGCCTGTTATAGTTTAGTTTCAGTGTTTTGTGGAATTAACTCTTCAATTTATCTATCCTTAGCTTATATTTTCTTCTTAACCACCAACCGCCTCTTGTCCATAATTGATACCTTTGGTTTACCAACCTTCTCTTCAAACCTTGCTTATATTGGCATTTCTGCTTAAGCTATCATACTTCAAATTCCAGTTTTATCAACGTTTCGGTTCGGCTCTACCTCTTTCTACATTGCTCTTTGGTACACATTGAAAACCATTCCTACACAACTACCACTAATTTCCATGTGTCGACTTCTGATTCGTTTGACTTAGTCCTTCCCAACCATTATTTGACATGTTCAGCACAAATATGATTTTAGTTTACAAACAAATAATTAAATTCTTTAATTAAATAACCTTATGATCATCGACTATTTACCCTCTAGTTCCCTACCATAACCCTTCAGCTAAACTTAATTTTGGAAACTACCTAATTAGTTCCTAATTTTTCTATTATAAATTAATCATTTAAACTATTCCTCGTAATTAAATTTTCTCCATACACAAATCTTAACTAATTTATAATGATTTATTAACTCCAGGATATGTTCTATTAATTAAAATAGTTTCCTAGAATGATATTCTTATTCCCCTATTTAATACCATATACCAATTAATCAAAAAAAAGGAATAACCAAATTATTAGATGGTCATGCGATATACAAGGAAGAAATGATTAGGAGATACATAACACACCTATACTTTAGCTACTGAAGTCACCAGTTCTCTTAGCTTTAATCTTTTTCATTTTCTTCTTCTTATTATTATGCCGCAAACACCAATAAATAGCTCAATCTTTTCTTTTAAGTTTTAAATGTAAATGAAATGGAATGAGCATGGTGGTCATCTTTACTTCAAAAGAATAATTTGGGTCAATGGCCCACTAACCCGTTTTCCAATAATTTGTTAGATCTTACGATTGTATTTAATTCTTATCAATTCAGATTTTCAACTAGAATTTTCCTAGTATCACTTGATTCATCCAATCATAATAAGTAAGTAAAACATCCTATGCATATTTTCCTTTTTTTGCACTATCTTCCTTTCATGACTTTATAATTAGTTACTCATTCAATATTTATTAATTTATGGGACCGTTCCAACCTTCCTCTTAGGAATTTCGTCCTTAAAATTCAAATACGGTGCGGTACTAAGCTTGAGGCTTTCCTATGCGTAATTATCATTTACGCATACATGGTTTCTTCTCCCATGCATCTCAATAAAAAATGTATGAGTTCTTTTATTAATACATAACAAAAATCAACCATAATATCATGCACACATGGATATATATATATATATATATATATATATATATATATATATGTATGTATGTATGTATGTATGTATGTATGTGTATGTATGTATATATATATATATATCAGTGTGTGTATGACATACAACTAAATATAGAAAACATATGAGCTAAGCTAAGAAAATAACTTAGGATAACCCCTAAACTTATCCTCTATTTTCCAAGTAGAATAATTTCGGTCCTCACTCCACAGTAACCGAACAAGCTTTACTTCTTTGTTTCAGATCTTTTTCTTATCTCGGCCTACAATCTAAATAGGCTTCCTAACATAAGTCATATTTGTTCAACAATCATGTCTTTCGTAGCGCTTGGAATCATATCCCTAGGGTCTAGATACACCTATGTACATGTGAACATGGAACATATTATGGCCCTAATAAAATCACTAGCAAATCTATTCTGTAAGCTACTCTTTCGATATTTTCTAGTATCCAAAACATACCAACATATCTAGGTGCTAACTTTTCGGCTTTTCCAAACCTTATAGTGCCTCTCATGGTGATACTTTCATAAACACATGATTCCTCTAGTTGAACTCCTGACCTCTTCCAATCCTATCGGCATGGCACTTTTGTCTAGATTGGACATCCTTCATCCTTTACCTGATCAATTCAATCTTCTTTGATGCTTTCCAAACCAGATTCTGACCTAACGCAAGTCTATCTGACCTAACGCAAGTCTATCTCTTGTCTTGCACCAATTTATCGATGACTTACAAGGAGTTGCATAAAATGTCTTAAAAGGTTCATCCCCAATGCTAGACTGGTAACTATTGTTGTATGAAAATTCTATTAAGTGAAGGTGATCTTCACAAGATCTATCAAAGTCTATTCTAATGCCCGGCTGACTCTTTCGGTCTGGCCATTTGTCTGCGAATGGTAGGAAGTACTCTTGCATAGCTCTGAACCTAAAGCACCATATAAACTTTGCCAAAACACACTTGAAAATAATAGGTCTTGGTTACTCACTTTAGTACATGGAATTCCATGAAGCCTTATAATAGTCTTAACATATATTTCAATCAACTTGGTTGCCATTCTCGTGGACTTTACTAGAATGAAATAGGCACTTTTAGTTAACCTATCAACTGTAACCCGTATGTTTTAGTTCCCTATCCTCTTCCTTTACAAACCTTCAAAAAAATCCATCAAACCCAACTCCAACTTCTATACCAAAACCTCTAGCAGTTGCAAAAAACCACTTGGTTATAAATTTCTACCTTGACTTGTTAGAATATGAGGTATTTCCCCACATATTCTCCAACCTCTCTGTTTATTCCTTCACAATAGAAGCCTTGCTTCATATCGGTACATCATTGTGCCCCCAGTGAATAACAAACTTGGAATGATAACATTCATTCATGACTAGCTCCCGAAGGTCTCCTTGAATTGGGAAATAAACCTTTCCTTCTTTTGAAGCCAACTTTTCATATCAATACTGAAGCCTTTCAGTTCTTTGGTATCGATAGTAAAATAAAAGTGCTTGGCGATTGTATAGCGGCGGAGGTGCAAAAAATAAAGTGAGGATATAACAGAAAATAGCAGAGGTGCAAAAAGATTCATTATATATAAAACCAAACATTTAAATTTAATTTATTCTCATTCTCACATCATTTGTACAGGAAAAAGTAACGTTGTTTAATCTTATATAACAAAACCAAAGAATACCATGATTCATGCAGACTAGATTTGGTGACTACAATGAACCTCTAAGTTATAACGAGAACTTATGCATTAGAATCACTCTCTTACCCTAACTTTGTTAATCAGCTTTAAAAGAGAACTAGCCAACTCAACCTTTTTATATTAATGTTTGATAAAGCGGGTGCTAAAAAGCCTTGATTTAGTAGGTTTGCAAAAAATAGTGGGGCTTAAAGTGGATCTACTATTTAATAGTGCTACACTGAAATAGCATAGGAGTAGAAGAGCGCTACATGCTATAACAGAGATTTTATAGGGCTTTAGTGGGGCTTTATCATGGCTTTAACTACATAGGGTATCAGTGCCATTCTTTAAGCAGTTAATCATTTCAGCAAATAATGGGTTCTCATTCTAACCTTTGGCAAATCTCTCTATAAGCATTGGATGAAATTTTAAGCAAGACAAAGTCCTTGGATCTCGACTCGAACCAGCCTTCGACCGAAACTCCACATCACAAGTCCAAGACATTCCACTCTTCGATCGTTTCCAAAACACAATTCTTGATTTTTTTTGGCTTAAGGCATCAACAACTTTATTTCTCTTTCCTTGGGTATACTCTATTCCAAAATTATACGATGCTAAGAAGCCCAGCCATCTTTGCTGCGCATATTCGACTCCTTCTAAGAGAACAAACATATGAAAGCTTATGTTCCATAAATAGTTTAAACCTTCCCTATAAAAGGTAAGGTCTCCAAATCTTCGGTGTGAAGACGACTATCGCTAACTCTGCTTCATGGGTTGGATACCAAGCCTCATAGGTCCTTAACTGCCAGGATGCATAAGTTATAACCATGCCCTTCTGCATCAACATTGCTCCTAAACCTAAACCTGAAGCATCTCCACATACAACCATGCCCCCATTTCCTTCTGGCATAACCACACTAGAGCATCTATCTGCCGAAGCTTTTACTCTTAAAATGCTGCTTCACGCTCCTTTGTCCAATCATACCTTTCATTCTTCTACGTAAGTCCGGTCAAGGATGATTCTGTTTTGGAGAAGTCCTTAATAGATCTTCGATGGTATCCATCTAATCCTAAGAAACTCCTTATCTTGGAAACTGTCTCTGGTCTCTTTAGATCATTTACATCTCCAACTTCGAACTATGTACTACTAATCCCTCCTTTGAAACCACATGGCTTAAAAACACTTTCGATTTTCAAAAATGACACTTGGAAAACATTGCCTTTAACTTATGTTGCCTCAAGGTTTCTAATACCAATCTAAGATAAACTTTATAGTTTCGCTCATTCTTAAAATATACCAAATTATCATCTATGGAAATTGACACAGATCTATCTAATTGATCATGAAAGACTCGCTTCATTAGGTCTAAAAAGAAAGATGGAGCATTAGTCAGGCTAAAGGACGACAAACTATGCATTATGCTAAACACGGTCAAAGGAATAACCTCCTTGGCAACTCTTAGTTGATGGAAACCGGTGGTAAAATCTATTTATGAGAATATTTTAGCTCCACTCAACTAGTCAAACTGATCATCTGTTCTCAGTAGTGGATAATGATTCTTCACCGTCAACTCATTTAATTTCCTATAGTCGATGCACACCGAAGTGTCCCATCCAACTTCTTCGCAACTAGAACCAAAGCTCCTCATTATGAACTGCTAGTCCGTATGAAACTCTAATGCTCAAGTTCCACTACTGCTTCTTTAATTCCACCATCTCCTTAGGAAACATTTTGTTTGGTGGTCTACTAATAGGTTGAGCCAAGGGCACCAAGTCAATGCAAAACTCAATTGTTCTTTTCAGAGGTAAACGCATCATTGGCTCAAAAATATCAGAAAATTCTCAAACTACAAAAACTCTACATATCTCCTCCTCTGGGCTTTCCATTGAACTTTATGAAACCAATGACTCCACTTTCATGTTGTTTAATGATAAAAAGGTCGTGTTACTTCCTTTCATTTTTGTAGAGCAATGGTTACCTCAGCACAATAAATTTTGTTCTTATACTGCACCAACCATTCGTACCCAAAGTTACTCCATACCCCTCGAAGTCAAACATAAATGGGTCACACACAAAAATAAATGGTTGCACATGATAAATTCTAGGTCAATGCACTACAACAAAAATATTATCAATTACCGCAGTGCTACGCGCATGACGATGGCAAGTGCTTCGCACGTGAATTATTTTTCTGCAAATTATATATGTTTAGCACATTCATGTGAAAATGATTTATAGAAATATTTAACCATATTTTTGTGTTGAAATCATTTTGCTAGTTTAAATTTTATTTCTATGTTGCAATATCTATTTTTTAAAAGTTTGAATTTTTATTTATATTATTAATTATTAATTTATTTGTTAAGTCTTATTTTTAAGTGATATTAAAATTTGATAGTATTTGTAGATGGATGTTTTAAATTTGTAAAAGAATTTTATTTGTTAGATCCTTTTTTGTGTGATATTAAGATTAAATAACATTTGTAGATGGTACTTTTGAATTTGTAAAAGAAATTTAATTGTTAGATCCTATTTTCAAGTGATGTTAAGATTTGGTATTATGGACATTTTTGGTAGTTCAGGCTGACACCAAAAAATGTGACACCAAAGGTATTATAACTATTATTAAAGATTTGTAAAAGTATTTTATTCGTTAGATTCTATTTTTATGTGATATTAAGATTGAATAACATATGTAGATGGACGTTTTGAGTTTATAAAAGAAATTTAATTTTTAAATATTATTTTCAAGTGATATTAAGATCAGGTATTAGGGGCATTTTTTGATAGTTCATGCTGACAACAAAAAAGTGTGACACCAAAGGTATTACAACTATTATTAAACGTGTTTAAAAAACAATGGATAATTTATGCCATAAAAAAACCACTATTAAAAAATTATTTTTTATAGTGCTTTTTTCCATTTTATAAGTATTTTATAGCGGTTTAATAAACGTTGTATATCGACATGTTATAAAAAACAATGTTTTATTTAATACAGAAGTACCACTATAAAAAATCATCTTTATAGCACACTTTTCCACTATTGTAAGTATTTTATAGCGGTTTCATAAATGATGTATATCAACATATTATAATAGATACTTAACTGTACATAACACAAAAAAGCGATATAAATTTGTTTGCTTTCCATAACGCTTTTCCTGTAAGCTTTCTATAACATTTTTAACTGCTATGATTCAATTTTTTGAATTTTTAAAATCTGCTGCATCCCTATAAATTACGAATGTCAATACATGTCAAAATACTATATTAAGAATATTTTTAAAACATAAATCATTTGGATAATGAATAATCATAGAAAATATTAAACATAAAGATATAACACATTGTATTAAACTGAACTATATATTCACACATAAATTCCCATAGTTTCAACTACATAATATTCTGTTGTATATGTACACTAAAACAAATAGCTATTTCTTTGCATTAAAAAGAAGAAATGTCCCAAATCTTTCATTCTCTCGCCTACAAATGAAATCAATATCTCCATTAGAAAATATAAATATAAATATGAATAAAATTGGAAAATGAATTTTTGCTACGTGTCTAAATGTTTTCCTCTAGTCTCTTTTGCACGGCCGGTACTAAAAAAGTACAAAATACAAAAAATAGATATAAATGATCGAAACATGATCAGAATCACAATATATTAATCACAAACAGCCACACGTGTAAACTATCCAAATATGTACTTATATATATATATATATATATTTATATATACCTTATAAAGTGTGTATATCACATAGAATGCACCCTTATTAAGCATTAAAATGTATCTTTTAGTAATATTAGAAAGTTCACTAACATTTTCAAAGAAATATGAGCATGAAAAGAACCAAAAGCGAGTCAAGAGCCATCAAATACCTATGGTTAACTCAGACGAGCATGTTGTAGGATCGATTTCACCCTAAAATTGGGGTGAATAGGGTTATACTAATAATTATAAAAATTAACATGAAAGTATATGAAATAATTGTAGCACATATAATAGCAGAATAATAGAAGCAGAAATAGAACAACACAGATTTACCCAGCTTCGGCAAAACCCTACCTACGTGCTACCCCTAAGGTTTCTACTAGAAATTAAGTAGTCATATGCTTACACATAAACTTGCGACAACCTTTATCGACTAACCTAACTCTACACTCAAAACCCCTCCACAAATCAGCCATTGTGTTGCGAATTCTCGAACTACACCACCGTAGTTCGTCCCCTACTCACATGACTAAACAGTTACACAAGTTAAAAAGAAATTACAAAATAAAAACAAATTTAAAATACAAAATCCTATATGAAGTTGAAGCTCAAAATATTAATAAGGATCGGCCCAATTTAAAAATAAAAGAGAATCCTTTTTTTCTTGTTTATGTATTCGACCCGTATCCTTTGTGAAAAAAATACCTGCCTCTTTGCTCATTAGTTCTTCTTTCAAAATTTTAGGGCTTTTGTGATGAGGCCGCCACTTTGTTGAATTGATTGCTGATGCTTCAAATGCTTTCTTCAATCGATTAATTTGTTCACGGCTACATCAATTAAGTCGAGACCAATGTTTTGATTTGGTATGTGATTTTCTTGTCCGATTTGAATTTTCTCGAATTTGATTCGAGTTATATGTTTGTTCATGGTTTAGCTAGCTCTGGTATTTGTCTTCACTCGAATGCCTTTCATGTCGATGATGATTTGGGTTTTAAATAAGGATAAATCCCTAAATGTTCGATTCGTATATTTTTGGTTTAGATTCTTCACATGATATGCTTGGCCACTGATTTTCAATTTTATGCTGGTGATCAATCCTGACTAGTTTAATTCGTATATTTTTCTGTTATGCTTGCTTGGTCACCACTGCTTCATGAATTTGAACTTGCTCCGTGAATTTCTTTTCCCATGTGACTTTGTTAAATGATAGCATGTTGGGATACAGCAAGACATACATACAACATTTCATGGTCAATTGGTTTTTATAGCACCGGAGGACTTTCTAAATGCCTAACCAGAGCTCGGAATGCTTCCTCACAGTCGGATGTTCACTCGAAATTTCTCTATCCCTTCTTTATCACATCGAAGAAGGGAATGTACTTATCCATAGCTCTGGATATGAATCGACTCAACGTGGCTACCTTTCCGTTCAAGCTTTGTACTTGCTTTATAGTTCTGGGAACTTGTATGTGTCGAATAGCCTAAATCTTCTCCGGGTTAGCTTCGATTCCCCATGCATTTACAGTGAGACCCAAGAACTTCCTTGACGCAACGTCAAAAGAGCACTTCAAAGGGTTGATTTTCATCCCATAATGCCTTATTATATCAAACATCTCTGCTAAGTCTCGAATATGGTCGTTTGACTGTCATGACTTCACGAGCATGTCATCCACATAGACTTCCATCGTTATACCAATCTGATCTTTAAACATTTGGTTCACTAGATGCTGATAAGTTGCTCTCGCATTTTTCAATTCGAAAGGCATCACTACATAGCAATATAACCCAATGTCCGTGACAAAACTAGCGTGTTCTTGATCTGGAACATGCATCGGGATTTGATAGTATCCCGAGTACACATCCATAAATGACACTAGCTCGTGACCGGCTATTGAATCAACCAGCTGGTCGATTCTAGTTAAAGGGAAACTATCCTTCGGGAATGCTTTGTTTAAATCAGAATAATCAACGCAAGTTCGCCACTTCCCATTTTCTTTCCTCACTAGCAGAGGGTTAGATACCCATTCAGGGTAGAGGGCGACGTGGACGAACCCATTGGCTTTGAGTTTGTCCACCTCCTCTTTGAGAGCGGCGGACCTCTCCCGATCCATTCCTCTCCGTTTCTGTTTTACTGGGATGTACATCGTGTCTATGTTCAACATATGACTCGCAATAGCGGGGGAAATTCCGCACATATCAGAATGTGTCCAAGCGAAAATGTCCAGGTTCGCTCGGAGGAAATCAGTAAGATCCTCGGCCAATGACGGGTCGAGTTTCGATCCAATCTTAAGAACTCGTGACAGATCATCCCGGCTGACTGGAACGTCAATCGTCAGCTCAGCCGGTGCTGCATTCGCTTCCCTGGGTCCCCCGTCATCATCTCTTAGATCTATGTCTCTATAGATCCGAGAATGTCACCCGAGCCGAGGCTCAGGCACTACTTGTCAATTGTTAGTGTTTTGGATGGGGACGGAGTTGTCCGCAACCTTTCCTTTCTCTCTCCGCTGAGTCCCTCTCAGCTCTGCCCCATAACATGCGCGACCAGTCGCCTGATCGCCATGCACAACACCGACTCCTTTGTCTGTCGGAAATTTTAATATTAAACACCATGGGGCCAAAGCCTCCCTAAACTCCGCCAGGGCCGGACGACCCAGAAATACATTATATGGAGAGTCTAAATCCAACACTATGAACAATAGGATTCGCACCCTCCCACGCTTACCTTCTCCCAATTCAACTGGCAACTCAACATACCCCATCATGTCAGTCGCTGCACCATTAAAGCCATTGATACGGGCTTTAGATGGCTTTAAATCTTTTGTCTCCATCTTCGTTTGATCATATGCCTTTTTAAAGATGATGTTGATGGAGATCCCACAATCAATTAAAATTCTTTTGACGTAAGCTGGCCCGATCATCACAGATATGACCATCGGGTCGATGGTAGGAGCCTCCACCTTGTCTACATCTCGGCTCCTGAACAATATATCGTCTGTCATCATGCGTTGTTGTTTTGCGGGGGTTCCATTTTCCACATTCGAACAACATTCATAATCCGAATGCCTTAAGGAGGTAGCATATCGTTCCATCTCCTGCCAATTCTCGTCTGCAGGGTGAGGTCCTCCGACTATAGTGTTTATGATCAATCTACCCATGGTTCGGGCAGGTTCCTCTGGATGGCATGGAGCCAGCCCGCGTCCAGGGTCTAACGCTCCTTGCTTACCCTCTTGTGGGTTCTTAACAAATTCCTGCAGCTTTTTCTGCCCGATTAACTTTTCTATGGCGTCATGGGGGTGTCTACACTCCTCTGTATTGTCCCCATAAGTCTCATGGAAGCGGCAGTACTTCCCCGTCTGCTTTTGTTCCTCTGTAGACTCCTTCGGGCGTGGCTTTCTGTATTAAAAAGTGTTACAGGTTGATAGATAAATATTTTCAAGAGACGCATTAAGGGAGGTGTATTCGTTGTAGGTTGGAATCCTTGGCTTCCATTTCCCTATTTCTCTTTTCCTTCTAGGATTTCCTCCTCCGGACCCTTTAGATTGTCCAGGCTTGTTCTGGATGTTAACTTGAACCTTTCCTAAGTTGTCGCCGGATTGCTTTACGGCAATGTTACTTTTCGCAGTCTCCTGAACAGGCCCTGCTGCCTTATCTCGCCGTGTCCATCGAGCTTCCTCCCTCCTTATGAACTGATGAGCTTTCGAATAGAATCGCTCCAACATAGTTGGGGGTTTTCCCGCCAAACAATCTCCAAACTCTGAGTCTGGATCTACACCTCGCATTACTGCCATCAAAATTGCATGGTCGTTAGGGTTGCTAACTTCAGTGGCTGCAACGTGAAATCGCTGCAAGTGCGCTTTCAATGACTCTCCCAGAGCTTGGATCACGCTTCATAAGGACATCACATCCTTTGGACGAGTAGCATGTATCCTGATTTGCTCTACAAATTTCATTGCCAACTCGTCAAAGCTGGATATGGACCACGGGGGAAGTCGAGTAAACCATATAGTGGCGATTCCTGATAAAGTGATTGGAAAGCACCTACCCTTGGTCGCATCATTCGCTCCAGCAGAATCCACCATCCATTCATACCTCATTACGTGCTGTGTTGGATTAGTCTTCCCTTCGTAGGCCGGTATGGTTGGCATACTAAACTTCCTGGGATATTTAGCCTGTAGGATAGTATCTGTGAAGGGAGTATGACTCCTGGATACTCCCCAATCTTCATTGGTCAAGCCTTGGTTCTCTCTCATCAACTGCCTGACAATTATAAGTCCGAAGTTTGTATGGAGGATGGAAGGCTGGGTTCTATTCTATGGGAGCGCTCAGGTTGATGTCCCCTCTGCTGGCGATCGGCTAAACGTGCGTCTTGAAGGCCAGCTTCATTAGGATCTTGGTGAGCCCGGCGTCTAGTCTCCTCACGTGCTTTATCCTTAGCTGCTCGATCAGTGGCACCTCATGTGCTGTTTCAGTCCTACGGCGTCTACGCCGTGGAGGTTCATCAGCTGAAGTCGAGCTATCAGATGAAGAATAAGGAGCTGGGCTACCTCCAGCATTCTGATGCTGCTGCTGAGTAAGCTGAGTCGTAATATTAGCATTGGCCTAAATCTGCTCAGCAGGTTGCCTTCTACTTTCCTTGAGTTCCCTATTCAAGTCATTGAACTCCGTCCTTGTGATGACTTCCGTTTGAGTTTGGGTGGTAGTCCTTGCACCTAAATTTTCTTGTTGATTGCTAGGCCTAACTTGTTGCACGCTAGCAGTCTCGTTGACGTCCGCATTGTGGGAGGCTGATCGGGTACGTGGTCTTCCCATAGTAGTTGGTCGAAACTCTGAGTAGATTCAACGGACGTCCTATGAGTAGGCTGGATCTCGTTCGGGGGATTTATTCAATCCAGTAGCTACAAAATAGATCTTATCTGCTTGAGAATTCGATTCTAGTGAAAGCACCAAAATGTTAGCACCAGAATTGGTCACCAACACCCTTTAGAAAGATTTTATAGAGAGATTAATGAAGAGAGTAAATTAAAACAGAGAACTGTATACTAAGTAAAATGCAGAAAACAAGAACACCGGATTTATAGTGGTTCAGCATAATTGCCTACGTTCACTTTAAGTTTCGATCTTTATTACTTTCACAAGTGATTGAATACAGATACAATCCATACTATAAAGACTTGAAATAAATGCTAAATGAAATAAAATGAGTCTTGAATGCGGTAGAGTCTCCCCAGCGTTCTCGAAAAAATGCTCCGTTTCACTATGCCCTTGCGCCTCTATTTAAAGACGAAGATGGGTTGGACTTCTCTAATGG
Organism: Allium cepa; assembly: GCA_030765085.1. Taxonomy (NCBI): domain Eukaryota; kingdom Viridiplantae; phylum Streptophyta; class Magnoliopsida; order Asparagales; family Amaryllidaceae; genus Allium; species Allium cepa. The sequence goes on along the minus strand of CM060945.1, from coordinate 125,659,273 downwards.
GCCTAGTAGTAAGATACCTTGGCCCATAATGAGTGACTTCTGTGTGCCGAGCCACAAACGCCGAGCGGCAAATGCCGAGCCACATCTCCAAGCCGAACGAGGCAGCGTGTGTAGTGACATGTGTAGGCTGAATGTGATCCGATGCCGAGCGAGGGGAGATGCCGAACGATGCTGGAATGCCGAACGAGGCTGGAATGCCGAACGAGGCTGGAATGCCGAACGACCTTGCAATGCCGAGCAGGGCTAGAATGCCGAATGACCTTGCAATGCCGAGCGACCTTGCAATGCCGAGCGAGGCTGGAATGCCGAACGACCTTGCAATGCCGAGCGACCTCACTATGCCCAACGAGGCTTGGATGTCAAATGGTGCTAGATGCCAAACGAGGCCTGGATGCCAAATGTGGTTTGTGCCGAACGAGGCTAGAATTAGAACGATCATGTTATGCCGAACGCCCTCAATGCCAAACGAGGATAGATGCCGAACGACCAAGTTGTGCCGAACGACCCTTTATGCCGAACGAGGCTTCCACATCAAGTCTCTGTTTACCTGGTTAACCCATTGGGTAACACTAGTATAGAAAAGTAAGAGCTACTTTGATGTCTTGATATAATAAGAAAATTTGGTTGCCCACCAAAAAGTTACATGTTTAAATTGGTGTTTGAATTTTATGGTTTTATGTTTTGAGCCACTTGGCTTTTGTTTTCTTTTGTTGGTTTGGGCAAGTAGTGGCGATTTGTAGTTGTTCTGATCTAGCCACGCAAAGGAGACGCTGGCGAAATTTTTCGAAAATTTAAAGAGTTAGAAGTTTTGAAGAAAATTTTTAATAACTAAAATTTGATTTTGAATTATAACTTGAAATGATTGAATGGATAATATTAATTGGAATATATGAATGAATATGGAAACTTAGTAAAAGCAATAACAAGGAATCGACAAATTAGGTTTTGGAGAGTTAAAGGCTTAACTGGATTTGGGAAATTATTTCAACAAATTTGTTTTAAAAAAGTAATGGCTTTAGGCATTTTTTCTATCTTGGAAATTTTGAGGATGAAATTCTTCTAAAGGGGAAGAATACAACAACCCATAATTTCATTTATTTGAAATTTGAATATTTAATAAAATTTAAATATTGAAAGGTTAATTTTATACGTTAAATAACTTTAATTTCCAACATTGCAATTTATTGGATAATTTAATTGCTGAATTTAATAATTGAATTTGTTTAAATAATTGAATCTTGGAATTTTTTGGATAAAAATGATTTAAAAGATTATTAAATTTATATTTAATAAGAATAAGGTAATAAAACTTTTAAGTTAGATTTAAAAGTGATTTAACTAATTTTGGAAATAAATCGTTTGAATTAGCCTTTCGGAGCACAGTCTCGGATTTCGATAAAACCAGTTTCATTGGGTACGCCATCAAATTTTGTGGCGTTCAAAGGTATCGTTTGGTCATACGGGTTAGAAATGTGTTGAAATTAATATCGGAAATTTAATATAATAATTAGATTCAAAAAGCTATCTTCCGCATACGATCGAATTAGTTCTTGAAACTTGTTCCATTGCTTCGAAATATGGGTATAACGTTAGGAACGCCTGGCGGCATGCCTTAATGGGGTTCGGAATTAAATATCTAGATATTTTGAATTTAAATAATATATATTTGATTTGACCATACACTGTTTGTTCAATCTCCAATCAACCAGACCCCGTACTCAGCCCACACTCCTCTCTGTTCTTTCCCATCTTCCCTCCAGTATAAGATCGTTTCCAGGATAAAAAGAAATGAATACATTCAAAAAAATATGTTCTCCCAATCTATGAAATAAATAAAAAAATGAAATTTGCTTAAAAATTCTTCTTTCGATGGAGGCTTCATGCTGTTGTAGATTAGATGATGTTCGATAAAGATTTGGAGAACCCGACAATTTTTATGGAGCATGGTTTTGCCTAAGGTTTGGGTTTTGGAGAGGATGGCAGTCGATTTGGATTTTGGGGTATTATTTTAGGGTTAGCAAGGTCGAATGGAGGGTCATGGAGAAAGAAGACGGGGTGCGGCAGCCTGTAGCAGGTCACGAAATTTCACTGTAGCGTGGAGAGGAAGCATTGTCGTGATTTGACATGGTGGCTTAAAGGGTGAAGCAAGGTGTTCAGAAGGTGGAGAGCACGATGAGAACTTCGATGGAATCAATGGAATGTGGTTTGGCAGAGCGCAGCTCTGTATCTTTAATGGGCCGTGCATGGCTATGGCGCAACATGTACAAGGAGTATTCTTGAGGAAGAAGATGAGTTAGGGGTATGATAGTAAATTATATTTAAAATTGGTATTTGTTTATACAATTATTATTTAAATAATCGATAACTTAATAATTCAATAACTCATTCATACAAGGTCCGATTGAGACGAAACTTATTATGTTGCGCTCGTGATGACAATCACAATGGAACTAGTTTGGATGAAACTGGAAACAGTTAAATTTTGGGCTAAAATCGGATGTCGTACGATTTTAGTTCCAAACTAGAACGCCTTGGCAACAACAAAAAATAAATGTAAGTAAATCTCACTCATTTTGGATAACTAGTTTTGTTTTAAAACGTTAAAATTATTCATTGGTTGACTGGATGGATGGATAAATTATTATTAGTTGGATATTATATTATATATGTTAGTATATATACATTAGTATTTAGGTATATTTCCTGCTGATTGGAGCAGATAAGACACTATGCACCCCGCATAATAGCAGATGACCCTTTATTTCGATATCCTACCTTGAACTGGTGATTATATTTTTTTGTGATTATATAACATCAGTGGTTGCAGGGAAACAGGTTGGAGGGATCCAACTAGATTGCTACAAATTATTGATTTTTAATTCATACATAGTGATATATGATATGTTTTGAATAATCTGTCATAGATTATGATGTGATTTGATTGATTGGGGTCTCTAGTAGCATTGGCTATAATTTTGGTATTATAAATCCATAAATAACATTTTTGAATTAAAAAGGAAATTCAAAGGCGATTTTGGAAATGAAAATATTTATATTGAATTTTGGGATTGTTTAAAAGGAATTGATTTGGATAATATAAAAGATTAGATTTTGAATATTTATTTAGCTATTTTGTAAAATGAGTTCAAATAGAGAATTTTAAATGGAGGATTTTCAAAAAATGGATTTTTAAATGAGATTCTTAAAAATACGAAATGGAAGTCGAAATCACGATTTAAATGGTTGTGGAATATCATTTGGATTATTTAAGAAATAGATTTATAAATGGACTTTTAACTAGAAATCAATTTATAAATGGATTTTAGTAATATAAACCTATTATAAACTGGAAATAAGTTTATAAAATTTATAAACAATGTTTATAAATAAAGTGAAATGATTATCATTTGTTAAATTGGAAATATAAACTCATAGTGAGAATTTATAATGAAATATGAAAATCGACTTAGAAAGAAGTAATGGATTCTATTTTAGAATTTGGAAAAGGTTATGAAATTAGAAACGTAAATCGATTTGTGATAAACTGAGAGAGATTTGTAAATATAAAATTGCTTATATTGTAATTTTCAAAATATAAAATTGCTTATATTGGAATTTTCAAAATATATTTCATCGAGAAGTTAGGTTTATTTTAAAATGGAATTTTTATTTATTAAACCATGTAGTTTAAAAACTATTATATGTATTTAAATATTTCAGGAAGTTGGGTTTTTTTTTCAAATATTTAATATTAGAGGAAATTAATTCTGAATTTTTATAACAAGCTCTGTAAATCAATTAATTTTATATAAAATGAATTGGAAATGAGTTATCGTTGATTATTTAAAAGGGTTTCGATATTTCAAAAATTTCTTAAACATGTTTTGAAAATAAATTTTTATTCTTCGAAATTACTTATTATTTTACATAGAATTTAAAAGTAAGTAATTGGAATTTATTTATAAATACTCTTGAGATTTATAAACCTGATTTTACTGAATGGATGTGATTTTATAAGAGGAATCTTATAATGGAATTTCTGAAAACTTAAGAAATTTCCAAATGAGTTAGATATAGAACTTCAGAAATGTATGATGGGATTATAAATAAGTACAATCGATTTTGTTAGAAATGTATAAAAAGAATTTACGAATGATTGGAATTTATAAAAGAATTTTATAAATGGTCCATAAGATTTATAAAATGAGCTATAAATATTTTAAGGAGGAATATAAGGAATTTTATAAATGACTGGAGAATCGAATAAAAGAAAACTTTCTAAATTTTTTGTAGATACTTATACAATTTAGATAAGTATATAGGTATTTCTAAGTATTGAAATATAGGGATTTGCAAGTATATTATGTAAAGGTGTTTATATACAAGTAATTTACAAAGTGGATTTATTATTGAAGACTTATTAAAGGGGGTTAGTAGTTGCTTTTATATTGAGTTAGTGTTGATTTTGGAAATGAAACAAAATCCCGATTGAATGTTTGTTATTCGATAGTTAAATAACCGATTATCAAAAATAGAAACAAACATAACTTTAAAAATATCTAGGATAAACACGTGAGTTATATGGCATAGTCATCTCCGACGATGCTGTACTATGCGTATAAATCTCGTTTTGTTCTCCTAGGGCAATGATAAGGAAATCCATCCACTAATAGTTAGGAGATGATCTCTGAACTTACCTTTGACTATTTATTTCCTAGAGAATAGGGGTTGAGTTTACCAGAAACTATCGAGTGTTTTTTCGAAGAGACCGGGATAGGATATGTTAACCGAAAAGCACTTCGATCCAATAAATGCATTTCTAAGTGAAGACATCATGAAGAGCATGGAATCGAAGATAGAGGTGTGAAGTGCAAGGGTTAGTCGCTACTAATCCTAAGGGTAATTTGAAAATGGTTGTAGTAGGAATAGTGCCTTCAGCTTCATTCAGACCCAGAACGAACTTGTATGGATGAATGCTATTAGAACATTGTCATTGGAGAGCAATGAGCATTCTGAGTGTAAATTTCTTGAAGGGTAATCATAGCGTCATCAACTAAAAATGTCTAAAATAGGGGAGATACAGCAGGGCTAGATGTGGGTAGCAACCACAAAAGGTATGTCATCGCCTTTCTAGATGACCATTCATATTTACAGATTCAATTGTGCACGAGAGAGCTCCACAAAGGTTGGGAACAACCGAGTTGATGACATATTTAGTACTATCCAACAAGCGGTAGGCCGGTCTGTGTTGGTAGGGGTCGTTAGGTGCGATCTCGGCACATTGTTCTAGAGGTGTATTGTGATGGATGGTAACCTAGTAGCCCAGTCATTAGTTGGAATCCATTCTCCAATAAGAGCTTTACGGTTTTAGTTGTATACGAAATATGAGGAATGTGTGATGCAAGCATTCCATCTATTTTAATACTTCCTTTGAACCCTTAGATATTATTATAATATATACGGATTTTCTATAAAAATGTTTTGGTTATCGTAAGGTAAAAAACCATCATCTTTATGTGCAGTGTGGTCATACGAAATACTTTTGATTTCAAAAAATTTCCTATAACTTTAAATCCAGTTGGGTGTATTTTCTCATGCTGGTTTTTCAGACTGGCTGAGATTTTATTTTATTATAATGCTAGGGTCAGACCGAGCATATTGCATATTAGTTTGGATGCTTGGAGTTTCAAGAGATGAGTTGGAGGTCCTGAGACTTATTTGTGTAGATTGTTATTTTCTGACGTATATATTGTTGTGTTTATCAGCAATCGTGAGGACATGCTGTTATTACTTTCCAGGCTGAAATAGGTTAGTATACTCTGATTAATGTTTGCATATACACATATTACAGTTTAGTTTTTATGTAAAGATTTGTCGTATATTATAGATTATTCGTTCCGCTGTGAGATTCTATGTTGTTTAGTTTTCTTCTTATCTTCTTCCTTCTTTCTTTTTCCCTTAACAATCAAGTTTTTCGACATTTGATTTCTCGGCATGAAATACAGTGGATGTATTAGTGTTGATTTTCGAGGGTCGAAAATTTCGGTTCGTTACAAAGATGTTCCATATCCGATCCATGTTAGGGATGGATCATCGCCAATCCATTTTGGAGATGGATAATAGCGGATCCATAAAGGAGATGGATCATTGCTGATCCATATTGGAGATGGATCATTGCCGGTTCGTTTTGTAGATCGGTGTAGCCAATCCATAATGGATATGGTTCATCGATGACCCATATTGGAGAAGGATCATAGCTGATCCATTGTGAAAAATGATCTTGCATGATCTTTTTTAGTTAGTTAAAGTGTGGCATTCATAATTAGTCAGTTTCAGAATGCTATTCGCTTGAATCTATACGACTATCATCCATTGTCTTTTCCATAACTGATCTCCAATCCCGGAAACCATCTCTTTGGACTTTTTGTCTTAATGATCATGAAGTCTGTTGTGTTAAATCCATATGCGTGCCACCTTGCCAAAAGTGAGGTTAACAGCTACGTATTTATATTTAAAAACTAGGTTTAGAAATATTACATCTTTATCCTTAAATTATTTACCTTCATATATTATAAAGTTTTATTTCCCTTTTGTGAAGTCAAATGTAACACCCCACACCCCTTAGTATACCTAAAAGGACACACTAATAGATGTGATGTGTTGTAGGTATAATTAAAACTAGTAGAGGCTAGGATTCACAAGACAAAAGAATAAAAACAGTGGAAGCAATTAAAATAATAATTTGCTAAAAGTCAAACTTCATAATATAGAATTATTAAACAAAATACGTCATATGTCTCAAAATACCAATATATATCTCATGAAATCAAAACCTCGGTCTCATAAATATCAGAGTACAAACTATCTCTCACAAAGTTCCAGTACATGGAACAAGCTAAAAAATGAAAATTAAGAAGAGAAATACATAAGAAATCTCTATCAAAGAAGTCTCCAAGTGTCTGCAATCTATCGTCCTTGCTCTTGCTAGCCTATGGGGGAAAAGGGAAAAGGGAAAAATGAAGGAGTGGGTCAGACTAAAAGTCTGGTGAATGATAGCAATTACTAGAATTTTTATGCAAAGTAAAATTAAAGTCTAGTGAATGCTAGCAATTACTATAATTTTTATGCAAAGTAAAATTAATAGACTTTACAATAGTTCTAGTATTTAGAAGGAAAGAAAGGAAATAGAGAGAAGGAATAAGCTGAAAATAAATGTGAATTAACTAAATTGACATAATTTAATAACTTTGATTGTTTGCACTTTTCTTTGATAGCTTCTTTGATTAGGCTGAATTCCTAATCATACAATTAGGATGAATTCCTAATCATCCTCTTTGATCAGCATGCTACTCCATAGACCTACTATGGACTAGATGCTATATAGCTCCCTACATAGAAGGCAATGGAGTCTACGATTAACACACAAAGTATCTACTGTGGACTACAGATTATATAGCTCCCCACACAGAAGGCAATGGTGTCTACGAAAGACACACATACTAAGCGCTTAGAACTCGTAATGATTTATGAGCCATCACCAGAAGTCGCACGCATGACCACCACTAAGCTCGCATTATCTGTTGTTCCACCTATTAGGTCTTCTTGTTACCTCAAGCTCTAGCATAAGCGTGCCGTTCCTCTCACTTCATGATTATGTGGAACACCGTGTCTATAGAAATAATAGGGGAAATGCTATTGGTACTGGTCCGTCACTCAAATAATATCTAGTTTCGCTCTTTGCCTAAATCCCCATTATTTGGACTTCTACGTATTGACCAATTACTATCATTACTAGCATAAGCATGTCATTCGTCTCACTTCAGGTTTATGTGAAACACCGTGTCCATAGAAATAATAGGAGAATGCTATTTCGTATAGGTCCTACATTCATCTTTTCTTATTAACTTAGATGAATTATTTAGATAAGCCTTTACAATTTATCTCTACTATCTTTGCTTATTAATTTATCCTAGGTCTTAAAATAAGTCTCATTCTGTTCTATTTCTTATTACAACCTACGCTATAATCATGCTTATTACTTAACCCACAATGTGAAAATAAGCTTCTTTAGTCTTATACCCTTTTTAGTTATAATTCTAAGTTATAACTAATCTAACATTAATATAATAATTAGGCTCAATTTCAGTCATAATTCCACTTTTATTACAATCTTTACAATTTACATCTTATCTTCCGTTATTTAAGTATTCTTATAATTTTAATCCATATTCGCGTTTAATTTATTCTAATTCATATGCAAAGATGGAGAAATAAAAGAAAATAGAAAATAGAAAATAGAAGAAAATCAAAAGAGTAGGAAAAGGATGTAAGTAACGCATAAACAACAGCAAATAAATTATAATACTGTAAATAAACTGTAAATAAATGGAAAAGTTATAATTTATAGAAATAAACTAAAATCAACTGAAAAGAATAGCTAAAAGAAATAGACTGAAAATAATTCTGAAACTGTAAATATACTAATAAAAAGGTTATTCCAAAAATCATAGTAAAACTACAACTATTGGAAACCTTAATATTTTAAATTATTTAAAAATCTAAATAAGTACAATCACTTACCTAAGACAAAAGCTAGAATTTCTTTTTTTTACAGCAACCAAAATTTTCCAAAAGCTCCTCTAATTTGTACAATCTCCATCTTCTATTTTAATGTGTATATATAATAAATTTTATTTTATAAATGAAGAATGAAGGTAAAAATTTGAGAAAGAGAAATAGAGGCTTGGTTTTGATTTTAGAGTGAAAATCTAAGTTAGTTTAGGTCTTATTTATAGTGTTTTAGGTGTGCTTTCAATCGTATATTGGAATCTCTAGAAACTACTGTTGATTCATTGCTGTGTCAAAGCTTACAATGCGCCTTGTCAACGCCTTAGCTTATATTTAATTTAATTAATTACACCCTCAATAATATACAAACTATAAATAACGTTTTCTTCTCCTCAATTAATTTCTTATTTGAGACATTTTATTTCATATTAATTTCCATGCGTCTTTCTTTATTCGCATGTTTCATTTCAGTTTTCAACGTCCCATTTAATTTACATGTTACATCTGAAATAAATAAATAAATAACATATCAATATTTTTCCATATTTACATCTGAAATAAGTAAATTAACACGTCAATATTCTCTATAATTATGACTAAAATAAATTAATAAATAACTAAAAATTCTTATGCTAATATTATACATATTCACGTTTGAATTAATTGGATGAATAATATGTGAATTCTTATGTCAATATGTTATATATTCAAATCTGAAATTCATTAAATAACATGTGAATCTTATGTCTACATTTTTTTCCAAACTCACATCTGTTGTAATTAGGTAAATAACATATGTCCACAAACGTGTATATATGTTGTGTATTAATTAGTAACCTAATTCTTTACCTTTAAATTGAGCAATCAATTACATTAATTGATTGGTATTGATGTTTTTATGTTTAAAATACAAACTGACCCTTATTCATTACTAACAAAGAAATAACATACTTTATATTTTCTGTAAGAAATGTAATACTTCCATAATGCACTATTGCCTTTTATTTTCAAAATATAACGTTTATTTTATTAAATGCCTTTTTTTCATAAATATATAGTTACATTTTCTCACATTTACAATAACCCATCTCATGTTTACATCGTCATTTAAATTTATAAAAGTGAATGCCTTCTTTTTAAATACACTTTTATACCTTTTTTTCTCTTTTGTAACAAAACAAACTCCCCGTTGATAAAATCATACATATATTCAAAAATGAGAAGTTTATTTTATTTATATTAAAACATGCATTTATTGTTATTTAAAATGTTCATTCCATTTTGACGCAAATGCAACTTCTTATATTAAACTCAATCATTACAATTTTTTTTCTCTTTCTAATTAAAATGTTTCAATAAATCTACTGCCAATTAATTCCAATACTAATTTCAAACTAATTCTAATTATAAACACTATTTCTTTTCACTTATAATTATTTATTAATTCCACCTTAAATTTTGGGCTCTTACATTCTCCCCTCCTTAAGAGATTTCATCCCCGAAATCTCTAAGGAAGAGGAATGAAATAAAAATTTCATCGAAGTTCTACAACCAACTACTTAACCATCACCCATTACATCCATTGTCCTTAAGTTATTCTAATGCGTTTTATGATACTTATGCAATTAGTGTACTGTCAATGTCCCTAACTAATGCAAAAGATTAGATGGTCCACTAATTTAGTTGGCATCCTTTTATGCAATCATGTCCATGCCATGTATCGAAATGAATGTAAAAATTTCTTAATGATAAATGATAGTTCTATATGCATGCTACAGTCATCATCCAAATGCAACAATCATATGATAATTAACCATTTATAGCAACCGTGGAATAAATAAAATGCAAATGCACACGTATCCATATGCATATGCTCTGGTGTCCTAGTTAGGCCGATCCCTAAAAGATAATAGAGCCTAGTGTAAGTATATGCATCCATTAGCATCCACTTGCAACCATTAGCATCCATCATACTAACATTTTCTAATAACATGTTTACATCAAATCCTATCGTCCATAGGTTAAATCCTAAGTTCTGCCCTCCCAAGGGATGATAAAGGAAAGAACCTATTCAAAACTAAAGATGGAAATAGGAAATTGAAAATTTACTATCAAAGAGAGATGTGGATAAGGAGTACGCATTTTCTCCTAATCAATTTTCCCTTCTCCGAAGTCTTTTTAACCTCTTTAGACTCTATCTAACACAAAAACGACTTGCACGGTCTTCCATAAAGAGCTTCGGAAGGTGCCACTTCAATGCTAGCTTGAGAACTACTATCTTGTGCGAATTCCACTAATGAAAGATGCTTTTTCCAAGTTCTTCCAAAATCAGGAATATCCATTCTCAACCCTGCGTGTCTTACAATTTTACCAGCTCAATTTTACTGTTCTTCTTTAGTCTGCTCACAACAATCAACATTCCTAGGTTCTTATTATGGTCCTATACACTCTACAGAAACTCTATTATTAATTCCAAAAGTAATTACTGTTGTCTCCTTTGTAGCCTTACACCATTTCTGTTACACCTAGGAAATGATTCCTATCTACTTCACATGTAGGAGTTTGGTTCGATGTTTATAGTTCCATTTTAAAAATTAAGGTTACTATATTTTTAAAACATCAAATTCCAAAACCTTGGTCTTTAATAGTGTTATGTTTAAGTTTCTATTAAATTCAAAAATACTAGGTTCCTTAAAATTTTATCTTTCTAAACTTGCATCTTTGCAGCTTTTTCAATTTACGTTATTTCCCAAATCTAGAGGGAAAACTTCTAGACCAAAACTTATTTCTCATTTTCTTTTAAAGACCTTTTTAGTTTTCTATAAAAAAATTGAATTTTCGAATTTTACTTTTATTAAGTTTTCCAAACACTTATTTACTTTTCCACCAATATACTTTCTTCTGGAATATCTTTAAAATATCCTTATGTGTTTTGAAATCATCTTCTCATTATACCTAGCAGTCTAATACCATAATGTATTGGAACTACTTTCTCCTATGAGAAATGATCAACGCTGAAATCTTATATGAACCTTTTTAAAAGAGGATTTCATATTTAGGTGAAACAAAAGGAATTTATTTTATACTTTTCGAAATACGCTAAACAAAATATGTTACTTCTCATCCTTGTACATCTCATTCATGTATTCCTTGTAACGTGCACAAATCTTTTTATTGGCTTCATAGAAAATTGTACTGTTACTTACTTTTTTTCATTCCAATGGATTAAAATATGTTTAATTTACATTCTCTTATGATAGACATCTTGTAATATCTAACTTACTCTTTTCTTTTCAGAAAAAACTCACCTTCAAAACTGCTTTAATATATCCATAACCAAAAACATTTCTTTATAATAAGTGTATTTTACAAATCATTTTTATTTTTACACTTAGAAATTATCTTTTTAAAATTCATTTTTATTTGGGTTTAAAACAGATGTTTCATAAAACACCGTTACTACAACCTAAAAATTGTAATGTATGAATTTAATCTAAAAACAAATACTAATAAACCTCATATACTATGTAAATGTAGGATTGATTTCACCCTAGAGGCAGGGTGAATAGGGTGATACTATTAATTATAAAAATTATTGCGGAAGTTTGTAAAATAATTTCAGCATAGATAACAGTCGAATAATAGTAGCACAAATAATAACAGAATAATAAAAATGCAGAAATAGAACAACACAAAATTTACCCAGCTTCGGCAAAACCCTGCCTACGTGCTGCCCCCAAGGTTTTTACTAGAAATTAAGCAGTCAGATGCTTACACATGTAAACTTGCGACACCCGCTATCGACTAGCCTTAACTCTACACTCAAAATTTTGCCACAACTCAGCCACTGAGTTGCGAATTCTTGAACTACGCCACTATAGCTCGTCCTCTAGTCACACGACTAGAAATTACACAAGTTTAAAAAGTAAATACAAATTTAAAACAATAATATAAAACAAAACCCTAATTGTAAAGCCCAAACAATAAAATAAAAGTAACCGACCCAAATAAAATTATCACTAGAAATTGCCGGCCCTTTTTCTTTATTTTTTTTATGGCCTTTGCTCTGTAATAATGAACCCTTTGCTTGCTCGTTCCTCTTTCGATAATTAGGGATTCGTGATGAAGTCGTCGACTTTGTTAATTTGATTGATGATGCTTCTATTCCTTTCTCCGATCAATTAGTTGATTCACACTTGCTTTAATTTAGTTGAGTTTGATTGTTGAAAGAAATGGTACGTTTATTCCTTTTTGATTTATACAGTACTCACTTTGATTCGATTTGATTTTATGATTTATTCTTCTCTGTTGTACTTGAACTCGAGTGGATTTCCCTATGATGTTACTCGGTTTAAATAGGGTTCGATCCCCTATATTTTCGTTCATATTTTATCATACGAATTCGTCAATTATTTTTGCTTGAATTCGTCTCGGCCACTTGATTATTATTGAATGATGTTGATTCTTCTGACTTCAAATTGGTATATTTCTGTGTTTACATGATAATCACTACATTGGTCAATTTCGTGGCCACCACGGCTTGACTTGATTTGATGGTGACTTTTTTATTTAGTTTGTTTTTGACTTCAGCCACTGTCTTTCTCGACCGTATGATTTTGATTTCTTGCTTCTCACGGCTTTGAATTGCCTTGCTCACCACGATTTCGATTTTAATGGCATTTTGTTGACTTCGGTCACTTGATATTGCTACTGTTCTTCACTCTGTTGACTTTGGCTTATACCTTGATTTGCTTATGGCCTTAACTTTATTATACTCAACATACACTCTTTAATTTTGTTCATCCTGTTACTACATACATGTATACTTGTTTGATTTTAGCCTTGACATATTGAAGTGTTTATAAGTTCTGTATCTTGGGCTTTGACTCGACTTTGAAACTTATAAGCTGTTTATCCGGCTTTGACTAATACTTTGATTCATGTAAGACTGTAACCTGCTACTTGACTTTGTTATAATTGTTAAGTTCATTATTGTTATTGCTTTGAGTCATGTAAACTTCTGGTTTGTATTTGACACTTCAATTTGTGGCTGCATTGTGATATGCACTATATAAATTCTAGTGTGCCTTTATACATGACTTGTATACTTTGTTCATCAATGGCTGCTTTGTGAATTTCCCGTTTGACCGAATCTTCATTGACTTTGTGTATTTGTGCAGTGTTGTTTTGATATTGACTCGGTTATTTTGAACATGTTACATGCTTTTTGGTTTCAATGTATATGTGTGTTTGCATATGAATTAGGTTGTCGCCTCGGCTTTATCCACTGTTGTACTATGTTGCACCTGTTTTTGCTGCCTTCATGTACATGCCAAATCTTGTTGTATTTGATTCAATCGAGTCTGGTACCTTTTGTAGCATTGTTTTATGATAAGGTTTCGTCTTGAATTGTGCAGTCTTGAGTCTTGTACATGTCTTCATTGTATAGTCTGCACGTATTGATTCCGTTGAGCTTGCACCAGTGTTTAATGATGTTGTGTTCGTTAGCTTGGTAGCAATCCTCATAGTATTTGTGAAATGCTGTAACTGTTCTTCGTTTCACTATGCATTGCTTGACTCGAAGTCTAGTTGCCTTTTTATGATGATCATCACTTCTTCATTGTGTATGTTGTGATTACTTAGTGTATTCATATAGTTTGGTGGCTTCATGTATATAATGCATGTTGAATTGTTATCGATTTGTGCCTGTTAGCCTTCACTAGTACACATATGTTGTTCACTTGATCTTTTGCTTTTCACTGGTCTATTTGTTATCACTCCATTCTTGTACATTTTGATTTTGACCTGAGAAGTTTGCATTGTGTAGTGAGTTTGTGCATGCTTTGAACTTGTAGTCTTCACCGCAACCATATTGAACTAAACCCTGTTAAGGCTGTCTTGACCATTTTCTTGAACTTGTATTTTTTGTACTGCACCTGTGTTGAATCCAGCTTTAAAGCTCGGGTTTGACCTTATGCTCGTGACGCGACTTTATTTATTTCACCTGAGTTGAAGCCGACTTTTGATTTGGGTTTGACCTTGTGCTCACATGTCCGTGTAGTTTAATCAAGTGTATATTGGTGTGCAGGCCTTATGGCATGTATAGTGATGCACTGTGCATGTCACAAGCTGTTCGTGTATGATGAACTCAAATTTAAATGATGATGAACAACCCAAATAAATGAGACAAATATTATTTTCAAAATACATTTTATTTTATACTGCAAAAATATTTCCTTTTCAATTTTACTGCGTCAATGTATATTTTTGCAGATAGCATAAATGCTGGATTCAATCTGGAATGAAGTTGAAGATAAATACGAGTGAATGAGTGAATTGTAGTAAGATGCATTTGTAAATAAAAATTGTGGTGTAATCAAATTTGTATTGTGAAATTGTATATGTATAGTGAAAGCTTGAATTTGTACTATTCAAAATTGTAATAAATATTTATTTGAATAAAATATCTATTTGAATTTAAACTCTGTGTTATTTATTTTATTCAGCAAATATTTATTTAATTATGTGAAAAATAAAATAGTACATTAACAAATACATTTAAATGAATGTATATATATATATATATGTTTATTATCATTAAACAAAAATCATATACTTCCATATTCGACAGTAAGAACATTTCATTTCGGAGTCACCTACTATAACAATAGTGTTACAGCCTATGCACCCTTTATTTTCCATAAAAGCATCTATTACAACAATAAAAGTTGTAACCTATGCTTTTATACTTAATACACTCTAGGCTTTTATATTTAAAATCTTTGTTTACCTATAAAGAAACCAGCGAGCTATATATACTCTATAATTCTGTAAAAAGAATTTTACCTTTAACGAAATTTACATCATATAAAAACCAATTCAAATTGCATAAAATTTATTTTTTTAAAACCCAATATTTACTTCTTCAAAAATACTTACAATTATATTTTTCAATTTTTCAATACTAACTATTCCAATTTATTGGGCTAGGCATAAAGTGGATTTTCTTCTTACTACCCTGGAGTACCCTTCCTAAATCTTGGAAATCTCATTTCCATACTAAAGTCTTTTACTCCTATTCCTCTTTTATGCTCGTATTTATTCCATTGCACCACCATTAAATCCATTTATCTGAACTAAATGTACAAAACTGTTTCTCAAACTCTTTACATGAGTTGACCTTTTCTATGCCCCAAAACGCACTTCCTTACTCCAAAAGTGACACTTGAAGAATTTTGCCTTCAACCGATGAATGCAAAGTGCACAAAGAACCTCCTCAAAATGTTTGGAAAATCTTTAACGACTGGAATAGAATCTACCTCTCATAGTCATGAATGAAGGGAATAAAGGAAGCTCAACATAACTGACCCCGATGGGTTACAAGAAACTTCGAGAGTCTGTCCACTACATGTCCTTAATCTAATGACTCCCATCTCGCAGTCTAATATCGCACCATAAGTGGATAACCATTCCATCCCTAAAACCATCACATACCCTTAAAATTCCAGTACATAAGTGTCACAATCAAACTCTACGCCTAGTATAAAATATTTCAAACCCCTACAAATCATCGACAAGTGTGCCGATCCTCCTACGGGGTTTGAAACAACAATGTGGTCCACCGCTAAAGAGATGTATAAGTGCAAACATCCTACCAAAGAAATAGAGATGGAAGAGTGTGATATTACGGAATCAAAGGAGTTTGAAGTGGACTTTAAGGGAACTTTTAGGAAAAACTCTTTATTATTTGAAAACTAATTCTAAATTAAAGAGCTTCTTTTTTGAAAAATACTATTAAAACAAGTTATTTTGAAAAATAATCTTTTTAAAAAAAATTAAGAATCATGTAACCTTATGTAACGACCTGTAAGATTTTAATAAATTTTATTGTTTTATTTACGTATTAAATTGGATTTTGTGAAAATTTAAATAAATTAAATGGCAATTAAAAAGTTAATATTTGGAATGCGTCTGAAAAAAACATAGCAAACTGTAAATTTTCGTCCAAAAATATAAAAGTCTATTTCGCGCGTATATTTACTTCAAATTAAATCAGTTAAAAAGTGACGGAAATAAAACGTTTCAAAACCAAATCTTTTTACTTAGAAAAATTCTAAATCCTCTTCTGAGCAAGGAGTCATCTCTAGTTTTTCAAAATTTGGACTTCTATAGCTCCGTCGTTCTTATTCTCTGCATTTTACTGCATTTTTCAGCTAGTAGAAAATCTGAATATTATAATTCAATCATACCACTGATATCTGTATACCGTTTTGATCGTCTCGTCGTGCTGATCTTCGCAGTATCCTTATTTTCATATTTTGGTATCCGGTACGAAACAGAAATCATAAAACGGTATGTTGTATCGGTACCATAAATTGTGACAGTTAGCTTTCGTTTGCTTTTCAAACCCTGACCCGTGACTGCCCAGCAACATAAATTAATTGCTTTAATTATTCAGCTCAATGCAAAGTGACAGTTGGCATCCCACGACTATTTTTGGAAATCCAAACGTGTAAAGTGGTATATGTTATTCTTTTGAACGGTTCCTTTTCCTTTATAACTTTTCCTTTTGCTTTAATTGATTTCCTGAATTCAGGGCTGGTTTTCACCGTTCCTTTTCATTTAATATTGGCTTGATTTACGATTCTAACTATTAACATTTCCAACGTTAAAATAATTTTCCAGTTCATTGTCATTATTGTGGTGCGTGGGTTTGTTTCATTTTCCACCTTGCTCACTTCTGTGACTTTATTGAAAAATATGTACCATATTTATATAACAGAGGCTCCCTTTCTTCTTCTCAATTCATTCTCATTTGAAAAAAAAAAAAATATAACCCAACAGACCACCGAAATAATCATTGCAAAACCGATCAACATCATCCCACCATCTCTTTTGCTCAACCGTCATCTACGTGCGGCCTCCCTCCTTCTCCTCTACAAATTCTCTGTTCCCAGTATTTTTTTTTTTCCGAGCCACCCTTGCATCAACCCAATCCATTCTTCTTTGCTACTAATCCATACAGCAGCCGTTCGCATCTTCCCCTCTCCCTGATATAGCCGAGCCCCATGACCGCACCCCCGGCCAAGCATAGCCCCGCCTCGGCCCAGATCCGCAACTTTCACCCTCCACTCTTCCATGCGGCTGCCGAGACTAGCCCGCCTTCATTCTCGTGCTCGTCTTCCTTCTGGACTCGTTTTGTAAGTTATTGTGTATATGTTTTATATAATTAAATTTTTAGTTATGTATATATACAATATTACTATATTAAACTATATCATCTTAGATTTTTATCATATCATATTGTATCAAAATATCTCGCTTATTACATGTTGCGCATAGAAATGTAATTTATGTCATTATATATTTGTGAAAAAAAAAAACTGTTATATTATACTTGCTGTTCATACTTGTTATATGTATGGTTGTTGTAGGAATATGAGTTCTCTGATATATATAGTTGTATTGAAATTTGAAACATTGTTTTAAGAAGGGTCTGCATTTATACATCTATCTTGCTTGTATGGGTTAGTTCGTTTCATTGATCTGGCATATTACACCTAGTTCTATATGCTGTAGCCTGCAATTTAGGCTATTTATATATTCAGGGCTATAGACATAGTTTATAGATAGGTCTCTGTAAAAACAAAAGTATTAGTTGTATAAGAGGTATGCATGTTTTGCCGTATGTGTTTGAGCCCAAATGTTTTATAGTGAAACTTTGTTTTACAAAATTTTAGATTTGCGTGAGTATATTATATGGGTTTATATACATAGACGTCATTTTATATTTAAGTTAAATTTTCAACTTGAAATTAAGTATGAATGCAAAAGCATGTATCTAAGTAGCATGTACAAGCGGTATCAACTGTATGTTATCCTAATTTACATTTGTCAAACAAGCTAAGTTATATTACTTAGAACTTTAACACATTTGATTTAACTTCCAAACAAATATGATTAGTGATACTAAGGTATCAAATTTAATACAACTCTATCAACATGCAAGCAAATTTACAAGCACATTTATCACATACAAATCCAATACAACAAGAACTAAAGTACAGTCAACAAGTTAAAAATATAACAGAGAGATGTTTAAGTATCTTTGGTTGCACTTTCCATGCGAAAGAAATATTAGTAGATATAGGTTAAAATAATGCACGGATATACCTATAAAGTAACGTATAGCTTAAGACTATTCAAGAGATAGCCTTCTTTTCCTAGAGTATTTGACTATGAATCAAATAAAAAAAAATTCACTTCAGCATTTAATAGCATTGTTACATGTACCTTGCTACTCCCCTATCTTGCTGCTCGTGAATAATAAAAATAAAGAAATAGTTTTGACATGGGTTTTTTTTATATATATATAGTTATACATATAAGTTCATTCATACTATTTATCTTCATCAATGTCATTCTGATTTGATTTCATCGATTTCTCCTTATCAGCCTTGATCGTCGGATTTGTGCCGATCTTTCTTTCATTTTGATTCGTAACTCAAATCAGCTTCGTTGTCCATCTCTCTAGCCTCGAAAGGTGAGCAATCACTCACGATTAACGTTCTTTTATTTATTAGATTTGATTTCAATTGAAACGACAATTGAAATATGCTGCTGTTAGTTGTTTTACTGTTATGACTGCTATTATCTGTATATGTTCACCTATGACACCTGACAACATTATCGGTTAATTATTTATGTGATAATAACACAGATTGGTTGATAATTGATTGATTGATTGATTGTTGTTTTAAACTGGATGTTAATGATTATTGTTAAGTGATAACTAGTTTGCTAGTTTAATTTGGGGTCGTATAGTTTACAAATTAAAACGGATTATATATGACGGAACTTGATCTATTAAAACCTGACCCCGCCATATGTAAATTTGATTAGTTAAATTTGACCCACTAATTGTCGTAGAAATTGATAAATTATACTTAAATCTTTGAACGTAGTTTGGATTAATTGTTGTAGTATTAAACTGAATTTGAAATGGAACGACAAGTGAAAAACTGTAGTGTAATAATCTTTAATCTACATAAAATGATAGTGTAGATTCTAGAAATAATTATACAAATTACAATGTGAATAAATATGATTATTTCGGGGGTATTTGATTTATTTATTGAATTGTTATTGATTGTTGTTATTGCTTGTTATTTACTTTGACACCATCCCTGTCATCACACTGCAAGTTCCCTTTGTTATGTTTGTTATTGAATTGGAATGGATTGATAGACCCAAGCGGGTTTCATTTAATTAAATTTGGGATTACGGGTTGAAATGCTATCCACTCGTATACATTTAGTGTACGGCTGGAAATGATAATATCCGTAACACTGGGACCTTATGATAAGAAAATATGGTCTTATTAAATGTAAATGATTAAATACATAAATTATGGTAAATATTTATGAAAATTTTCCTCGGATAAATTTTGCAATAATATTGAACAATTAAGATTGGGAGACAAATTTGGGTTATTTTGAATGGTATTTAGATAAGGATTTATTTACTTAAATCAATTTAAAATTTACCAAATGAGATATTTCACGTTTAATTAAATATTAGAAATATTGAGTAAAATGAAATTTAAGGTCACTAAAATGATATTAAATCAAATAAAGGGTATTCAAGACCAAATAATAATGATGTAAAAATCAAGAATCTATACGAAACTGTAAATTTAAATTGTTATATTTAAGCTATGAGCTATATTGCAATTAAATGGTTTAGAGATTTGGATAGGTAATCGGAACCAAGATAGTTTAATTTGTTATTTTAGATAACGAATTGAATTAGATATAAAATTGAGGGTGAACTAAATTTGGATATTTTATTTAGGAAACTAGATTGGGAAAAATTTAGTTGAAATGTAGAATACTTAAAGTATGGAAACATATTGGAACAAAAGGGGTAATTGGGATATCAAATCCAAATTTGAGATTTATAAAAATTGAAGTGGATATTCTAGGAAAATTTAAATTGATAAAAATGAGATTGAATATAATTTATATGGTAAGGTCGGGGTGATGATTATGTTAAGTTGAGGGAGTTGAAATACTTTACTGAATACATTATTTAATATTTGGGATTTGAAGTATAAATTAAGTGAATGACCACGGTGTAATAGTATATATTTCTACCTTGTAGATAGTTTTATGGACCCTTAGAGGATGGACATCCCAAACATCCTTTAAGATATATTATATTTCAGTTGATATTTCATTTGAGTTGAATTTATTGATATAAGAATGTAAATCCTGACTCGAGTGTTTTGTGTTTTGCTTTACGCTCGGGTCAGACTGAGTAATATAGCATTTGAGACTCACCTTTGGAGATTGGAGCTTCAATTTGGAGATCCAACCATCGATTCAGCTTTCAGTTTCTAGTTGACTGCTTCAGAGTAGCCATCGGCTCGTACTGAAGACAATTTTGTATTCAAAGTATTCTGATGTATTTTATTCTAAACTCTGATGTATATAGTAGCTTCATGAACTACTATTCTTTTTTCTATTCCGCTGCATTTTATTACTCTGTGTCTGTGATCTGTGATTGATTCATTTACTGTATATTTAAGTTTTGCCAAAATTATATTAACAATTCGGTATTTTGAATTATTCAAGTCGGACATGTACGGTTTTATTGTCGATTTGAATGGTCCAAAATAGCGGGTCGTTACAGTTGGTATCAGAGCTTTGGCTCTTGGCAAAACTTAGCATATATAGTAAATTTATTTACAGAATCACTTTCGCTCGAGTTGAATCTCTTCCCTTTTTGACTCGATTTCCCTTGAATTTTGGAATGTCCCTCGGTTCTGAAATTCATGCTTGTCTCTTCCTATTTATATTAGTTTGATTCTGGAGCATCACATAACTCCACTGAATGTTTTGTAAAAGGGGTGAAAACTCCTTTACAATTGGCATCAATGCACCGAAGATTTTGTATCCTCGGTTTACGATGCTGCTATATCTTGGTATGCCGAATTCTATCTCTGGCAATCAAATGTCGATTTGCTTTAGAATTCCGCATCAATTATATTCCTGAAGTCACGGTTGACCCAGTTAAGGTCGCCCGAGATTTATAGAAGTATATCCATCTTCTATTTTGTAATTTGATTTTCTCAACTTTGTTGAGTCTATCTTCATATCAGGATTCTATTGATTAGAGTTCCTCCAATTTAAATTTCTATCTTTGTTTGAAATCCATCTCTTGAATCACCCTTTGTAAAATCGGGTATATTTGTATTTTGAAATTGTTTTATATATCAAAATTATCATTCTGATAACTATGATTTTATTCTATATATATAAAACAAATTGTTTTGATAAGGATTATGTACCTATATGTATAAAGCAAATAAGAAATGTATTCTATATGTAGAGGTTTTGAAAGGATCTGGAATTTTGAAAATTTATAAGAAATTGATTTATATAAAAATGATTTAATTATAACTAAAAGGTTAAAAATTGAAATTCGAGAATTGAATTCCGGTATTTTGACATTGGTTTTAAGATTTTGGGAAAATATATATAAATAATAAGATTTAAAAGTATTTTTCCGAATAAGAATTGTTTCAAATGGGTTCAAATGAATTCCAATAATTTTGAAGAATTTCAAAGAAGTTTTAAGAAAATAGAAGTCCAGAACTCACGTATGTCGCTGGAAAATAATTTCGGTGATGAGTGCACACATCATCGACATTGATTTTCGAGTTTCAGAGTGGGGGAGAGGCCACTTCAATAGCTCGCTATGCGAGTGATTTTGTAAACCGTTTTTGATTTCAAATTTCGGAGTATAATTTGATATTTTAGAAAGATATAAGTATACATTTGAAACAATTTAAATGAGACCGGTGTTCAGTCCTCGAGTTTTCGATTTGACTTAGAATAACCCTATTTATAAAAATTTTGATTTCCAACTCTTGGATTTGAAATTGATTTTCACCGACTATTTTGAAGGTTCGAGCACTCCCAAATTAAGGTTTAAAGGTTAAAGACTAAGAAATTTTGAAACGTATAAAATATTTGATAAAGCATATAAGTTATGTTTTGTATGCTTAAGTTTGAAACCTTTTGTTAAGAAAATAAACATGACTATTATACTAATATGGAATTTAGTTTGGAATATTGGAAAAATGATTAGTTTTAAATAATGGGTTTCAAAAAGGTAAATTGGATATCTCAAATAAAAATAGATAGCTTAAAGGTTTTAAAGGGATAATTATAAATTTGGAAACCATTTTAAGTAATTGATTTTGAGAATACTTGGTTTTGAAATTAAATTGAAAAAAAACCAGTACTTATATGGTGAAGTTGGAAATAAATTTGTTTGACTTGAATCAGTAATTTGGAGACTGGGATTGTTTTATAAGCCTACTATTTTGGGAACTTTGAAATTAAGATATCTAATTTGGAAGAAATTTGGTGAATTCATATATGACTTTGAAACTAAATTGATATTGAAAGGATTTGAAATTGAGGACCTTATATTACTAAGCACTTGAATTGGGAGTGGTCGAACTTATATAAAATGGATTTGTATAAGTATGAAGTTGATTTGAAATCAATTGATTGGAAAGGTACTCAATTTGGAAAGGGACTTTTATATAATCAAAGTCTATATATAAGTATGATTTGATATACTATTGATTTGGAAAGTATTCGGTTTGAAGATGGAATCCTATATATTATGGACTTTGTATAAGTATGATATTGAAAGTGATTTAAAAAGGTACTATAAGATATATATATTTTCCAAGTAAAGATATGGAAAGTGCCTTCTGCTTGATATCCGCTTTGTGGCCACAGCGTGGATTCATTCTATCGATATTATTCTCTCTGATTTTGGTTTTCCGGATGTAATACTCGAGTGTTCCCACCGTGGCGTAACCCGCGGTTTTTCTTTTTCTCTCGTGAATGCACAGCGAAATTGCCTGGCTGAGTCTTGCCTAGGGGTACGGATTGTTTCCTGGGGGAACCAGGCGTAACCATTGTGTATCCTGCAATCTGTGTAGGTCGCGAATAGTAGCGCAAGTGCCTGGCTGAGTCTTGCCTGGGGGTACAGATTGTTTCCTGGGGGAACCAGGCGTAACCATTGTGTATCCTGCACCCTACTAGTCATCATGGCGTAACTCGCAGGGCTGTGAAAGCTTACGGATATGGATTGTTTCCTGGGGGAACCAGGCGTAACCATTGTGTATCTGCGAACCATGATCGGACAAAGGTTTTGGTTTGATCGTTTTGTTTGGATCGTACTTTCCATATCTATTTTAAAGGTTTTTCAAGTATTTTCACTGGGTGTTGAAGCAAGTCTACTTAGTACTTGAAGAATTCTAGCTTTGCGCCTGATCAACGCATGGCCGGAGTCTGCAAGAACGACGATAAACTTGTTGAAACATCGAGTTATAAAAGTATTTTCGGAAGAAAAATTCATTTTGATATAATAGTATCTTATTATAAAAGATTATTATAAAGGTATTTTGTTATAAAAATATTTTTCCCAACAAAGAAATTTGCATTAATCTTTGAAATTAAATTCCTTTGGTAAATGGAAAATTCGTGCCCGATTCTTTTCTTTTGAATCTACTTTATCTGCTCAGTTTAGTTATTCACCTTGATTCTGTTTTTCCCAATCTACCTTCCTTCCTTGTTGGATTTATCCTTTAAAATATTGGCTAATTATATACTACTTTGTTAGATATAAAATTCTAGTGTTATAAATATTTTTGAAGTTATTAATTGAATGAAACTCTTTAAAGAGAATGATTATTAATTTATTTATAATATTAGAAAGGTATCTTGAGTTAAATTAAAAATCTCATAAATTTTGGATTTAATATTTTCAATAGGCTTTGTAAATATAAATAATAATGTAAATAATTGTTTCAAAAAGGAATTTGAAAAGTATTAAATATTAAAGAAAAAATTTAATTGCAATTGAAGTTTCAAATGAATATTTCAAGTAAAAATTATATAGTTTACATAAATTATCTACCCTTGACTTCCAATTCCTGGTTGTTCTATTCTCCTACCTCCTTCCTTTTCGGGGACGAAAAGTTTTGAGTGGGGGAGAGTGTAACGACCTGTAAGATTTTAATAAATTTTATTGTTTTATTTACGTATTAAATTGGATTTTGTGAAAATTTAAATAAATTAAATGGCAAATAAAAAGTTAATATTTGGAATGCGTCTGAAAAAAACATAGCAAACTGTAAATTTTCGTCCAAAAATATAAAAGTCTATTTCGCGCGTATATTTACTTCAAATTAAATCAGTTAAAAAGTGACGGAAATAAAACGTTTCAAAACCAAATCTTTTTACTTAGAAAAATTCTAAATCCTCTTCTGAGCAAGGAGTCATCTCTAGTTTTTCAAAATTTGGACTTCTATAGCTCCGTCGTTCTTATTCTCTGCATTTTACTGCATTTTTCAGCTAGTAGAAAATCTGAATATTATAATTCAATCATACCACTGATATCTGTATACCGTTTTGATCGTCTCGTCGTGCTGATCTTCGCAGTATCCTTATTTTCATATTTTGGTATCCGGTACGAAACAGAAATCATAAAACGGTATGTTGTATCGGTACCATAAATTGTGACAGTTAGCTTTCGTTTGCTTTTCAAACCCTGACCCGTGACTGCCCAGCAACATAAATTAATTGCTTTAATTATTCAGCTCAATGCAAAGTGACAGTTGGCATCCCACGACTATTTTTGGAAATCCAAACGTGTAAAGTGGTATATGTTATTCTTTTGAACGGTTCCTTTTCCTTTATAACTTTTCCTTTTGCTTTAATTGATTTCCTGAATTCAGGGCTGGTTTTCACCGTTCCTTTTCATTTAATATTGGCTTGATTTACGATTCTAACTATTAACATTTCCAACGTTAAAATAATTTTCCAGTTCATTGTCATTATTGTGGTGCGTGGGTTTGTTTCATTTTCCACCTTGCTCACTTCTGTGACTTTATTGAAAAATATGTACCATATTTATATAACAGAGGCTCCCTTTCTTCTTCTCAATTCATTCTCATTTGAAAAAAAAAAAATATAACCCAACAGACCACCGAAATAATCATTGCAAAACCGATCAACATTATCCCACCATCTCTTTTGCTCAACCGTCATCTACGTGCGGCCTCCCTCCTTCTCCTCTACAAATTCTCTGTTCCCAGTATTTTTTTTTTTCCGAGCCACCCTTGCATCAACCCAATCCATTCTTCTTTGCTACTAATCCATACAGCAGCCGTTCGCATCTTCCCCTCTCCCTGATATAGCCGAGCCCCTTGACCGCACCCCCGGCCAAGCATAGCCCCGCCTCGGCCCAGATCCGCAACTTTCACCCTCCACTCTTCCATGCGGCTGCCGAGACTAGCCCGCCTTCATTCTCGTGCTCGTCTTCCTTCTGGACTCGTTTTGTAAGTTATTGTGTATATGTTTTATATAATTAAATTTTTAGTTATGTATATATACAATATTACTATATTAAACTATATCATCTTAGATTTTTATCATATCATATTGTATCAAAATATCTCGCTTATTACATGTTGCGCATAGAAATGTAATTTATGTCATTATATATTTGTGAAAAAAAAAACTGTTATATTATACTTGCTGTTCATACTTGTTATATGTATGGTTGTTGTAGGAATATGAGTTCTCTGATATATATAGTTGTATTGAAATTTGAAACATTGTTTTAAGAAGGGTCTGCATTTATACATCTATCTTGCTTGTATGGGTTAGTTCGTTTCATTGATCTGGCATATTACACCTAGTTCTATATGCTGTAGCCTGCAATTTAGGCTATTTATATATTCAGGGCTATAGACATAGTTTATATATAGGTCTCTGTAAAAACAAAAGTATTAGTTGTATAAGAGGTATGCATGTTTTGCCGTATGTGTTTGAGCCCAAATGTTTTATAGTGAAACTTTGTTTTACAAAATTTTAGATTTGCGTGAGTATATTATATGGGTTTATATACATAGACGTCATTTTATATTTAAGTTAAATTTTCAACTTGAAATTAAGTATGAATGCAAAAGCATGTATCTAAGTAGCATGTACAAGCGGTATCAACTGTATGTTATCCTAATTTACATTTGTCAAACAAGCTAAGTTATATTACTTAGAACTTTAACACATTTGATTTAACTTCCAAACAAATATGATTAGTGATACTAAGGTATCAAATTTAATACAACTCTGTCAACATGCAAGCAAATTTACAAGCACATTTATCACATACAAATCCAATACAACAAGAACTAAAGTACAGTCAACAAGTTAAAAATATAACAGAGAGATGTTTAAGTATCTTTGGTTGCACTTTCCATGCGAAAGAAATATTAGTAGATATAGGTTAAAATAATGCACGGATATACCTATAAAGTAACGTATAGCTTAAGACTATTCAAGAGATAGCCTTCTTTTCCTAGAGTATTTGACTATGAATCAAATAAAAAAAAATTCACTTCAGCATTTAATAGCATTGTTACATGTACCTTGCTACTCCTCTATCTTGCTGCTCGTGAATAATAAAAATAAAGAAATAGTTTTGACATGGGTTTTTTTATATATATATATAGTTATACATATAAGTTCATTCATACTATTTATCTTCATCAATGTCATTCTGATTTGATTTCATCGATTTCTCCTTATCAGCCTTGATCGTCGGATTTGTGCCGATCTTTCTTTCATTTTGATTCGTAACTCAAATCAGCTTCGTTGTCCATCTCTCTAGCCTCGAAAGGTGAGCAATCACTCACGATTAACGTTCTTTTATTTATTAGATTTGATTTCAATTGAAACGACAATTGAAATATGCTGCTGTTAGTTGTTTTACTGTTATGACTGCTATTATCTGTATATGTTCACCTATGACACCTGACAACATTATCGGTTAATTATTTATGTGATAATAACACAGATTGGTTGATAATTGATTGATTGATTGATTGTTGTTTTAAACTGGATGTTAATGATTATTGTTAAGTGATAACTAGTTTGCTAGTTTAATTTGGGGTCGTATAGTTTACAAATTAAAACGGATTATATATGACGGAACTTGATCTATTAAAACCTGACCCCGCCATATGTAAATTTGATTAGTTAAATTTGACCCACTAATTGTCGTAGAAATTGATAAATTATACTTAAATCTTTGAACGTAGTTTGGATTAATTGTTGTAGTATTAAACTGAATTTGAAATGGAACGACAAGTGAAAAACTGTAGTGTAATAATCTTTAATCTACATAAAATGATAGTGTAGATTCTAGAAATAATTATACAAATTACAATGTGAATAAATATGATTATTTCGGGGGTATTTGATTTATTTATTGAATTGTTATTGATTGTTGTTATTGCTTGTTATTTACTTTGACACCATCCCTGTCATCACACTGCAAGTTCCCTTTGTTATGTTTGTTATTGAATTGGAATGGATTGATAGACCCAAGCGGGTTTCATTTAATTAAATTTGGGATTACGGGTTGAAATGCTATCCACTCGTATACATTTAGTGTACGGCTGGAAATGATAATATCCGTAACACTGGGACCTTATGATAAGAAAATATGGTCTTATTAAATGTAAATGATTAAATACATAAATTATGGTAAATATTTATGAAAATTTTCCTCGGATAAATTTTGCAATAATATTGAACAATTAAGATTGGGAGACAAATTTGGGTTATTTTGAATGGTATTTAGATAAGGATTTATTTACTTAAATCAATTTAAAATTTACCAAATGAGATATTTCACGTTTAATTAAATATTAGAAATATTGAGTAAAATGAAATTTAAGGTCACTAAAATGATATTAAATCAAATAAAGGGTATTCAAGACCAAATAATAATGATGTAAAAATCAAGAATCTATACGAAACTGTAAATTTAAATTGTTATATTTAAGCTATGAGCTATATTGCAATTAAATGGTTTAGAGATTTGGATAGGTAATCGGAACCAAGATAGTTTAATTTGTTATTTTAGATAACGAATTGAATTAGATATAAAATTGAGGGTGAACTAAATTTGGATATTTTATTTAGGAAACTAGATTGGGAAAAATTTAGTTGAAATGTAGAATACTTAAAGTATGGAAACATATTGGAACAAAAGGGGTAATTGGGATATCAAATCCAAATTTGAGATTTATAAAAATTGAAGTGGATATTCTAGGAAAATTTAAATTGATAAAAATGAGATTGAATATAATTTATATGGTAAGGTCGGGGTGATGATTATGTTAAGTTGAGGGAGTTGAAATACTTTACTGAATACATTATTTAATATTTGGGATTTGAAGTATAAATTAAGTGAATGACCACGGTGTAATAGTATATATTTCTACCTTGTAGATAGTTTTATGGACCCTTAGAGGATGGACATCCCAAACATCCTTTAAGATATATTATATTTCAGTTGATATTTCATTTGAGTTGAATTTATTGATATAAGAATGTAAATCCTGACTCGAGTGTTTTGTGTTTTGCTTTACGCTCGGGTCAGACTGAGTAATATAGCATTTGAGACTCACCTTTGGAGATTGGAGCTTCAATTTGGAGATCCAACCATCGATTCAGCTTTCAGTTTCTAGTTGACTGCTTCAGAGTAGCCATCGGCTCGTACTGAAGACAATTTTGTATTCAAAGTATTCTGATGTATTTTATTCTAAACTCTGATGTATATAGTAGCTTCATGAACTACTATTCTTTTTTCTATTCCGCTGCATTTTATTACTCTGTGTCTGTGATCTGTGATTGATTCATTTACTGTATATTTAAGTTTTGCCAAAATTATATTAACAATTCGGTATTTTGAATTATTCAAGTCGGACATGTACGGTTTTATTGTCGATTTGAATGGTCCAAAATAGCGGGTCGTTACACCTTAGGCTCTGATACCAAGTGTAACACCCCGCACCCCTTGGTTTACCTAAAAGGACACACTAAAAGATGTGGTACGTTGTAGGTATAATTAAACTAGCAGTGACTAAGATTCACATGACAAAATAGATAAAAACAGCGGAAACAATTAAAATAATAATTTTCTAAAAGTCAAACTTCATAATATAGAATTACAAAACCAAACACATCATATGTCTTAAAATACCAATATATGTCTCATGAAACTAAAACCTCAGTCTCATAAATATCAGAGTACAAACTATCCCTCACAAAGTGCCAGTACATATAATAAGCTAAAGCCTAACAATAAATAAGAGAAACACATAAGAAATCTCTGCCAAAGAAGTCTCTAAGTGTCTGCATTCTATCGTCCTTACTCTTGCTTGCCTATGGGAGGAAAAGAGGAAAATAGAGGAGTGGGTTAGACTAAAAGTCCGATGAATGAAGTAGTTACTAGAATTTTTAAGCAAAGTAAAAGTAATAAACTTTACAACAGTTCTAGTATATAAAAAGAAAGAAAGGAAATAGGGAGAAGGAATAAGCTGGAAATAAATACGAATTAACTAAATTAGCATAATTGATTAACATTGATTGTTTGCACTTGTTTTTGACAACTGCTTTGATTAGGTCGAATTCCTAATCCAATAGTTAGGCTGAAATCCTAATTCTACCCTTTGATCGGCCCGCTACTCCATAGACCTACCACGAACTAGACGCTATATAGCTCCCTAAACAGAAGGCAATGGTGTCTACGAATGACACACAAAGTATCTATCATGGACTAGACATTATATTGCTCCCTATACAGAAGGCAATGGTGTCTACAAAAGGCACACATACTAAGCGCTTGGAACTCATAATGATTTATAAGCCATCACTGGAAGTCACACGCGTGACCACCACTAAGCTCGCTTTACCTGTTGTTCCACCTATTGGGTCTTCTTATTACCTCAAGCTCCAACATAAGCGTGCTACTCGTCTTACTTCAAGATTATATGAAACACCGTGTCCGTAGAAATAATAGGTGAATTGCTAATGGTACTGGTCCATCATTCAAACAATGTCTACTTGCACCTCTTGCAGAAATCACCATGATTCAGACTTCTACGTATTGACCAATTACTACCATTATTAGCATAAGCGTGCCCCTCGTCTCACTTCAGGTTTATGTGAAATACCGTGTCCATAGAAATAATAGGGGAATTCTTTTTGGTACCGGTCTTACTTTTATATTTGCATATTAACTTAGATAAATTATTTAAATAAGCCTTTTCAATTTATCTCTACTATCTTTGCTTATTAATTTATCCTAAGTCTTAAAATAAGCCTCGTTCTATTCTATTTCTTATTACAACCTATGTTATAATCATGCGTATTACTTAACCCATGGTGTAAACATAAGATTCTTTCAGCTTATACTCTTTTTAGTCATAATTCTAAGTTATAACTAGGCCAATTATCTTTAATTTGTCAAACTCTAACATCAATATCATAATTAGGCTCAATTTCAGTCTTAATTCCATTTTTATTACAGTCTTTACAATTTACATCTTATATTCCGTTATTTCTATATTCTTATAATTCTAATCCATATCTATGTTTAATCTATTCTAATCCATACGCGAAGAAGGAGGATAAATAAAAGAAAACTAAAAATAGAAGAAAATCCAAAGCGCAGGACAAGACGTAATCATGTAAATAACGCATAAATAACGGTAAATACATTAAAATACTGTAAACAAACTGTAATCAAATGGAAAAAATATAATAAATAGAAATAAACTAAATCAACTGAAAAGTATAGCTAAAAGAAATAGACTGAAAATAATTATAAAAACTATAAATAAACTAATAAAAATGTTATTCCAAAAATCGTAGTAAAACTACAACCATTGGAAACCTTATTATTTTAAATTACTTAAAAATATAATAATTACAAACACTCACCTGAGACAAAAGCTAGAATCCCTTTTTTTACAGCAACCAAAATTCTCTAGAAATCTCCTCTAATTTGTACAATCTCCATCTTTTATTTGAGTGTAAATATATGATATAATTTTATTTTATAAATGAAGAATGTAGGTCAATATTTAAGAAAGAGAAATAGAGGCTAGGTTTGGATTTTAGAGTGAAAACCTAGTTAGTTTATGTCCTATTTATAGTGTTTTAGGTATGCTTTCAACCATAGATTAGAATCTCTAAAAAACTTCTGTTGACTCATTGATGTGTCAAATGTTACAGTAAGCCTTGTTAGCGCCTTATCTTGTATTTAATTTAATTAATTACACCCTCAATAATATGCAAACTATAAATAACGTTTTATTCTCCTCAATTATTTTCAAATTTGTGACATTTTATTTAATATTAAATTTCCATGCGTCTCTCTTTATTCGCATGTTTCACTTCGGTTTTCGACATTCTATTTAACTTACATATTTACGTCTGAAATAAATAAACAAGCAGCATATTAATATTTTTCCACATTTAAATCTGAAATAAGTAAATTAACATGTTAATATTTCTCCATGTTTATGTCTAAAATAAATCAATAAATAACTAGAAAATCTTACGCCAGTATTATACATATTCACGTTTGAATTAATTAGATGAATAACATTTGAATTCTTATGTCAATATTATATATATTGAAATCTGAATTCTTTAATTAACATGTCAAATTGTTATGTCTACATTTTTTCCATATTCACATCTATTGTAATTAGATAAATAACATATGTCCAAAAACGTGTATATATGTTGTGCATTAATTATTAACCTAATTCTTTACCTTTAAATTGAGAAATCATTTACATTAATTGATTGGTATTAATGTTTTTATGTTTAAAAATCAAACTAACCCTTATTCTTTACTAACAAAGAAATAACATACCTTATATTTTCTTTAGGAAATGTAGTCCATCCATAATAAACTCTTGCCTTATCTTTTCAAAATATATTGTTTATTTTACTAAATGCCTACTTTTTATAAATATATGATTATATTTTCTCTCCTTTATAATAACCCATCTCATTTGAACATCGTTGTCTAAATTTATAAAAGTGGATGCCTTCTTTTTAAATTCACTATTATAACTTTTTCTCATTTGTAAAAAAACAAACTCCAAGTTTATAAAATCATACACATATTCAAAAATGGGAAGTTTATTTTTTATCCCAAAACATGCATTTATTTTTATTTAAAATGTTCATTCCAATGTGACACAAATGCAAGTTCTTATATTAAACTCAAATATTACAATTTAATTCCTTTTTCCCTTCCTAATTGAAACATTTCAATAAATCTACTGCTAATTAATTTCAGTGCTAATTTCAAATGAATTCTAATTATAAACACTATTTTTTTTCACTTATAATATTTATTAATTCCTTCTCAAATTTTGGGTGTTACACCGAAAATTAGTTCAACACCTAAGATGTCATACGTGGAGGCATATTCGAAGAAATTCCTATAATACCCATATGTTTTGAATTATTTAGAAATAATTTAAAATTTAAATCATGTGTTCAAGAGTAGAATAGACAAGCCAAAAT
Source organism: Allium cepa (assembly GCA_030765085.1). Lineage (NCBI taxonomy): Eukaryota > Viridiplantae > Streptophyta > Magnoliopsida > Asparagales > Amaryllidaceae > Allium > Allium cepa. The sequence continues at coordinate 125,626,214 of CM060945.1, read as the reverse complement.
ATGTCATGGATTTTGATTTATTATCATTGGAAGTAAATGGAAATGTGTACAAGTAATATCCCTTGTTTAATGGTAAGGCAAGTTATTGAACAAGTCAAATATGCAAATTTCTAATCATTTATGTCCTTGTATGTAAATGTCCATGTCCCATTCTTTGTCATTTTCCATTTGCCATTAAAATGACTCATAGGCTCTTGAGAAGGCTTAGAAAAAATTCTAGTCTAAAAAGTGATTTACGCTAAGAGTAAGAAAGAAGTTAGGTGCCCTTTTCATGAGGGGCTTAATCTCTATATATTGTAGTTGGAGGGGTTGAGTCTTATGGATGTAGAAGCTCGACGTCCATACTTTTTTAGAAATAGATACTCGACATCTCTTATGTTGTAGAAACTTGACATCTTTTATGCTGTAGAAACTCAACATCTGTTATGTTGTAGAAACTCTGCATCTCTATCTTTTAATGCTTCTACATCCTCCTATTGACTTAGTTCTTCTTTTTATCTTGATTATTCTTCTAGCATTGCAACAGAAAATATGTGGATGATATCCCCCTCCCCTCGTATAAAAGAAGCTTTTTACACTTTAGTATAAAACCAAAGATTGTTGTTCTTATTTTTTCTCTGATGACTTTTGTTCTGGAATTGCTTTCCTAAATTTCCTCTTATGCCTATTTGATTTGTTTGTGAATCGAATAAACATGCCTTTTGCAATGCTGGTAGTTTTTTTGATGTATTTCCAATATTCTGGTATTGACAATAGCTTACTTGACAACTTTATATCTTCAAAATGTAGGGAAATACGCTTATCTCTACAGCGACCCTATCCTCATGACAATTTTATCTTTATGATCTGACTTTCTCCTTCTTACTTGAATCAATTTTTGCATTTCGACTTCTTTCTTTGCTTCTTTTCCTTATACAAAACAATTTCTCGTTTTCTTTTGATACATGCATTTTACAGTTTTTTTTACATATAATTTTTATTTTTCACTTCTCCTTTTCTTCCTTATGAAGAGTGGAAGTTCCTCATTGAAAAACTCTTATTTGAAACTTTTAAAGAACTATAATTGGAAAAAGCTTTTAAAAAATTTCAAAAATATCTCTGAAAGAGAAAACACTTCCTATATTTCTACAAATTATACTCCGTCTTCGTTAGGAAACCAAATATCTCATAGATCATATGTAACATTCCCTATTTTAAGGCCCGAAACTAAGCGTTACAAATGCTATAGTCATCTATAGTATTAGTTTCCGATGACAAAATGCATTCATATTAATGGTACCCAAAATATCAAAAGCACAAGAATATGAAATAATTTTAATCACAATTTCAAAGAAAACATCCATATTTCATTTCAAAGTCATAATTTCATATTTGGTATATAATCCAAAATGTTGTCCAGGCAAATATTCCAAGAGCGACATATGAAGATGCCCCTTAGTTGATCAAAGTTACCAAATTGACATATACATTTACTGTCAACATATTCGTGCAATAACTAACATAACACAGCAGAAAATAGTAATAGATTGACTTATACATAGCTAGTTTTGCCTCTTGCATGTCTTCAAAAGCTTTATTCAACAAAACCTAATTAATCTGCAAAGGCCTTACTCTCGACCTACTCAAATCAAATTTTGAGCATGCAAGAGTTTATGGGGAAAACATAAACTTCAAGTCAGATAAAAAGCAAGGGGTGAACAATAATAAGCCATCTCGGTTTCTAGATATTAAGTGAGACCATGCCGCTAAGCGGAACCAGTTTTCCCCCCACTATTATCCCTTTAAAATATATCTTTGGCAAATCAAAGTCCTACAATAAAACAAGTTATAATAAACAATATAACAGTAATATGCATGCATGCTACATAGGCAATCATGACTATTCATTAGATCAGCAGACTACACTGCCCAATATTTGGTATTCATAGGGTAGCTATCAACGTATATGGTTGACTCGAGCCTACCAGCTATATTAAATTTTCTAACCGACAATTAGAAAAAAACTGGACGGTCGGTCTAAATAAACTTATCCTACTGTTTACCTGACTATCTGTCAAACTCCTAGTTTTGATAGGCTTACTATGAACCTAAAGTTTATACAGGCCAACCAATGACCTACCTTTCCTTTATGTATTCCTTTCTGTGCATAAACCTACCTTTTGTCTTACCCTTGAAAAAGTCCTACACATTAGAATTTTGGACTTGTATCAGCTAAGGGCTAATAGCTGAAGCATATGGCACTACCATAACCTAGTACCATATGGTTTTCTAGCGTCTGAGTCAATTTATTCTATCCGAATCTATCCAAAAGTGATAAGAATGGTAATTTCCTTATAAATTTCTAGGCTAAACGCCTTTTTCTATTTCATTGAAAGTATTTTTCTTTATAAATGATATAACCCATGAAATCATACTTTCAAAATAAGGAGAATATAGCCCTTTACTTTGTCCAAAATAATTAAGCCATGAATATGCCTTTATATAGTAATATAGATGCAGTTCAAAGTCATTTAAGGTCATCGCTTTACAAAACCATAGGCTATAGACCAAAAATAATATAAAGTCTTTATATTGATAAAACACGGCAACGACATAGTCGATGAGGGTCTTCGCCCCTCAAAACATAAGCTTTAAGGCCAAAGTTAATAAAAGCATTTAATTTGTAATGTCGGTGACCTTACCACGACAAAGGATCTTTGTTCCTCTAAATATGTTAAATTCTTTAACTTTTAAACATAAGGATGATAGCATCGATGCTGTGATTCATAAAAAGTCACAGTCCTAAGGTAGAAAACTTGGTTTGCATATGCCTTAAAAGAATGTAGTCGATAGAGTTGAATCTCGACATCATTGCAATAAAGAAATTTTATTAAAGCCGAAGTTATTAGGAGCGACACCTTAGCTGTCTTCGAAAATGTATAATTTTGAATAAAGGCGGCATCGTCATCAATGATGTCGACTAGCTAATAACGGCATAGTTGCTTATGTTGTCGAAGTCAATAGTTATAAAACATGCGACATCATTATTACCACTATAAGTCATTTCAAAACCAATAGAGATGGTGTCCTTAATAAAATAAACGACATTTCTTTTGTCGACCTTGATGAAGAAAAAAGCGGTATTTTTAAGTGTTTGAAGGAAACAAGTGAAGTTGCTCACTTCGAAGCTCACGATGTCGATGGTATCTATGCTGACATCGACTCCAACCATCCAGAATCCATTCCACATCTTTTAGGATGATATCCTATGCATTCATTAAGGTCGGCGACGTGTAACAGCTGCATCATGGACATCAACGACCATGACTTCGAAGTAGTAATGTCTTAATTAAGTTGGAAACTACGAAATAATTTCTTTCCACCAGCTCCTCGTACTTGTCGAAATACTATTGGATAAAAAACTTCTTTATCAAAATCTTTTGTAGATGCTGCCATGGGGCGGATTTATCATTCCTAAATATACTAGTGCGTGGCCCGTGCTACGCACACGGGCAGTGCTGGTATTTCCGTGTAATTGTAGGTCCAATCAAATGTAATCCAATTATACGTTAATGTAGTATGTACTGCCCATGTATAGTGCTGGTTCTTAATCCCATCAGCTTTATCTTCACTCTTGAGGTAGTAGGAAACTGTGGTAAGAAAAAAATATTGTTGAAAATTTGCAATAGGGACATAACCAAAGTGTAGAATAGTGTGTCTATAGTTATTCGTTTATAGGAAGGCAATATTGTAAGGAAAAAGTTAAAAGCTTATTTAGTGAAATTAGTCTATCTTCTTTGTCTTCAATTTATTCAGTTTAAATCTCGTTATGTATAGCTGAAAAATGTTAAAGGTTCAATTTGTTAGGGCCTGGTTGGCTTATAATTAAATTTTGAGTTTTTAGTTTTTATTTTGTATTGAAAGAGTTGTGGGAGAAGAAGGGACGTGGAATGGGTTAGAGAGAGATTTTACTAATCCTCAAAAAGTGGGGAAGAATAAAATTTAGTTTTGAAAAACTTGTTCTTTGTCCTCTCAGCTCCCCTTTATTTCTCACCGTGCCGCATTGTTATACCATGCCATTTGATGTGCAAATTGATAGTGGAAAACTAAAAAAATATTTGGAAATAAGGTAGGTCTTTAGTTGTTTATTGTTTGGGTTCTTAAAAAATAGGTTAGCTGCAAATTTTTGGAAAATAAAACAATTGGTACAGACAGTTCGGTAAAAATATGTTTGTTTTTTAAACTAAATTAGTTTAGGTTTTGTAACTTATTAAAGATGGATAATTTTACGTTGTTTAAATCACATTAAAAACCAGAAAATGCATTGAAGAATGTAAAAATGAAAAGTTATCAAGCGTTGGTGCGGTGAAACCCAACAAAGATGCACCGTCAATCAAAGGCAGTAGGTAATATAATGACTGTTGTTTTTCAATTCTAATTAAAGTAAAGAAGTGATTCTAACCAATAATAGGTACGTCCACTTTTTCGATTTAAATTTCATTTTTGTCAAATACAGTTTCAAAATGATATGTACATCCTAAAATATATTAGTACAATAAATACCACCTAAAATGATACAGTGAAATAGTAAGTGATGTATATGATAACGGTGGATAAAACTAGTAGCTCATATTGGACTATGATTCATGTAGAATGAATGAGTTTACAATCCATTACCAATTTAAATTCTTTAGTAGAATGACTGTGACGACTCGGTATTTTTTGCAGTATTATTTTAATAGATATTTAATCTAATTTAAATAAAAAGTGAAATTATCATTTTAAAATGAATATGACTTTTGAAATAATGACCATATATTGGTATGGATTTGTATTTTTGAAAGGGAAATTTGATTTGGGAATTTAAAATAAAATCTCTTGACAATATTTATAATAAAATTTATCTTATATCATTGATTTAAAATGCTTTATCCTCTTAACATTTGGTATAAAATATATGGATGATAATGTTTGAAATAACATCAAATTCTATCAATATAAAATATAATTACAAGTAAGCAAGCTTATGAATATGATTTAAATATTGATAGTTAACAAACAAATAGAATTTAAATGAAAACAAGAATTAAGTGGGTTTGGTATGCATATAACATAACTTTAAAATTGTAAGTAAAGTATAAAATAAAATAAGTCAAACATTTGTATATGAATCAAGCAAGAAGACAAGTATTTTTATACAAACTATCTTCATCACAAGCTTTGTCTACATGCAAAGTCTACAGCCACATACAGATCTCTATATACAACATAATTATGGCATGTAAACATATTAATAAACAAAGCCAAATGTATAATGTAAAACCTGACACATCTATGTATAAACTATTCAAACTGGGAGCTAATAACAAAACAAATATCTTTACACAATACCTTCACATACAAGCCAAGTCTACCTGCAAGGGTGTATATTTATACGCAAATATATATAAACACAGCAAACATAATTATAACAGTGTAACAACCCCCATATTTATCGAGTTTATATTTAAATATTTTATTTAAATATTATATCGTTAATCGGATTTTGGTCCGAAAAGTTACTTTTTTCAAACGGTCAAATTAGGACTCGAGACCACTTCCATTTAGTTCAAAATGTCGTTTACAACCTTTTTAAGTATAAACATCGATAGGTTTGGAGTTAGTGAAATTTCACTAACTTTTCCCGCTTTGGACTTTGGGTTAGTTTAGCCTATTAAGCCCAAGTTCTAATCCCTTTCTCCTCACTCTTTATAAATTCCTAACTAACTTGAAATTTGCATTAATGGTGAAGAGAATGGGAAATTAAAACTCCAAGCTCAAATTTAATTGCTAATCCAACATTCAACTCCAAATTCAAGTAGAAGATATTGGATTCAAGCTTTGGATTGCTTCTCCATTGGCTTCAAGCTTCATCTTCATCCATTTTAGTGAAAAGGTGAGATTTTCATCTCATAAATCTAGTCTATAACTATATTAGACTATTGGGAATGATTCCCTATCACTTTTGCATGCACATTTGCATTTGGTTTGGATTGGATTGGCGAAAAACTCCAATTTTTAGCGTTTTTGTGAATTTTCTGCATTTAGGTCGTTCTGGCCATTTTCGTGAGTTCGGAGTTAGGTCGCTCGCGAGCTAACTCTTAAGTCGCTCGCGTGTTATCGCGCTAGGTCGCACTGCACGTATTGTCATCTCGGAATTAGGTCGTTTGGCTTTAGGTCGTAGGTCGTTGGGCCTATAGGTCGTTAGGTCGCTAACACTTAGGTCGTTTCTGGCCTTAAACCCCCCTCTGCAGCGTTAGGTCGATCGGTTTCCCCCAAGCCACTAGGTCGTTAGCTCGTTATCGAGCTTAGATCGTAGGTCGCTCGGCCTTCATTCCTTAGGTCGTCCAACGTGCAACTCGGCCTCCATTCCTTAAGTCGCTACAGGATAGCTCGTGCGCCTCGGAGCTAGGTCGTTTTCCCCTAGGTCGCTGGACCATTGGGTCGTTCAACCTTTAAGTCGCTCGCGTGTTAAAACCCTTAGGTCGCTTGCTTGATAAACTCTTAGGTCGCTCGCGTGTGAGACTTGTTAGGTCGCGGGATCATTAGGTCGTTCGGCCCCAAATTACTAGGTCGCTCGCTTAGGTCGCTCATCCCACTAGGTCGCATGACCATTAGGTCGCGTCCTCCTAAGTCGCACGCTAACCTCGTTAGGTCGCTTGGCCATTTCAGTTAGGTCGCATGACCACAGGGTTGCTCCAGTTAGGTCGCTCGACCCTATCCCCCTTAGGTCGTTAGGCCTCATTTTGTCTTCACTAGGTCGTTAGACCCTATTCCGTAGGGGATTTTAGATGAAAGGTGCATTTTGAGCTGATTTCCTTGGATTTCATTCACGTCTTTGAATGTGAAGTTTTTTTGATTTGTCACTTTAATAAAATAAAGGTTTCAATACTAGTAGTAAATATCAAAACTCTTTCATCAAAACAATTTTAACTCTATTATCAATACCAAAGCTCTTTTCTTAACCCGTTTTCCAGTCTACTAGTATATACAAATCTTTACCTCACTCGGATGAGAAATCTAATTAAACGGCTTAGTAAAACAAGTGGTATGAAACACTTGCGTTTGCTTCGTCGGTTTATTCTTTTACTTGCTCGATTGAACCTCTTGTGACAATTTTCTAGTGAAGATTTATTGTTTGTTCGTAAATATTTAAGTTAAGCAAGTGGTTATGGGACATGAAGCTAAACTTTTATATTTACTAGCTTAGTGTAATTGACACTTCTCGTTGATCATGACGATCATTCTTATGATTTAGACTAGCAATTGTGCGATGTCTCTTATTTGCTTGGTTAGACTAGACACCACTTGTGTGATTTCATTCACGCATACCTTTTTACCTTCTTGGTTAGTCTAGACACCACTTGTGTGATTTCACTCACACATACGTTTTTGTTTGCGAGGTTAGACTAGACACCACTTGTGTGATTTCACTCACACATACCTTTTTGATTTTTGGTTAGTCTAGACCACATCTGTGTGATTTCGACTCACACATATGGGGTAGCTCCCCATGGTCTTCGGACCATCATGTGACAGGCCTCTTTCCCTTTTTCTATGATTTCTGGATTTCTTGTGTTGATTTCTGGAATTTATGTCATTGACTTGTTATGAGTACAAGTTTAGGGTATGATGCCCTCTTTGGATCTTTGAGAAGATTCTTGTGATATCGATTTATCTCTTATTGATTGATCTTCTGTTGATCATCATTTGCATACTTATAGTAGTATGTCAGTATGGATATTTTATATTTATGCCATATCTTTTATTTTATACCATGTCATCTGATATTTATAGCTAGACTGATCCGTTTATTATTTTCTTAAATAATACTCGGGTCAGACCGAGATGTTACAGGTGCTTCTGCTTGACTTCTTCCCAGGATTTGCTACTTTGAGTTTTGGCTAACTATTTAGATTAGTAGTTTTTGTTGTATACACTTGAGACATAGATTCATAGTCGTATTCTTTTGTATAGAACGTGTTGCTATTCTTTTGTATTATTGTGGATCTTTTTGACAGCTACTCTGATGTACACTTTCATGTGTTAGTTATATATTCATATCTTCTTCCGCCTCTGTGATATGGATGTCTGTGACTGATTTGCATTATGTTTATTTCTATGTTTGTTTCCGAAGATTATTTATAGCCACCGTGTGATAAGCAATCACATGGATGGTCGCTCCTCAACAGCCTTATTCTCCGTGCTTGTAACGACCTTGGATTTTTGGCCCCGTTTATTTTAATAAATGTTTAATCTAATTTAGATAAAATGTATACTGATCATATTTAAAAAATTATTTGGGAATACTGCCAATTTATTTATTTAAATTGTATTGGACTTTGAAAATTCAAAATAAAACCTTTTGATATAATTATAATAAAATTTATTCTATATAATTGAATTAAAACACTTTAATTTGTTTGCCTCTGAAATATACATATGAATGAAAATGTTTAAATTAAAATCTAATTCTATTAATATAAAATATAAGTGAAACATGTGAATCTTATTTAATTATTGATAGTTGAAACATAAATATAAATAAATAAGTAAACACATCAATCTAGGTTTAATATTAATAGTCAAATATAAAACACAAATCAAAATAAAGGTATAAATTAAAGCAAGAAATGAGTAGTTAATACTTCCAATATCATTTTAAATTTGCAAGACCATAGAAAATATATAATATAATAAGTATAAAGTGTAGCTAAATCATATTGCACATAATTGAAATATTGATATTTAAGAATGAAGTATAGATATAAATGTAAATAACCCCTCTTGAATATAACTTAAAAATGATTAGCCATACTTAGAGTACATAATAAGTTTAAAAGCCAAGCCTACCTGCAAATATGAAACAAGTAACACCAGTCATATGACTTACCTGCAAGTGTATATTTACACAACACATATATGTAAAGAGTTCAAACTAGAGGATAATAAAACAAGTAATATAATAACAAGACAAAATGAGTAGCTTCATATACAAGCCTTCTTGAAACATATCTCTTCATACAAATATCTATGTACTACTTACAAATATCTTTGCAGTATAAACATGTAAATAATTATGCAAACATATTATGAAACAAAACATGTACTTGCTAATGTCTCAGCCAACTTTTGTCAAGTCAAAAATATTTACAAATCTATAAAAATCAGTAAGCAAAGTATAATGAAAACCCAACACATATCACTATAAACTATTTCAACTACAAAAAAATGTTTGCATGCAAAAACATCAATCTGAAATGTATGTTTCCTAATAAAAATAATAAAACAAATACATATATGAACATACCTTCTTTCACGAGCCATAAGTCTTAAGTCTACCTGCATAAGTACATGTTACATGTAATATCTTCATAGCAAATCAGATGATGATTTTGTTAGCATAAATAAAGACATATGCATTAATTAGCACCCCTCTTTGTCAAGAAATCTTCAGCCGAAATTTTGTACATCATTTTATGCTTTAGCATATCAAACACAATTATTTAACTTACAGGTCAAACAAGTAAAATCTGGTCAGCTAATACCTATACTGTTCAAAGGCCTTTATATATACAAACTTCACATTATAATGCTCATTTTGTAAAACCTGAAAAAAATGAAACCGAGAAGAAGAATCATTTAGTAGCATCATGCTTTTGAAGACCCATTTAAGTTCAAACAAAAATGATTCAAGTTTGCAGCTTTAACATTTCAGTTTCAACAAAATTTGGCTGGTGAGTAAACAAATTTTTAAGTTTTATGTTGAGTTTAAATCAGTAAAAATGATTTCTCTATTATAGGGTGTTTGTACTTGTTGTTTTGCTTCTTGAACATGATTCTGTGAATATACCTGGTTACTCTGTATATTGACCAGAGTTGAGTATTATTCAATTTCAAGTGTTTTCATCCAAACCATTGTAGAGTTTTTTTTTAATCAAACAAGAGGCTTAAACATCAGACAAGGTTATTTAAGTAGATTGAACTTGATTAGTGAATAGAGTCTGTTGGAAGGTTGGTTTACAGGTAACCAAGGAATTAAATGATAAATTCGGTTGTTACAGAATGCTAATTCAAGATGATAACTTGAAGGCCTACTGCAAATAATGATTTTTAATACAAACATGAAGATTTACAGATGGGTAATTTAGGAGCAGTTAGTAAGTGATAAAAATTTGCGTTTTTACAGATTTAAGATTAATGAATCAATAATAAATGTTAAGATTTGAAGCGAAGCAAGTATAAGTGATGTTGATCTTAAGAAAAATATTCAATAATTTTTCTACTGATTGAAATTTGAATACGAGGCCTATTTAGGGTTTTAATGGAAGTTTTGTGCTTCTCGGGTATTAAATCGCGTACGACCTCCACGCGTGATCGAGCTCCATGATTTTCGAGGGAATGGTAGAGGGCCACGTTGACGTGGCATGGCCGAGAGTTAAGGGGCTCAGGTGGTCCCTGTCGTGACGGCGAGGCCAATTTATTGTCAGAGGTAAGTTTCGTTTTTTCAAGCAAAAGAGCATATTTTCGATTTCGATTGTTTGAGAACGTTCTGGGTTTAGATTTCGTGTTGCCGCGAGTTTTGAGACTAGGTTTGATTGATGGCGTTTGCTGGCGACGTGTCGTGCCGCCGTGCACGTGCACGGTGGCGATGGAGGTGGGATCCTGTTTTCGGTCGACATGATTGTGCTTCGAGTCGTGTTTAGTTTTTCTGGGAAGTTGCCTCGAGTCGATCGCGTGATAATTGTTGAGTCCTGACGTTCATTCATATGTAAACGTTTAACAAACTACAGTATAAAAAAAAGAAGAAGAAGGGGAAGAAGAAGTAAAGGAAAGGGGCTCGGGTGTTTTGATGTTTAACTCGGAGCCGTGCTCGAGTTTTCTACAGAGGAGACTCGGTTATCATTAATTGCAATAATGCATATTAAGATGAAGTTAAGAAGTTAATTAAAATTTAACCAATGGGATAAGATAGGAATGTAAGTTTACATTTTTAGTTAATATTAAAAATGTTTTAACACTTAATTATCATACAGTGATTAATTTAAGTAAGAATGAATTTAATTAACATTTTATGTTGAAAGTTAAAATTTATTGGATTTCAAAATATAAAGAAGAATTTTTAAGTCTTAATTAAATTGAACGATAATTACTTAATTATCTTAGAAAACAATTTAGGATAATTACTTTTTAATTGTAATTAGTAATGGATCAATCGATGTTTAAGTAATAAATGAAATTGCAATTGACTACTCAAGTTAATTTAAGAATAGTTAATAGTCAATTAATTAAGTAATTTAACCACTTATTAATAAATGATTAGTTAGATTGTTAGCAGTAAACAAATAGGTAAGTAAGTTTCATTTATTAATAAACAATGTTATTGATAAAATGGTTAATTGAAGTTAAACAAAATAATTAATTAAACGATGTGGGATAGTATAAGTAATTAATGAAATAATTAAGATTTAATAGTTGATTTAGAAATGATTAATCAATTGAATAATTTGTAATGGAAAAAAAAGTGATTACTTGATAATTAATAATCCGTTAAACATGTTTAAGAGATAAATTCCCAAGTAATTAATTTAAATTTAATTAATTGCAATGAGAATTTAAAGGTAACTGCTTATGGACTGTTGTGATTGAATATCTGATTTGGATATTTATGTGATGATATTCTATGTTACTCTGTGATATGCTGTGTTATACCTATGATGCTTGTATATGTTTTATCTGTGATAAATTCTATGTTAATTCAATTGTTGAATTTAAATTATTTAATCTGTTAAGTTAATTAGACAACTTGGCCCTTAAAATGGCGTTTGGATTCGATGAGACCGGGATCGGAAGAATCAAATTTGATTCTCCGAAAACCACATCGATCCAATTTAAACGTTAGGTCGTGAAATCCTGAAATGAAGATCGAGATGGTGTATTCAGAATGCAAGGGTTATCGTTGTTGACTCTGAGGGTGATTTCAAAACGAGTGTAACGAGATAATGCCTTCGGTTTCGTTCGAACCCGGAACGAACTTGTATGGATTAAATGCTTTCAGCACATCGTCAGGCGGACGATGAGCATTCTAAGTGATATATTCTGTAAAGGTAATCGCAACCTCAAGCCTCATCAACCGGGAATGGCTAAAACAGGGGAGATGCAGCAAGGTTAGGTGGGTCACGCCCAAGCAGGACAAGATATTTCCCCTGTCTAGATGTCCCTTTTTATATTTCGGCTTAGTGGGTGGTTGGTCGCGCCAACCATGGGGTTTATCTTGTTCGGGACTGTTCAGTAAGGAATGGTTCCAGCCTTGTGTTGTAGGGGGCCAGGAGTGATCCTCGGTACGGTGATCTAGGCCCCGTACTGTGACGGGCGGTACCCCAGTAGCCCTGCCATTGTTGGAAATCCATTTTCCCTACGAGACCCTACGGTTTTGATTTGTATTACCCACTTTTGTGGCTAGTAGCTGGAATTTAATCATGTAACAATTTCGGCTATTTTCTATTTACTTGAAAACCCTAGACACTATTATAATATCACAGGATTTCCTATGAAATGTTTTGGTTAGCGTAAGGTAAAAACTTACCCGTATTTATTTGTGGGGAGTCTTACGTGATACCTTTATTTTCAAATGTTTTTCAAAGTTAAACAACTTTAAACCGTTTACTCATACTAGACCCATGTCTGACCCGGAGTTTATATTTTGTGTTTTCATAAACTCTTGGGTACTCAAATTTTTATGAGTAGCCAAGTGATAGGTTCAGACTTTGATTTCTGGAGGAGCTTGGAGGAGGAGTTTCCAAACGTATGTGGCTATCTATCTAGGTCCGCTGTGTCAGTAGTTGATGTATGATGTACCTCTGATGTATATTGTGATAGTTGTAAGTATGACTGTCATATGTATTGAAATTGTATAACTCTGATATATGTAAAACTGTGTAAAATTTATGTGATATATTATATTTTTTTTCGTTCCGCTGTGAGATTCTGATGTTGTTGTTCTTTCTTTCTCTTTCTCTTCTATTTCTATCCCTTTCTTTCTTAATGATGATACGTCTTTCTGGTAGTAGAAGGGCGGGTCGTCACAGTTGGTATCAGAGCATAGGTTAGTGATAACCTTGGCTCTAGTAGGAATTACTCATCGAATAGAGTTTGTAAAACTCTAGAATGAGTTTGAGAGTATTAATAGATATGAGCGCGTACTTGTTAGTGAATATAAAATTGTTTTTATATTGTGTTGACTTATCTGTTGAGTGTTTATGGATTCTGGTCGGTGTGTGGGACGCCATTTCATCGATAGGGATTTTTAAACTCTTAAACAAGATAAACCGACACAGTATTGTTTTTAAAGGTAGGGTAAATGAAATAATTTTACCCAAAATTATATTTGATATAAAAAAAATTTCTGAAAAAAAAACTATATATACTTGGATGTTTGATTGTTAATAGTACAATCAAATAAAAATTTAAATGTGAGTGGTTTGTAACCAAATAAAATTATTTAAGAATGATTTTAAATAAAAAGGAATATAACTAAAATTTGATTAAACAGAATTTAAGTCCCAGGAATTTGAAAAGTGTTTAAATGAATTTAAATTAAAAATCTTGGGAATGTTTGAAATGTTTTGTCCAAAGATTTGAAGGCAATAATGGAATATTGTTTTGGAAAATATTGTTGAATGGAAATTGTTTGAAAAGAATTTGTGGAAGTAAGGAAGCACTGAACTCAATTCAGTCGCTGGAAAATAATCCTGATGATGATGGCCACATCATCAGTATTCATTTTCGAGTTTCTTAGGTGATGGATTGCTATCAGGATATTGTTCGGACTTGTTGGGTATACAAGTTGTTTTAGAAATTTTCAAAAAGAGAAAATTTGTTTTGGTGAAAACAAGTGTTTGGAATTTGGAAATTTGATTTGATATACCAAGTGGGTAAGTGAAGTTATCCTTTCAAAATGGTTTTGGGAATAAAAACCGGGCAATTGAATTCTAAGAATTCTATTTAATAATGTGAAAGGTTTGAATAAATCAACCATTGAACTTATAAAGTAAAGTTGATATTAATAAGAAGAAATCGGGAATTGTAATCCCGGAATTAAAATTTAACTTAAGTAAATGAAGATAAGAAAAAATATTGGAGGTTAACCTGAGATAAGTTAAATTGAAGTTCAAAATGAACTTAATTGGATATAAAAACTGGAAGGGAAGATAATTATAATGACAGAATGAAGTTTATGCTTTAAGTGTTATATATATAATCTGAAATTGTGATTATAGGATGAAATGACCCAAATGAGTAATGTAAACTTTTAAGTAAACAAATAAGTTTTGAGCTCATATATTGAGATTTTTTTTTAAAGGAATGGTAAGTAGATAAATTTAACTGAAGCCGAGTTAAAGTAAAACTGAATTTAAATGAATTCAATCGAGTTACTGATAAAATTGAATGAAATAAAATTCTTATGTAAATAAGTAAATGTAAACCAAATTAAGTATTGAATTGAGTAAAAATTGGTGTGAGTTGTAAACAAATCTAATTCAAGCATAAATTGAATGACTTTATTATAAACTCAATAATAAATTGTTCATAAAAATTTAAAAATGGATAAAAGAATAAACTAATAAGTAAATAAACGGGATTTGATTAAAAGAAAATCAAATCAAAGACTTGAATGGGAATTGGTGGAATAGAATAAACTTAAGTTGTTAGGTGGAATAGTTTGAAGGAAATAGTAGCATGAGTAAATTGTGAAATGGTTGTTTAAAATATTGGTTGTTGAGTTTGATAAAATGGTTTGAAATCAAACCTGTTGAAATGAAAGAAAATGAAATGAAAGGATTGTGAATAAATTTAATGAGACGGACTCAAGTGTAAATTGAGTTGAAATCAATTTAAGATTTGTTATAAAGCTTAAGTAATTATTTATTCACAATAGTATTGTCAAACTGCATATAGAAATGAATTGTTTTGAAGTAAACAAGATTAGATAAAATTCTATGAATTATTAGAAGCAAAATAGGATGATTTTGAAATCATTTGGAATGAATTTGAGCTTGTTTTGCTTAAATGGATTATATAAGCAAGTAAGTTGTAAATCCCTTTAAACTGAAGGGGATGGTTTGAGAATTGATTGGAAGTAATTGTACTAAGTGTTGAAACCTTACATATGTACTTATGGAAATATGTAATGGAGACTCTGTCAAAATCTTTTAGAATTTGAAAACTATAAAAAAAAATTATTTACCAACAAAACAATTTCAAGTTGGAAATTTAAAATAAATTAGTGAATGAAATTAATTTAAAATAAAGATAGAAATCAGTTTAAATGAAAGATAGTCAATAAAATTAAATATTCAGAGTGAAAGAAAATTTAAATTCACATGGAAATAGAAATTCAAATTGGAAATTCAGATTTAAATAAGAAGATATGAAGGTTAAAGTGGCAGAGTAATAATATAAGAGTATATATAATGCTTATATTAAGCTTAAAAAATGAATGGTGGAATTCTTACGTAAATTTGATATTGAGAAACTTATTCCAAGTGGATAGAATCAGAATAATGTGCATAAAAGAAAATTGATATGGTTGATAATCAATGGATATTAATACGTAGGATGTACGTATATTATTTTATTCGCATAACAGTTTGATCCAGATTCGAGCATAAAATTTCGAGATAGTTATATCGATCCGAATTTGGATTTTTCACTCGATTTTCGACGAAGAACCATGGATTTGGATTTTGATTGATTCTGAGAAATTCTCTATCATAGTTGTGACTATGCAAGGAGAATGACAGTTTCTGATCAAGAAACTAGTTCTGAGTCCGTACTAGGAAGTCGGGCGGACGATACTAGTTCGGAAGTGAGATTGTGTGATCGAGCGAGCGATCGGATTTGATATTGTGTACGAATAGTATATGTACATCTTACAGGCTTGATTGAATAAATATTTAAATTCTGTAAAGATGTCAATAAATTTGGAAAGAATTAATACTGTAGATTTTAGTATTGAATTGCTAGAATGGATGTATGGAATTTATTGTGTATTTCATATATCCTATCTTAGAAATTTGCTCATGATTCATCATTAGTTGTTAAACCAGTAATTTAGGAATTTGAAGGTTGAATCAAATTTGACTATGGTCAGGAATCCAGTTTGGATTGTTGATCATCGAGAGACAACTCTGAGAAATTTTAGGGAAGTTTATCCGGATTTGTGTTCGGATAACTAGTGTTATTAGTAAGGATAGACTGTTTGGTTGTTAGTTCATATTTGAACGATATGTACATTTGAATGGTTGGAATAATAGCTTTTAATTTATCTTTGTTTTAAATTTTGGGGGCTAAATTCTTTTAAGGGGGGAGGAATGTAACGACCCTGGATTTTTGGCCCCGTTTATTTTAATAAATGTTTAATCTAATTTAGATAAAATGTATACTGATCATATTTAAAAAATGATTTGGGAATACTGCCAATTTATTTATTTAAATTGTATTGGACTTTGAAAATTCAAAATAAAATCTTCTGATAATATTATAATAAAATTTATTCTATATAATTAAATTAAAACACTTTAATTTGTTCACCTCTAAAATATACATATGAATGAAAATGTTTAAATTAAAATCTAATTCTATTAACATAAATATAAGTGAAACATGTGAATCTTATTTAATTATTGATAGTTGAAACATAAATATAAATAAATAATTAAACACATCAATCTAGGTTTAATATTAATAGTCAAATATAAAACACAAATCAAAATAAAGGTATAAATTAAAGCAATAAATAAGTAGTTAATACTTCCAATATCATTTTAAATTTGCAAGACCATAGAAAATATATAATATAATAAGTATAATGTGTAGCTAAATCATATTGTACATAATTGAAATATTGATAGTTAAAAATGAAGTATAGATATAAATGTAAATAATCCCTCTTGAATATAACTTAAAAATGATTAGCCATAGTCAGAGTACATAATAAGTTTAAAAGCCAAGCCTACCTGCAAATATGAAACAAGTAACACCAGTCATATGACTTACCTGCAAGTGTATATTTACACAGCACATATATGTAAAGAGTTCAAACTAGAGGATAATAAAACAAGTAATATAATAACAAGACAAAATGAGTAGCTTCATATACAAGCCTTCTTGAAACATATCTCTTCATACAAATATCTATGTACAACTTGCAAATATCTTTACAGTATAAACATATAAATAATTATGCAAACATATTATGAAACAAAACATGTACTTGCTAATATCTCAGCCAACTTTTGTCAAGTCAAAAATATTTACAAATCTATAAAAATCAGTAAGCAAAGTATAATGAAAACCAAACACATATCACTATAAACTATTTCAACTACAAAAAAATGTTTGCATGCAAAAACATTAATTTGAAATGTATGTTTCCTAATAAAAATAATAAAACAAATACATATATGAACATACCTTCTTTCATGAGCCATAAGTCTTAAGTCTACCTGCATAAGTACATGTTGCATGTAATATCTTCATAGCAAATCAGATGATGATTATGTTAGCATAAATAAAGACATATGCATTAATTAGCACCCCTCTTTGTCAAGAAATCTTCAGCCGAAATTTTGTACATCATTTTACACTTTAGCATATCAAACACAATTATTTAACTTACAGGTCAAACAAGTAAAATCTGGTCAGTTAATACCTATACTGTTCAAAGGCCTATATATATACAAACTTCACATTATAATGCTCATTTTGTAAAACCTGAAAAAAATGAAACCGAGAAGAAGAATCATTTAGTAGCATCATGCTTTTGAAGACCCATTTAAGTTCAAACAAAACTGATTCAAGTTTGCAGCTTTAACATTTCAGTATCAACAAAATTTGGCTGGTGAGTAAACAAATTTTTAAGTTTTATGTTGAGTTTAAATCAGTAAAAATGATTTCTCTATTATATGGTGTTTGTACTTGTTGTTTTGCTTCTTGAACATGATTCTGTGAATATACCAGGTAACTCTGTATATTGACCAAAGTTGAGTATTATTCAATTTCAAGTGTTTTCATCCAAACCATTGTAGGATTTTTTTTTTAATCAAACAAGAGGCTTAAACATCAGACAAGGTTATTTAAGTAGATTGAACTTGATTAGTGAATAGAGTCTGTTGGAAGGTTGGTTTACAGGTAACCAAGGAATTAAATGATAAATTCGGTTGTTACAGAATGCTAATTCAAGATGACAACTTGAAGGCCTAGTGCAAATAATGATTTTTAATACAAACATGAAGATTTACAGATGGGTAATTTAGGAGCAGTTAGTAAGTGATAAAAATTTGCGTTTTTTACAGATTTAATGAATCAATAATAAATGTTAAGATTTGAAGCGAAGCAAGTATAAGTGATGTTGATCTTAAGAAAAATATTCAATAATTTTTCTACTGATTGAAATTTGAATACGAGGCCTATTTAGGGTTTTACTGGAAGTTTTGTGCTTCTCGGGTATTAAATCGCATACGACATCCACGCGTGATCGAGCTCCATGATTTTAGAGGGAATGGTAGAGGGCCACATTGTCGTAGTATGGCCGAGAGTGAAGGGGCTCAGGTGGTCCCTGTCGTGATGGCGAGGCCGATTTATTGTCAGAGGTAAGTTTCGTTTTTTTCGAGCAAAAGAGCATATTTTCGATTTCGATTGTTTGGGAACGTTCTGGGTTTAGATTTCGTGTTGCCGCGAGTTTTGAGACTTGTTTGGATTGGCGGTGTTTGCTGGTGGCGTGCCGTGCCGTCGTGCACGTGCACGGTGGCGTTGGAGGTGGGATCCTGTTTTCGGTCGACATGATTGTGCTTCGAGTCGTGTTTAGTTTTTCTGGGAAGTTGCCTCGAGTCGATCGCGTGATAATTGTTGAGTCCTGACG
Organism: Allium cepa; assembly: GCA_030765085.1. Classification (NCBI taxonomy): domain Eukaryota; kingdom Viridiplantae; phylum Streptophyta; class Magnoliopsida; order Asparagales; family Amaryllidaceae; genus Allium; species Allium cepa. The sequence goes on along the minus strand of CM060945.1, from coordinate 125,607,274 downwards.
TTCATTCATATGTAAACGTTTAACAAACTACAGTATATAAAAAAGAAGAAGAAGGGGAAGAAGAAGTAAAGGAAAGGGGCTCGGGTGTTTTGATGTTTAACTCGGAGCCGTGCTCGAGTTTTCTACAGAGGAGACTCGGTTATCATTAATTGCAATAATGCATATTGAGATGAAGTTAAGAAGTTAATTAAAATTTAACCAATGGGATAAGATTGGAATGTAAGTTTACATTTTTAGTTAATATTAAAAATGTTTTAACACTTAATTATCATACAGTGATTAATTTAAGTAAGAATGAATTTAATTAACATTTTATGTTGAAAGTTAAAATTTATTGGATTTCAAAATTTAAAGAAGAATTTTTAAGTCTTAATTAAATTGAACGATAATTACTTAATTATCTTAGAAAACAATTTAGGATAATTACTTTTTAATTGTAATTAGTAATGGATCAATCGATGTTTAAGTAATAAATGAAATTGCAATTAACTACTCAAGTTAATTTAAGAATAGTTAATAGTCAATTAATTAAGTAATTTAACCACTTATTAATAAATGATTAATTAGATTATTAGCAGTAAACAAATTGGTAAGTAAGTTTCATTTATTAATAAACAAGGTTATTGAGAAAATGGTTAATTAAAGTTAAACAAAATAATTAATTAAACGTTGTGGGATAATATAAGTAATTAATGAAATAATTAAGATTTAATAGTTGATTTAGAAATGATTAATCAATCGAATAATTTGTAATGGAAAAAAAAGTGATTACTTGATAATTAATAATCCGTTAAACATGTTTATGAGATAAATTCTCAAGTAATTAATTTAAATTTAATTAATTGCAATGAGAATTTAAAGGCAACTGCTTATGGACTGTTGTGATTGAATATCTGATTTGGATATTTATGTGATGATATTCTATGTTACTCTGTAATATGCTGTGTTATACCTATGATGCTTGTATATGTTTTATCTGTGATAAATGCTATGTTAATTCAATTGTTAAATTTAAATTATTTAAACTGTTAAGTTAATTAGACAACTTGGCCCTTAAAATGGCGTCTGGATTCGATGAGACCGGGATCGGAAGAATCAAATTTGATTCTCCGAAAACCACATCGATCCAATTTAAACGTTAGGTCGTGAATCCTGAAATGAAGATCGAGATGGTGTATTCAGAATGCAAGGGTTATCGCCGTTGACTCTGAGGGTGATTCCAAAACGAGTGTAACGAGATAATGCCTTCGGTTTCGTTCGAACCCGGAATGAACTTGTATGGATTGAATGCTTTCAGCACATCGTCAGGCGGACGATGAGCATTCTAAGTGATATATTCTGTAAAGGTAATCGCAACCTCATCCTTCATCAACCGGGAATGGCTAAAACAGGGGAGATGCGGCAAGGTTAGGTGGGTCATGCCCAAGCAGGACAAGATATTTCCCCTGTCTAGATGCCCCTTTTCATATTTCGGCTTAGTGGGTGGTTGGTCGCGCCAACCACGGGGTTTATCTTGTTCAGGACTGTTAAGTAAGGAATGGTTCCGGCCTTGTGTTGTAGGGGGTCGGGAGTGATCCTCGGTACGGTGATCTAGGCCCCGTACTGTGACGGGCGGTACCCTAGTAGCCCTGCCATTGTTGGAAATCCATTTTCCCTACGAGACCCTATGGTTTTGATTTGTATTACCCACTTTTGTGGCTAGTAGCTGGAATTTAATCATGTAACAATTTTGGCTATTTTCTATTTACTTGAAAACCCTAGACACTATTATAATATCACTGGATTTCCTATGAAATGTTTTGGTTAGCGTAAGGTAAAAACTTACTCGTATTTATTTGTGGGGAGTCTTACGTGATACCTTTATTTTCAAATGTTTTTCAAAGTTAAACAACTTTAAACAATTTACTCATACCACACCCATGTCTGACCCGGAGTTTATATTTTGTGTTTTCATAAACTCTTGGGTATTCAAATTTTTATGAGTAGCCAAGTGATAGGTTCAAACTTTGATTTCTGGAGGAGCTTGGAGCAGGAGTTTCCAGACGTATGTAGCTATTTATCTAGGTCCGCTGTGTCAGTAGTTGATGTATGATGTACCTCTGATGTATATTGTGATAGTTGTAAGTATGACCGTCATATGTATTGAAATTGTATAACTCTGATATATGTAAAACTATGTAAAATTTATGTGATATATTATATTTTGTTTCGTTCCGCTGTGAGATTCTGATGTTGTTGTTCTTTCTTTCTCTTTCTCTTCTATTTCTATCCCTTTCTTTCTTAATGATGATACGTCTTTCTGGTAGTAAAAGGGCGGGTCGTCACAGTGCTAGTTGACAGCACTACACCGTAGTGTTCTTAGCTAGCGTGGGTATAGAGGTGGGGCATCACAAACAGTGTAAACATAATTGGAAACAAAACATTTAATGCTATCTGCTCAAGCCCAAATTTTGTCATTTCAAAGTATTAGAAAACCTGTTCATATAAGAAGAAGCGGACCAGTTACCACATCCCCCTGTACATTCTGATTATCTTATATACGTGAATACATCTGCTCTTTATTTCATTCAGTAACACATAAGAATTAAAAAAAATAGCAAATCTAGAAACTAAACTCAACAACTAATCAAACAAACAAGAAGATCAAGACAAGTCAAGACCCAAGGCAGTAGCAACTTCCAGGATTGTTCTCTATTCAAAATTTACGTGTGAGTAAATCCAACTTTGTTTTTATATTTTCATCTAGATGCATGAATGAATTTTAGAAGTTGACGAAAAATTTATTGTATGATAGTGTATTGTAAATAAAAGTAAAATGTGTACAAGAATTGATGCATCAGTATTCTTCTCTGTTTGAAGGTACAGAGTTCAAATTTTGAGCAAATCCTAATTTTCTTAATCTAGATTCTGTTAGGCTTAAGTGTTTAGATGAGTTATGTTGTTAAAACATGAGATAAAACTTAAATTTTATTTTAAGTTAAATAAACATGTAAGTCTTTGGAAATTGAAATATTACAGTAAACTCAGAATTGGTCAGATTTTGATTTCAACCAATTCATGTTTCATATATACATATATATATTGAATCATCATCAAAAGTTAGGATTTTTAAATTTTTAATCAATATTTGTAATTGGGTAAACTGAGAAATATTGGTGGATGAAAGGGATATGGGTTTCGTGCTTCCTCTGGTGATCGCCGGCACTTGCAGGTTTGGGGTCTCGGCGGAAGTTTGCGTGACAAATCTGAGATGATGGCAAAATTGTTCGGAGTGGTGTTTGATGACTGAGGTGGTCGGTCGAGGTTAAACTAGGATTTAAGGGCCTGTTGAGTTCGATGTTGGAATAGTGATCATCGCGACGGTGAGGGAAGACCGGACTTGGCCGGAGTGGGTAAGTTAGGGGTGTGTGTATCTACGGCGTAATATAGTGGCCTCTGGCTCCCTTAAGCGGTGGTGCGGAGGAGTTTTCGATGGGTAGGTTAGTTGTGGGTGGTGACGTGCACGAGGAGTTGTTGGATTAGGGTGGTTCGGCAGGGAAGGGTTGCATTCGATTTGGGTTTGTTAAGATCGCTCGTATTGATGGTAATGGGAGACGTCGAACTGGTCGGAACTGATCTCTTCGACGCGTGCTTGTGCTTGAAGCTTTGGTGATTTCCTGGAAGCAGTTTGGAGAAGGAGAGATTTATTTGGCTGGGGTTCTTTGGATTATTATTATTTAAGTGGGCTCGGCCCATTGTTGTGTGATGAACCGAAAAGAAAAAAACACGGTTACTTTGGTTTCGGTTCTTGGGCTTTTGGTCTGCCCTGTTGTGTTGTGCATTTTAACAGAATTTGGGTTGTTGTTAAAAGAAGATTGTTTATAAATATAGATCCATAACCAATGGGACCATAAAATCAACCATGATTGATTTAAAGTAAACTTTTAAACTGAAGTTCTTTTAAAGTTTTACGTGGACAAAGGAACATTAAAAGATTTAAATTTTTTTTTGCTTTAAGTCTATTTAATTTAGGCAAATTTAAAAGAGTTAAATTTATTGTAAATTAGCCAAGCTTTCAAAAATAAATTTAGTGTTTATCCTTGGGTTCATTTGTATAAGTTATGGTTTATTTAGAGTGATTAAGCTTACAACTAAGAATAAAGGGTTATATACTTAATGTAATTATTTAAATTAATGAATTTATCTTAAGTCATTTAAACTAGGTTAAATTAATCATTTGATGAGTGACTAAGTATAATTATGTAATGTAATTAATAAAGTGTAATTACTTAGTGAAGTAATTAAGGGGTTAATACAAATTATAATTAATTGAAGAAGAGCAGGAGTAATTAATGTGAAGGGTAAAGGATAAATAAATTTATGTTATGAATTAAGGCTTAATTTAATTAAAGAATAATCCATCAATGAGGATTAAATTAAAAGAAAATAAAATAAAATTAATACAAGATGTACAATTCTTGTTTTGCAGTAAGGCAATTATTATTTTGTTATTACAATAGAGAAATTTGTTATTTTGAATTCTTCAGAAATTTATTTTATATAGGTAAAGTGGGGAAAAATTAAGTACTGTAGTGCTTATAAAAGTGGATTTTTAAAATGTATATAGCTTGCTCTTTACTATATAGTTTAAAATACATGTATACCTATTTTTCGTTTATTACTTTAATTTTAAAACTATGGAGATTTATGTAACGACCCAGGATTTTTAGTAATTAAAATTTTAATATTTAATTAATTTTAAATATTAATAAGTGAATTTATAAGTCGAATAAATTTTATTTCGAATAATTAGATTTAATTGGATAATTAAATCGATAATTTAATATGTTAAATTATGGAAATAACTGAAAATTGAGTTAAATATGATTTCTAAAATCTTATTTTATCATGTTGGAGTTAGAATGATATTTTAGAACTTTTAAAATCGAATTAAAAGTTAATTTGTGAAAATTGAATATTTTAATATTTAATCGACTAGTGAAAATAGTCAATTTTTGAACATTCTCAGAATTGAACGAAACTAGTTCCATTGGATCCGTAATAGTTAGTTATTACCGGATTTCAAATTTCGTGTCAATCGGAGCTATCGTTTGATCGTGGCAGCTCGAAACGCATCGAATTATTTTTAATATTAATTTGGCGAGTTAAAATAGCCATTTTTCAAAAAGTCTCGGATTTCGACGAAACTAGTTTCATCAGATCCGTAATGTGATATTATTGTAAGGTTTCAAATTTCGTGTCGATTGGATTTACCGTTTGTCCGGTACGAATTAAAACGCCTAGAAAATCGTTTAATCGGTTTAAATTTAAATTGAACGTTTATTGCCATAACTCGCACAGATGACCGAATTAGCTCCCGAAACATGTTCCATTTTGTTCGGAACGTGGGGTAAACCTTAGAAACGCCAACCGGCACGCTTCGTTTGAAGTTCGGAAATTCCGGGTGAATAGTAATTGGTGAAATTTTCTATATAAGCCCCCCCCCCGTCTCTTCTATTTGCCAAAACCCAAGCCAATAGCTTCAGTCGCCGGCCCTAACTTGTTAATGGCTGAGAATTCGTTTCGTTCTCCCTCTCTTTTCTTCCAATCCACTCAATAATTTCTAAAACTTCCAACTACAAAAGCGTAGAACTAAGTGTGATCTTCAATCTGAACGGTTGTGATCGAGTTTCGTTGCACGGATTGGCGGTAAATCTCATTCAAAGGCCGTACGTTTCATGCTCAATTTCCAAGGCTAGGGGCAGCCGAGCTCTACATGATTATGGCCGAACATAGCTCTGGCAATGGGCGTTCTAGTGGAGGTGGTTTGATGAAGTTTCGAGCATTGAGGTGGTCGGATTTGTTAACCCTAATATGGAGCTTTATGGGTTTCATGTACGTAATTGTTTCTGGAGAGGGTCGGCCTGTAGCAACGTGAGGGAGAAGAGAAGCTAATGCACGGCCAGATCTGAAGAGAGAAGGAAATAGATGGTGGATGATAGATTAGGTTTAAAATTATGAAATTTATGTTGTAAATTTATGTTTTAAATTTGTGTAAACTTCATAAAATCATAACTTTTTCATACGAGGTCGAAAACGCGCGAAACCAGTTGCGTTGGAATCGTATGGACGAGCACTACGCGATGAAATTGGATTGGAGTCGTTTGGAGTTAGTGAGAATTTTGGGTAAAATTAAACGTCCGTTTAATTTTATTCGAAATAAATCGCTAAAACGAAATTGAAATCAAGGTGAGAACTTCTCACTCAATCGAATCAGTTTCGATTTTATTTTAAATAGTTAGATTTAAAATATTTGAATGCATGTTTGAATGATGATTGTTATCTATTGATTGTTAAAATAGACATTATGCGCCGTTAGTAAGCGGATGTTATTTATTAAAAACATATACCGCGAATATTTCATAAACAGTGAAATTGGTATTATATATAATAGCAATATATATATATATATATATTGGCATATATATATATATATATATTGGAGTTGTTGATTCCCCGCATTTTTTTTAGCGGATGAGACCTTATTGCGCCGTCTATTAAGTGGATAATATTTTAAATCCCATATACCGCGATAATTTCGTACTGGAGCGAAATTGGTATTGTGCTAATGTTTCTGGATGCAGGAAAACAGGTTGGAGGGATCCAACTGGATTCCTCAACAGTATTTATTTGATTTCAGATATTTTGATATTTGATGGATTATCATATCGATATATGATATCATTGTTGTCGTGATTGACTATTTGGTATGTAGCATCATTGGACCAAATTTGGAACTTTAAAATGATTTTTAAAGTGATTTTTGAAAATATAAAATATTTTTGGAATTGATCCATTTTAAAAAAATAAACGTATAATTTTAATGTTATAAAAATTATGATTTTTGAGAAATATAGTTAAAAACTGATTTTTGAGAATATGATGCTAATGATTTTATAAAATAGTTAAATCAGAATTTTTGAATTTATTGTGAAAAGTTTAAATATAGGATTTATAAAATTTGATTATTTTATAAATCAAAATGGTAAAATTATAAAGGAGATTAAAGATGTTTTAAAATAGTAGTATAAATTGATTTTATAAAGGATTTATAAATTGATATTTATAAATGAAAATATTTGAATTATAAAACGAGTTTTTATAAGGGTTAGAATGAATTGGAATGAATTTCATAAATGAATGAAATTTACAGAATTTTAAACGGTGAAGTTATAAATGGAATTTTATAAACAGTAGGTTTATAAAATTTGTAAGGATATTAAAAGAATAGATTTGAAACGAATAATTGAATCTTATAAGTAATAAGATTTATAATTATGAAGTTGAAAGGAACAATTTTGTAAAATAATCGTTTTATAAGCATTTATAAAAGGAGATGTTATAAAATAATTGGTTTATAATTGAGTTATAAAGTGAATAGGTTAAGAAAGGAATTTATAAAAGGAGATGTTATAAAATAAATAGAAATGGAATTTATAAACGTTGTTTTATAAATACGCAAATGACTTATTTTGATAAGTAAATTGTTGAAACCTATTAATGGAGCTATATTCACATTTTTGACTGTGAATAATCCTTTGAAATGAAATGAATAGAAGTGATGAAAGTTGTTAACATAGTATATTCATGTTTTTGAATAGTGAATAATATGTTAAAGAAAATGTTTAGAATGTGATGTTTTAAATAGAATTAAAACGATCTAACGATATTTTAAAATGTGTTGAGATTGGAAACCATAGATTTCCACATTTATTGTTGAAATAGATGTTTTCGAGAAATAAAAGGAAATGGTGGACTATAACACTGTTGTTATAGTAAATGATTTTCGAAAGGAAATGTTTTGTATAGTATTGGGATTTATATATCTATTTTAATTTCGAATCCCTATACTAGTGATTTTGGGTTATCGTAACGATGTTTTACACAACATTCGTTTTGGCCCAAATAAATATGTTTAAGAGAATGATTTCCTTAAAGAATAAAATATATACTTAATTTCGATTTAAGTATATTGAATATTTTCCAAGTGTTGAAAATAAATAAGTTCATGAATTACTTATTAAATAAGTATGGAAATGTTTTCCAATATAAAGTGAATATTTTGAGAATTTATCTTTTTGAAGATAAATTGAAATGAATAATTGAAATCGTATATGCATGGTTATTTTGGAATGAAAATTCACTATGGAATTTATGAATGAAAAGGGGAACTTGTTTAAAAATAAATATTGATTTATTTTTGAAGTGTGAAATAATATATCTTGTAAAGATATTTTGGAAAATAAATAATTTGGAAAATTATTTGGAATCTAGTGATGTGTGCATATCCATTGATAGTTCAATAACCGACTATCAATATTCCCTTTGAATGGGTATTTGATGTGATTTGCTTGAATTTGAATGCCACACTTATTTTTGAATAAGCGCTCACTATTGGGTTAACCGGGAAAGGACCATGGGGTCGTATAACCCATTCCGAATATGTGATACGTCGTTATGAATTGCATTTGAAGACCGGTGTTGAAGACCGGATCTTTTTGAAAGCGAAAGGACAACTCGTCGATTGTCTTTGCACCGAGTAGCTATGGTATAGAGACTCCCTATGTGATGGGAAGTCCGGACGTGATTAGAGATTATCCGGATTGCAAGGACTTCTTTGTAAGTGCCTTCGGTTTTGTTCGAGCCCGGAACAGACTTGTATGGATTGTATGTCTGACATTACAAGTTGAGATATAAAGCCAATTTCTTTCAAATATATTTCTGTTGGTGGCGGAGAATTTATTCTTTTAGCTTAACACCCTTCTCTGAGACGTACGAGCTCAGAGGTTATATAGTTGAAGTTATCAGGGATATATTCCCAATTTTGGTAATGTGACATGCTGAGTGTTGCTGTGAAATGATCATTGTGTTGATTATTTGTGATAGGATCATTTATTTGATCGTCTATCTTGGTGATCATTTCTATGATCATTTATTGACCCAAAGTATGGCTTTTGTATAAAGTATGTTTTTGTGGACGAGACTTCGTCGAGCCTCACAAACCGGTAATGGTCGAAACAGGAATTGTGCGGCAAGGTTGTCAGGGATCGCTTCCCTAGGGTATGACCATTCCTTCTGGAAAAGGGTAATATCATGGAATGGAGCCCAGATACTTACTCATGTTGAAACACTTATTATTATGGTGTGATGTTGGTTAGAGAGCTCTCGTTTAAAGGTCCCAAAGGACCGGGGGTGGCATATCCGAGGGTTTGTAATATTCCTTGGGAAAAGGGATTCCCGGCTTTGTTTAGCGGAGAACGGTTGGTTCTCAAGGCGTCCTTCCAGAGGCGTTTCCATGTGGCAATGGGAAGTTCCTTGGCCTGACCATTTGTTGGAAAATCCATTCTTCAAAATACGAGCCTTGTACGATATTAGTTGTATTACCTGCCATCTACTTATGGTGGCGCCCCACTGTTTGGATGGTAGCTATAGTAGGCATAGTTCGAAATGTCTATGTTGGCTAAGATTTATATCTTTATTTTCGAAATGAATTTTTCTCTACACTATGCACTAGTAATAATATCAAATGTTCTTTTAAATGCGTATCAAGCATCTTTGACTATCATAAGGAGAAATCTCCTCCGATTCTGCGTTTGCATTGTGTGTGTGTGCGGGAGGCCTTATGGTAGTCTCATTCTTAAAAGCATTGCGAATTGATTTTTAAAATATTCCTCTATTTTGATTTTTAAAGATAAATAAACTGTTTTGAGTTCTCACACCAGTCACATGACTGATTCGGAGTTTATCGTTTTCCTTCCTAAACTCTGGGTGCCCACCAATTTCCACACGGGCAGTTAAGAGTTAGGTTTATCAGGATATTCTGGATATTCTGGAGTTGCTGGAGGCAAGATGGATGGCATGGCGTATTATTAGTATATAGTATTTCTTTTCCGCTGTTTGATGTTGTTTGTTGTTGTTGTACACTCTGATGTAATGATGATATGATGAAATGTGATGTAATGTAATAACTGATATAGTTCTTTGTTTAAAGATTATTCATTTATTTATTATATGTTGTTCCGCTGCGAATTATGAGATTCTGTTATTGTTCTGTTGTTTTTTTCCCAGTTCTATTTTCTATCTTTTCTCTCTTCTTCTACCTCTTTTCTTTTCTTAAACCATAACATTTCGGGTTTCCGTCCTTCGATTTCTCGGCAGTCGATAAAGTGAGTATCGATGTTGAATTTTCGAAAGTCGAAAATTTTCGGGACGTTACATTTGGTATCAGAGCATATGGTTAAGCGACAACCATGGTTCTGTTGGGTATTACTCATTAGAGATAGACTCAGTAGTACTCTAGAATGAGTTTGAGTGTAATAATAGCTATGAGAGCGTATCTGTTAGTGAATATATAAAATTGTTTTATATTGTGATGGTTGGTTTATTGAGTGGCATATGAACTTTCGTCAGCGTGGTCCGCAAGACTATGTCGAAGGGGTTTCTAAACACTTGAATAGAACAATTCGGCACAATATTGATTTTAAAATTGGGTAAATAAAATAATTTTTGCCTTGATTATATTTTATATATATAAAAAAAATTTTCAGAATTATTAAAGTGTATATAAGTTGATTGTTTAGATGTTTGAATAATCCAAATAAAAGAATAATTATAAGAATTGAATTATAATTAAAGTGATTTACAATTGTGAAATAAACTTATATATATAAGAAGTGAAACTATATGAATATATTTATGAATATGAGTTGTAATAAAAATGAATTTAAAGTTAAATGGAAATTTACTTTATAATTTGGAATCTGAATTGATTTATAAGTTGGAATTTAAGTTAAGTGAAAACAAGTGATGTTTGTAAAATGGAATATAACTTAAGAAATGTTGGATGAAGTTGATTTTGATATCAAAGTAAATTAATAAAGTTAAGTGATAAATGTGAACTTGAGTTATATAAATGAAATTCAACTTTTGTAATTGAATTGAATGAATGGATTGAATGTTAATCAATTAAACGTAAATAGTTGATATGAAATAATGAATGTAACTGTTAATTCATTAAAATCTAATGTTATTAGAAGTTGAAAAATTGAATGAAGATCAATTAATTAAACCAATTGATAAGTAAAGGAATTTGGTTGCAATTAATATACTATGGTTGTTAGTTGATTGATTGTTTATAATTCATTAAGTATTAATGAAATTGGAAGTTAAATGAGTCTTGAGTAAAATTGAATTTGATTTGGAAGTGAGCCAACTTGAATATGAATTAGTGAATATAAACTAATTGGTTATGGATGTTAGTTGGATGATAGTTGGTTGATGGTTGAATATATTGCTTTTCATACATTTGCTATGTTGGCATATATAGTTGTTATGTTGCTATATGTTGTATATTGAGATTATTTTCATATATGCATGTTCTCATGTTGTTTGTTGAGTGTTTAGTAGGTGCGGATCGCGTTTGCTTCACATTTGGAGCTCGCTTTCGCGCTATGTTAGCCGTATACGCTCGCTAATAAAATATAAGGTACATATCTCGGATTACATACCGTACTTTTATACTTTTTTCCCTTCGGGATGCCTCATTACTTGATGAGATGTATATTTGTGATATATATACTGTCATTTTTTTTTCGGATCGAGCCGCGCAAAGGAGACTATGGCGAATTTTTCCCGAAATTTAAGGCATTAGAAAAATTTGAGAAAATTGGAAAATTTTGAAAACTTTAACTTTGATTTGGAATTGAAAGTTAAACAATAGTAATTGTTTTTGAAAAGATAACTAAGTATGATTTGAAAACTTAGTAAAGTTATTATAAGAAGTTTAACTATGGATTTATGGAAAGTTAATAAATTCTATAATTTTTCTTACTTAATAATTTCGAGGACGAAATTCTTTTAAGGGGGGAAGATTGTAACGACCCAGGATTTTTAGTAATTAAAATTTTAATATTTAATTAATTTTAAATATTAATAAGTGAATTTATAAGTCGAATAAATTTTATTTCGAATAATTAGATTTAATTGGATAATTAAATCGATAATTTAATATGTTAAATTATGGAAATAATTGAAAATTGAATTAAATATGATTGAAAATGATTTGTAAAATTTTATTTTATCATGTTGGAGTTAGAATGATATTTTAGAACTTTTAAAATCGAATTAAAAGTTAATTTGTGAAAATTGAATATTTTAATATTTAATCGACTAGTGAAAATAGTCAATTTTTGAACGGTCTCAGAATTGAACCAAACCAGTTCCATTGGATCCGTAATAGTTAGTTATTACCGGATTTCAAATTTCGTGCCAATCGGAGCTATCGTTTGATCATGGCAGCTCGAAACGCATCGAATTATTTTTAATATTAATTTGGCGAGTTAAAATAGCCATTTTTCAAAAAGTCTCGGATTTCAACGAAACCAGTTTCATCGGATCCATAATGTGATATTATTGTAAGGTTTCAAATTTCGTGTCGATTGGATTTACCGTTTGTCCGGTACGAATTAAAACGCCTAGAAAATCGTTTAATCGGTTTAAATTTAAATTGAACGTTTATTGCCATAACTCGCACAGATGACCGAATTAGCTCCCGAAACATGTTCCATTGTGTTCGGAACGCGGGGTAAACCTTAGAAACGCCAACCGGCACGCTTCGTTTGGAGTTCGGAAATTCCGGGTGAATAGTAATTGGTGAAATTTTCTATATAAGCCCCCCCTCTCTTCTATTTGCCAAAACCCTAGCCAATAGCTTCAACCGCCGGCCCTAACTTGTTAATGGCTGAGAATTTGTTTCGTTCTCCCTCTCTTTTCTTCCAATCCACTCAATAATTTCAAAAACTTCCAACTACAAAAGCGTAGAACTAAGTGTGATCTTCAATCTGAACGGTTGTGATCGAGTTTCGTTGCACGGATTGGCGGTAAATCTCATTCAAAGGCCGTACGTTTCATGCTCAATTCCCAAGGCTAGGGGCAGCCGAGCTCTACATGATTATGGACGAACATTGCTCTGGCAATGGGCGTTCTAGTGGAGGTGGTTTGATGAAGTTTCGAGCATTGAGGTGGTCGGATTTGTTAACCCTAATATGGAGCTTTATGGGTTTCATGTACGTAATTGTTTCTGGAGAGGGTCGGCCTGTAGCAACGTGAGGGAGAAGAGAAGCTAATGCACGGCCAGATCTGAAGAGAGAAGGAAATGGATGGTGGATGATAGATTAGGTTTAAAATTATGAAATTTATGTTGTAAATTTATGTTTTAAATTTGTGTAAACTTCATAAAATCATAACTTTTTCATACGAGGTCGAAAACGCGCGAAACCAGTTGCGTTGGAATCGTATGGACGAGCACTACGCGAAGGTGGCCACTCTGGTGGAGGAAATGCGCAGGGACTACGTTATGTATGTGGAAGCATTTATAAATCCCCGCATTTTTTTAGCGGATGAGACCTTATTGCGCCGTCTATTAAGCGGATAATATTTTAAATCCCATATACCGCGATAATTTCGTACTGGAGCGAAATTGGTATTGTGCTAATGTTTGTGGATGCAGGAAAACAGGTTGGAGGGATCCAACTGGATTCCTCAACAGTATTTATTTGATTTCAGATATTTTGATATTTGATGGATTATCATATCGATATATGATATCGTTGTTGTCGTGATTGACTATTTGGTATGTAGCATCATTGGACCAAATTTGGAACTTTAAAATGATTTTTAAAGTGATTTTTGAAAATATAAAATATTTTTGGAATTGATCCATTTTAAATAAATAAACGTATAATTTTAATGTTATAAAAATTATGATTTTTGAGAAATATAGTTAAAAACTGATTTTTGAGAATATGATGCTAATGATTTTATAAAATAGTTAAATCGGAATTTTTGAATTTATTGTGAAAAGTTTAAATATAGGATTTATAAAATTTGATTATTTTATAAATCAAAATGGTAAAATTATAAAGGAGATTAAAGATGTTTTAAAATAATAGTATAAATTGATTTTATAAAGGATTTATAAATTGATATTTATAAATGAAAATATTTGAATTATAAAACGAGTTTTTATAAGGGTTAGAATGAATTATGAATGAATTTCATAAATGAATGAAATTTACAGAATTTTAAACGGTGAAGTTATAAATGGAATTTTATAAATAGTAGGTTTATAAAATTTGTAAGGATATTAAAAGAATAGATTTGAAACGAATAATTGAATCTTATAAGTAATAAGATTTATAATTATGAAGTTGAAAGGAACGATTTTGTAAAATAATCGTTTTATAAGCATTTATAAAATGAGATGTTATAAAATAATTGGTTTATAATTGAGTTATAAAGTGAATAGGTTAATAAAGGAATTTATAAAAGGAGATGTTATAAAATAAATAGAAATGGAATTTATAAACGTTGTTTTATAAATCCGCAAATGACTTATTTTGATAAGTAAATTGTTGAAACCTATTAATGGAGCTATATTCACATTTTTGACTGTGAATAATCCTTTGAAATGAAATGAATAGAAGTGATGAAAGTTGTTAACATAGTATATTCATGTTTTTGAATAGTGAATAATATGTTAAAGAAAATGTTTAGAATGTGATGTTTTAAATAGAATTAAAACGATCTAACGATATTTTAAAATGTGTTGAGATTCGAAACCATAGATTTCCACATTTATTGTTGAAATAGATGTTTTCGAGAAATAAAAGGAAATGGTGGACTATAACACTGTTGTTATAGTAAATGATTTCCGAAAGGAAATGTTTTGTATAGTATTGGGATTTATATATCTATTTTAATTTCGAATCCCTATACAGGTGATTTTGGGTTATCGTAACGATGTTTTACGCAACATTCGTTTTGGCCCAAATAAATATGTTTAAGAGAATGATTTCCTTAAAGAATGAAATATATACTTAATTTCGATTTAAGTATATTGAATATTTTCCAAGTGTTGAAAATAAATAAGTTCATGAATTACTTATTAAATAAGTATGGAAATGTTTTCCAATATAAAGTGAATATTTTGAGAATTTATCTTTTTGAAGATAAATTGAAATGAATAATTGAAATCGTATATGCATGGATATTTTGGAATGAAAATTCACTATGGAATTTATAAATGAAAAGGGGAACTTGTTTAAAAATAAATATTGATTTATTTTTGAAGTGTGAAATAATATATCTTGTAAAGATATTTTGGAAAATAAATAATTTGGAAAATTATTTGGAATCTGGTGATGTGTGCATATCCATTGATAGTTCAATAACCGACTATCAATATTTCCCTTTGAATGGGTATTTGATGTGGTTTGCTTGAATTTGAATGCCACACTTATTTTTGAATAAGCGCTCACTATTCGGGTTAACCGGGAAAGGACCATGGGGTCGTATAACCCATTCCGAATATGTGATACGTCGTTATGAATTGCATTTGAAGACCGGTGTTGAAGACCGGATCTTTTTGAAAGCGAAAGGACAACTCGTCGATTGTCTTTGCACCGAGTAGCTACGGTATAGAGACTCCCTATGTGATGGGAAGTCCGGACGTGATTAGAGATTATCCGGATTGCAAGGACTTCTTTGTAAGTGCCTTCGGTTTTGTTCGAGCCCGGAACAGACTTGTATGGATTGTATGTCTGACATTACAAGTTGAGATATAAAGCCGATTTCTTTCAAATATATTTCTGTTGGTGGCGGAGAATTTATTCTTTTAGCTTAACACCCTTCTCTGAGACGTACGAGCTCAGAGGTTATATAGTTGAAGTTATCAGCGATATATTCCCAATTTTGGTAATGTGACATGCTGAGTGTTGCTGTGAAATGATCATTGTGTTGATTATTTGTGACAGGATCATTTATTTGATCGTCTATCTTGGTGATCATTTCTATGATCATTTGTTGACCCAAAGCATGGCTTTATTTAAAGTATGTTTTTGTGGACGAGACTTCGTCGAGCCTCACAAACCGGTAATGGTCGAAACAGGAATTGTGCGGCAAGGTTTTCAGGGATCGCTTCCCTAGGGTATGACCATTCCTTCTGGAAAAGGGTAGTATCATGGAATGGAGCCCAGATACTTACTCATGTTGAAACACTTATTATTATGGTGTGATGTTGGTTAGAGAGCTCTCGTTTAAAGGTCCCAAAGGACCGGGGGTGGCATATCTGAGGGTTTGTAATATTCCTTGGGAAAAGGGATTCCCGGCTTTGTTTAGTGGAGAACGGTTGGTTCTCGGGGCGTCCTTCCAGAGGCGTTTCCATGTGGCAATGGGAAGTTCCTTGGCCTGACCATTTGTTGGAAAATCCATTCTTCAAAATACGAGCCTTGTACGATATTAGTTGTATTACCTTCCATCTACTTATGGTGGCACCCCACTGTTTGGATGGTAGCTATAGTAGGCATAGTTCGAAATGTCTATGTTGGCTAAGATTTATATCTTTATTTTCGAAATGAATTTTTCTCTACACTATGCACTAGTAATAATATCAAATGTTCTTTTAAATGCGTATCAAGCATCTTTGACTATCATAAGGAGAAATCTCCTCCGATTCTGCGTTTGCATTGTGTGTGTGTGCGGGAGGCCTTATGGTAGTCTCATTCTTAAAAGCATTGCGAATTGATTTTTAAAATATTCCTCTATTTTGATTTTTAAAGATAAATAAACTGTTTTGAGTTCTCACACCAATCACATGACTGACTCGGAGTTTATCGTTTTCCTTCCTAAACTCTGGATGCCCACCAATTTCCACACGGGCAGTTAAGAGTTAGGTTTATCAGGATATTCTGGATATTCTGGAGTTGCTGGAGGCAAGATGGATGGCATGGCGTATTATTAGTATATAATATTTCTTTTCCGCTATTTGATGTTGTTTGTTGTTGTTGTACACTCTGATGTAATGATGATATGATGAAATGTGATGTAATGTAATAACTGATATAGTTCTTTCTTTAAAGATTATTCATTTATTTATTATATGTTGTTCCGCTGCGAATTGTGAGATTCTGTTATTGTTCTGTTGTTTTTTTCCCAGTTCTATTTTCTATCTTTTCTCTCTTCTTCTACCTCTTTTCTTTTCTTAAACCATAACATTTCGGGTTTCCGGCCTTCGATTTCTCGGCAGTCGATAAAGTGAGTACCGATGTTGAATTTTCGAAAGTCGAAAATATTCGGGACGTTACAATTTATTTATTAGATTAACTTATTTAATTATCTTAGTCTCTAATAATAATAATTTGTTTAACAGGGAGGTAGTTTAAATACATTATTGGTTAATTAGTCGATGATAAGTGGAAATTGATTAGTCCAAATGATGATAAACTGTAAATATTTTACCATGTCAAAATTATGATGTAACCAAAGTCAAGATGAAGGGGATTGCAATTAATAGGAATCAAAGGTGAGTAAATCTCACTCAGCTGAGATATTATTAAATTTCAATAGCCAATTAAAATAATTGTTTGAATGATTGAATTGATTTGATGTGTGTGTTGAGAATTTTTGATTTGGTAATTTTGGTTTATTGAATGGTCTCCGAGTAAATTGTGGTTTGACTCGAAGCATTTGGGTTTAATTAGTTTTAAACTTAAATCGTAAATAAGAAATTGGTTCCATTAAAATTAATAAGGTTTAATGAATAGTGATCCATTAAATAGGTAGGATAATTTAAATGAATAATTAATTAATTCAATTAATTAATGGGTTGGGTTATTTAACT
Source organism: Allium cepa (assembly GCA_030765085.1). Classification (NCBI taxonomy): domain Eukaryota; kingdom Viridiplantae; phylum Streptophyta; class Magnoliopsida; order Asparagales; family Amaryllidaceae; genus Allium; species Allium cepa. The sequence continues at coordinate 125,589,558 of CM060945.1, read as the reverse complement.
TAGTAATTTAAGGGTTGAATGGATAATAAATTAAGTTGTAAGTTAATTAACTGCGTATAGGTAATTCAGAAAAATCATTTGATGGTGTGAGTAGTAATTACTTAATGAAATTAATAAAATATAATTACTTTGTGAAGTTAATCAAGAAATTAATTAAGATAGTTAAATAATGAGTAATTAATTTGTAAGTGAAGTAAATGAAAGATAGTTAATTACTGTTTGGGATTAATCGAAAATGGTTAATAAAGTGGGTTCATTAATATAATTAAAGTCTGATTAGGATAAATTAAAATAAAATTGGAAATCCTTAATTTATATAATTAATGATGTAAGCAACAATTGATTAATCCTAATAAATGACTCATGGGAAATTTGTTAATATAAGAGATCAAGAATTAATGTAATTGATGAAAGTTTAAATTAATTTATGAGGTAATTAAGATTACTTATTGATTTTGGGTTAAGAATAATTAGTAGCGTGGAATGAATTAGAGATAGTTATTTGATTGTAGTTGGGAATAATTAATTCAGGGTGAGTAATTAAGATGAATGAAAAGGGAATGGGTGATTGATTAATTGTTTTGGAATTAATCAATGTTAAATGAAGGAATTGCTTATGAATGTTGGTTAATTAATGTTAAAATGAATGTGGTTAGATATTAAATTTGAATCAATTGAATTAATTCGTATGTGATGAAACATGGCTTATGGATGACTGATTGGTACTGAATGCTTGAATGGGTTGATACCTCTGATATGAAATGTTGTGTATTTCACTGGAATAATTTGGAATGAGATAACATGAGTTTCGAAGAGGCCGGGGTCGGGTATTTGGAAATACCCGAAACCACTTCAAATTTTTATAAATTGATTTGTGAAATCAATAGGCAGGGATGAAATGATTTAAGTGAATTGGATCGTTTTATCTAAGTTTGGTACTTAGAAATGGACGTATGAAATAAGCGTTGTTTATGACAAACTGTGAATTTGTTGAATTGATATAAGTTACCCGGGTTTATATCAGTTAATTATTTTGGTATTTCGTGTTAAATGGGTTTACTTACGCTGGGTTCCAGCCTGACCCGGGTGTTACTTTGATGTAATGCTCGGGTCAGACCGAGTATTACAGATTTTCAGGTTAGGACGTTCTGGAGCTCGGGAGACGAGCTGGATGGCAATATCGTATAGGGTATATCCGCTGAATTTTTATTATTGTAAATCTTAGACATGATAATTGTAAACATTCAGTGACTGTATTAATGTGAAACTCTGATGTATATTAAATGTAATCGACAGATATAGAATTCTTTTGTAAGCTATTATTATTTACTATTATATTTTATCCGCTGCGAATGTGAGATGTTTGGTGTTTCTGTTCTTCTTCTTCTATCTCTTTCTTCTTTTCCATAACTATCTGGAATTTTCGGGTTCGAAAATTTCAGGTCGTTACAGTTGGTATCAGAGCTGAAGGTTAAGCGAGAACCTTGGCTCTGGTAGGGATTTCTCATTAATTAGAGTCCGTAGTACTCTAGAATGAGTTGAGTGTGTGTGTGTGTGTGTGTGTGTGTGTGTGTGTGTATGAGAGCGTACTTGTTATTTGCTTATAAAGATTTTTAATGATTTTATATAAAAATATATTTTGATATATATATATAGCAACTTTTCTTTCTAATGAACATTTAGGTGATTGGTTGTTAAATTATTGGATTAAGTTAAGAAGTAATATAAAATACGACCAAATTGAAACTTATAATCAAAATTGAAGAATAAACTTATATAACAAAATAGAATTTGAAATATAGATTGTAAATGAAATTTATAAGTTGAAATAAACTTCATAAATAAATGAGATTATAATTTGAAATAGAATTCCAAAGAATATTTGAAAATAAAGCAAGAATAAAATTCCAGAGTAATGTTTAAATATGAATTGGATGGATAGGGAATTTGGAATTTTGGGAAAATTTAAAATTCCTTTGGATTTGAAAGTGGTTCCCAAATTTATTGGAGAATTAATAGCATTATTTCAAAAATATTTTTGTGTTGAATTTGAAATCTGAGAGATTTGAAATCAAAAAAATATATTTGGAAGTGTTTTTAGAGAGATAAAAGCATTGAACTCTTTTGGTTACTGGAAAATAACGTCAGTGATGACTGCAGCATCATCGATGTTCATTTTCGAGTTTCTAGAACAAAAATTGCTACCAAATTGTTTTAAATTGGAATTGTTTGTGAACTGGGTTTGGTTTTGAAATTCAAAGGGATAATTGAATTCGCCAAAGAATTTTGGATATAGTTGAATTCTAAGGTGATATTGAAATTTTGGAAATTTGTTTAAACTCTGGAATCTTGATTAAAATGTTTATGGAATAATAAAAATATATTGGCTAAATAAAATGAATAATTCCTAGTTAAAAGCAAAATGTGAATGTAATTGATTATAAATAGAAATTGTAAAATTGAAATTTATAATTAAAGTTGTACAAGTTTAAAGATCAAATGGAATTTTGAGAATTGGACTCAGAAATTAAATTGATTAAAAACTTTGAATAAAAGTTAATTTGGTTTAAACGGGTTAAACCAACCTTTGAGAATTTAACTCGAATTTATATAATTCGAGATAGTGTAAATTCAAGATTTAAATTGAGTTAGTTAAAAATTGAATTTGCTTTAAATTAGGAAAGGAATCAAGATTGATTAAACTTGAATTTGATTTAAATAAATTTCAATGGAAGTTGGAGTTATTAAAATTGGAATTGGATCAATTTAAATGGGAGTGGAAATTTAAATTGAAATGTTAGGGAAGTGAACAGTTTTGACTCTAGACTATTTTCAATATAAATTGTCTTAATATAGACTTATTTTTTTCTAAGTGGTTAAATATATACAACCTTTCTTTCTTAAAGCCAAATTATTTTATACTTGTTTTACAATCATTTTTGGAGCTATTTAACCATTTTTCAGCTGTTTTCTAAACTCATCACTATATTTTAACTATGTTACAAATTAATTACTAATTTACAACTATTTTGCAAATATCTAAAAGTTCTGAAACTATTTAGCTATTTTCCAACTATTTTATAATTAGTTAACTATTTTACAGCTAATTTGCAAACTATTAATTATTTTTCAACTACTTAAATATTTTTAAAATTTTCAAGCTATTTTCTAAACACGAACTGGTCGGAGTTCAAACTGTTATTGGTTAAATACCCAACTGAGATAAGAATTGAGGTAATAATCCAAATGGGGATTAAGGCAAGTGTTAATAAGTGAATGAAAATTTAAGTGAATGTGAATAGAAAGGAAACTGATATTGGAAAGGGTAATCAAATTTGAATATTTGATTTTGGGTAAACAAAGTTATATCTTTGTTATATATTCTCCCCTTGTTGAATTTATTGTTGGAAGAAAAAGGACTTTGGAAGTGTCTGAAGTATAAAAAGAGTTTTATACGAGTTTAAAGTGATCCAAAGTTTTAAAAATTATATATATCTGTATATATATAAAGGATCTTATGAGGATTTTGGAAAGGGTTTTGAGAACCTTCGGATTTGGAAAGGCTTTTGATTTTGGGTAAAATCAATATTGAATTTGGAAAGCCTGATATGAGAATTATCGATTTTGGGATAATCGATTTTGTGTAAAGGAGATTTTTATGAGATTCATACTAGGTGTATGATTTGAAAGATACTATATGTGTATAGTATAAAGTGTTTTGATGATGGCTCTGGGGAAAAAGGCGCTTCCTTCAAATGAACTTCTCAGGAGTACCACCAGGTGGTGCTGCCTTGAGCTCCAAGGGGGGGGGGTTCTAAAGTTGATCCTGTGAGGAGTCCGGACAATACTAGTTCCTGACGATTATGAGTAGTGTATACCATAGCGAAAGTCGGGTGTGCCGTTGAGAGCCAACAATCTGCGTTTGATTTTATATCGGTAGACTGCGACCTATGGTATAATATAGTGAAAGTCGGGTGTGCCGCTGAGAGCCAATAATCTGCGTTTGATTTTATATCTGTAGACTGCGACCTATGGTACAATATAGTGAAGGTCGTGTGTGCCGCTGAGAGCCAACAGTCTGCGTTTGATTTTATATCGGCAGACTGCGACCTATGTAGGAGTGGAGAAGTTTCATTTCGGCAGCGAAAATCAGAGGCCGCGGAGAGCCTGCAGTTACATGGACTTTTACTGTGACGGCAACGTAACCCTGGATGTAACTGTGATATGTTGTGTGGGTTTCATGGCGTAATCGAGAGGCCGCGGAGAGCCTGCAGTTACATGGACTTTTGCTGCGACGACAACGTAACCATGGTATGTAACTGCAACCATGGATGGGGGTGATGATTTTCAGAGCATTCCCACCAAAGATATTTCCTCTATTTTCAAAAACTGTTTGCTATATTTTCAATAAAAATTTCTTTCCCAAGTATTTTCACTGGATGTTGAAAACGAGTTTACCAAGTACTTATAGATTTTCGATCCTACGCCTGATCAACGTATGACAGAATTTCTGTGAGAACAAGGATGGACTTGTCGAAACATCGAGTTATAAAAGTATTTTATAAAAACTATTTTAGCAATATTATATAGATGTTTAAAGTAGTTTAAAAAATGATCAGAGAAAAAATTATATGATTTTAAGTGTTTTAATAAATCTGGCTTCGTTCCTTTTCGAGGACGAAAAGATTCAAAGGGGGAAGGAATGTGACGACTTGGTATTTTTGCAGTTTTATTTTAATAGATATTTAATCTAACTTAAATAAAAAGTGAAATTATCATTTTAAAATGAATATGACTTTTGAAATAATGACCATTTATTGGTATGGATTTGTATTTTTGAAAGGGAAATTTGATTTGGGAATTTAAAATAAAATCTCTTGACAATATTTATAATAAAATTTATCTTATATCATTGAATTATAATGCTTTATCCTCTTAACATTTGGTATAAAATATATGGATGATAATGTTTGAAATAACATCAAATTCTATCAATATAAAATATAATTAAAAGTAAGCAAGCTAATGAATATGATTTAAATATTGATAGTTAACAAACAAATAGAATTTGAATGAAAACAAGAATTAAGTGGGTTTGGTATGCATATAACATAACTTTAAAATTGTAAGTAAAGTATAAAATAAAATAAGTCAAACATTTTTATATGAATCAAGCAAGAAGACAAGTATTTTTATTCAAACTATCTTCATCACAAGCTTGGTCTACATGCAAAGTCTACAGCCACATACAGATCTCTATATACAACATAATTATGGCATGTAAACATATTAATAAACAAAGCCAAATGTACAAAGTAAAACCTGACACATCTATGTATAAACTATTCAAACTGGGAGCTAATAACAAAACAAATATCTTTACACAATACCTTCACATACAAGCCAAGTCTACCTGCAAGGGTGTATATTTATATGAAAATATATATATACACAGCAAACATAATTATAACAGTGTAAACATAATTGGAAACAAAACATTTAATGCTATCTTCTCAAGCCCAAATTTTGTCATTTCAAAGTATTAGAAAACCTGTTCATATAAGAAGAAGCGGACCAGTTACCACCTCCCCTTGTACATTCTGATTATCTTATATACATGAATACATCTGCTCTTTAGTTCGTTCAGTAACACATAAGAATAAAAAAAATAGCAAATCTAGAAACTAAACTCAGCAACTAATCAAACAAACAAGAAGATCAAGACAAGTCAAGACCCAAGGCAGTAGCAACTTCCAGGATTGTTCTTTATTCAAAATTTACATGCGAGTAAACCCAACTTTGTTTTTATATTTTCGTCTAGATGCATGAATGAATTTTAGAAGTTGACGAAAAATTTATTGTATGATAGTGTATTGTAAATAAAAGTAAACTGTGTACAAGAATTGATGCAACACTATTCTTCTCTGTTTAAAGGTACAGAGTTCAAATTTTGGGCAAATCCTAATTTTCTTAATCTAGATTTTGTTTGGCTTAAGTTTTTAGATGAGTTATGTAGTTAAAACATGAGATAAAACTTAAATGTTATTTTAAGTTAAATAAACATGTAAGTCTCTGGAAATTGAAATATTACAGTAAACTCAGAATTGGTCAGATTTTGATTTCAACCAATTCATGTTTCGTGTATATATATATATATATAAATATATATATATATATATATATATTGAATCATCATCAAAAGTTAGGATTTTTAAATTTTAAATCAATATTTGTAATTGGGTAAACTGAGAAATATTGGTGGATGAAAGGGATATGGGTTTCGTACTTCCTCTGGTGATCGCCGACACTTGCAGGTTCGGGGTCTCGGCGGAAGTTTGCATGACAAATCTGAGATGATGGCAAAATTGTTCGGAGTGGTGTTTGATGACTGAGGTGGTCGGTCGAGGTTAAACTAGGGTTTAAGAGCCAGTTGAGTTTGATGTTGGAATAGTGATCATCGCGACGACGAGGGAAGACCGGACTTGGCCGGAGTGGGTGAGTTAGGGGTGTGTGTGTCTACGGCGTAATATAGTGGCCTCTGGCTCCCTGAAGCGGTGGTGCGGAGGAGTTTTCGATGGGTAGGTTAGTTGTGGGCGGTGACGTGCACGTGTACAGCGTGCACGAAGAGTTGTTGGATCAGCGTGGTTCGACAGGGAGGGTTGCATTAGATTTGGGTTTGTTAAGATCGCTCGTACTGATGGTATTGGGAGACGTCTATAACAACCCCAATTACGTACCATTCAAATCGACAATAATCCACACATGTCAGACTTGAACGATGCGAAATAACAGATTGTAAATAAATTTGGAGCAAATGAAATCAAATATACAGAATCACAGACACAGAACAAACAGAATAACTCGCAGCGGAATATAAAATAACATAGTAGTTCATGAAGCTACTATAACAGAGTCTCAAACCAAATACATAATATAGTCTGAAAAACAACAGAATAGAAATCCCAAATACATAGAAGTTCACTAATACATGAGATAAACTAATACAGGTGAAACAGAAGTAGATAAATATGTAGATAAGCAGAAACTCCAGTGAAAGACCAGCTCCAGGAAGAGAATCCAAAGCTGTGAATACTCAGGCTGACCCAAGCGTAAAGCAAAACACAAAACACTCGAGTCAGACCAATATATACTTATATAATGTAAACCAACTCAAGTGAACTGTAATAAAGATACAAGTAACTAAAAGGATGCCTGGGACCGCCCATCCTCTATGGATCCGTTAAACTATTTACTGTATAGTAATATTTCGCTATTATACTAATGTCTACAGTAAAATAAACATACTTTTAAATAGCGGTCCGGGCTACCCATATCACCCTTCACACATAATAGTCCCAGTAGTCCATCCAATATCATGCCATCTCCACTCCGGCTGATTGTCAGAGGATACCACACGGGCTACGGGAGAAAAACAAACTCGTAGTAAAGGCTCGGTATGGTAGGTGACACGGCACACAAGGCAATGCCAGGGTAGATATACCAATTACGCACACGGGCTGGTGGTAACGCAGCAGCCACATACGCCCACCCCAAACAACACTCCAAAATCAAGGGGTGCACCCAATCGATCACAACAGTAATAGAATGGTATCGAAGAAGTGTGTTCAGCCAGAGGTGCTACCTCCTTTGGTCCGAGATCGCTCCTGTTTTAGCCACCTTATGCTAACTCACGGGAGTTAGGTCCACGAAATGTACCTTAGGAACGTCGTCACCATCCTACTTCATTCTGGAATCTCCACCGCGCACACAGTTGTTAAAGTGGTTTTCGGTATCGACAGAGAGTATGTCCATATCCGATCCCGGTCCCTTTAACAACCAATCGTTATTATAACCCGTAGTTATAATTTCAAAAATGGTATTTATTTCTCAAAATCCAATATCATTTCAAATCCATTTCAAAATATCAACTTATCATTTGATTTGAAAAACATATTCATTTTTATTCAATTTAAAAATACCATTTCAATCCACATTTCAAAATAGTTCAATTCCAAAAAATTACTTCATTTAAATCCTTTAAAAGTGAAGTTATTACATTTAATAATTAAATTATTAAACTTCCAAAATTTTCAACTTTCAAAGTTCATTCATTCACTTAATTTTATCAAAACAGTGAAAATTCAACTTTCGCAGCATTTGAAAATTACTACAGAAAGTTATATTCAAAACAGTTAAATTTAACAAAAGACAGTGTTACATTAGTTTCAAAGAAAAGAAAAAAAAAACTTAGTTTAATCCAACAATTATATTTTCTATAATTCACTTTTAACTTATAAAATCACATAATTTTACTTTTATAACCATCATTTAATTTTCTTTAATTTCATGATTTCATAAAGTTAAATTTCCATTTAAAAATTCATATTTAACACTAATTCACCTATTAAATTGCAGTGTCCAATTTTAAATTCGTTACATTTAAATTTCAACCTAACACTTAAGTTAAAATTCTCAAATATAACTTAGTTTATATTTTTATTTACTTAATTAAAAATTCACTTTTAAGTCAATTCCAAAAGTTCCAATTTTAGTTACAATTTAAAATTTCAACTTAAATATTCATTCATTTCACATTTCAACTTTATTAAAATCATTAATATGATATAAAATCACTTTAAATTCCTTTAAATTCAAATTATCATAAATTTATCATGCTTTCATATTCTATTTAATTTCAAATTACAATTAAATCAAATTTCCCAAAATAGCTTACATTCAAAATTTTCTAACCTTTTCGTTAATTTATTTCACTTGTAATTATTCAGAAAATCAATAATATTTTACCAAAAATCATTTTTAATTAGGTTTAAATCAAAATATTTTAATATTTACATTTCTAAAATAATTTTAAAATTTTTAGAAAAATATATTAACTACGGGTCTGTATATAATTTTCTACACTAGGAAAAGTGATACGGGTAATATATCATTTCAACCCGTAATTTACAAAGAAAAATATGGGTTTTATCATTTCAAACCCGCAGTCCCAAGTAAATGAAATAAATTTGAAAATCATTCAGGCCTATCATTTCATCCAATAATTATTTTCCCTTATTCTAAAGTCCGTTCGGGTATGTATTATTTCAACCCATAGTGATTCTAATCTAAAGGGAACTTGCAGTGTGATAAACAGATAAAATAACAGAACAGCATAATATAACAGTAACAAATGTCATAATAGGTATTTAAGCATGGATGAACATCATATAATAGTGACATAGCAAATAATAATATGGTGATGCAGTTTACATATTCACAAGTGATCAATTTACTATTCATATAAGTATAAAACTGTCTGGTGAGAATAACTCACAGTTTTGAGCTGATGACACAACGACGAATTGCACAAACGGGATCTACACAAGCACAAAAGCACAAAACAGATACGAATGAAGGAGCCAAGGATTAATTCTCTTGAATACCAATCAAACAAAACAATATAACAATTATAAGGTTTCAGACCGAAAATACGATAAACTATGCTAGAAATAACTTCATAAAACAAAGCTGAAATGCTTTGCACTTGCTTCCGACATCCCATAGGCTCGGCCAGAGGTGGAGTACAGGTCTAAGGCAATGGTTTTGGGTTAGGTCTGGGTTGCTAAGGTCGGCCTAACATGAGTTTGTTGATGGCAAAAATTATGGAGATGGAACAACAACACAACAAGGCATAACTACTAACAACATCACAAGTTTCAAGCAAACAAAGCTCGGCCAAGGCTGCTGTGGTCACGGCCAGAGGAGTAGGGTCCACTGTGGTGATGTGGCAGAGGGTTCTGGAGGTGCTGGAGGTGGTGGTGGTCATGTAGGTGGCGGCCATGGGTGGTGGAAGTGGTGGATGTGAAGGCTTGTGCTCGGCTAGGTCAAGATGTTGGAGTTTGGTGAACTTGGTGAAGGAACTACCACCTAGGGTGGTACGGATGGGGATGGTCAGTGAGGAGGAGGTGCTGGTGGCGTGCTCAGGTGGTGGTAGTGGCGGCAGGGGCTGGAGAGGGGCATGGCTGATCCTATGATAAAGAAGATCAAGTGCAAATCAAACGAAAAATCAACATAAGTGAACAAAAGGAGATAAAAGAAAATAGAATTTTACCAACTTCTCAAACAAGTGATGGCCGATTTTTTTTCTTCAGAAATTAGGTGAGAAATGATGTACGTGAATGAAGAATGAAGTGGCCGGCTGAAGATGTGGAGAGTTATGGCTAATTGATGGCAAGAGTTTAGGAAAATGAAGAGGTGGGAAAATCAAAAGCCATTGGAAATAAAAGGTCACAAACCCTTTCAATTTACCTTTAATTATTTATAAAAGTTTATATATTCTGAAATAACAATATTATCAGATAAAATTTCCAAACTTTAACAAAATATAAAAATATATATACCATTTATTAATTATATAGAGAAAAATTAAGAAAAAAAATAGTTAAAACAGTGAACTAGACAAGAAAATTTGAAAGTAAATGAAATAAATAAAAAAAAAATTCATATGAGCTTGTAAAGTATTTTTAAACATAAATAATAACATAAAACAAAATTTTATTCACAGAATAAATATTTAAAATTTAATTTAAATATAATTTTTAATGCAGAAAATAGCAAAAATTGGGAAAACAGCCCTTAAAAATAGGAAATCAATACAGTAAATTTTGAAAAATTATATTATTATTTTTAAAATATTTAGAGATGAAATTTCACAAATAATACAAATTTAAAATAAAATAAAAAATTTAAAATGATGAAAATGGCAGAAAATTAGAAAACAGCCTTTAAAAATAGGAAACAAATACAGTAAATTATGGAAAAATTACATTATCATTTTAAAAATGTTTAGAAATGATATCACACAAATAAAACAAATTTAAATTAATTTCAAAATTAAATAAATTCAAATTTAAATATATAGTCAAAATCTAGGGTTGTTACACTCTCCCCCACTCAAATCTTTTCGTCCTCGAAAAGAACGGAAAGGAAAAATAAAGAGAAACAAGATAGAGAAACAAAATAGTACCTGAAACGAATAGTTCCGGATTCGAAGCACGAATGCTCTCCTCCGTTTCCCAAGTGCAATCTCGATCATCAGTACTCCACTGTACTTTGACCAGATTAACAGATTTTCTTCTGAGCTGCTTCGTATCTCTATCGACAATACGAAGTGGCTTCCTCTCAACAGTCAAGTTAGGCTCAATATCCAAACTATCAAGAGCAGAAGGCTGGACAATAAGAGATGGATCATGGAGATGACGGCGAAGATGTGAGACATGGAATACATCATGCACTCCAGAAAGCTTCTCGGGCAAATCCAGACGATAAGCCAAAGAACCAACTCTTTCCACGATGCGGAAAGGACCAATGAACCAGGGAGAAAGCTTCCCTATACGACCAAAGCGAATGACATTCCTCAAGGGAGAAACCTTAAGGAACACCTGATCACCAACAGCAAATTCCAAATTCCGCCTACGCCTATCGGCATACTTCTTCTGTCTATCCTGAGCGACTCTCAGCCTCTTCTTAATCTCCTCAACTTTCTCAGAAGCTTCCAAAATCACTTCAGGACCAAGAACCAAACGATTACCGGATTCAATCCAGCAAGATGGAGATCTACAAGGTCGCCCGTATAAAGCAGCAAACGGAGACATTTTGAGACTGGCCTGAATGCAAAGATGGAATGAGATAGATAAAAAGATCAAGAATAGACTGAAAACAGAAGATAATATAATACCTGATAGCTATTATTGTAGGTAAATTCGGCAAGATGGAGATAATCTTCCCAAGATCCTCCAAAATCAAGCACACAAGCACGAAGAAGATCCTCGAGAATCTGATTTACTCTTTCCGTCTGACCGTCGGTCTGAGGATGATAAGCAGTGCCCAGATTCAAACGAGTACCCAAAGATTCCTGAAAAGCCTTCCAGAACTGACTAGTAAAGATAGGGTCACGATCACAAACAATACTGAGAGGAACACCATGGAGACGAACGATCTCTCTCATGTAAATCTCAGATAAACTAGAAGCAGAACGAGTAGACTTGACCGGAATAAAATGAGCGGACTTGGTCAGTCTATCAACAATAACCCAGATACTCTCATTGCCTTTCCGAGTCCTCGGTAAACCATCTATGAAATCCATGGAAACCTGTTCACACTTCCAATTAGGAATCTCGAGGGGCTGCAACAAACCAGGGGTCTTCTGGTGATCGGCTTTGACTTGCTGACAAGTCACATACTGACTAACAAAGATAGAGATATCCCTCTTCATCACCTTCCACCAATAAAGCCTCTTCATATCTTGATACATCTTCGACACACCAGGATGAATAGAAAGTCTGGATCTATGATTTTCCTGAAGCAACTCCTGTCTCAAACTATCAACCTTTGGAACACAAATCCTGCCATTAATCCGCAAAATCCCTTTGTCATCAATCTGAGCTCCACTACTACCTCTACTACCTCCAACTCTGCTACGAACACTCTCCTTCATCAATCTAAGCATCTCATCCTCATCCTGCTTAGCCATAATCTGATCCAGAAGAGGAGAAGAAGAAACAACAAGCTGACACAACAAAGTCTTCTTCCGACTCAGAGCATCGGCCACAACATTAGCTTTACCGGGAGTATAGTTAATGTCGAGGTCGTAAGAAGCCAAAAACTCAAGCCAACGAACTTGCCTCTGATTCAGATCCTTCTGGGTGAAGATATATCTCAGAGATTGATGATTTGTGAAAACCTCAAACTTGGTTCCAAGAAGATGATGCCTCCAAAGTTTCAAAGCAAAGACAACAGCAAGCAACTCTAAATCATGAGCAGCATAATTTGCTTCGTGGGTCTTCAACTGACGGCTGGCATAGACAATAACCCTACCATCCTGCATGAGAACAGCACCCAAACCCTCACGACTAGCATCAGTATAAACTGTAAATCCCTCACTTCCCTTCGGAACAGTAAGAACTGGTGCGGAAGTTAGCTTGCTCTTCAACTCACTGAATGCAGCCTTACACTTATCACTCCAGACAAATCTGGCATTCTTCCGAGTTAAAGCTGTGAGAGGTGCAGCAATCCGAGCAAAATTCTCAATGAATCTCCGGTAGTAACCAGCAAGGCCCAGAAAACTACGAATATCAGATGGAGTCTTTGGAGTTTCCCAATCCTGGAAAAATCGGGGGAAAATAAAAAATAGGAAAAAATAGAATTATTAAAATGATAGAGAAAGAGAAAAAGAAAGACTTACATTGATCGCAGCAATCTTAACTGGATCAACAGAGACTCCATTACTAGAAACAATATGCCCGAGATAACGGACTTCATCCTTCCAGAAATGGCATTTAGAAAATTTAGCCTTTAACTAATGATTTCTGAGAGTCTCAAGAACATATTTCAAATGCGACTTATGCTCATCCTTAGTCTTAGAGAAGACAAGGATATCATCAACAAAGACTAGCACAAATTTATTAAGCACATCACGAAAAACACGATTCATCAAATCAACAAAGAAAGCAGGAGCATTAGTCAAACCAAAAGGCATGACTAACCATTCATAAAATCCATTCTCAGTGCGGAAAGCAGTCTTAGGAATGCTATCCTCAACAACCCTGAGCTGATGAAAACCTGTGGCAAGGTCAAGCTGAGAGAAAATAGTGGCATCATGAAGCTGATCAAACATATCATTGATACGAGGCATAGGATATCTGTTTTTCATAGTGAGCTTGTTCAGCTCCCTATAATCAACACACATCCGAAGTGAACCATCAGATTTGGTGACAAAAACTACCGCAGCTCCCCATTCAGAAAAACTGGGCCTAATCAGACCTTTGGAAGATAAGTCTTCAACTTGCTTTCCCATCTCAACCTTCTCGCGGGGTGCCATTCTTCTAGGAGGAAGAACAATAGGTCGAACACCAGGAATAAGATCAATCCGAAAATCAATTTCCCGCTTCGGAGGTAAAGAAATGACTTCGCCAAATACATCGGGATATAATCTAACCACAGGAGTTGAATCAAGGTCACTGGAAGAAGAATCCAAAGAATAAATAAAGTTGCCAGCAAAATCCTGAGGCATGCGGCACTGAATAATCAAGGAATTCCCTTGATCATCAACAAGCTGAACAGACCGGGCTTTACAAGAGATATGAGCATTATGATTTACTAACCAATCCTGACCAAGCAATAAATCAAAAGCATCGAAGTCATATAAAAATCACCACTAAAGCGATGATCAGAATGGAGAAGCTTCACCTCTCGACAAATCCGATTAAGGTTAGTAGGACCCCCAATAGGATTTGAAACACATAATGGAACAGAAGTATACTCAGGAGAAAGGAGATGTTCAAACTTATCACACAAATCAACAGAAATAAAACTGTGTGAAGCAACAGTATCAAACAACACACGAACAGGATGATGAAATAAAGTAAATGAACCCTGGAGTGTACCTTGGTCATCACTAGGAGCAGGGGTAGGTGGAGGAATTGGAGATGAGGCAGAAGTGACAGCAAATATACCAGAAGGAGTACCCCTCTGCTGGGTAGGGCAATCCTTCTTAAAATGACTGGGCTGGAGACAGATATGGCAGAGATCACGTCTAACCGACTGAGCAGGTGGAGGAACTGCAGCACCAGATAATGTGGGACAGCTATTGGCATAGTGCCCTCTCTGATCACACCTAAAGCAAGTGATGGAGGAGAGATCAACTGGTTGCCTCTGAGCAGGGGCAGATGATGAAGAACCCAAACCAGGACGCTTCTGCCAATTCTTCTTCTACTGCTGAAAATTAGGCTTACGCTTCTTGGAAACTGCAGAGGAAGACTGAGCACCAGAAACAGCAAGACCTTTGGATGTGGGATTCTCATAGCGAATAGCCATATCCATAAGCTGGGTGAAAGAACCATGAACATGAGAAATAAGGCGACTATAATACTCTGGCCGAGCACCAGCAATAAATTTCTCATTCTTCTTAAGAGGAGTATCAATAAGGCCAGGACCGAACTTGGAAAGTTCATTGAATTTCCTCTCGTACTCAGCAAAAGACAAGGTACCCTGCTTCAGATCCATAAACTCACGATAAAGCTGAGATTTCCCGGCTTCTGGCATCCATTTTGCCACAAAAGCCTCCGTGGAAAAGAGATACAGAAAACAAGCTTAAGATAGATTCAAAGAAAGGAAAAAAAAATAGGAACAAAATTAAGATAACCCAAAGGATACCTAAACTGCTCCCAAGTGAGATCAGCCTCGACGGTGTTAGCCGTAACGGACTCGCACCAATCTAAAGCAGAATCATGCAACTGCCAGGCTGCAAGCTGACGCTTCTGAGCATCAGTAATGTCAAGACCAGTAAATATCCTCTTAAGACTCCGCCACCACTGCTGAGTCTCAATGATAGTCTCTGAACCGGTGAATGGGGTTCCACCAAGTTGAGAGAATTCCTTACAAAGAACAGTGAACCTGACTGGAGCAACAGGTTGAGGAGCTGGGGCAATACCGCGACCCCTAACTCTGGCATTTCCCCGATTCATCCTGAAAAATATCAAGAATGAATTTAGGATAAAAATAAAGACAAGCCGAAGATAAATTAAGATAAGGCAAGATAATACACTTGGATGAATATCATAAAGAAAGAAAAGATCCTAACAAGATAGATACGAAAGAAAGGAAAGTTAGAAAACATTTGAAAATCCTTTAAAACCAAGAAAAATTTATATATCAAAATAATCTTTGAAAATCCTTTGAAAACATTTTGAAAAATCATTTTGTACTTTGAAAATACGTCTCTTACAAAGATATGATTCTGAGATTGATTTCACTCATTCTAGGGTGGAAATACCCTATCTCTAATGAGTTTTTGCTCCACAGAGGCAATGGTTGCCAAAACCAAAGCTCTGATACCAACTGTAACAACCCCAATTTCGTACCATTCAAATCGACAATAATCCACACATGTCAGACTTGAACGATGCGAAATAACAGATTGTAAGTAAATTTGGAGCAAATGAAATCAAATATACAGAATCACAGACACAGAACAAACAGAATAACTCGCAGAAGAATATAAAATAACATAGTAGTTCATGAAGCTACTATAACAGAGTCTCAAACCAAATACATAATATAGTCTGAAAAACAACAGAATAGAAATCCCAAATACATAGAAGTTCACTAATACATGAGATAAACTAATACAGCTGAAACAGAAGTAGATAAATATGTAGATAAGCAGAAACTCCAGTGAAAGACCAGCTCCAGGAAGAGAATCCAAAGCTGTGAATACTCAGGCTGACCCGAGCGTAAAGCAAAACACAAAACACTCGAGTCAGACCAATATATACTTATATAATGTAAACCAACTCAAGTGAACTGTAATAAAGATACAAGTAACTAAAAGGATGCCTGGGACCGCCCATCCTCTATGGATCCGTTAAACTATTTACTATATAGTAATATTTCGCTATTATACTAATGTCTACAGTAAAATAAACATACTTTTAAATAGCGGTCCGGGCTACCCATATCACCCTTCACACATAATAGTCCCAGTAGTCCATCCAATATCATGCCATCTCCACTCCGGCTGACTGTCAGAGGATACCACACGGGCTACGGGAGAAAAACAAACTCGTAGTAAAGGCTCGGTATGGTAGGTGACACGGCACACAAGGCAATGCCAGGGTAGATATACCAATTACGCACACGGGCTGGTGGTAACGCAGCAGCCACATACGCCCACCCCGAACAACACCCCAAAATCAAGGGGTGCACCCAATCGATCACAACAGTAATAGAATGGTATCGAAGAAGTGTGTTCAGCCAGAGGTGCTACCTCCTTTGGTCCGAGATCGCTCCTGTTTTAGCCACCTTATGCTAACTCACGGGAGTTAGGTCCACGAAATGTACCTTAGGAACGTCGTCACCATCCTACTTCATTCTGGAATCTCCACCGCGCACACAGTTGTTAAAGTGGTTTTCGGTATCGACAGAGAGTATGTCCATATCCGATCCCGGTCTCTTTAACAACCAATCGTTATTATAACCCGTAGTTATAATTTCAAAAATGGTATTTATTTCTCAAAATCCAATATCATTTCAAATCCATTTCAAAATATCAACTTATCATTTCATTTGAAAAACATATTCATTTTTATTCAATTTAAAAATACCATTTCAATCCACATTTCAAAATAGTTCAATTCCAAAAAATTACTTCATTTAAATCCTTTAAAAGTGAAGTTATTACATTTAATAATTAAATTATTAAACTTCCAAAATTTTCAACTTTCAAAGTTCATTCATTCACTTAATTTTATCAAAATAGTGAAAATTCAACTTTCACAGCATTTGAAAATTACTACAGAAAGTTATATTCAAAACAGTTAAATTTAACAAAAGACAGTGTTACATTAGTTTCAAAGAAAAGAAAAAAAAACTTAGTTTAATCCAACAATTATATTTTCTATAATTCACTTTTAACTTATAAAATCACATAATTTTACTTTTATAACCATCATTTAATTTTCTTTAATTTCATGATTTCATAAAGTTAAATTTCCATTTAAAAATTCATATTTAACACTAATTCACCTATTAAATTGCAGTGTCCAATTTTAAATTCGTTACATTTAAATTTCAACCTAACACTTAAGTTAAAATTCTCAAATATAACTTAGTTTATATTTTTATTTACTTAATTAAAAATTCACTTTTAAGTCAATTCCAAAAGTTCCAATTTTAGTTACAATTTAAAATTTCAACTTAAATATTCATTCATTTCACATTTCAACTTTATTAAAATCATTAATATGATATAAAATCACTTTAAATTCCTTTAAATTCAAATTGTCATAAATTTATCATGCTTTCATATTCTATTTAATTTCAAATTACAATTAAATCAAATTTCCCAAAATAGCTTACATTCAAAATTTTCTAACCTTTTCGTTAATTTATTTCACTTGTAATTATTCAGAAAATCAATAATATTTTACCAAAAATCATTTTTAATTAGGTTTAAATCAAAATATTTTAATATTTACATTTCTAAAATAATTTTAAAAATTTTAGAAAAATATATTAACTACGGGTCTGTATATAATTTTCTACACTAGGAAAAGTGATACGGGTAATATATCATTTCAACCCGTAATTTACAAAGAAAAATCCGGGTTTTATCATTTCAAACCCGCAGTCCCAAGTAAATGAAATAAATTTGAAAATCATTCAGGCCTATCATTTCAGCCCATAATGATTTTCCCTTATTCTAAAGTCCGTTCGGGTATGTATCATTTCAACCCATAGTGATTCTAATCTAAAGGGAACTTGCAGTGTGATAAACGGATAAAATACCAGAACAGCATAATATAATAGTAACAAATGTCATAATAGGTGTTTAAGAATGGGTGAACATCATATAATAGTGACATAGCAAATAATAATATGGTGATGCAGTTTACATATTCACAAGTGATCAATTTACTATTCATATAAGTATAAAACTGTCTGGTGAGAATAACTCACTGTTTTGAGCTGATGACACAACGACGAATTACACATACGGGATCTACACAAGCACAAAAGCACGACACAGATACGAATGGAGGAGCCAAGGATTAATTCCCTTGAATACCAATCAAACAAAACAATATAACAATTATAAGGTTCAAGACCAAAAATACAATAAACTATGCTAGAAATAACTTCATAAAACAAAGCTGAAATGCTTTGCACTTGCTTCCGACATCCCATAGGCTCGGCCAGAGGTGGAGTACAGGTCTAAGGAAATGGTTTTGGGTCAGGTCTGGGTTGCTAAGGTCGGTGTGACGACCCAAACTCGTTGTCCGATAAACGACATCAAATTCGCATCGCCGGAGCTTATAACAACAATTAGAAGAATATAAAACAGCGGAACAGAATCAATATCATAAATATCATCACAGTTACAACATCAACATAATATCCATACTACAACAGAGTACATAATACATACACCACAACTCCAAATATAACATCATGACAATACAACAGTAATCATAAATCCAAAAGTCCGCAAATGGAAGAGATGATAACGAACTCCCAAAAGCTAACACCTGAAATCTCCAAAAGCTCCTAAGATATCTCCAAGATAAAAAGCTCCAAAATATTGCTCCTCCAAAATACAGAAACCTGCTACTAGGCTGCCCGTGTGAAAATAATGGGCACCCAGAGTTTAGGAAAGAAAACAATAAACTCCGCATCAGTCATGGGACTGGTATGAGTAAACAAAAACATTTGCATTAAAATAAAACAAGATTTATAAAAGAATTTTTCGGAATGCTTTTAAAAATGGAACTACCATAAGACCTCCCACCACACACACAATGCAAACGCAGAATTGGAGGAGATTTCTTCTTATGATAGTTAAATATGCTTGGTACGAGAAAAGAAATTCTTTGATATTATTACTAGTGCATAGTGAAGAAAACATTTCAAAAGTAGAATATTAATCTTAGCCAGCATAGGTACCATTATATTATGCCTACTATAGCTGTCACCTGAGGTGACAGGTTATACAACTAAAACCGTACAAAGCTCGTATTGTTTCTTTGGATTTCCAACAAATGGTCAGGCCAAGGAACTTCCCACTGCCACATGGAAACGCCTCTGGAAAGACGCCCCGAGAACCTAACCGGATCTCTTCCAACACAAGGCCGGGTTACCCTTCAAACTGGGTAACAACTGACACGAGTATGCCATCTCCCGGTTGTAAACAACCTTTAACCGGGGCCCCAGCAACAAATCACAAAGTAATATATATATATATATCTGCGATATCAACATAAGTTAAGTATCTGGGCTCCATACCATGATACCACTTCTATCCAGAAGGAAATGCACATACCCTAAAGGGAGCTACCCCTCATAACCTTGCCCCATCTTTCCTGTTTTGACCATTCCGGGGTGTGAGGCTCGACGAAGTCTCGTCCACAAAAACACGCTTTATACAAAAACTGTGCTTTGGGTCAACAAATGATCATAGAAATGATAACAAAGATAAACGATCAAACAAATGATCTTATCACAAATGATCAACACAATGATCATTTCACAGCAACACTCAGCATGTCACATTACCAAATTGGGAATACATCGCTGATAACCTTAAACTACATAACCTCTGAGCTCGTACGTCTCAGAGAAGGGTGTTAAGATAAGAGAATAAATTCTCCGCCACCAACAGAAATATATTTGAAAGAAATCGGCTTTATATCTCAATTTGTAATGTCAGACATACTATCCATACAAGTCTGTTCCGGGCTCGAACAGAACCAAAGGCACTTCCAAAGAAGTCCTTGCAATCCGGATTTCCACAATCCCGATCGGACCTCCTATCACTTAGGAAATCTCTATACCGTAGCTACTCGGTGCAGAGACAATCGATAGGTCATCCTATCGCTCTCGCAAATACCCGGTCTTCAACACCGGTCTTCAAATGCTATCCATAACGTCGAATCACATATTCGAAATGGGTTATACGACCCAAAGGTCCATTCCCGGCTAATTCGAATAGTGAGTGTCAATTTTTAAAACATGTGGATGTCATTCACAAATATTCGCAGGTTCGATGTGGGTTTCGGATAACCAAATGAAATCCGATTCCCTGTCGCATCGAAATTTCAATGCCGTTTTACGGACAACAGGTTTTTTTTCAAATCATACAGTAGTAATACCAATATCACAGCTCAGCTCAAAATATTCAATGTCACATAGCATCATATCAACTACAGGAATATCAATCCAACATACAGCAATCAAGAACAATCAAAGCATCTTTAATTTGGATAAATAAATCATATGGTTTAGTTTTATTTATTACATAGTTACTTCCTTTAGAAATCTTAAATCAATGATTACTTGCAATTAATTACAGTTGATTAGATCTTAATCATTTTCATAAATTTATCACTTATTTATTTATTTCAAAAACAATTTATCTTAATTATTAATTTATTAAATCTTAATTATCTTTTAATTTAAAAACTTTAATATTAATTAATTTACTAGATAATTTTTTTTTCCTTAAGGGATTATATTAACTAATCATTAATTGTTTAAATGAACCAAAGGATAATTTAAATTGCTTTGATTATCTCTTTTAAACCATGTTCAATAATTCACCTCATTAAGTTAAAATTTAGTTTTAAACAACACTATATTTTTATTTTCTTTTAAATTATATTATTTATTATTTATGACTTTATAAATGATGTATCAAAATTAAATAAATTAAGATTTAATTATTATTTAGTTAACTCCACATTCCATTAACAAACAATCCTCATTTCATAAAGAATACTTATAAAAATTGTTTAAACTTAAGTTTTCTACAACTTCAAACTAAATATGTTCTTTCAGGCGGCCAACCGAGGCTCCCCCGAGTCACGCTCGAGTTCAACCGCTTCCTGCTTCGAGTTTCACCCCAAAGCTACCCGAGTAATAAAAATTTTCAAAATTTGTTAAGTCCAAATTTTGTCACGACAAAACCCTGAAACTTCCCGAGTCACCCTTCGAGTTCTGCCCAGTTTTCCCCGAGTCGTGCTTCCAGTACAACCCATAAGAAAAACAAACCTGAAACGCTTCAGGCTATAACCTTCCTGATCATCAACTCGTGCACATGTACGTGCACAATTGGAATCGCCTCCTCCGGTCGAACTTCTGGTCGTCCACACGTCATCGACGACGTGCTCGTGCCTCTCAAACACTCACAAGTTCGAACAAATCACAATTTCAAAATCTCATTCTCAAACCCAAAAGCTTGAACGAACAACCCTTAAACAATTGCCTCGCCCCAACGCCTGACGTCGCCAGAAACCGAACAACTTCGTCCATAGTTGCCTCAATGACCCCTGACCCTTACCCCCCATGACCGATCATCTCAGACCCCTCGACGAAGAAGCGGTTTGCTCGAAAACGCGGGCAACCCAAACCTACCCACAAACCCTATATCCTCCTCGTATAGCTTCTCTGATGATTTAAAAATGTTTTTGCCATTTTTCTGGTGACCATCAGCGTTCAAGCTATCCCTGACACCAAGCTCGAGATCATACGATCTCGAGGTCACCGGAATTTGCCACCAGTTGAATTTCCGTTCAACTCGAAATGCCGCTCGATCAATCAAGTTAAAAATCTAGATTTTTGTTTTAAAAATCATGGTTTTTGAAGAGAAATTATATCGTGCCATTGAATCAAAATTTCTAAACATTCGAATTTTATGAAATTTCAAGTTCTACTGTATATTTTTCTTCCTCAGTAAGATATATATATTTTTCTCTTCCAATCTCCACTAGAAATATATTTAAAGCTTGGATCTCACTTTAACAAACCTGTCATATTGATGCCTAAAAGTATTCCAAAGATTTTGGGGAAAGTTTTAAGTTTTAAAACAAATTCTGAAACCTGTTAACACATAACCTATCACTGTGTATCATACATACTATCAATTTCATACTCATATGTACATACATAAAACAACATGCAGGCATATTAACCATCATTCAAGAGCATCATCAAAACAATATCACTGAGTACAGGCAAATAAAAGTGGGTTTGCTCACTTTGAAATATGAAACAGAGAGGCTTCTGCTTTGAAAAAGAAGCAGTTTATACCTTTTCTCTTTTTTTTTGTTTGGTTGTATACTGAGCTTTGAATTTACAAAATAAATGCTTGCTTTTGTTAGTTTTCATGCTTTTCTAAAATTTGTTTAAAAGAAATAAAGCAACTATGCATGAGTATTTATAAAGGAATGTATAGGGTTTAGCAACACATTTTTTTTTAATCCTGAAGCTAATCAGGGAGTTACTTTCTCGTGCAAGCATACACAGGGCAACATTAATTCACTTACTCAAAATTCTTGCCTGCAACCTAATGATTAATTCTACTATATTATCCAAGAATTTACACAGTAATAAGATTGTGAAAGAATCAAAAGTTTACTCACATGGCAATATTTGAAACAGAGAATATTTTTGTATTGAAAAGTTGCAGCAGTTTTTTTTTTCCCTTTCTTCCTGAATCTACTCTTGAACCCTGCTTTAATTAGCTGAATAAACTTGCTCCAGTTTGTTGAATAAGGTGATGTTTGCTTTTATTTCTTTTTATGTTCTGATCTTGTTAGGGTTTGCCTTTGAACAAACTATACTAAGTTGTATATATATATATATATATATATATAAAAGGTTGTATGCAAGCTAAAGTATAGGCAAGTACAAGATGAATAAACCCATGCTTTAAATTGGGCTGATGTGATCTGGTTTATGCAGAAGAGTAAATTGCATTTAATGCCTCATGCTTCCTTGCACATCTACAGCATGCCGTGTTTCATGCTTTATGTTTTTATAAGTACAAAATCTTGTTTCATTGATTTGTTTTTTTTTTTGTTTTTTTTTTTTTTTTTTATGTTAAGGCTTGCATATTTTATTTCCCTGGTTGGTATATTCTTTTTGCAACTTGTTTAGTTACATTGCTAAACGAGAGTGTTTTAGTTAGGGTTTTATTTTGTCTACATATTTGTTTACAACAAAATTTTTCTTTTTTTCTTTGTTACTTTGTTTTCTTGTTTATTTTGTTAAGTGAAAATGTTTGCTTTAACATTTACTTCATCATATATTTTATTTTATTTTATTTTTATAACTTTTCAGTTTAAATTTCAAAAAGTTCAAATACATTACCAAATTTTAAATTCAAAAATTTCCGGGATGTTACAATATCCCCTCCTTAAGAAAATTTCGTCCTCGAAATTGAAAAAGAGAGAAACGTAAACAAAGAATAGACGAATTTATAAATAAGGAATTGACTTACAGTTTTAAGTCGAGATGTCAATTCTGCATTTGGGATATGATTTCTTCATATTATCTTCGGTCTCCGAAGTACAGTCTTTTGGATCGCCACTCCATTGAACTTTGACCAGCTTCACAATTTTGTTCCGCAATCGCTTCTCATCACGATCTATAATTTTTATCGGTTCCCTTCTAACTGCCAAGTTGGGAGTGATTTCAAGATCCTGCTGAGCAGCTTCTTCAATAATATCATCTGGATCGTGCACATATTTCCGAAGGTTAGAAATATGGAACACATCATGTATGCCAGACAACCAGCTGGGTAACTGCACTCTATATGCTAGAGAACCAATCCTTTCCAGAATAGGAAAAGGACCAATATAACGCGGTGCCAACTTTCCAGTTTTTCGGAATCTCAATACACCCCGCATCGGAGATACTTTCAGAAATACAGAATCTCCAACTTGAAATTCCAGATTTCTCCTTCGTCGGTCATAATAGCTCTTTTGACGGCTTTGGGCAGTTAATAACTTCTTTCGAATAAAGTCTAACTTCTCAGTGGCTTCTTTTATCATATCCGGTCCAAGAACAAGTCTGTCACCTGATTCGATCCAGCATGTAGGTGATCGACACGGACGACCATATAAAGCTTCGAAAGGAGCCATTTCTAAACTGGCCTGATAACTGTTGTTATAGGAGAATTCAACCAGATGAAAATGGTCTTCCCAAGAACCACCAAAATCATGAACACAAGCACGCAGTAGGACTCTAGAATTCGGTTAACTCTCTCAGTCTGCCCATCAGATTGTGGGTGATAAGCAGTACTGAAATTTAATTTCGTTCCCAATGCGTCCTGAAATGCTTCCCAAAATCTACTAGTGAAGATCGGGTCATGATCACTCACTATACAGCTGGGAATACCATGGAGGCGAACAATTTCCTTTATATATATACCTGCCAAGCTTGCTGCAGTCCGAGTAGATTTAACTGGAATGAAATGAGCATTTTTGGTTAGACGATCCACAATAACCCACATCGCTTCATTGCCTTTCTTGGTTCGTGGCAATCCGTCGATGAAATCCATCGATACCTGATCCCACTTCCATTTCGGTACTTCCAAAGGTTGAAGTAAACCGGCCACTTTCTTTTAATCGCTCTTGATCTACTGACAATTAGCACAACGACTCACATAAATAGATATGTCTCTCTTCATCGTTTTCCACAAGAATGTCCTTTTAACATCACGATACATTTTGTTGACTCCTGGATGGATGTTGAATTTTGACTTGTGGCATTCGACCAATACTTCACGTTTCAGATCAGGGAAGTCTGGAACACAAATCCTGCCTTTTAATCTAATAATTTTATTGTCGTCAATTTCAAAACTCGTATCTTCACCATGACGTATTTTCTTATAAATTTGATGAAGGAACTCGTCCTCTTTTTGTTTACTGGCGACTTTCTCAAGAAGAGTAGGAGTGATAACCAGATAAGCAAGAACAGCATAACTTCTGCTCAAAGCATCTGCAACTACATTGGCCTTTCCGGGTGTATACAGAATATCTAAGTCATACGATGCTAGAAATTCCAACCAACGTTGTTGTCGCAGATTCAGATCCTTCTTGGTGAAAAGATATTTCAAAGATTTATGGTCGGTGAATAATTCGAATTTTTCACCTAAAACAAAGAGAGTTTATTAGGTATATTTCTTTAGTCAAATTAGTTTCATAAATTGTTAGGAAAGCTGAAAAGATTCTTACCCAGAAGATAGTGTCGCCATATTTTCAAAGCAAAAACAACAGCCAAAAGCTCCAAATCGTGCGTCGGGTAGTTTTTCTCATGCGGACGTGATTGTCTACTCGCGTAGGCAACCACCTTTCCATTTTGCATTAATACTGCACCTACCCCTTCGCCACATGCATCAGTATAGACAGATAAGCCTTGGTTCCCGTTAACAATAGTGAGAACAGGAGTAGTGGTCAATCTCTTTTTCAACTCTTGAAAAACTTCTTCACATTCTGAAGTCCAAATGAACTTTGCATTTTTCATTGTTAACTTAGTCAGCGGACTAGCCAACTTAGAAAAAACTTGAACGAATTTCCGACAATAGCCTGCTAAACCCAAAAAGCTTCGAACTTCTCTTGGAGTAGTGGGTTGTTTCCAATCAAGAATAGCAGAAATTTTACTAGGATCTACTGAAATTCCTTCTTCATTAGCTATATGGCCAAGGAATTTGACTTCATTGACCCAGAAGTGGCATTTGGAAAATTTTGCATATAGAACATTTCTCCTCAAAATTTCTAAAACAATTCTAAGATGCTCGGCATGCTCTTCTTTAGTTTTGGAGAAAATTAAGATATCATTAATGAATACAAGCACAAATTTATTCAAAACTTCCCGAAACACATGAGTCATAAGATCTACGAAGTATGCTGGAGCATTGGTTAGCCCGAAAGGCATAACTAACCATTCATGGAACATATCAGGACCTCTGAAAGCGGTCAGATGTACACAATCTTCGGCGATTCGTAATTGATGGAATCCATGGGCTAGATCCATTTTTGAAAAAAAACGAGCGCCATGAAGTTGGTCGAATAGATCATCAATTCTTGGTAGAGGGAATTTATTTTTGAGAGTTTGTTTATTTAGATCGCGGTAATCTACACACAATCTCAAAGATCCATCTGATTTGGCAACAAATACGACGGCTGAACCCCATTCAGAAACACTGGGTCGAATTAATCCTTTTGCTCGTAGCTCATCAGTTTGATGAACCAATTCAATCTTTTCCCTGGGTGCCATCCTGCAACTTGCGTGAACAACAGGACGAGTATTAGGTACAAGATCAATTCGGAATTCTATTTCTCGCTGAGGAGGTAAAGATTTCACTTCTTCAAACACGTCGGAAAAATCTCGAACAACAGGTATAGACTGCAAAGTGGGTTCAAGATATCCCAAGGTATACATTAATCTATCTCTCCTTGGACTTGGATTCTCACAAGAGATTTCAATAAAATTTTCAAAACTTTTTTTGATTAAAACTATCCGATTACTACACTCCAATATAGCTTCGTATTTCGATAACCAGTTCATACCAAGTAAGATTTCAAATTCATTAAATTCGAGGACAAAAAGGTTGATAGGAAATCGATAGCTATCATATGAAATAGGAACTCTCTTACAATATAAACAAAGATTTGTAGGACCTCCAACCGGATTTTTCACGCAAATAGGATCGTCAACAAATTTAGTTTTAAGTCCTAATTCATTTGCAGTTTGTTGGGAGATAAAGCTATGTGAAGCTCCTGTATCAAATAAAACTCTAACAGTTCTATTATTAATAATAAGGTTACCTTCCAAAACGCTTTTTCCCTTATCAGCTTTAGAAGTCGACGGGTCCTTCTTAATTGTATAAACTTTTGCCACCTGCGCTGGCTTCATTACTGGGCAATCTTTAACAAAATGTCCCGGTTTATGAAAATTGTAGCATTCTTTAGCTCCGCTAACAGTTTCTTCCTTCTTAACTTGCTTCTTTGGTTTTGGACAGCTGTTTGAATAGTGCCCCTTCTCTTTGCAGTTGTAACAAGTGACATTTTCTACCGCGCTTCCCTGAATGCTCTTTATCTTCTCGTTGCCTTGCCAAGGTTTCTTGCCACCGAATTTTCGCTTCTTCCAATTTTGACTACCTGAATTACCTCTCTCCACAGTTGCTTCATGTATGTCAAGAGTAGCGTACCTGTACCCCATATCCACTAAATCTGAAAAAGAGTCTTTGACATGGCCCGTCATTCTTTCATGATATTTCTGGTTCATACCCGGATAAACCTTTCGTTTTTCTTAAGAGGTGCATTTAGCAACTCCGGGCCAAACCGAGATAGTTCGCTGAATTTATTCAAGTATTCTTCAAACGACAAACTTCCTTGTTTCAAATCCAGAAACTTCTGATACATTCTGGAAACTCCCGCCGATGGCATGTAACGTTTCTCAAACACTTCCTTAAAACGATCCCAAGTAAATTCTTCCTCGGGTTCATCTATAATGATGGTTTCCCACTACGCTGAAGCTTCTCCTTGGAGTTGCCAAGAAGCTATAAGTCTCTTCTGCTCATCCTGCAGTTTTAGCCCTTTAAAAATCTTTTCACACGATCTTACCCAAGCTTGAGCGTCAATAATTGACTCCTTGCCGATGAACGGTTTGCCACCAAGCTTTTCGAACTTCTTATATAAATCAGCTAAGTCCGGCTGCTGCTGAATTTCTATTACTGCTTCTGCGGCTGGGGGAATTTGATTAGGGGCTGCAGCATTGCCTTGACCCCTAGCTCTTCCTCTGCGTCCACTCATTTTCACTATCTGAGATTAGTAAGAAAATTGATTTAGATATACAGACGAGATATCTTAAGGAATATCAGCAGTAAAAAGAAACAGACTAAGAAAATTTAAAGTTTCAGTCTTGGTTATACTCATTCTAGGGTATACTTCACCCTATCTCTAATGAGCCATCTAATGTGTTATACTCCGTAGCTAAAGTTCTTACTCAACCAACAGCTCTGATACCGCTTATGACGACCCAAACTCGATGTCCGATAAACGACATCAAATTCGCATCGCCGGAGCTTATAACAAAAATTAGATGAATATAAAACAACGGAACAGAATCAATATCATAAATATCATCACAGTTACAACATCAACATAATATCCATACTGCAACAGAGTACATAATACATACACCACAACTCCAAATACAACATCATGACAATACAACAGCAATCATAAATCCAAAAGTTCGCAAATGGAAGAGATGATAACGAACTCCCAAAAGCTAACACCTGAAATCTCCAAAAGCTCCTAAGATATCTCCGAGATAAAAAGCTCCAAAATATTGCTCCTCCAAAATACAGAAACCTGCTACTAGGCTGCCCGTGTGGAAATAATGGGCACCCAGAGTTTAGGAAAGAAAACAATAAACTCCGCATCAGTCATGGGACTGGTATGAGTAAACAAAAACAGTTGCATTTAAATAAAACAAGATTTATAAAAGAATTTTTCGGAATGCTTTTAAAAATGGAACTACCATAAGACCTCCCGCCACACACACAATGCAAACGCAGAATTGGAGGAGATTTCTTCTTATGATAGTTAAATATGCTTGGTACGAGAAAAGAAATTCTTTGATATTATTACTAGTGCATAGTGAAGAAAACATTTCAAAAGTAGAATATTAATCTTAGCCAGCATAGGTACCATTATATTATGCCTACTATAGCTGTCACCTGAGGTGACAGGCTATACAACTAAAACCGTACAAGGCTCGTATTGTTTCTTTGGATTTCCAACAAATGGTCAGGCCAAGGAACTTCCCATTGCCACATGGAAACGCCTCTGGAAAGACGCCCCGAGAACCTAACCGGATCTCTGCCAACACAAGGCCGGGTTACCCTTCAAACTGGGTAACAACTGACACGAGTATGCCATCTCCCGGTTGTAAACAACCTTTAACCGGGGTCCCAGCAACAAATCACAAAGTAATATATATATATCTGCGATATCAACATAAGTTAAGTATCTGGGCTCCATACCATGATACCACTTCTATCCAGAAGGAAATGCATATACCCTAAAGGGAGCTACCCCTCATAACCTTGCCGCATCTTTCCTGTTTTGACCATTCCGGGGTGTGAGGCTCGACGAAGTCTCGTCCATAAAAACACGCTTTATACAAAAACTGTGCTTTGGGTCAACAAATGATCATAGAAATGATCACAAAGATAAACGATCAAACAAATGATCTTATCACAAATGATCAACACAATGATCATTTCACAGTAACACTCAGCATGTCACATTACCAAATTGGGAATATATCGCTGATAACCTTCAACTACATAACCTCTGAGCTCGTACGTCTCAGAGAAGGGTGTTAAGCTAAGAGAATAAATTCTCCGCCACCAACAGAAATATATTTGAAAGAAATCGGCTTTATATCTCAATTTGTAATGTCAGACATACTATCCATACAAGTCTGTTCCGGGCTCGAACGGAACCGAAGGCACTTCTAAAGAAGTCCTTGCAATCCAGATATCCACAATCCCGATCGGACTTCCTATCACTTAGGAAATCTCTATACCGTAGCTACTCGGTGCAGAGACAATCGATAGGTCATCCTATCGCTCTCGCAAATACCCGGCCTTCAACACCGGTCTTCAAATGCTATCCATAACGTCGAATCACATATTCGAAATGGGTTATACGACCCAAAGGTCCATTCCCGGCTAATTCGAATAGTGAGTGTCAATTTTTAAAACATGTGGATGTCATTCACAAATATTCGCAGGTTCGATGTGGGTTTCGGATAACCAAATGAAATCCGATTCCCTGTCGCATCGAAGTTTAAATGTCGTTTTACGGACAACAGGGTTTTTTTTCAAATCATACAGTAGTAATACCAATATCACAGCTCAGCTCAAAATATTCAATGTCACATAACATCATATCAACTACAGGAATATCAATCCAACATACAGCAATCAAGAACAATCAAAGCATCTTTAATTTGGATAAATAAATCATATGGTTTAGTTTTATTTATTACATAGTTACTTCCTTTAGAAATTTTAAATCAATGATTACTTACAATTAATTACAGTTGATTAGATCTTAATCATTTTCATAAATTTATCTCTTATTTATTTATTTCAAAAACAATTTATCTTAATTATTAATTTATTAAATCTTAATTATCTTTTAATTTAAAAACTTTAATATTAATTAATTTACTAGATAATTTTTTTTCTTAAGGGATTATATTAACTAATCATTAATTGTTTAAATGAACCAAAGGATAATTTAAATTGCTTTGATTATCTCTTTTAAACCATGTTCAATAATTCACCTCAATAAGTTAAAATTTAGTTTTAAACAACATTATATTTTAATTTTCTTTTAAATTATATTATTTATTATTTATGACTTTATATATGATGTATCAAAATTAAATAAATTAAGATTTAATTATTATTTAGTTAACTCCACATTCCATTAACAAACAATCCTCATTTCATAAAGAATGCTTATAAAAATTGTTTAAACTTAAGTTTTCTACAACTTCAAACTGAATATGCTCTTTCAGGCGGCCAACCCGAGGCTCCCTCGAGTCACGTTCGAGTTCAACCGATTCCTGCTTCGAGTTTCACCCCAAAGCTACCCGAGTAATAAAATTTTTCAAAACTTGTTAAGTCCAAATTTTGTCACGACAAAACCGTGAAACTTCCCGAGTCTTCCTTCGAGTTCTGCCCAGTTTTCCCCGAGTCGTGCTTCGAGTACAACCCATAAGAAAAACAAACCTGAAACGCTTCAGGCTATAACCTTCCTGATCATCAACTCGTGCACATATACGTGCACAACTGGAATCACGTCCTCCGGTCGAACTTCTGGTCGTCCACACGTCATCGACGACGTGCTCGTGCCTCTCAAACACTCACAAGTTCGAACAAATCACAATTTCAAAATCTCGTTCTCAAACCCAAAAGCTTGAACGAACAACCCTTAAACAATTGCCTCGCCCCAACGCCTGATGCCGCCAGAAACCGAACAACTTCGTCCATAGTTTCCTCAATGACCCCTGACCCTTACCCCCCATGACCGATCATCTCAGACCCCTCGACGAAGAAGCAGTTTGCTCGAAAACGCGGGCAACCCAAACCTGCCCACAAACCCTATATCCTCCTCGTATAGTGTAACGACCCGTTAAATTTATGATATTTAATAGATTAAATTAATGAAATTTCTAATTTGTTTGAGTATAAAATGCAGAGATTTGGTATATTTGTAGTAATTGCAATTTACCGTAACTACAATATTTTATGATAATAGATGCGGATAATGTAAATTGTCACAACTTAATTTGAAGTAATTTTTAAGAAACAAATTAAAGTTGAATCTGTAAAAGTTAATATAAATATTTACTTAAATGGTATTCATTAATATAAAAATGAAATTAGTGCAGATAGTAATAATTTATGTCTGTAGTAAAGGGAAAAGAAAACTAATAGTAATATAAAATTTATTATATGTAAACAAAGCATAGGTTGAACAAATTTATCAAAATTAAGAGAAATAGTATGGTAATCAGTTGGTTATTAATAATTGAAAGATAGATATGTGTAAATACGTAAATGAATTTATAATGGGAAGAAATGGTAAGAATATAAGATATATATATCAATAAGCATCTGATCCAATTAAGGGTATTAAATTTTAATAAATGGTCATTTAATAATTTAACGTTCTGTGAGTAATAATTGGGTGAAATCAGTACAAATTTGGAAGAACATATACCTTAATAAACATTCTAACTTAATAAAATTTGCAAATGTAGGAATTAGTTATAAGCGTATAAATTTTGGGTAGGATAACTATTAATATAAAATACCTACATATTGGAAACCCATTTGTAAGGCATAATTAATTGAGTTAGGAGATTGAGAATGGTTTCAAGGTATATGAACATTTGCGTTACTTAAATTAGAATGTATGCAGTAGCTAAATTTGTGGAATCTAAACTTATGGAACATAGTGTGTAAGATCTTTACTGATAAAAATTTACTTTACAGGTAGTGTATATTCCTAATAAAATGAGACTATGGGTTATAGTAAAGTTTTAAAACCAGATTTTATCTATGTGAATAAAAGAATGGAGGTAATTGGATTTTTGCAATTAAGAAATTTAAACGTTTATTTTTACGTTAAATGAAATTTAAGTTGAGTTGAAAATATTTATGTATGTTAAATTCATGCATTTGACTATAACGGATTTAATAATAAAAATGGAATAGTGAAATCAAATGGATATAAAGATTTCAATTTTACCTTGAAATTCATGTTCACCATAAATGTTAATTGAAACCAAAGAAGTTAATATATGAGCCAAGCCTCATTTATTAATTTGGATTTATTGAAATAGTTGATACCATAGGATAAAGTTAAAATGAAGGTTGTAAACATTTGACTTGGAGAACAATTGAGTGAAATCTTAACTAATGTAAATTTCATCATATTGACATCCATAACTGGGGATAATAGGAGGAAGGTAAATTAAATAAACTTAACCAAACTATTAATGTTGAATATTAAAAATTTGAATTAATAAATAGTTAAGAAAATTAAGGGGATGGAAATAAAATTTATTTATAATTTGGAATTTTAATTATGGTGAAAAGGTTAACTGCAATTAAAAGTGAGTTGAAATGAAAATCAAGTTATTTATTTAATTTGGTTTAAGATAAGAGTATATAAGTATAAGATTAGATAATTGGTGAGAATAAACTTATAATTCCCAATTAATAAGAAAGTGCAGAAAATTAAAACTACAATTAATATACTTATGAATTTTAATTCACATCCAAGCTTGTTAAATCAATTGGAATTGTTTGAACTATCTAAGTAATGAAATTGGGCCAATAATAGAGTTGAAACGTAAAATTTGATTTTATGATTTATTTGATTGATTTAATAAATATTAAAAATAGCCATTTTTGTCACGGACTCGGATTTTGACGAAACCAGTTTCATCGGATCTGTATCGGTAAATTATTATAGAGTTTCAAGTTTCGTATCGATCGGACTTGTCGTTTGATCGTACGGACGCGAAACGCCTTGAAATCAATTTATTAAGAATCAATTTGAAATCAATTTGGAAATCTTGTTTTCAGCATAACTTCTTCATACGATCAAATTTGGACGTGAAACTTCTTCCATCGCGTTCAGAATATTTTAAATTACCTATTTTGATATATGGGTTTACCCAATTTCGCTCCGGAGTCGAATCGGGCTTTTCGGGCCATATATCGTGTAGCGCGTACATCTATCGTATCCGTTCCAGCCTTTTTCAACTTAGTCTATAAATATATCGCTATAAACCCTAATTTCCCTCATTTTTTTTTTTGGCTGTACGTATATCTCAGCCCTTTCTCCTCCTCAATGGCAGACAATAATTTTAGATCCAATTACAATCAAATCAAAAGTAAAAATTTAAAGTGCTCAGAAAAATTCGAGAAAAATATATGTTGATCTTCTCGAAGCGCTTAATCTGCCGGTATAATTTGTTTCTCGATTGGATCTGTGGTTTGCTCAGAAATATTCGAAACAGTGCCGGCCGTACATAGATAGTTGCTCGTTTCAACGGTAGATCTTCAGCGATAGCTCGATCGGGGGGTATGGTTTCGTAGAGGACGTCGAGCAGGCCAGATCCATGCGGCTACTTTGGTCTGTAATGGCATGGATGCACGCAAATTTACGATGGAAGGGCCGACAGGGGCTCTCGGCCTGGGTTGCGTGGAGGCGCCGTAGGAGGGCCGGTCTGGGGTGTAAGGGGCGGCCGGTGATGGCCTTCACGCTGGTGGTCTTGGATCGGAGGAAGGGGGAGCGGTGACTTCGGAAAAATTGAGGTAGGGTTTACTGATGGTGGCGGCCTCGATCGGTTCAGGCTTGAGAAGATGGTGTCGCGTGCTGAAGGGGGTGAAAGCAAATTGCTGACGTGGAAATAATTTTAGGTGAGTTTAGTTTTTATTTAATTTTGTTTTCAACTCGAAATTTCGCTATAACTTTCACATACGAACTCCGATTCACGCGAAATTTTTTTTTTGTTAGGATCGTAATTTAATTCCGGACTCGATGACGCTGGTTTGGACGAATTCTGAGACGGGCGAATTTTTGGATTTAAATTGAATTTGGATTCAATTTAAATTCAAAAGGTGAGTGTTTTAACCCACTCACAATTACTAGAAGCTTTTATGTTTGTTAAATAAATTTTAGAAATGAATAGAAATTTATTTATGAGCTTTTGGCATGTTATTTCACCCATATCTGTTGAATTGCATTTATTGAATTTAGCTGTTAATTAAATTGATTAATTGCGTATTAATTTGCTGTTAGGAATTTTGTTTGCATATGAAATGCTAGTTAACAGTTATATAAATTATCTCTAAATATAAATGGTTAGATTAATAGTTGAAATTTAATTTGAATAAACTGACAGTTATTACCCGTTGCATATTATCGAACTAATATTGTTATTGATTGATATGGGTTGATAGTAATTGATATTGATTGATGGTTGGAATTGGGTGATGGATGTGTTGTTGAATGGATGATTTATGTGAATATCATTAACTGCCAGTTAGCATGCATCTTACATTTTCGGGATTGTGGTTTGAAATGATAAAACCGCAAAGTTTTATTTTTAAATTGCGGATTGAAATGATAAATATCCGTATCACTTGACCATAGGATAGAAAATTTTATACAGGCACCGCGGTCTATATATAACTATTTTAATGTGATTTCTATGGTTTGGATTGAATACGGTTTATAAATCTTAAATTTTATATTGTATAAATATTTTATTCCATATTTATATCCCTATGAAGTTAAATTTTAGGAATTTAAAAGGTGGATAAATTTCTTTATTGAAATGGAAGAAATTTAGAAAATGGAGTTGGTAAATTTATATCCTATGTTTAAATGTAAAGTTGGAAATTTTAAGATATGATATTTGAAATTGGATTTCCCAAAATAAATAGAAATGGATATTCTAGTAAAAATTTGAATTGGAAAATTTATATATATATTTTACTAGAAATTGAAGTTTTATTAATTATGGATTTTATGTGAATGGTCAAGATTAATTAATAGAATATTGATTTTGAAAGGATAAAAATCCAACTTTAGTTGAAATATTAATGCTCAAAAATGGATATGAATATATAAAATTGAAATGGTTTTGGGACTTGAGGTAATATTTTGGATTTTGGTTTAACTTTAAAAGAAGAAATATTTGGAAAGCCGTGAAATTTATTTCTTTATAAAGCAACAGTAAAGTTAAACCTTTTTAATTCGCATACCGTTGAATATCCAAACCATTTGAGTTTAAAAGTTATGGTTTGAAATTATGGATTTCCAAAAATATTAAGCTTTGAAAATACTCGATTTTCAGATATTATGAAGCTAAAGCCTTTTAATTTTTGGAAAGGAATTATATTTGGAATAAGTGGTAAAATAGGGTTTTGGGTTTTGGAATGATATCGTAATATTATGGTTTTGAAATGGATTATATTCTGGTTTTAAAGTATAAACAATTTTTAAATGACCGCGGTGTTATAATAACGATGGGTTGGCAAAGAGACCGGGATCGGATATGGACATACTCTCTGTCGATACCGAAAACCACTTTGACCAACCGTGTACGCGGTGGAGATTCCAGAATGAAGTAGGTCGGTGGTGGCGTTTCCTGTAAGGTAAATACGTGGACCCGACTCCCGTGAGTTGGCATAAGGTGGCTAAAACAGGAGCAATTCCAGGCCAATGAGGTCATTCCTCTGATCGGACGCTCCTCTTCGATATTATACTATGATTTTGGATTGATTCGGTGGCCACCTCTATATTTTGATTTTGGGGAGTTAGTCCGAGGTGGGCGGTAACTGCGGCTACGCGTTTCCACCAGCCTGGATAGCAATTGGTATATCTACCCTGGCATTGCCTAGTTGTGCCGTGTCATCTACCATACCGAGCCTTGTACGAGTTTAGATTTCTCCCGTAGCCCGTGTGGTATCCTCTAGTTGCTTCCCGAGTAGGAGGAGCTATGGTATTGGATGGACTACTGGGACTATTACGTGTTAAGGTGGAAAATGTAAAGCCTTAACGCTATTTAAAAGTAAGTTTATTTTACAATTAGACACTATTATAATAGCGCAATATACTACATAGTAAATAGTTTAACGGATCCTTAGGAGATGTAAATCCCGAGCATCTCTTGAGTTACTGTACTCATATTTATTTCTGTTTATTTAACTCACATAAGATTTTCTAGTCTGACTCGAGTGTTTTTGTCTTTTTCAAATTCGCTCGGGTCAGTCCGAGCGTTTCAGGATAGCAGATTTTAGCTTTGGAGGACGAAGACGAAGAATCAGTATTATTTTATATATAGTATTACACCACACTCTTTTTATTCCGCTGCATTGCTTGTATTGGTATGTGTAACTCTGATATTTATTGTAAAAGAAGAATCAAGCTTTTGTAAACTGTTTATGAACTGTATATTTGTTATTATATTTTATCCTTCCGCTGTGAGATTCTGTTTTTGTTTTTATTCTTCTCTGTTTTTCTTATTTACCCCATAACAATCCGCCCTTGCGTACGCTTTGAATTGGCACGTGTGTCGGTTTAAAGTGTACATAAAAGGCGGGATGTTACAGTTGGTATCAGAGCTTTGGTTTAGCGATAAACCTTGGCTTTGTGGGGTTTGACTCTTTGTAAATAGGGTAGAAATATCCTATGGGAGTCACTGAGCGTATATATATGAGAGAGCGTACTTGTTAGTGTTATAAAAAAATTTTTATATTGTGTTAATCTGTTCCGCTTTGTATTTATAAATTCTGGTTGATGCATGGGACGCTATGTCATCAATAGGGATTTCTAAACACTTAATAGGACAGACCGACATAATATTTGTTTTTAATATAGGTGAATGAAATAATTTTGCCTATTATATTTTCTATATATAAAAATATTTTTATAAAGATATATATATATTTGGTTGCTATAGATTGGGTGTTAGGAAATAAAAATATTTATAATAATTGAAGCTAAGTTGAAATTATGATAAATCAAATTTGAGATTTTAGAACTTAAGTCCGGGATTTTTCCAAATCTGCTTTCAAAGAATTTATGAAATATAATGATTTGGTTTATAAGTATTTTCTTATATAAATATTTCGTATAAATGGGAAGAATTGTTTTAAAGAAGATTTTGGAAAAGAATTAAATTCTGTACTTTCCTCTCTGTCGCTGGAAAATAAATTCGGTGATGACGGCCGCATCATCGACTTTCATTTTTCGAGTACGAAGGGGAAAGGCCACTGTAGTAAATTCTACTGCAGATTTATTTTGAAATTTTCTAAAATTTTTTTTTCTTTTATTGCTCTAACTATAATTAGAGATATTGAGATGTAAGAACTTATTTACCTATTATTTTGATCTGTTGAAATTTAACCCGGTACTTATTTCTTAAATTTCCACTAATTAATTAATAAATTGTTTCAATTATTGTAGTGAAACGAAAGATTAGCAAATAAATAATTGGAACCCTTAAATGAAGTAAAAATTTAATATAATTAATAGATAAGAAAATGAAAATAAGTGTTGTAAACCTTAGAAATTGAATTAATGAAAATCTTTATTGATAAAAATTTGATGCTATAAAGTTGTAAATGTAAGTTTAATTAAAAGGTAAGGAAGCATTAAATAAATTAATGGGTAAGCCGAAATTGTAACTTATAAGAAAGGTAAAACTTATTGAACAATGAATAAATTAATAGTTCCAATTACTGTAGTGAATTGGAACGTAGCTAATATATAAATTTCACCCTTTGAAGGAAATAAGAGATTTTATGATAGGATATTCATGGTATTAAAGGAAATTTGAAATTTGTAACCTACGAAATAAGGAATAATTATTATTAAAACATTTAAATTAACCATAGGTAAATAGAAACTTGTATAAAATTCAAGTATACTCTTTAAAACATATATAACTTACCAAATATTAAAAGTTGAAATGTTTAATAAGAAGTGAAATATGTACAAGTAGAAACTGGAAATAATGAAGGAATTTATTGGTATAAACTTAAGTGATAATTGAAATTTTTTCCCAAATTTAAGGTGAGTATTATTAATAGGTGATTTTAACTTAAGTAAATAAAATGAAATTCTTTAATAAATAAAGATTGATGTGTAGGGTTATAAACTTAAGTATGATTTAAAATGCTACTAGTAATATAATAAAAAGTAGGTAATATAAATAAATGTCTGTAAACCCTAGATAATGAATTAATAAAATCCTTTATTTATAAAAATGGAGATTTTAAGGTAAATAATTTAAGTGTAAGTAGAGGGTTACTGAAATTAAATATAATAAAACGTAAACATTAAATAAAGGAATGAAATTAAGGGTAAGTTGAAATTGTAATTTATAAAACAAATATATATATATTAATTAAAGGAATTAGGAAGAAACTTGTAAATTTTCACTTACATTCTTAAAACATACATAACTTACCATATAATAAAAGTTGCAATGTTAGTAAGAAAATGTAAGGGGAAATCTTACAAGTGAAGCTTGAGGTAATTAAGGTATTCAATAAATTTGCTGTTATAAATGAGAATTAATTGTATAAACTTAAGTTAAATTGGAAATTTTACTATATAAGAAAGGGTAAGTAGTATAAATAGATGATATAAACCTTAGTCAATAAATTGGAATACAATATAATGAATTTTGTAACAAATGGAAAATGAAAATTGTATGAAACAAAGAAATCCCTTCATAAATGAAAGAAAGAAAATCAAACCACTGAAACATGAAATAAAAATATAATAAGCTATTTAGGTGTTGGTTTGAATTGTGTTGTTTGATTTATGTTGTTGGGTAAGAAATTTGAAGTGGTAAAATGAATAAGTATTTATCTCTGTTCCATCTAAGACTGTTGAGTAAAGGATGCACTTGATAGTTAATTTCATTTCATACAAATTTCAAGTTTGAACCCAAACCACTATTTGTTTGATGGATTAAATGGTTGCTTTGTTTGTGTATGTATGTTGTTTGTAAGGTTGATGGTTGTTAAATTGTTTGGTTGATAAATGATTGAATCCACTTGAATAGTTCCCTTTAAAATAAATATTTAACCTTTTAGATTATATAAGTGAATACAGGTGATGGAAGCAACTGCTACTGCTTTTGGTTCCAAAATAATAAGCGTTTTACCCGACAAATAGGTACGTTTTCGGATTTCGATTAAAGCGCTATTTATATATTTTTCCCGTGTGGGATATTTTATTTTGGATATATATGTAATATATTTGTATATTTGGATATTACATTTTCTCCAGAGTCCCTCCGTACAAAGGAGACTCTGCCAAAAATTTTCGTAAATTTTGGACTTAGAATTTTGTTGAAATTGTTTTCCAACTTTAATAATTCAAGTATTAAAAGACATAATGATTATAAAACAAGTGTAATTCGTTAAAGGAAACTAATTTAGTAAATTATTGTTATAAGTTAATATTTGAAATTAGATATACTGTTTATTCTTCCTTCTCCCTTCCTTTCCTTTTCGGGGACGAAAAGTTTTGAGTGGGGAAGATTGTAACGACCCGTTAAATTTATGATATTTAATAGATTAAATTAATGAAATTTCTAATTTGTTTGAGTATAAAATGCAGAGATTTGGTATATTTGTAGTAATTGCAATTTACCGTAACTACAATATTTTATGATAATAGATGCGGATAATGTAAATTGTCACAACTTAATTTGAAGTAATTTTTAAGAAACAAATTAAAGTTGAATCTGTAAAAGTTAATATAAATATTTACTTAAATGGTATTCATTAATATAAAAATGAAATTAGTGCAGATAGTAATAATTTATGTCTGTAGTAAAGGGAAAAGAAAACTAATAGTAATATAAAATTTATTATATGTAAACAAAGCATAGGTTGAACAAATTTATCAAAATTAAGAGAAATAGTATGGTAATCAGTTGGTTATTAATAATTGAAAGATAGATATGTGTAAATACGTAAATGAATTTATAATGGGAAGAAATGGTAAGAATATAAGATATATATATCAATAAGCATCTGATCCAATTAAGGGTATTAAATTTTAATAAATGGTCATTTAATAATTTAACGTTCTGTGAGTAATAATTGGGTGAAATCAGTACAAATTTGGAAGAACATATACCTTAATAAACATTCTAACTTAATAAAATTTGCAAATGTAGGAATTAGTTATAAGCGTATAAATTTTGGGTAGGATAACTATTAATATAAAATACCTACATATTGGAAACCCAT
Organism: Allium cepa; assembly: GCA_030765085.1. NCBI lineage: Eukaryota > Viridiplantae > Streptophyta > Magnoliopsida > Asparagales > Amaryllidaceae > Allium > Allium cepa. The sequence goes on along the minus strand of CM060945.1, from coordinate 125,548,835 downwards.
TTGTAAGGCATAATTAATTGAGTTAGGAGATTGAGAATGGTTTCAAGGTATATGAACATTTGCGTTACTTAAATTAGAATGTATGCAGTAGCTAAATTTGTGGAATCTAAACTTATGGAACATAGTGTGTAAGATCTTTACTGATAAAAATTTACTTTACAGGTAGTGTATATTCCTAATAAAATGAGACTATGGGTTATAGTAAAGTTTTAAAACCAGATTTTATCTATGTGAATAAAAGAATGGAGGTAATTGGATTTTTGCAATTAAGAAATTTAAACGTTTATTTTTACGTTAAATGAAATTTAAGTTGAGTTGAAAATATTTATGTATGTTAAATTCATGCATTTGACTATAACGGATTTAATAATAAAAATGGAATAGTGAAATCAAATGGATATAAAGATTTCAATTTTACCTTGAAATTCATGTTCACCATAAATGTTAATTGAAACCAAAGAAGTTAATATATGAGCCAAGCCTCATTTATTAATTTGGATTTATTGAAATAGTTGATACCATAGGATAAAGTTAAAATGAAGGTTGTAAACATTTGACTTGGAGAACAATTGAGTGAAATCTTAACTAATGTAAATTTCATCATATTGACATCCATAACTGGGGATAATAGGAGGAAGGTAAATTAAATAAACTTAACCAAACTATTAATGTTGAATATTAAAAATTTGAATTAATAAATAGTTAAGAAAATTAAGGGGATGGAAATAAAATTTATTTATAATTTGGAATTTTAATTATGGTGAAAAGGTTAACTGCAATTAAAAGTGAGTTGAAATGAAAATCAAGTTATTTATTTAATTTGGTTTAAGATAAGAGTATATAAGTATAAGATTAGATAATTGGTGAGAATAAACTTATAATTCCCAATTAATAAGAAAGTGCAGAAAATTAAAACTACAATTAATATACTTATGAATTTTAATTCACATCCAAGCTTGTTAAATCAATTGGAATTGTTTGAACTATCTAAGTAATGAAATTGGGCCAATAATAGAGTTGAAACGTAAAATTTGATTTTATGATTTATTTGATTGATTTAATAAATATTAAAAATAGCCATTTTTGTCACGGACTCGGATTTTGACGAAACCAGTTTCATCGGATCTGTATCGGTAAATTATTATAGAGTTTCAAGTTTCGTATCGATCGGACTTGTCGTTTGATCGTACGGACGCGAAACGCCTTGAAATCAATTTATTAAGAATCAATTTGAAATCAATTTGGAAATCTTGTTTTCAGCATAACTTCTTCATACGATCAAATTTGGACGTGAAACTTCTTCCATCGCGTTCAGAATATTTTAAATTACCTATTTTGATATATGGGTTTACCCAATTTCGCTCCGGAGTCGAATCGGGCTTTTCGGGCCATATATCGTGTAGCGCGTACATCTATCGTATCCGTTCCAGCCTTTTTCAACTTAGTCTATAAATATATCGCTATAAACCCTAATTTCCCTCATTTTTTTTTTTGGCTGTACGTATATCTCAGCCCTTTCTCCTCCTCAATGGCAGACAATAATTTTAGATCCAATTACAATCAAATCAAAAGTAAAAATTTAAAGTGCTCAGAAAAATTCGAGAAAAATATATGTTGATCTTCTCGAAGCGCTTAATCTGCCGGTATAATTTGTTTCTCGATTGGATCTGTGGTTTGCTCAGAAATATTCGAAACAGTGCCGGCCGTACATAGATAGTTGCTCGTTTCAACGGTAGATCTTCAGCGATAGCTCGATCGGGGGGTATGGTTTCGTAGAGGACGTCGAGCAGGCCAGATCCATGCGGCTACTTTGGTCTGTAATGGCATGGATGCACGCAAATTTACGATGGAAGGGCCGACAGGGGCTCTCGGCCTGGGTTGCGTGGAGGCGCCGTAGGAGGGCCGGTCTGGGGTGTAAGGGGCGGCCGGTGATGGCCTTCACGCTGGTGGTCTTGGATCGGAGGAAGGGGGAGCGGTGACTTCGGAAAAATTGAGGTAGGGTTTACTGATGGTGGCGGCCTCGATCGGTTCAGGCTTGAGAAGATGGTGTCGCGTGCTGAAGGGGGTGAAAGCAAATTGCTGACGTGGAAATAATTTTAGGTGAGTTTAGTTTTTATTTAATTTTGTTTTCAACTCGAAATTTCGCTATAACTTTCACATACGAACTCCGATTCACGCGAAATTTTTTTTTTGTTAGGATCGTAATTTAATTCCGGACTCGATGACGCTGGTTTGGACGAATTCTGAGACGGGCGAATTTTTGGATTTAAATTGAATTTGGATTCAATTTAAATTCAAAAGGTGAGTGTTTTAACCCACTCACAATTACTAGAAGCTTTTATGTTTGTTAAATAAATTTTAGAAATGAATAGAAATTTATTTATGAGCTTTTGGCATGTTATTTCACCCATATCTGTTGAATTGCATTTATTGAATTTAGCTGTTAATTAAATTGATTAATTGCGTATTAATTTGCTGTTAGGAATTTTGTTTGCATATGAAATGCTAGTTAACAGTTATATAAATTATCTCTAAATATAAATGGTTAGATTAATAGTTGAAATTTAATTTGAATAAACTGACAGTTATTACCCGTTGCATATTATCGAACTAATATTGTTATTGATTGATATGGGTTGATAGTAATTGATATTGATTGATGGTTGGAATTGGGTGATGGATGTGTTGTTGAATGGATGATTTATGTGAATATCATTAACTGCCAGTTAGCATGCATCTTACATTTTCGGGATTGTGGTTTGAAATGATAAAACCGCAAAGTTTTATTTTTAAATTGCGGATTGAAATGATAAATATCCGTATCACTTGACCATAGGATAGAAAATTTTATACAGGCACCGCGGTCTATATATAACTATTTTAATGTGATTTCTATGGTTTGGATTGAATACGGTTTATAAATCTTAAATTTTATATTGTATAAATATTTTATTCCATATTTATATCCCTATGAAGTTAAATTTTAGGAATTTAAAAGGTGGATAAATTTCTTTATTGAAATGGAAGAAATTTAGAAAATGGAGTTGGTAAATTTATATCCTATGTTTAAATGTAAAGTTGGAAATTTTAAGATATGATATTTGAAATTGGATTTCCCAAAATAAATAGAAATGGATATTCTAGTAAAAATTTGAATTGGAAAATTTATATATATATTTTACTAGAAATTGAAGTTTTATTAATTATGGATTTTATGTGAATGGTCAAGATTAATTAATAGAATATTGATTTTGAAAGGATAAAAATCCAACTTTAGTTGAAATATTAATGCTCAAAAATGGATATGAATATATAAAATTGAAATGGTTTTGGGACTTGAGGTAATATTTTGGATTTTGGTTTAACTTTAAAAGAAGAAATATTTGGAAAGCCGTGAAATTTATTTCTTTATAAAGCAACAGTAAAGTTAAACCTTTTTAATTCGCATACCGTTGAATATCCAAACCATTTGAGTTTAAAAGTTATGGTTTGAAATTATGGATTTCCAAAAATATTAAGCTTTGAAAATACTCGATTTTCAGATATTATGAAGCTAAAGCCTTTTAATTTTTGGAAAGGAATTATATTTGGAATAAGTGGTAAAATAGGGTTTTGGGTTTTGGAATGATATCGTAATATTATGGTTTTGAAATGGATTATATTCTGGTTTTAAAGTATAAACAATTTTTAAATGACCGCGGTGTTATAATAACGATGGGTTGGCAAAGAGACCGGGATCGGATATGGACATACTCTCTGTCGATACCGAAAACCACTTTGACCAACCGTGTACGCGGTGGAGATTCCAGAATGAAGTAGGTCGGTGGTGGCGTTTCCTGTAAGGTAAATACGTGGACCCGACTCCCGTGAGTTGGCATAAGGTGGCTAAAACAGGAGCAATTCCAGGCCAATGAGGTCATTCCTCTGATCGGACGCTCCTCTTCGATATTATACTATGATTTTGGATTGATTCGGTGGCCACCTCTATATTTTGATTTTGGGGAGTTAGTCCGAGGTGGGCGGTAACTGCGGCTACGCGTTTCCACCAGCCTGGATAGCAATTGGTATATCTACCCTGGCATTGCCTAGTTGTGCCGTGTCATCTACCATACCGAGCCTTGTACGAGTTTAGATTTCTCCCGTAGCCCGTGTGGTATCCTCTAGTTGCTTCCCGAGTAGGAGGAGCTATGGTATTGGATGGACTACTGGGACTATTACGTGTTAAGGTGGAAAATGTAAAGCCTTAACGCTATTTAAAAGTAAGTTTATTTTACAATTAGACACTATTATAATAGCGCAATATACTACATAGTAAATAGTTTAACGGATCCTTAGGAGATGTAAATCCCGAGCATCTCTTGAGTTACTGTACTCATATTTATTTCTGTTTATTTAACTCACATAAGATTTTCTAGTCTGACTCGAGTGTTTTTGTCTTTTTCAAATTCGCTCGGGTCAGTCCGAGCGTTTCAGGATAGCAGATTTTAGCTTTGGAGGACGAAGACGAAGAATCAGTATTATTTTATATATAGTATTACACCACACTCTTTTTATTCCGCTGCATTGCTTGTATTGGTATGTGTAACTCTGATATTTATTGTAAAAGAAGAATCAAGCTTTTGTAAACTGTTTATGAACTGTATATTTGTTATTATATTTTATCCTTCCGCTGTGAGATTCTGTTTTTGTTTTTATTCTTCTCTGTTTTTCTTATTTACCCCATAACAATCCGCCCTTGCGTACGCTTTGAATTGGCACGTGTGTCGGTTTAAAGTGTACATAAAAGGCGGGATGTTACATATAGCTTCTCTGATGATTTAAAAATGTTTTTGCCATTTTTCTAGTGACCATCAGCGTTCAAGCTATCCCTGACACCAAGCTCGAGATTATACGATCTCGAGGTCACCGGAATTTGCCACCAGTTGAATTTCCGTTCAACTCGAAATGCCGCTCGATCAATCAAGTTAAAAATCTAGATTTTTGTTTTAAAATTCATGGTTTTTGAAGAGAAATTATATCGTGCCATTGAATCAAAATTTCTAAACATTTGAATTTTATGAAATTTCAAGTTCTACTGTATATTTTTCTTCCTCAGTAAGGTATATATATTTTTCTCATCCAATCTCCACTAGAAATATATTTAAAGCTTGGATCTCACTTTAACAAACCTGTCATATTGATGCCTAAAAGTATTCCAAAGATTTGGGGAAAAGTTTTAAGTTTTAAAACAAATTCTGAAACCTGTTAACACATAACCTATCACTGTGTATCATACATACTATCAATTTCATACTCATATGTACATACATAAAACAACATGCAGGCATATTAACCATCATTCAAGAGCATCATCAAAACAATATCACTGAGTACAGGCAAATAAAAGTGGGTTTGCTCACTTTGAAATATGAAACAGAGAGGCTTCTGCTTTGAAAAAGAAACAGTTTATATCTTTTCTCTTTTTTTTTGTTTGGTTGTATACTGAGCTTTGAATTTACAAAATAAATGCTTGCTTTTGTTAGTTTTCATGCTTTGCTAAAATTTGTTTAAAAGAAATAAAGCAAATATGCATGAGTATTTATAAAGGAATGTATAGGGTTTAGCAACACATTTTTTTTTAATCCTGAAGCTAATCAGGGAGTTACTTTCTCGTGCAAGCATACACAGGGCAACATTAATTCACTTACTCAAAATTCTTGCCTGCAACCTAATGATTAATTCTACTATATTATCCAAGAATTTACACAGCAATAAGATTGTGAAAGAATCAAAAGTTTACTCACATGGCAATATTTGAAACAGAGAATATTTTTGTATTGAAAAGTTGCAGTAGTTTTTTTTTTCCTTTCTTCCTGAATCTACTCTTGAACCCTGCTTTAATTAGCTGAATAAACTTGCTCCAGTTTGTTGAATAAGGTGATGTTTGCTTTTATTTCTTTTTATGTTCTGATCTTGTTAGGGCTCGCCTTTGAACAAACTATACTAAGTTGCATGTATATATAAAAGGTTGTATGCAAGCTAAAGTATAGGCAAGTACAAGATGAATAAACCCATGCTTTAAATTGGGCTGATGTGATCTGGTTTATGCAGAAGTGTAAATGGCATTTAATGCCTCATGCTTCCTTGCACATCTACAACATGCCGTGTTTCATGCTTTATGTTTTTATAAGTACAAAATCTTGTTTCATTGATTTGTTTTATTTTTTATTTTTTTTATGTTAAGGCTTGCATATTTTATTTCCCTGGTTGGTATATTCTTTTTGCAACTTGTTTAGTTACATTGCTAAATGAGAGTGTTTTAGTTAGGGTTTTATTTTGTCTACATATTTGTTTACAGCAATTTTTTTTTCTTTGTTACTTTGTTTTCTTGTTTATTTTGTTAAGTGAAAATGTTTGCTTTAACATTTAATTCATCATATATTTTATTTTATTTTATTTTTATAACTTTTCAATTTAAATTTCAAAAAGTTCAAATACATTACCAAATTTTAAATTCAAAAATTTCCGGGATGTTACAGTCGGCCTACCATGAGTTTGTTGATGGCAAAAATTATGGAGATGGAACAACAACACAACAAGGCATAACTACTAACAACATCACAAATTTCAAGCAAACAAAGCTCGGCCAAGGCTGCTGTGGTCACGGCCAGAGGAGTAGGGTCCACTGTGGTGATGTGGCAGAGGGTTCTGGAGGTGCTGGAGGTGGTGGTGGTCATGTAGGTGGCGGCCATGGATGGTGGAAGTGGTGGATGTGAAGGCTTGTGCTCGGCTAGGTCAAGATGTTGGAGTTTGGTGAACTTGGTGAAGGAACTACCACCTAGGGTGGTACGGATTGGGATGGTCAGTGAGGAGGAGGTGCTGGTGGCGTGCTTAGGTGGTGGTAGTGGCAGCAGGGGCTGGAGAGGGGCATGGCCGATCCTATGATAAAGAAGATCAAGTGCAACTCAAACGAAAAATCAACATAAGTGAATAAAAGGACATAAAAGAAAATAGAATTTTACCAACTTCTCAAACAAGTGATGGCCGAATTTTTTTTCTAGAAATTAGGTGAGAAATGATGTACGTGAATGAAGAATGAAGTGGTCGGCTGAAGATGTGGAGGGTTATGGCTAATTGATGGCAAGAGTTTAGGAAAATGAAGAGGTGGGAAAATCAAAAGCCATTGAAAATAAAAGGTCACAAACCCTTTCAATTTACCCTTAATTAATTATAAAAGTTTATATATTCTGAAATAACAATATTATCAGATAAAATTTCGAAACTTTAACAAAATATAAAAATATATATACCATTTATTAATTATATAGAGAAAAATTAAGAAAAAAAATAGTTAAAACAGTGAACTAGACAAGAAAATTTGAAAGTAAATGAAATAAAATAAAAAATTCATATGAGCTTGTAAAGTATTTTTAAACATAAATAAGAACATAAAACAAAATTTTATTCACAAAATAAATATTTAAAATTTAATTTAAATATAATTTTTAATGCAGAAAATAGCAAAAAAGGGAAAACAGCCCTTAAAAATAGGAAATCAATACAGTAAATTTTGGAAAAATTCTATTATTATTTTTAAAATATTTAGAGATGAAATTTCACAAATAAAACAAATTTAAAATAAAATAAAGAATTTTAAGATGAAGAAAATGGCAGAAAATTAGAAAACAGCCTTTAAAAATAGGAAATAAATACAGTAAATTTTGGAAAAATTACATTATCATTTTAAAAATATTTAGAAATGATATCACACAAATAAAAAAATTTAAATTAATTTCAAAATGAAATAAAGTCAAATTTAAATATATAGTCAAAATCTAGGGTTGTTACAACGTCGAACTGGTTGGAACTGATCTCTTCGGCGCGTGCTTGTGCTCGAAGCTTTGGTGATTTCCTGGAAGCAGTTTAGAGAAGGAGAGATTTATTTGGTTAGGGTTCTTTGGATTATTATTATTTAAGTGGGCTTGGCCCATTGCTGTGTGATGAACGAAAAAAAAAACACGGTTACTTTGGTTTCGGTTCTTGGGCTTTTGGTCTGCCCTGTTGTGTTGTGCATTTTAACAGAATTTGGGTTATTGTTAAAAGAAGATTGTTTATAAATATAGATCCATAACCAATGGGACCATAAAATCAAGCAAAAGTAAACTTTTAAACTGAAGTTCTTTTAAAGTTTTACGTGGACAAAGGAACATCAAAAGATTTAAAATTTGTTATGCTTTAAGTCTATTTAATTTAGGCAAATTTAAATGAGTTAAATTTATTGTAAATTAGCCAAGCTTTCGAAAATAAATTTAGTGTTTATCCTTGGGTTCATTTGTATAAGTTATGGTTTGTTTAGAGTGATTAAACTTACAACTAAGAATAAAGGGTTATATACTTAATGTAATTAATTAAATTAATGAATTTAATTTAAGTCATTTAAACTAGGTTAAATTAATCATTTGATGAGTGACTAAGTATAATTACGTAATCTAATTAATAAAGTGTAATTACTTAGTGAAGTAATTAAGGGGTTAATACAAATTATAATTAATCGAAGAAGAGCAGGAGTAATTAATGTGAAGGGTGAAGGATAAATAAATTTATGTTATGAATTAAGGCTTAATTTAATTAAAGAATAATCCATCAATGAGGATTAAATTAAAAGAAAAAAAATTAAAATTAATACAAGATGTACAATTCTTGTTTTGCAGTAAGGCAATTATTATTTTGTTATTACAATAGAGAAATTTGTTATTTCGAATTGTTCAGAAATTTATTTTATTTAGGTAAAGTAGGGAAAAATTAAGTACTGTAGTGCTTATAAAAGTGGATTTTTAAAATGTATATAGCTTTCTCTTTACTATATAGTTTAGAATATATGTATAACTATTTTTCATTTATTACTTTAATTTTAAAACAATGGAGATTTATTTATTAGATTAACTTATTTAATTATCTTAGTCTCTAATAATAATAATTTGTTTAACAGGGAGGTAGTTTAAATATATTATTGGTTAATTAATCGATGATAAGTGGAAATTGATTAGTTCAAATGATGATAAAATGTAAATGTTTTTACAAGGTCAAAATTATGATGTAACCAAAGTTAAGATGAAGGGGATTGCAATTAACAGGAATCAATGGTGAGTAAATCTCACTCAGCTGAGATATTATTAAATTTCAATAACCAATTAAAATAATTGTTTGAATGATTGAATTGATTTGATGTGTGTGTTGAGAATTGTTGATTTGGTAATTTTGGTTTATTGAATGGTCTCCAAGTAAATTGTGGTTTGACTCGAAGCATTTGGGTTTAATTAGTTTTAAACTTAAATCGTAAATAAGAAATTGGTTCCATTAAAATTAATAAGGTTTAATGAATAGTGATCCATTAAATAGGTAGGATAATTTAAATGAATAATTAATTAATTCAATTAATAAATGGGTTGGGTTATTTAACTTAGTAATTTAAGGGTTGAATGGATAATAAATTAAGTTGTAAGTTAATTAACTACATATAGGTAATTCAGAAAAATCATTTGATGGTGTGAGTAGTAATTACTTAATGAAATTAATAAAATATAATTACTTTGTGAAGTTAATCAAGAAATTAATTAAGATAGTTAAATAATAAGTAATTAATTTGTAACTGAAGTAAATGAAAGATAGTTAATTACAGTTTGGGATTAATCGAAAATGATTAATAAAGTGGGTTCATTAATATAATTAAAGTCTGATTAGGATAAATTGAAATAAAATTGGAAATCCTTAATTTATATAATTAATGATGTAAGCAACGATTGATTGATTAATCATAATAAATGACTGATGGGAAATTTGTTAATATAAGAGATCAAGAATTAATGTAATTGATGAAAGTTTAAATTAATTTATGAGGTAATTAAGATTACATATTAATTTTAGGTTAAGAATAATTAATAGCATGGAATGAATTAGAGATAGTTATTTGATTATAGTTGGGAAAATTAATTCAAGGTGAGTAATTAAGATGAATGAAAAGGGAATGGGTGATTGATTAATTGTTTTGGAATTAATCAATGTTAAATGAAGGAATTGCTTATGAATGTTGGTTAATCAATGTTAAAATGAATGTGGTTAGATATTCAATTTGAATCAATTGAATTAATTCGTATGTGATGAAGCATGGCTTATGGATGACTAATTGGTATTGAATGCTTGAATGGGTTGATATCTCTGATATGAAATGTTGTGTATTTCACTGGAATAATTTGGAATGAGATACCATGAGTTTCGAAGAGGCCGGGGTCGGGTATTTGGAAATACCCGAAACCACTTAGAATTTTTATAAATTGATTTGTGAAATCAATAGGCTGGGATGAAATGATTTAAGTGAATTGGATTGTTTTATCTAAGTTTGATACTTAGAAATGGACATGTGAAATAAGCGTTGTTTATAACAAACTGTGAATTTGTTGAATTGATATAAGTTACCCGGGTTTATATCAGTTAATTATTTTGGTATTTCGTGTTAAATGGGTTTACTTACGCTGTGTTCTAGCCTGACCCGGGTGTTACTTTGATGTAATGCTCGGGTCAGACCGAGTATTACAGATTTTCAGGTTAGGACGTTTTGGAGCTCAGGAGACGAGCTGGATTGCAATATCGTATAGGGTATATCCGCTGAATTTTTACTACTGTAAATCTTAGACATGATAATTGTAAACATTCAGTGACTTTATTAATGTGAAACTCTGATGTATATTAAATGTAATCGACAGATATAGAATTCTTTTGTAAGCTATTATTATTCATTATTATATTTTATCCGCTGCGAATGTGAGATGTTTGGTGTCTCTGTTCTTCTTCTTCTATCTCTTTTTTCTTTTCCATAACTATCTGGAATTTTCAGGTTCGAAAATTTCGGGTCGTTACAATGACGACCCTTCTTTGCAAATTTATAGTACATAGTAGGAGTAAGTACCCCTATAAAGTGGACCTTGACACCATCTACTTTCTATGCATCAGTAGCTAGTAAATATATTATGAAGGTCGATATTACTAACGTGACTCATGGAAATTTAATATAGCAATATTATGAGAAAGAGTGAAAAATAATTATGTCTACAATATTTTAGTTACCAAACTATATTCCATTGTATTGTTTACAAAATATATATGTAGTGGCCAAAGGAAGAAAATCATAACGAAACTTTGAAGATGTGTAGAGTTATGCAGTAAAATAAAGTTGCTAGTTGAGAAGAGTTGATTTATATTACAATTTTCCTGTAAAATTAATGGAAGGATTGCAGTCTACATATATTTACAATCTATACAACTTGAAATTAACAGTTTGAACAAAGAATACTTTTATTAGTGGAAAAATGGATAGCGGTCAGTAAGTAACTGCTCACGAAATTTTAGTTTGTAATAAATGCAAATTATCAATAATATTTGTAGTAAAAAGGAGGGTAAGAGGTTCAGTGAGTCTAACCATCATAAAAATGCGGGAACAAGATAGAAGGCTTGTAACGTCCCACCTTTTCGCACATTTTAAATCGACACACATGCCAATTCAAACCATACGGAAGGGCGGATTGTTATGGGGTAAATAAGAAAACAAGAAAGAAATAAATAAAAACAAAATAGAATCTCATAGAGGAAGGATAAAATATAATAATCAAATATACAGTTCATGAAGCTGTTTTACAAAATATTTGATTTTACTTACACAATGAATATCAGAGTTACACATACCAATACAATGCAGCGGAACAATATTGAGTGTAGTGGAATAATATAGTAGATAATAATACTACAAATCTTTGTCTTCGTCCTCCAAATAAAATCTCCAAATCCTGAAACGCTCGGACTGACCCGAGCGAATTGAAAAGACAAAACACTCGAGTCAGAACTAAAAGATCTTATGTAAGTTAAATCAACAGGAATAAATATGAGTGCAGTAACTCAAGAGATGCTCGGGATTTACATCTCCTAAGGATCCGTTAAACTATTTACTATGTAATATATTGCGCTATTATAATAGTGTCTATTTGTAAAATAAACTTACTTTTAAATAGAGTTAAGGCTTTACATTTTCCACCTTAACACAGTTATATATTCCCATAGTTTATACGGTACCATAATCTCTCCCGTACTGGGCGTCGTCAGAGGGCACTCCATAGGTATGGTACAAAACCAAAATCATATAAGGCGCGCTAGGGTAGGTGACACGGCACAACTAGGCAATGCCAGGGTAGATATACCAATTACGCATCCGGGCTGATGGTAACACATAGCCGCAGCTACCGCCCACCTTGAACAAACAACCCCAAAATCAAAGAAATCAATAGTGGCCGCCAAATCAATCCAAAGTCAGAGTATAGTATTGAAGGAGTGCGTTCGATCAGAGGAATGACCTCATTGGCCCGAGAATCGCTCCTGTTTTAGCCACCTTATGCCAACTCACGGGAGTTGGGTCCACGTATTTGCCTTATAGGAAACGACGTCACCAACCAACTTCATTCTTGAATCTCCACCGCGTACACGGTTGTTAAAGTGGTTTTCGGAGTTGGCAGAGAGTATGACAACTTCCGATCCCGGTCTCTTCAACAACCAAACGTTATTATAACACCGCAGTTATTTTAAAATAATTTATTCTTTAAAACCAGAATATAATACCTCTTTCAAACTATATAAATACGATATCATTTATATTTTTAAAAACACAATCAATATTGATATCATTTCAAATATATCTTTTTTTTTCTAAAACCATACCACTTTAAATTTATAATATCTCGAAACCATACCTTTAAATTTTAACTCCTCAAAACATAATACTTCGAAATTCACAGCTTTAAACCATAACTTCCAACTTAAATGGTTTGGATATTCAAACAGTATAGAATAAAATAGTTGAATTTAAAATTTCTTTATAAAAGAAAAATAATTTCCGCGACTTTACAATTTATTTATTTAAAATTTCAGTCTAAACCATAAATTTTAAATTCATTTTCAGTTGAATAAACCACTTCAATTTCAATAAATTTCTAACTTTGAGTATTTAACAATTTCAAAACTTAAGGTTGGAAATTTATATTCAACGATACATTTTTCTATTTTTAGTTTTGAAATGTTTACATAATAAATCAAAAATCATTTAAAATAAAACTCCATTTACTAACAACTTAATCATTTCCTTCAATTTATTTGTACTAGAAACATTCATTTAATTTATTTTGAATAAAAATCCAGTTATAAATATCATACCTTTTAAAATTTCCAAGTTTAATAAGTTTATACCAACTTGTGGAGTTAAATTTTTAAATAAGCTCAATTCCAAATAAATTCTAATTTACCTTCCAACCTTAATTGATTTAAATCATTAAAACTCCATTATTCAACTTATTTATTTTATTTAACAAATTCATAGCTTAAATTCAATAATTCAACTATGTATGTATATAAAATAAGATTTTATATAAGATAAAAATTAATATTTATTAAACCGCATTCTATCCAAACCATAGAAATTATTTCAAAAATAATTTTATATATACATATATATACCGCGTTGCCTGTATAAAATTTTCTATCCTATAGTCAAGTGATACGGATATTTACCATTTCAATCCGCAATTTAAAAACAAAAATGCGGTTTTATATCATTTCAAACCGCAATCCCGAATAAATTGAAATGCATGATAACATGTAGATTTCAAAATATAGGACACATCATCCATTCACCAAACATCCATCATCAAACATTTATTTATAATCATCATCCAATTTAAGCAAAACATCAATATATAACAGGTGATAAATAACTGGTATTAATTATCAGTTTATATTCAAAAATAAATTTAATAACTGTTAATTGGCAGTTTATATGCAAAAGTAAATATAAATTTACTGGCAGTTAATATGCAATAAAAATAAACATAAATATAACTGGCAGTTAATACGCAATAAATAAATAACAATTTAATGAAATAAAATGCGATTTACTGAGATAATGATTAAAACATGCCAAACAGTCATAAATAAATTTCTAAACACATCACAAATCAATTTAACGAACTTAAGAATTTTTAGAAGTTGTGAGTGGGTTAAAACACTCACCTTTTGAATTTAAATTGAATTTAAATGCAGTTTAAACCCAAAAATTTGACCGTCTCCAAATTCGCCCAAACTAGCGTCAAAGTGTCCGGGATCTCAATACGAACCTAGCGGAGAAATCGCGCGTAAAACGGAGTTCGTATGTATGAGTTATCATTATTAGAACTAATTAAAATCGAGATTTACAAAAATAAATTAAACAAAAATAAAATACCGTGCCACATTGTGACGCCCCACCTCTATACCCACGCTAGCCAAGAACATTACTGTGAATGCTGTCAACTAGCACGGAGAATAAGGCTGTTGAGGAGCGACCATCTGTATAATTGCTTTGTGCGAGTACCGATATACCGGATAAAAATATAACTTTTCATCTCAAGAGGAAATCCGACATACCGACACAAACTCAAAGCTACTACATAGTGGCTATAAAGATCTTCGGAAACAAATATAGAACTAAACATAACATAAATCAGTCACAGGACAATTCACATCACAAAGGCGGAAATAGATATGAATATTACACATAAAAGTGTATATCAGAGTAGTGGTCAAAAGATCCACAATAATACAAAAGAATAGCAACACGTGCTATACAAAAGAATATATCTATGAGTCTAAATCTCAAGTGTATACAACAAAATAAACTACTAATCTAAGTAGTCTGCCAAAAGTCGGGATGATAGTCCGATAAGGAGTCAAGCAGAAACACCTGTAAAATCTCAGTCTGACCCGAGTATTATTTAAGAAGAAAATAATAAACGGATCAGTCTAGCTATAAATATCAGATGAAGTGATATATAATAAGAGATATGACGTAAACATATAATAATCACAATGCCAAGCTGTGATAAATAAGTAAATTGGAAATCAACAAGAGATTAATCAATATCACAATAATCTACTCAAGATAAAAAGGAATGTCATACTCCTAATTTCATTCACCAAGCCACAATAAATGACATATATATCAATGCCCATCGTAAAAGTTGGTGAAACACAAATTCCAGAAATCTACACACGAAATCCAGAAATCACAATAAAAAGGAACAACGACGTCGTACAGTGGGACATCCGATGAACCAAATCACAATAAAAAGGATGGCCAATCCCCAAAAGAAACTGGACATCGGCACACCTAAAAAGACAGGCGCCATGAACAGTCGAACATCGACGCACCTAGAAAGATACGCCCCATGCTCTAGCATCGACGCACCTAGAAAGATACGCCCCATGCACAAATAAATAAACATCGATGCACCTAGAAAGATACACCCCATGCTCTAGCATCGACGCACCTAGAAAGATACGCCCCATGCACAAATAAATAAACATCGATGCACCTAGAAAGATACACCCCATGTAATGTCTAACATTGATGCACCTAAAAAGATACACCCCATATTAAGTCGAACATCGACGCACCTAGAAAGATACGCCCCATGCATAGACGAACATCAACGCACCTAAAAAGATACGCCCCATGTCCCGACTTATTGAGCCGATTGCTCCATGAAGTAAACAAACATCGATGCACCTAGAAAGGTACACCCCATGCATAATAAAACATTGACGCGCCTAGAAAGGTACGACCCATGTATAAAATGAGACGAAACTCAATAAAATGAGGAACAGTCCTCCACATAGACAAAGAGACATCGCACATTGCTAGTCTAAACCGCAAAGATGATCGTCATGATCAAAGAGAAGTGTCAATTACAATAAGCTAGTAAATATATGAGCTTAGCTTCATGTCCCATAACCACTAGCTTAACTTAAATATTTACGAACAAATTGTAGATCTCCACTAGAAAATTGTCACAAGAGGTTCAATCGAACAAGTCCAAGAATTAACCGACGAAGTAAACGCAAGCGTTTCATACCACTTGTTTTACTAAGTCGTTTAATTAGATTTCTCATACGAGTGAGGTAAAGGCTTGTATATACTAATAGATTGGAAAACGGTTTAAGAAAACGAGCTTTGTTATTGAAAATAGAGTTGAAATCATTTTGTTGAAATAGTTTTGATATTTACTACTAGTATTGAAAACCTTTATATTTTTAAAGTGACAAAGCACAAGGGGGATTGTAGAAACAATCAATCACAAAGATCACATTCGAAGATGTGAATAAAAATCCAATGAAATCGATAAAGGATCCATCGAAGTGGATATATCTAAAATTCCCAAAGAAAATAAGTCCTCAAAGATGATAATAAATGATGACAATAAATAGGATCATCACGAATCGATTTAAATTGGAAATTCAATCCAAAAAGGCAAATTGGACTAAAACAGCAGGTTCAGTCGACTGAACAGAGTTTTCAGTCGACTGACCCTGTACCTGGAAATTTTCCAGGTTCGGGAAACTTTCAGTTTCCAGTTTCAGTCGACTGTGCAGAGTTTTTCAGTCGACTGAATCATGCCTGAAAACTCTCGAGTTTCAGGTTCAGTCGACTGAACAGAGTTTTCAGTCGACTGAATCATGCCTGGGCTGTTTTTCAGCCTATTCAAATGAAGAGCAAATTCTTCCAAAATGCAACCGGACGAACATTGGCTCTAAGGGTTTATGCCAATCGGCAACCCGGCCCTATATGCTCCTCGGTGCATCACCAAAAACATGATCAAACATCCATAAAAGGATTTCACACAAATTTGACTTAAAAACTCAAACAATTTGAATATTCACAAAACCAATCCAAAACAAGAGCAAATGCACACGAAGAATTGTTAGGAATTCATACCCAACAACCAAAGATAATTATAGTCATAGATGTGAGATAAAAATCTCACTTTTGCACTAAAATTTATGAAGATGAAGCTTGAAAGCAAAGAGAAATCAACCACTCTTCAAGTCCAACTCTAGAAGCTTGAATCTAAGCTAAAAAGAAGAACATTTCCTAAGTTAGGTTTAGGAAATTTCTAAAATTCAAAGAGAGAATGAGTTGGAGAAGAAGAAAACGAAGCTTACCAATGGGTTCTCATGAACTTTGGAGCAAGGAGATGGATTTGCAAAAGCAAGCTAGGGTTTAGGAATTTTTATTTCCCATTCCCTTCCTCCATTTTTGCTTGAGCTTGAGTGTTAGGAAAATAGAAGAGAAGTGAATGAAGAGGAGAGTGTTGGAACTGAGTTAAGTGGCTAATTGGCTCAGCCCAACCAAATCCCTAAGCGGGAAAAAGTTGCAAAAATCAACTTTCTCCAAACATATCGAAGCTTATACTCAAAAAGGTCGCAAACGGCATTTTGAACTCAATGGAGGTGGTCTCGAGTCCTAATTCGACCGTATGCAAAAAGTAGGTTTTCGGACCAAAATCCGACGAACGAAAAAATATTTAAATAAAATATTTAAATATAAAAATCGATAAATATGCGGGTTGTTACAGACTCCCCTCCTTAAAGAAATTAAGTCCTCGCAATAAGTAAGAAGGAAACATATGAAGTAACAACCATAGAAGCATATTAACACAAAAGAAAATTTGAAATAGGAAGTTCACCATAAAGTGCACAAAAGAGTTAGCAAGAAATCTGGTGAAACTTCAATTTCCACAATAACACCGGGCTCAAGAATGAAAACCGGAATCCCTAAGGCATTCCCGTAGATAAAAGACGTGGGGAACGTCAAGAATAGCAGAAAATTGAGCCGGTGCAACGGCGTAGTACAAAAACGGTACGCCCAATGAACCTAAGCAAAGACATCGATGTAGTACAAATGGTACATCAGATGAATCAAATAGCAAAGACATCAATGTAGTACAACGGTACATCCGATGAATCAAATAGCAAAGACATCGATGTAGTACAAACAGTACATCCGATGAATCAAATAGCGAAGACATAGATGTAGTACAACGGTACATCCGATGAAACAAAAGCAAAGACATCGATGTAGTACAACGGTACATCCGATGAATCAAAAGCAAAGACATCGATGTAGTACAACGGTACGTCCGATGAATCAAAAGAAAAGACATCGATGTAGTACAACGGTACATCCGATGAATCAAATAGCAAAGACATCGATGTAGTACAACGGTACATCCAATGAATCAAAAGCAAAGTCATGGATGTAGTACAAACGGTACATCCAATGAATCAAATAGCAAAGACATCGATGTAGTACAACGGTACATCCGATGAAACAAAAGCGAAGACATCGATGTAGTACAACGGTACATCCGATGAATCAAAAGCAAAGACATCGATGTAGTACAACTGTACATCCGATGAATCAAAAGAAAAGACATCGATGTAGTACAACGGTACATCCGATGAATCAAAAGCAAAGACATCGATGTAGTACAAACGGTACATCCGATGAATCAAATAGCAAAGACATCGATGTAGTACAACGGTACATCCGATGAATCAATAGCAAAGACATCGATGTAGTACAACGGTACATCCGATGAATCAAAAGAAAAGACATCGATGTAGTACAACGGTACATCCGATGAATCAAATAGCAAAGACATCGATGTAGTACAACGGTACATCCGATGAATCAAAAGCAAAGACATCGATGTAGTACAACGGTACATCCGATGAATCAAAAGAAAATACATCGATGTAGTACAACGGTACATCCGATGAATCAAATAGCAAAGACATCGATGTAGTACAACGGTACATCCGATGAAACAAAAGCAAAGACATCGATGTAGTACAACGGTACATCCGATGAAACAAAAGCAAAGACATCGATGTAGTACAACGGTACATCCGATGAATCAAAAGCAAAGACATCGATGTAGTACAAACGGTACATCCGATGAATCAAAAGAAAAGACATCGATGTAGTACAACGGTACATCCGATGAATCAAATAGCAAAGACATCGATGTAGTGCAACGGTACATCCGATGAATCAATAGCAAAGACATCGATGTAGTACAATGGTACATCCGATGAATCAAAAGAAAAGACATCGATGTAGTACAACGGTACATCCGATGAATCAAAAGCAAAGACACCGATGTAGTATAACGGTACATCCGATGAATCAAAAGAAAAGACATCGATGTAGTACAACGGTACATCCGATGAATGAAAAGAAAAGACATCGATGTAGTACAACGGTACATCCGATGAATCAAAAGCAAAGACATCGATGTAGTACAACGGTACATCCGATGAATCAAACACAATAAAAGGACATCGGACGCTAGTCCTTAAAAGGAATGAGATAAAGCTCAATAAAACGAAGTATACCAAAACGTCCGATGAACTTGATAGAAAAATAATTCCATTCAGACAACATCAAAGAATCAACCACTTGTTGCTTACGACAAAGCGCATTGGCAAAATGATTTCCCTTCTCGGGAATAAAAGAATATCAAGATCATAAGATGCTAGAAACTCGAGTCAACATGAAGTTACTTATGAGAAAATAAATATTCCAAAGATTTATGATCGAGATAGAGAACAAATTTCTCATCCAAATATGATGATGCCAAATTCCAAAAGCAAAAACATTAGCCGAGAGCACTAGATCATAAGTGGCTATCTAGTCTCGAGAAGCTATAATGATTTAGAAGCACAAGTGATAGAACGTTCTCCTTTGCAAGAGAATGGCATTCCAAACCAATACGACTAGTATCGGTACAAATAGCAAAGTCTTGGTTCCCCTTCAGGAATCACAAGAAGGGATAAGAGTATCGAAAATAAAGAACGTCTTTTAAAATAATTCTCTTCTCCGAAAAGTTAAAACTTTCAAAATTACATTTTTACAAGTCAATATATCGTGTCTGATTGTCACATTAAAGCGTTTAGGAAATTCCTATCGATAACGTTGATCAAGCGCATCGACCAAAATTCTTAAAGCACTCAACGGGCAATACAATCACAAAATCATCTTTTATAGGATAAATAAATCTCTTAAAAAGTTTTAAGAATATTCTTTGCTCGTTTTAAGAGCAACAAATCAAATTGCACTTATAATTAAATCTTATGAAAAAGATTTGCAAAATTTTAAATTTCTATTTCCATCCAAAATCCATAAATAAGAATGGTCTCATTGAAATTTTCATAGAATATTGGATTTATAAAACGGATGAAACAAGCTGGACAATTTGAATGACATAATAATTCATTCATAGGAATCATAACAAGTGCGGAATGCGACAAGTGAAATGCTAACTTCCGCAACTTGTAGCAAATGAAAACGGTGGTAAAGTCGAACTAAAAAGACCTTAGCACCACACAAAAGATGTAACGTCCCGCCTTTTCGCACACTTTAAAACGACACACATGCCGATTCGAAGCATACGCAAGGGCGGATTGTTATGGGGGTAAATAAGAAAAACAGAGAAGAAATAAAACAAAATAGAATCTCACAGCGGAAGGATAAAATATAGTAATAAATATACAATTCAAAACAGTTTACAAAATAGTTATTTCACTTATACAATGAACATCAGAGTCACACATACCAATACAACAATGCAGCGGAATATAAAGAGTGTGTGGTGCAATACTATATATAAATAATGCTGAATCTTCGTCTTCGTCCTCCAAGCTAAATCTGCTATCCTGAAATGCTCGGACTGACCCGAGCGAATTTGAAAAGACAAAAACACTCGAGTCAGGCTAGAATATCTTATGTGAGTTAAATAAACAGAAATAAATATGAGTACAGTAACTCAAGAGATGCTCGGGATTTACATCTCCTAAGGATCCGTTAAACTATTTACTATATAGTATATTGCGCTATTATAATAGCGTCTATTCATAAAATAAACTTACTTTTTAATAGCGTTAAGGGGTTACCCATATAGCCCTTAACACGTAATAGTCCCAGTAGTCCATCCAATATCATAGTCCCTCCTGATCGGGAAGCCACTAGAGGATATCACACGGGCTACGGGAGAAAACCAAACTCGTACAAGGCGCGATAGGGTAGGTGACACGGCACAACTAGGCAATGCCAGGGTAGATATACCAATTGCTATCCAGGCTGATGGTAACGCGCAGCGCGCAGCTGCCGCCCACCTCGAACTAACTCCCCCAAAATCAAAATATAGAAGTGGCCACTGAATCAATCCAAGTCAAAGTATAATATCGAAGAGGAGCGTCCGATCAGAGGAATGACCTCATTGGCCTGAGAATCGCTCCTGTTTTAGCCACCTTATGCCAACTCACGGGAGTTGGGTCCACGTATTTACCTTACAGGAAACGTCGCCACCACCTACTTCATTCTGGAACTCCACCGCGTACACGGTTAGTCAAAGTGGTTTTCGGTATCGACAGAGAGTATGTCCATATCCGATCCCGGTCTCTTTGCCAACCCATCGTTATTATAACACCGCGGTTATTTAAAACAGTTTATACTTTTAAAACCAGAATATAATCCATTTCAAAACCATAATATTACGATATCATTCCAAAACCCAAAACCATATTTTACCACTTATCCCAAATATAATTCCTTTCCAATAATAAAAAGGCTTTAACTTCATAATATCTGAAAATCGAATATTTTCAAAGCATAATATTTTTGAAAATCCATAATTTCAAACCATAACTTTTAAAACTCAAATGGTTTGGATATTCAACGGTATATGAATTTCAAAGGCTTAACTTTACTGTCACTTTGTAAAGAAATAAGTTATATGGCTTTATGGAAATATTTCTTTATCTAAAGTTAAAACCATAATTTAGATATCACTCTTAAGTTCCAAAACCATTTCAATTTCCATATATATAAATCCATTGGAGTATTAATATTCAAAAACTAAAATTGGAATATATTCTTTCAACAAATTAAATGTTTTATTATTTAGTTTGAATATTCACATAAATCCTTAAACAACTCCAATTTCTAGTAATAAAACATATGTATTTTTCGATTCCAATTATATTAGAATATTTTTCCAATTCAAATTCATATTAGAATATTCATTTCAATTTATCTTGGGAAAAATCCAATTATAAATATCATATCTTAAATTTCCAAACTTAACATTTAAACATATGATATAAATTTATCCAACTCCATTTTCTAAATTTTCTTCCATTTTACTAAGGGAATTTATACACCTTTTTATTTCAAAATTTCCAACTTTTCATGTACATAAATACGGAAGAAAAATATTTATACAGTATAAAATTTAAGATTATTATAAACCGTATTCCATCCAAACCATAGAAATCACATTAAAATAGTTATATATAGACCGCGGTGCCTGTATATAATTTTCTATCCTATGGTCAAGTGATACGGATATTTATCATTTCAATCCGCAATTTAAAAATAAACTTTGCGGTTTTATCATTTCAAACCACAATCCCGAAAAATGAAAAATGCATACTAACTTGCAGTTTAATAATATCCAAATAAAACATCCATTCAACAACACATCCATCATCCAATCACAAACATCAATCAATATCAGTCAATAACCATATATGTTTGGTAATATACAACAGGTAATAATTTGCAGTTTTATCTCAAATTATATTTATCAACTATTAATCTAACAGTTTATATTCAGTGATAATTTATATAACTGTTAACTAGCAGTTCATATGCAAACAATAATTTCTAACAGCCAATTAATACGCAATAAATCAATTAAATTTACAGTTAAATTTAATAAAATGCAATTCAACAGATATGAATGAAATAACATGCCAAAAGCTCATAAATAAATTTCTATTCATTTCTAAAATTTATTTAACAAACATAAAAGCTTCTAGTAATTGTGAGTGGGTTAAAACACTCACCTTTGGAATTTAAATCGAATTTAAATCCGATTTAAACTCAAAAATTCGCCCGTCTCAGAATTCGTCCAAACCAGCGTCATCGAGTCTGGAATTAAATTACGATCCTAACAAAAGAAATTTCGTGTAAATCCGACTTCGTATGAAAAAATTATGACGAAAAATCGATTTGCAACAAAATTTAAAATTAGCAAAAAAAGGAACACATTCACTCACAAATAGCATGTCCACGTCAGCATGTTTTGTTTCATCTTCTACAGCCTGGAACGCACGCAACTGCCAACGCACGCACGCGACAACCAACTCCAGTCCAAACCCTAGCACCTCGTCCATCTCGAACGCATGCAAGCTGGCTCCAGCTTCCATCACTCTGGCCGCTTCCCCCATACCCTCGCTACCGCCAGCATCAACGAAATTTGATCAGATCTAAGCCACAAACAGCAGCAGCCGCCCTATAATTCGAAACCCAAATCAATAATTCCTCCACATCCAACCGTTGAATTGCCAAACAAATTACATAGATGTGCTCCCCATCGTCCATACTACAATACCCAGAAACAGAATCTCGATCCGATGAAGTTTTGTGCGAGGATGATGAACGGTTTTGGGGCTGTTTGAATTTATTCTGGATGAACGACAGCTCCAATTGAAAAACGAATTGCACCACTAGATTACGCGTATCGAATACTTCAACATATATTTTTTTGAGAATTTTCTAAGATGTTTGAATTTTCACTGAATTTTGGATTGAAGCAGATCCAGATTTTGCAACCATTAAAGAGAAGGAGGAGATGAAGAAATATGTACGTATATCCAACTGACAATAGAAAGGAGGCTAGGGTTTATCACGGTATACTTATAGTTAGGGTTGGGTTAGAGCGTATAGGCTAGAAGGGTGAACGTACGCAACAAACTATGGCCTAAAAAGCCCGCTATACCTCCGGAACCGAATTTGTTAAAACTATATATCCAAATAGGTGTTTTAAAATATTCTGAACGTGATGGAAAAGGTTTCGCGACCAAATTTGATCATATGAAGAAGTTATGTTGAAAACAAGATTTCCAAATCGATTTTCAAATTGATTTTAATAAAATTGATTTCAAAGCGTTTCGCGTCCGTACGATCAAACGACAGGTCCGATCGATACGAAAATTGAAACCCTATAATAATTCACCGATACGGATCCGATGAAACTGGTTTCGTCGAAATCCGAGTCTGTGACAAAAATGGCTATTTTTAATATTTATTAAATCAATTAAATAAATCAAAAAAATCAAATTTTATTTTTCAACTTCTTATATTGGCCAAATTTCAATACTTAGATAATTCAATCAATTCCAATTGATTTAACAAGCTTGGATGTGAATTAAAATTTATAAGTATATTAATTTGCAGTGTTTAATATCTGCACTTCTTATTATTTGGAAATAAAAAAAAAAATCCAATTAAATAAATAACTTGATTTCCATATCAACTCATTTGATTTCAATTAACCCTTATACCCTAAATCAAATTCCAAATTATTACATAAACTTTATCTCCATTCCCTTTACTCACAATTCATAGTATTATAAATATATCTACACTATTCTCCATTTACTTGCCTTAATTTATTTAAGGTAACCTTACATTAATATCTATTGCAATGATTTCAAATTATTATTCCCTCATTTTCTTAACTATTTATTCATTCCAATCTTAATGAATTCAACATTATAAGTTTGATAAATTTATTAAATTCACTCAATTGTTTACCAATTCCATTTTAAATTCAATAACGTAATATTTTACGTTTACTTCCATTTTATTATGCATAAATTCCAAATTTTACTATCCCAAATTATCTTCTTTTCATTTCATATTAATTGTCAATCCCATAGAAAAATTAACATTAGGTTCATACCTTTACAAATAACTCCAATTTCTTCCAAATAATAATTACATAAACTATTGAATATTAAATCCATTAAATTGCAATAAATTCAATTGATGGCAATTTATTTCCAAAATTCCATTTCCTAGTTCCTTTACTTTATCCTACATAATGTATTACAAATGGGATTTCCCTTGGTTACATCTTATTTGTATTTAACATTATTCAATCACCAATTCATTTCACTTTAACTGCGGTAAATTGGCGGATAAATTAAATTTGATTCCAAAGTTTAAATTAATAAGAAACAAGAATAGGTAACATACAATAGTCATTTAATCTAAATTCTAGTCACCTAAATAGGCTTTTATTACTTGCAAATAAACATTACCATTTATTTTCATAGTACAACTCTCAATGATTATTCCATTTTAATTTGCTTAGGCCATTTATTTCACTATACGTATCTACATTAATGGGCAATTTATTCAATTCATTAAGTATCAATTCTATTAAGCCCTGTTTATATCTACATGCATTCTTCTATTACTTTACAAAATGGAATAACTTTTAAACTCATACACTTAATAACAAAACGTTATAAATCAAATAAATTCCTAAATCGAAGTTGGTACACATTTTACACAACTATTATGATTTCTCACAAAACGTTGAATTTATTAAATGACCATTTATTATAATTTAATTCCCTTAATTGAATCAAATGCTTATTATTATATAATTTTTCATTCTTTCCCATTATGAATTCATTAATGTATTTACACATCTCCATCTTTCAATTATTAATAACCAAGCTGATTACAAACACTGTTTCTATCAATTTTCATAAATTTGTTCAAACTATGCTTTTGTTTACCTAATAATAAATTTTATGTTTCTATCAGTTTCCTTTTCTTTTCACTACAGACATAAATTATTACTATCTACACTAATTACATCTTTATATTAATGAATACCATTCAAATTAATACTTATACTAACATTCACCAATTCAACGTTTGTTTGTTTCTTAAAATTAACTTTAACTCAATTTGCCAATTTACATTATCCATATCTTATTATCATAAACTTTTATAGTTACACAAAATGCAACTACTATACCAAATCTCTACATTTATTCATAATCAAATTAGAAATTATATTAATTTGATTTATTAAATATTATAAATTTGACGGGTCGTTACAATCTCCCCCACTCAAAACTTTTCGTCCCCGAAAAGGAAAAGAAGGGAGGAGGGAGAATAAATCAGTATATTTAATTTCAAATATTAACTTATATTTTACTGGATTAATTTCCTTTAATGAAATATACTTGTCTTATAATTATTATATCCTTTAATACTTGAATTATTAAAGTTGGAAAAATATTTCAACAAAACTCTAAGTCCAAAATTTACGAAAAATTTCGGCAGAGTCTCCTTTGTACGGAGGGACTCTGGAGAAAATATAATATCCAAATATACAAATATATTACATATATATCCAAAATAAAATATCCCAACATGGGAAAATATATAAAATAGCGCTTTACGTAATCCGGGAACGTACCTATTTGTCGGGCAATATACGCTTATATTTTTGTGGAACCAAAGCAGTAGCAGTGGCTTCCATCACCTGTACTTATATAATCTAAAAAGTTAAATATATATATTACAGTGAAATGTTTGGGTAGATTTAATCATTCATATTAAATCAAATGCAACAACCATAAATTTTAACAAACAGCACACATCACAAACAAATAATCATTCAATCAAACAACAATGAGTTGTTCGGGTTCAAATTCTGAAATTGTACGAATGAAAAATAACTATCAAGTGCATCCTTTACTCAACAGTCATAGGTGGAACAAAGATAGATTATTTGTTCATCCAACAACTCCAAAATTCCTTACCCAGCAAACCTACATCAGCCACACAATTCAAACCAACACCAAAATAGCTTATTATACACTTATTTCATAATTCATTGGTTTGATTTTCTTCTTCATATATGGTGGAATTTCTTTAATTCTCACAGTTTCATCTTCCATTTATTAGAAATTCATTGTATCTGTATTTCCTTTTATTTCTTAAGTTTTCCTTTATTACTTAAGTTTGTAAAATAAGTTCTCATTAATAACACCAAATATTTTGAATGTCTTCATTTCCTTACTCTTCACTTGTAAGATTTCCCTTAAATTCCAAATCTGCTAACATTCATTCTTATGAGTGGAAATTTTTATTCATTCATCAACTATTAATTGCAGTCATTTCAATTTTTCCTACTTTCTATTATATTAGAATAGGGGAGATTAACACATACTTGAGTGAAAAATCAGATAATAAATTCTTATTTTGAATTTCACGTTATATACCCAGGTTCATATCATCTATTAATAATTCTTAACTTATTTCAGTAAAATCTCAATTATAACTTCAGTTTATACTACTAATTCTTATTTATAACTGTCATTTATTGAATACTTCAATTTTCCTAAATTCCTACTTGTAAAATATTCAATTCTAGTTTCTCATTTAACATTTCAACTTTTATATTTGGGTAAGTTATTTATGTTAAAGAAAAATGCAATTGAACTTATACAAGCTAAATCTCCATTCTTTAATTAAATTTAATGTTTATCCATATTACTCTTTGTCTCATATGTATGCAAATTCCTCTTTATAGCTTTGCAATTTTCCTCTTATTTAAATTAGAGGTTTCAATTCATTTATTACTTAACTTTTAATTCACTAACAAATTTTAAGCAATTAATTAATGGAAAAATTAGAATTTAAATACCGGGTCAAATTTCAATTTATTTCAAAATAATAGATAAATAAGTTCTTACAACTCAATATCTCTAATTATATTTAGAACAATAAAAGAAAATTTTTCGAAAATTTCAAAATAGATCTGCAGCAGTATTTACTGCAGTGGCCTTTCCCCTTCGAAACTCGAAAATGAAAGACGATGATGCGGCCGCCATCACCGAAATTATTTTCCAGCGACAGAGAGGAAAGTACAGAATTTATTTCCCCAAAATCTTCTTTTAAAACAAATTTCCCGAATTTAAAACGGAATATTCATATCGGAAAATATATATGACAATATTATTATACTTCCAAATCATACTTTTTATATAAGAAATTTCCTATAAACCAAATCATTATTTTTCATAAATTCTTTGAAAGTACATTTCAAAAATCCCTGACTTAAGTTCTAAAATCTCCAAATTTGGTTTATTAGGATTTCACTTAGCTTCAATTTATTACAAATATTCTTATTGCCTAACATCCAATCTATAGCAACCAAATATATATATATCTTTATAAAAATATTTTTATATATATAGAAAATATAATGGGCAAAATTATTTCATTCACCTATATTAAAAACAAATATTATGTCGGTCTGTCCTATTAAGTGTTTAGAAATCCCTATTGATGGCATAGCGTCCCATGCATCAACCAGAATTTATAAATACAAAGCGGAACAGATTAACACAATATCAAAATCTTTTATTAATACTACAAGTACGCTCTCTCATATATGTATACACTCAGCGACTCCCATAGGATATTTCTACCCTATTAACAAAGAATCAAACCCCACAAAGCCAAGGTTTATCGCTAAACCAAAGCTCTGATACCAGATGTAACGTCCCGCCTTTTCGCACACTTTAAAACGACACACATGCCGATTCAAAGCATACGCAAGGGCGGATTGTTATGGGGGTAAATAAGAAAAACAGAGAAGAAATAAAACAAAATAGAATCTCACAGCGGAAGGATAAAATATAATAATAAATATACAATTCAAAACAGTTTACAAAATAGTTATTTCACTTATACAATGAACATCAGAGTCACACATACCAATACAACAATGCAGCGGAATATAAAGAGTGTGTGGTGCAATACTATATATAAATAATGCTGAATCTTCGTCTTCGTCCTCCAAGCTAAATCTGCTATCCTGAAATGCTCGGACTGACCCGAGCGAATTTGAAAAGACAAAAACACTCGAGTCAGGCTAGAATATCTTATGTGAGTTAAATAAACAGAAATAAATATGAGTACAGTAACTCAAGAGATGCTCGGGATTTACATCTCCTAAGGATCCGTTAAACTATTTACTATATAGTATATTGCGCTATTATAATAGCGTCTATTCATAAAATAAACTTACTTTTTAATAGCGTTAAGGGGTTACCCATATAGCCCTTAACACGTAATAGTCCCAGTAGTCCATCCAATATCATAGTCCCTCCTGATCGGGAAGCCACTAGAGGATATCACACGGGCTACGGGAGAAAACCAAACTCGTACAAGGCGCGATAGGGTAGGTGACACGGCACAACTAGGCAATGCCAGGGTAGATATACCAATTGTTATCCAGGCTGATGGTAACGCGCAGCGCGCAGCTGCCGCCCACCTCGAACTAACTCCCCCAAAATCAAAATATAGAAGTGGCCACTGAATCAATCCAAGTCAAAGTATAATATCGAAGAGGAGCGTCCGATCAGAGGAATGACCTCATTGGCCTGAGAATCGCTCCTGTTTTAGCCACCTTATGCCAACTCACGGGAGTTGGGTCCACGTATTTACCTTACAGGAAACGTCGCCACCACCTACTTCATTCTGGAACTCCACCGCGTACACGGTTAGTCAAAGTGGTTTTCGGTATCGACAGAGAGTATGTCCATATCCGATCCTGGTCTCTTTGCCAACCCATCGTTATTATAACACCGCGGTTATTTAAAACAGTTTATACTTTTAAAACCAGAATATAATCCATTTCAAAACCATAATATTACGATATCATTCCAAAACCCAAAACCATATTTTACCACTTATCCCAAATATAATTCCTTTCCAATAATAAAAAGGCTTTAACTTCATAATATCTGAAAATCGAATATTTTCAAAGCATAATATTTTTGGAAATCCATAATTTCAAACCATAACTTTTAAAACTCAAATGGTTTGGATATTCAACGGTATATGAATTTCAAAGGCTTAACTTTACTGTCACTTTGTAAAGAAATAAGTTATATGGCTTTATGGAAATATTTCTTTATCTAAAGTTAAAACCATAATTTAGATATCACTCTTAAGTTCCAAAACCATTTCAATTTCCATATATATAAATCCATTGGAGTATTAATATTCAAAAACTAAAATTGGAATATATTCTTTCAACAAATTAAATGTTTTATTATTTAGTTTGAATATTCACATAAATCCTTAAACAACTCCAATTTCTAGTAATAAAACATATGTATTTTTCGATTCCAATTATATTAGAATATTTTTCCAATTCAAATTCATATTAGAATATTCATTTCAATTTATCTTGGGAAAAATCCAATTATAAATATCATATCTTAAATTTCCAAACTTAACATTTAAACATATGATATAAATTTATCCAAGTCCATTTTCTAAATTTTCTTCCATTTTACTAAGGGAATTTATACACCTTTTTATTCCAAAATTTCCAACTTTTCATGTACATAAATACGGAAGAAAAATATTTATACAGTATAAAATTTAAGATTATTATAAACCGTATTCCATCCAAACCATAGAAATCACATTAAAATAGTTATATATAGACCGCGGTGCCTGTATATAATTTTCTATCCTATGGTCAAGTGATACGGATATTTATCATTTCAATCCGCAATTTAAAAATAAACTTTGCGGTTTTATCATTTCAAACCACAATCCCGAAAAATGAAAAATGCATACTAACTTGCAGTTTAATAATATCCAAATAAAACATCCATTCAACAACACATCCATCATCCAATCACAAACATCAATCACTATCAGTCAATAACCATATATGTTTGGTAATATACAACAGGTAATAATTTGCAGTTTTATCTCAAATTATATTTATCAACTATTAATCTAACAGTTTATATTCAGTGATAATTTATATAACTGTTAACTAGCAGTTCATATGCAAACAATAATTTCTAACAGCCAATTAATACGCAATAAATCAATTAAATTTACAGTTAAATTTAATAAAATGCAATTCAACAGATATGAATGAAATAACATGCCAAAAGCTCATAAATAAATTTCTATTCATTTCTAAAATTTATTTAACAAACATAAAAGCTTCTAGTAATTGTGAGTGGGTTAAAACACTCACCTTTGGAATTTAAATCGAATTTAAATCCGATTTAAACTCAAAAATTCGCCCGTCTCAGAATTCGTCCAAACCAGCGTCATCGAGTCTGGAATTAAATTACGATCCTAACAAAAGAAATTTCGTGTAAATCCGACTTCGTATGAAAAAATTATGACGAAAAATCGATTTGCAACAAAATTTAAAATTAGCAAAAAAAGGAACACATTCACTCACAAATAGCATGTCCACGTCAGCATGTTTTGTTTCATCTTCTACAGCCTGGAACGCACGCAACTGCCAACGCACGCACGCGACAACCAACTCCAGTCCAAACCCTAGCACCTCGTCCATCTCGAACGCATGCAAGCTGGCTCCAGCTTCCATCACTCTGGCCGCTTCCCCCATACCCTCGCTACCGCCAGCATCAACGAAATTTGATCAGATCTAAGCCACAAACAGCAGCAGCCGCCCTATAATTCGAAACCCAAATCAATAATTCCTCCACATCCAACCGTTGAATTGCCAAACAAATTACATAGATGTGCTCCCCATCGTCCATACTACAATACCCAGAAACAGAATCTCGATCCGATGAAGTTTTGTGCGAGGATGATGAACGGTTTTGGGGCTGTTTGAATTTATTCTGGATGAACGACAGCTCCAATTGAAAAACGAATTGCACCACTAGATTACGCGTATCGAATACTTCAACATATATTTTTTTGAGAATTTTCTAAGATGTTTGAATTTTCACTGAATTTTGGATTGAAGCAGATCCAGATTTTGCAACCATTAAAGAGAAGGAGGAGATGAAGAAATATGTACGTATATCCAACTGACAATAGAAAGGAGGCTAGGGTTTATCACGGTATACTTATAGTTAGGGTTGGGTTAGAGCGTATAGGCTAGAAGGGTGAACGTACGCAACAAACTATGGCCTAAAAAGCCCGCTATACCTCCGGAACCGAATTTGTTAAAACTATATATCCAAATAGGTGTTTTAAAATATTCTGAACGTGATGGAAAAGGTTTCGCGACCAAATTTGATCATATGAAGAAGTTATGCTGAAAACAAGATTTCCAAATCGATTTTCAAATTGATTTTAATAAAATTGATTTCAAAGCGTTTCGCGTCCGTACGATCAAACGACAGGTCCGATCGATACGAAAATTGAAACCCTATAATAATTCACCGATACGGATCCGATGAAACTGGTTTCGTCGAAATCCGAGTCTGTGACAAAAATGGCTATTTTTAATATTTATTAAATCAATTAAATAAATCAAAAAAATCAAATTTTATTTTTCAACTTCTTATATTGGCCAAATTTCAATACTTAGATAATTCAATCAATTCCAATTGATTTAACAAGCTTGGATGTGAATTAAAATTTATAAGTATATTAATTTGCAGTGTTTAATATCTGCACTTCTTATTATTTGGAAATAAAAAAAAAATCCAATTAAATAAATAACTTGATTTCCATATCAACTCATTTGATTTCAATTAACCCTTATACCCTAAATCAAATTCCAAATTATTACATAAACTTTATCTCCATTCCCTTTACTCACAATTCATAGTATTATAAATATATCTACACTATTCTCCATTTACTTGCCTTAATTTATTTAAGGTAACCTTACATTAATATCTATTGCAATGATTTCAAATTATTATTCCCTCATTTTCTTAACTATTTATTCATTCCAATCTTAATGAATTCAACATTATAAGTTTGATAAATTTATTAAATTCACTCAATTGTTTACCAATTCCATTTTAAATTCAATAACGTAATATTTTACGTTTACTTCCATTTTATTATGCATAAATTCCAAATTTTACTATCCCAAATTATCTTCTTTTCATTTCATATTAATTGTCAATCCCATAGAAAAATTAACATTAGGTTCATACCTTTACAAATAACTCCAATTTCTTCCAAATAATAATTACATAAACTATTGAATATTAAATCCATTAAATTGCAATAAATTCAATTGATGGCAATTTATTTCCAAAATTCCATTTCCTAGTTCCTTTACTTTATCCTACATAATGTATTACAAATGGGATTTCCCTTGGTTACATCTTATTTGTATTTAACATTATTCAATCACCAATTCATTTCACTTTAACTGCGGTAAATTGGCGGATAAATTAAATTTGATTCCAAAGTTTAAATTAATAAGAAACAAGAATAGGTAACATACAATAGTCGTTTAATCTAAATTCTAGTCACCTAAATAGGCTTTTATTACTTGCAAATAAACATTACCATTTATTTTCATAGTACAACTCTCAATGATTATTCCATTTTAATTTGCTTAGGCCATTTATTTCACTATACGTATCTACATTAATGGGCAATTTATTCAATTCATTAAGTATCAATTCTATTAAGCCCTGTTTATATCTACATGCATTCTTCTATTACTTTACAAAATGGAATAACTTTTAAACTCATACACTTAATAACAAAACGTTATAAATCAAATAAATTCCTAAATCGAAGTTGGTACACATTTTACACAACTATTATGATTTCTCACAAAACGTTGAATTTATTAAATGACCATTTATTATAATTTAATTCCCTTAATTGAATCAAATGCTTATTATTATATAATTTTTCATTCTTTCCCATTATGAATTCATTAATGTATTTACGCATCTCCATCTTTCAATTATTAATAACCAAGCTGATTACAAACACTGTTTCTATCAATTTTCATAAATTTGTTCAAACTATGCTTTTGTTTACCTAATAATAAATTTTATGTTTCTATCAGTTTCCTTTTCTTTTCACTACAGACATAAATTATTACTATCTACACTAATTACATCTTTATATTAATGAATACCATTCAAATTAATACTTATACTAACATTCACCAATTCAACGTTTGTTTGTTTCTTAAAATTAACTTTAACTCAATTTGCCAATTTACATTATCCATATCTTATTATCATAAACTTTTATAGTTACACAAAATGCAACTACTATACCAAATCTCTACATTTATTCATAATCAAATTAGAAATTATATTAATTTGATTTATTAAATATTATAAATTTGACGGGTCGTTACAAAAGATTACTTAGGTGATAATCCTAAGACAAGTCGAATATACCGGAAAATTCTCAAACTATTTAGATGAGAGAAATAACACTTTCCTCACCATAAGGACTTTAAAGAATAAAATGATGCCATCAAGATGGAATCAAAATCACAAAGAAAAATAGAAATCTGCTTAACAGATTGAAAATGTCGAAGATGAATATTCCACTCGAAAAATAGGATATGGACTTCACAATGATTAAGCCGATCCTTACAGAAAGGTCAATTCCGAAGCCAAAGCAAAAATATCGGCTCGGAAAGAAAAGTCACATAAAACAATCTCGACATCTAAACAAAAGCAAATTGAGTGTTGCGGATCTACCATCCGGATTCACAATCCTCAAAGAAGTAAATAAGCCCAAAATATTCAAAGAAAAAGAATTAACAATTCCTTTTTGATATAAAATAGTGAGATGGAAACTATATAAAAAAGAACATGAACAAGATAATCACAAAGCAAATGTCATCAAGGATTGAATGAAAAATACCTTGACCAAGAGAAGTGTTTCCAGGAGCTTGCACTACATTGAGCTCTCCCTCCTTCCTACTTTGAAGTATGGGACATGCAGTAATATGGTGACCTGAATTTTTGCAATAGCGACAAAAGAGGGGTTTCGGACACTCCCCTGCATAGTGGTTCGTGGAACCACAATTGTAGCATTCTCCGCGATTAGGGATGGGAGTATTTGCTATAGAAGTCTCTCGCTTCGCCCTCTTGTTAGGATTAGGACTTTCAAACCTAGTAAAGGGATGCCTCTTCTTGTTGTTGTTGGAGTTCGGTTTGGCACTCCCAACCTCGACATCAATTTCTCTATCGGCCTCTTCAAGACGAAGAGCGATATCAATAAGCTGATCAAATGAAACCTCAAGTTTCAGAAGTAATGGGTTCTTAAGATTCTTATTCAAGCCATAGACAAATCTTTGATTTTTCTTCATCGGGGTATTAATATACTCAACCCCATATTTGGAAAGAGATTCGAAAGATGCGACATAGTCTGTCACAGAAGATTCACCTTGAGAAAGGTCTATGAAACGCCGGGCTAAGGTTACTTTTTCAGCCTCCGGCACAAATTTCAATTCGAATCATCCCTGGAATTGCTCCCAAGTAAGATCCGCCTCAACGATTTCAGAAATTAAAAGCTCATACCAATCCAATGCTCTTTCTTGGAGCATGCTAGAAGCTACTTGGACTCGATGAAGGTCAATAAGATTCATGCAAGAAAAGATGCGATCGCATGATTTGAGCCAAGCTTGAATTTCTATAACACTCTCGGATCCCCTGAATGGCCCTCCACCCAAATCAGTGTAGTCTCTGCACAAGCGTGCAAAACCGGATCTAGGATGAGTAGGCTCTATATTAGGTCCGGCTGCTTGAGCGTTCTTAACAAGATCTAGAAGCTGCTGAGCAGACATGAATACTCCATCCTGAGGAGTAGCGCTAGATTGACCGGCGCTGGAACGGCCTGGTCTAACCATTTCTCTTCTTTAAGAAAGAAAGAAAGAAGAGGAAAGAGTTATTCTCAAAATAATTTCAATCAAACTTGATTGATAAAACAAGGAATCATAAAAGAAAGTAGGATAGAACGGTACGAAGACCCGAATAAAATCCTAAAGCACAACTCCTAAGAAAGACTTAGGACATGATCCTTGCTAAATTATTCTACATTGTTCCGAAATTTGGCTCTGATACCAAGCTGTGACGCCCCACCTCTATACCCACGCTAGCCAAGAACATTACTGTGAATGCTGTCAACTAGCACGGAGAATAAGGCTGTTGAGGAGCGACCATCTGTATAATTGCTTAGTGCGAGTACCGATATACCAGATAAAAATATAACTTTTCATCTCAAGAGGAAATCCGACATACCGACACAAACTCAAAGCTATTACACAGTGGCTATAAAGATCTTCGGAAACAAATATAGAACTAAACATAACATAAATCAGTCACAGGATAATTCATATCACAAAGGCGGAAATAGATATGAATATTACACATAAAAGTGTATATCAAAGTAGTGGTCAAAAGATCCACAATTATACAAAAGAATAGCAACACGTGCTATACAAAAGAATACATCTATGAGTCTAAATCTCAAGTGTATACAACAAAATAAACTACTAATCTAAGTAGTCTGCCAAAAGTCGGGATGATAGTCCGGTAAGGAGTCAAGCAGAAACACCTGTAAAATCTCAGTCTGACCCAAGTATTATTTAAGAAGAAAATAATAAACGGATTAGTCTAGCTATAAATATCAGATGAAGTGATATATAATAAGAGATATGACATAAACATATAATAATCACAATGCCAAGCTGTGATAAATAAGTAAATTGGAAATCAACAAGAGATTAATCAATATCACAATAATCTACTCAAGATAAAAAGGAATGTCATACTCCTAATTTCATTCACCAAGCCACAATAAATGACATATATATCAATGCCCATCGTAAAAGTTGGTGAAACACAAATTCCAGAAATCTACACACGAAATCCAGAAATCACAATAAAAAGGAACAACGACGTCGTACAGCGGGACATCCGATGAACCAAATCACAATAAAAAGGATGGCCAATCCCCAAAAGAAACTGGACATCGGCACACCTAAAAAGACAGGCCCCATGAACAGTCGAACATCGACGCACCTAGAAAGATACGCCCCATGCTCTAACATCGACGCACCTAGAAAGATACGCCCCATGCACACATAAATAAACATCGATGCACCTAGAAAGATACACCCCATGCTCTAGCATCGATGCACCTAGAAAGATACGCCCCATGCACAAATAAATAAACATCGATGCACCTAGAAAGATACACTCCATGTAATGTCTAACATTGATGCACCTAAAAAGATACACCCCATGCTAAGTCGAACATCGACGCACCTAGAAAGATACGCCCCATGCATAGACGAACATCGACGCACCTAAAACGATACGCCCCATGTCCCGACTTATTGAGCCGATTGCTCCACGAAGTAAACAAACATCGATGCACCTAGAAAGGTACACCCCATGCATAATAAAACATTGACGCACCTAGAAAGGTACGACCCATGTATAAAATGAGACGAAACTCAATAAAATGAGGAACAGTCCTCCACATAGACAAAGAGACATCGCACATTGCTAGTCTAAACCGCAAAGATGATCGTCATGATCAAAGAGAAGTGTCAATTACAATAAGCTAGTAAATATATGAGCTTAGCTTCATGTCCCATAACCACTTGCTTAACTTAAATATTTACGAACAAATTGTAGATCTCCACTAGAAAATTGTCACAAGAGGTTCAATCGAACAAGTCCAAGAATTAACCGACGAAGTAAACGCAAGCGTTTCATACCACTTGTTTTACTAAGTCGTTTAATTAGATTTCTCATACGAGTGAGGTAAAGGCTTGTATATACTAATAGATTGGAAAACGGTTTAAGAAAACGAGCTTTGTTATTGAAAATAGAGTTGAAATCATTTTGTTGAAAGAGTTTTGATATTTACTACTAGTATTGAAAACCTGTATATTTTTAAAGTGACAAAGCACAAGGGGGATTGTAGAAACAATCAATCACAAAGATCACATTTGAAGATGTGAATAAAAATCCAATGAAATCGATAAAGGATCCATCGAAGTGGATATATATCTAAAATTCCCAAAGAAAATAAGTCATCAAAGATGATAATAAATGATGACAATAAATAGGATCATCACGAATCGATTTAAATTGGAAATTCAATCCAAAAAGGCAAATTGGACTAAAACAGCAGGTTCAGTCGACTGAACAGAGTTTTCAGTCGACTGACCCTGTACCTGGAAATTTTCCAGGTTCAGGAAACTTTCTGTTTCCAGTTTCAGTCGACTGTGCAGAGTTTTTCAGTCGACTGAATCATGCCTGGAAACTCTCGGGTTTCAGGTTCAGTCGACTGAATAGAGTTTTCAGTCGACTGAATCATGCCTGGGCTGTTTTTCAGCCTATTCAAATGAAGAGCAAATTCTTCCAAAATGCAACCGGACGAACATTGGCTCTAAGGGTTTATGCCAATCGGCAACCCGGCCCTATATGCTCCTCGGTGCATCACCAAAAACATGATCAAACATCCATAAAAGGATTTCACACAAATTTGACTTAAAAACTCAAACAATTTTAATATTCACAAAACCAATCCAAAACAAGAGCAAATGCACACGAAGAAGTGTTAGGAATTCATACCCAACAACCAAGGATAATTATAGTCATAGATGTGAGATAAAAATCTCACTTTTGCACTAAAATTTATGAAGATGAAGCTTCAAAGCAAAGAGGAATCAACCACTCTTCAAGTCCAACTCTAGAAGCTTGAATCTAAGCTAAAAATAAGAACATTTCCTAAGTTAGGTTTAGGAAATTTCTGAAATTCAAAGAGAGAATGAGTTGGAGAAGAAGAAGAGGAAGCTTACCAATGGGTTCTCATGAACTTTGGAGCAAGGAGATGGATTTGCAAAGCAAGCTAGGGTTTAGGAATTTCTATTTCCCATTCTCTTCCTCCATTTTTGCTTGAGCTTGAGTGTTAGGAAAATAGAAGAGAAGTGAATGAAGAGGAGAGTGTTGGAACTGAGTTAAGTGGCTAATTGGCTCAGCCCAACCAAAGCCCTAAGCGGGAAAAAGTAGCAAAAATCAACTTTCTCCAAACATATCGAAGCTTATACACAAAAAGGTCGCAAACGGCATTTTGAACTCAATGGAGGTGGTCTCGAGTCCTAATTCGACCGTATGCAAAAAGTAGGTTTTCGGTCCAAAATCCGACGAACGATAAAATATTTAAATATAAAAATCGATAAATATGCGGGTTGTTACACACATCCACTCTTCCCACGTGAAAAACGCATATGCTTCTTCTTGATTGCTAGCTTTGTTCCATAATTTTTCTTTTATTTCGATTTACTTTAATTTTTCTCCTTATTATATGAATATATGTATTTTTAAAAGGTTTGGAAAAAAAAGATTTGTAAAAGAAGAATTGAAAAAGAAAAGGATTAAAATAAGAACTGAAAATGGAAGAGAAGATCTAGATTTGAAAAGAAAGAAGAAAGTTTGAAATAGAAGAAAATTTGAAGAAGAAGAATATTTAAAGAGGAAGGAAAAATTAAAATGAGAGATAATAAGGATATTTGAAGAAAAAAAAGGAAAAAGAAGAAGAAGATTAGAATGGAGGCGGTGGTTTCATTTGCGCCATATCTTATTTATAAGGTTAGAGTTAGGTTTAGGGTCAAAGAGATTTGAAAAGAGAGACCGCTATTAATTAGAAATAAATGAAATGGCGTTTCAAAAAATGAAGTTAGAAAATGAATGGAAAGAAATAAAGTGAATATAAACAAACTTTTAGAATTCAAATTTTAAAACAATCTTTTACTTAATAAATTTTGTTAACCCTAAACATACCGAAATTAACATCTTTTAAGGATTTAAATAACACACAATAAATGAAAATAAATTCTCCACCCAAATTTGTGCAATAAATTAAAAGAAATATGCAGCATTAAGAAATCTTCATTTCTCGCTCTTTGTGATTAGATTGGAAATTAAACAACATGTTAACATTTCGATTGAATGTTTTACAAGGAATGCATTAACATACATTCCAAAATATGATAGCATGAACAAGGTAATATAAACAGGTGTATAATATATATGTACGTCTTTATCGCCACTTATAGTTTACATTCGTAAATAAAAGGTATGAAAATAATCCACATAAGGAGGCGATGAATGTAAGGGTAAATTAGAAAAGTGAAGATGGAAAGTTAAGTTATTTTGCAATAAAATCTAATAAAGTCTAATTGGAAAGGAAATAGTCAAGTGTAAATCTATTCTACCCCCTTTATCATCTCCTATTAATATTTAATTTAACAACGTATGAGATTTCAATATAAATTAGCATTAAATTTTGATCTAAACACAAGTTTGAATTTAGGTATAAACATATATGTAGTAAACTAGCATTAAATTTTGTTTAACACAAAACGTGCATTTTTTTGTAAAATCTATTAATTGCAATCACAGTTTCTTTCCTTTTAATTGAAACATTTGAACTACATTAATTGCAATCACTTACAAAGTTAAATTTTAAAACAGACAACTAAAATGCATGGAAAAAAAAATAGAAAAATTGTTTATACACAAGAGTAATAAATAACTTACTGAAATATATTATTTTCGTATTCTTGTAACTCAATCTGTAAGCTAAAACATAGTTCAAATAAACATATATTTCTTTTTTTTAAAATCAATCATTCTATTCTATATTTTAATGAAATTAGACCTACATTCATAAATGAAACATTCATTTATTTGATGTAAATATTATTTTTATTAAATCAAACTTTCCTATTTTCACAAAACATAAGCTGCTTTTAATTACACCTATTAATTTACAATTAGTATTCTCTCTCCTATTAATTAGAAATTTTCAATTACATTCATTTCAGTTGATTAAGTTTCAAAATGGACTAAATGAATGTAATGAGAATTAAATAATTTTTCCTATATAATAGTAACTTAAACATATTTACATTATTGGATACAAATAGTAATTACACATTTCTCACTAAATAATAGGTACTCATCTCTACAATCAATCTTTCAGCTAATAAACATATGTTTACTCCTTTACTAAACTTGTTCATTTTTATTCCTTTTGATTTACACTCCTACTATTAAATCAACAATACCTTATGAAATTATTAACATAGGTTCCTTTCTTTTTATTTCATAAATCATTGCCTTGTAAATAAAGTTTACGTTTCTATACCTTTTATTATGTTGACACTACAATTATCGTCTTATTCCATATTAATATAAAATTTATTTACGTTCAATTGCAATATATCCATTTATCATTATATAAACTACAATAAATTCATCAAACATGATTTCCATTTTTATTCAAATCAATGGTCATATTATGATTAAAATTTTCATTGGTTACATCCTATTGAATTAACATTCTTCGATTACCAACTTAATCTACATTAATTGCACAAATTAAGTAAAACAAATTTTATGAACTAAATAAATAGGTAAACTATAACCATTGTTACCCTTAACATTTAATTACATTTAAAAGTTCATTAATTACAACAAATGTTCAAATCATCTATATAATTCTAATTTCATCTTTTATTTGTGTTAACTATTTTATTTCTATTATGCTGAGATTTAGTCACTTATACACACTTAATTTTCCAATTCATTTATTTATATTGGTTTCAATTTTTTTTATTATTAAATCAATTGTCATTTAGGCATATAATTAACGTTTCTATTGATTTTACATTCAAAATTTTTCAGTTATTATCTTAACTTACATAAGGTAATGTTTAATTATATTTAGTTGCTATTGATTAAATACATTGGTAACGAACAATAGTTGTCTCCATTATACATTTTATAACATTTGTAAATTTATTCTTTAACTTTTACATCCCACTATAATCAATGCACACATTAATACAACACATATTATAATCCCTTATACAATACTAATCTTATTCAATTACCCTTAACTATCTATTTTATAAAATAATTAAATGTTTACATTTGTTACTTATTAATTTTTTTTAAACCAAGCATAGCATGTTTAAATACAATGAATTGGAATTTCATTAAGATTGTTGATAATTAACTTGTATTAACATTGTTTCACTTTAATTTAGTTATTATTCCATTATTAAATTACAACATTTTATTTCTTTCAATATTAACTCATAAAATATTATTAAATTAACAAAATTTAAACATTGACAATTTATGGGTCGTTACACTCTCCTGCACTCAAAACTTTTCGTTCCCGAAAAGGAAAAGAAGGGAAAAGAAGAATTAAATAAACAATACGTCTTATTTAAAATATTAACTTTATAAGCAAATAATTTACAAATTTTATTACTTTAAATAAAATATACCCATTCTATACCCATTAAATCTTTTATACTTAAATAAATAAAGTTTTCAAAAAAAATTCAAAGTCCAAAATTTACGAAAAATTTCGACAGAGTCTCCTCTGTCCGGAAAGGATCGGGAGAAAATATAATATCAATATAACAAATATTTTCAAAATAATATATATCCCAACACGGGAAACAATATAATAGCGCTATAAATTGTAATCCGAAAACGTACCTATTTTTCGGGCAATTTATGCTTAATTATGAAACCAAAAGCAATAGCAATTGCTTCCATAACCTGTATTTCACTTATATAATCCAAAAGGTCAACAATTATATGAAATGAAATATTTAAAGCTGTTTCAAATAATCAACAAACAAATCAATCAACCATCACTTGCAACAAGCATACAACCATTACAAAAAAAAATCAACACGCATCAATCATTCATTCATATCAAACAAAACATATAGTTATTCGGGCTCAAAACTTTAAATTATACGGAAAGAAAAACAAACTACTAAGCATACCCTTCACTCAACAGTCTTAGGTGAAACTAAATAGATTATTCATACCTTCCAAACAGATTTTAAAGTATCCTTGCCCAAACTACCCTAATCCAAACGAACAACAATCTCAACCAATAGATTAAGTTTATTCTTATTAATTCCATTCATACTTTTGTTGTTTGATTTCTTTTTCATTCATATAATGGTTTATCTTTTTATTTTACATTTTATTTCTTACAGTTTTCATTTATCCATATATGCAAATTTATTTTATTTGCATTACATTCATTTATTTATTGCTTAATTTCACTTATTTACAGTATTCATCTTTCAACTTATTTTTAAAATAAATAACTTCATCATATACTTAAGTCTATAATTACTTACTTACAACATTTATCTCTATCATATTTTATTATAGTAAGATCTTCGTTATAACTTAAGTCTATACAATAACAACATCAATCCTTATTTATTAAAGAACTTTATTGAATACTCCATTACTTCAAATTTATTACTTGTATAATATTCAGTTTAAATTTCTTACGACATTTTAACTTTTTATAGATGGTAAGTTATATATATGTTTTTAAGAAATGCAAGTGAAACTTATACAAGATTTACCTCATCTTTTAATTTAAATTAAATGTTCAATAATTACATCTTTGGTTTATAAATTACAATTTCAACTTTCTTTAAATTTTATTTATAACTTAGCATTTACCTCTTATTTCAATTAAAGGTTCCAATTTATAAATTAGTAACAACCCATTTCCTATAAAAAAAATTAAAACTATCGATTAACGGAAACTGAAGAACTAAATACCGGGCTAAATTTCAAATCATTTTAAAATAGTAGAAAAATATATACTTACAACTTATCTATATCCAAGTATATTTAAAGAAATTTAAAATTCACTTTTGTTTATCAAAATAAATCTATAGCAAAAATACTACAATGGCCTTCCTACTTCGAAACTCGAAAATGAATGTCGATGATGCGTGCACTCATCACCGAAATTATTTTCCAGCGACAGAGAGGGGAGTATAAATTTTTTCCTTCCAGAATTTCTTTAAAACCAAACTTTCAAATTATATTGAAATATTTATATCAGAAAATATTTCTAAATACTACTATTATATTTCAAAATCCTTTGAAAGCAATTTTTCAAAATCCCGGACTTATAAAATT
The DNA here is from genome assembly GCA_030765085.1 of Allium cepa. Lineage (NCBI taxonomy): Eukaryota > Viridiplantae > Streptophyta > Magnoliopsida > Asparagales > Amaryllidaceae > Allium > Allium cepa. The sequence continues at coordinate 125,505,260 of CM060945.1, read as the reverse complement.
TCCAAAATTTCATTGATTTTATTTTCAATCTTATTTTACCTATTATTTATAAATTTTATTGTAACATCCCACCCTTCTGGACGATTTAAATCGACAATAAACAACACATGTCGACTAAAATCATTCAAAAGGTAAGACTGTTAATGGGGCAAATAAGAAAATAATAGAAAAGAAGGAAAGATAAAACACAGATTCTCACAGCGGAATGACAAAATATAAAAATCAAATAAACAGTTCATGAAGCTGTTTTACAAATAACATTTGATTACACCTTTACAATAAAAATCAGAGTTATACATACAGTAGAAATAAATAAATAATGCAGCGGAACAAAAGATGTAGTGGAATAATTAATAATAAATAGTAGACTCATGTAACAACCCGCATATTTATCGATTGTATATTTAAATATTTTATATAAATATTTCATCGTTAGTTGGATTTTAGTCCGAAAACCTACTTTTTGCAAACAGTCGAATTGGGACTCGAGACCCCTTCCATTGAGTTCAAAATTCCATTTGCAACCTTTTTGAGTATAAGCTTCAATATGTTTGGAGTTAGTGGAATTTTGCCACTTTTTCACTTAGGGCTTTGGTTTGGGCTGAACCCATTAACCACTTACTAACTCAGCCCCAACCCACTCCAACTCTTCATTACTTCATTTCATATTCCTAACACTCAAGCTTCATCAAAAATGGTGGAAGAGAATGGGAAATAGAAATCCAAAACCCTAGTTCCTCTTGCTAGCTCAAATTCTTGCTCCAAATTCTAAGAGAACCCATTGGTAAGCATCTCCTTCATCTTCCCCAACTCATTCTCTCTTTGATTTCAGAAATTCCTAAACCTAACTTTGGGGATGTTCTTCTTTTAAAGCTTAGAATCAAGCTTCTTGAGTTGTATTTGAAGAGTGGTTGATTCTCCTTTGCTTTCAAGCTTCTTCTTCAATCGTTTGGGTTCAAAGGTGAGATTTTTATCTCACAGCTTTGTCTATAATTATCTTTGGTTGTTAGGTTAGAATTCCTAACACTTCTTCATGTGAATTGGCTCTTGGTTTGGATTGGTTTTGTGAATATTCCAATTTTTGGGTTTTTAAGTCAAATTTGTGTGAAAATCCTTTTATGGATGTTTGATCATGCTTTTGGTGATGCATCGAGGAGCATATAGGGCCGGGTTACCGATTGGCATAAACCCTTAGAGCCAATGTTCGTCCGGTTGCATTTTGGAAGAGTTAGCTCTTCATGTGGATAGGCCGAAAAACAGCCCAGGCAAGATTCAGTCGACTGAAAAGTCTGTTCAGTCGACTGAACCTGGAACCCGAAAGTTTCCAGGCATGATTCAGTCGACTGAATCCTCTGTTCAGTCGACTGAACCTGGAAACAGAAAGTTTCTTGAACCTGGAAAATTTCCAAGTACAGGGTCAGTCGACTGAAAACTCTGTTCAGTCGACTGAACCTGCTGTTTGAGTCCATTTTGCCTTTTTGGATTGAATTTCCAACGTTAGTCGATTCGTGTTGATTCCCTTTTGTTATTATCACTTATTATCGACTTTGATGACATTTTCTTCGTGATTTTTGGGAATATCCATTTTGATGGATTCAGTATCGATTTCTTTGGATTTTATTCACGTCTTTGAATGTGAATTTTAGTGATTGATTGTTCCTACAATCTTCTTTGTGATCTGTCACTTTAAAAATATAAAGGTTTCAATACTAGTAGTAAATATCAAAATTCTTTCATCAAAACGATTTCAACACTATTTTATTACAAAGCTCGTTTCTTAAACCGTTTTCCAATCTATTAGTATATACAAGCCTTTACCTCACTCGTATGAGAAATCTAATTAAACGACCTAGTAAAACGAGTGGTATGAAACGCTTGCGTTTACTTCGTCGGTTAATTCTTGGACTTGTTCGATTGAAACTCTTGTGACAATTTTCTAGTGGAGATCTACAATTTGTTCGTAAATATTTAAGTTAAGCTAGTGGTTATGAGACATGAAGCTAAGCTCATATATTTACTAGCTTACTGTAATTGACACTTCTCTGTGATCATGACGATCATTTTTATGTTTTAGACTAGCATTGTGCGATGTCTTTTTGATTTGGTTCATCGGACGTCACGCTGTACGACGTCGCTGCTCCGAATCTTTTGATACATTGGATATATCGTTTGCACTACATCAATGTCTTTGCCTTTGATTCATTGGATGTACCGTTTGCACTACATCAATGTCTTTGCCTTTGATACATTGGATGTACCGTTTGCACTACATCGATGTATTTGCTTTTGATTCATTGGATGTACTGTTTGCACTACATCTATGTCTTTGCTTTTGATACATTGGATGTACCGTTTGCACTACATCAATGTCTTTGGTTTTGATTCATTGGCTGTATCGTTTGCACTACATCAATGTCTTTGCTTTTGATTCATTGGATGTACCGTTTGCACTACATCAATGTCTTGGTCATCCTTTTCTTGTGATTTCTGGAATTCGTGTGTTGGATTCTAGAATTTATGTTTCACCAACTTTTACGATTGGCATTGATATATATGTCATTTATTGTGGCTTGGTGAATGAAATTAGGAGTATGACATTCCTTTTTATCTTTGAGAGGATCCTTGCGATATTGATTAATCTCTTATTGATTTTTCAATTATTTATTTATCACAGCTTGGCATTGTGATTATTATACGTTTAGTCATATCTCTTATTCTATATCATTTCATCTGATATTTATAGCTAGACTGATCCGTTTATTATTTTCTTTTTAAATAATACTCGGGTCAGACTGAGATTTTACAGGTGCTTCTGCTTGACTCCTTATCGGACCATCATCTGATCTTTTGGTTAACTACTTAGCTTGTAGTTTTTGGTTGTGTACAATTTGAGACATAGACTCCTTAATGTATACATATTCTTTTGTCTAGCACTTGTATCTATTCTTTTATGATATTGTGGATCTTGTAAGACCACTACTCTGATGAACACTTTTATGTGTTATATATATTCATTTCTATTTCCGCCTTTGTGATATGAATTATCTGCGACTGATTTGTGTTATGTTTATTTCTATATTTGTTTTCGAAGATTATTATAGCCACTGTGTAGTAGCTTTGTGTTTGTATCGGTATGTCGGATTTCCTCTTGAAATTAAATGCATGATATACTATCTGACATATCGGTGCTCGCGCAAAGCAATTACACGGATGGTCGCTCCTTAACAGCCTTATTCTCCGTGCTAGTTGACAGAATTACACCGTAGTGTTCTTGGCTAGCGTGGGTATAGAGGTGGGGCGTCACAGCTCGGCATCAGAGCCAAACTTCGGAACAATGTAGAATAATTTAACAAGGATCATCGTCCTAAGTCCATATTAGGAGTCGTGCTTTAGGATTTTATTCGGGTCTTCGTACCGTTCTATCCTATTTTCTTTTATGATTCCTTGTTTTATTTATCAAGATTGCTTGATATTTATTTTGAGAATAACTTTTTCCTTTTCTTTCTTTCTTTCTTAAAGAAGATAAATGGTTAGACCTGGCCGTCCCAGCGCCGGTCAATCTGGTGCTACTCCCTAGGATGGAGTATTTATGTCTGCCCAGCAGCTTCTTGATCTAGTAAAGAACGTTCAAGCAGCCGGACCCAATCCTGAGCCTACTCATCCTAGATCCGGTTTTGCATGCTTGTGCAGAGACTATACCGATTTGGGTGGAAGGCCATTCAAAGGATCCGAGAGTGTTATAGAAATTTAGGCTTGGCTCAAATCATGCGATCGCATCTTTTCTCGCATGAACCTTATTAATCTACATCGAGTCCAAGTGGCTTCTAGCATGCTCCAAGAAAGAGCATTAGATTGGTATGAGCTTTTAATTTCTGAAATCGTTGAAGCGGGTCTCACTTGGGAGCAATTTCGGGAAAGATTCGAATTGAAATTTGTGCTGGAGGATGAAAAGGTAACTTTGGCCCGGCGTTTTATTGACCTTGTTCAAGGTGAATCTTCTGTGAAAGACTATGTCGCATCTTTCGAATCTCTGTCCAAATATGGGGTTGAGTACATTAATACCCCATTGAAGAAAAATCGTAGATTTTTCTATGGCTTGAATAAGAATCTTAAGAAACCATTACTTCTGAAACTTGAGGTTTCATTTGATCAGCTTATTGATATCGCTCTTCGTCTTGAAGAGGCCGATAATGAAGGTGATGTTGAAGTTGTGCATGCCCAACAGAACTTCGACAATAACTTGAAGCGGCCTATCAAATTCAAAGGCCCCAATTCTAATAAGAAAGGGAAGCAACAAATTCCAGTAGCAAAGACTCCTACCTCAAGTCGTGGACGATGCTACAGTTGTAGTTCCACAGACCACTATGCAAGGGAGTGCCCAAAACCCCTCTTTTGTCGTTATCGCAAAGGTTCGGGACATCTTTTATCTTCATGTCCTAAGCTTCCAAGCAAGAGAGAGGGAAAGCTGCAAGCCCCTAACAACTCTCCTCTTGGTCAAGGTATTTTTCACTCAATCCTTGATGGCATTGTTTTATTTCGTGACCTTCTTATTTGAGTTCTTTTTCATATGGGTTCCATCTCACTATTTTATATCAAAAGAACTTGTTGATGCTTTTTCTTTAAACATTTTGGGCTTGATGTCTTCTTTGAGAATTGCGAATCCGGTTGTTGGATCCACAACACTCAATTTGCTTTTTATTGATGTCGAAATTATTTTATGTGATTTTTCTTTCCGAGCCGATATTTTTTTTACTTAGGCTTCGGAATTGATTTTTGTAAGGATTGGCTTAATCGTTGTGAAGCCCATATCCTATTTTCCGTGTGGACTATTCATCTTCGACATTTTCTATCTGTTAAGCAGATTTCTATTTTTTTCTTGAGATTCCGATTTCAAATTTTTGAAGGCATCATTTTATTCTTTAAGCCCTCAAGGTGAGAAAAGTGTTATTTCTCTTATCTAAATGATTTGTGAAACTTTTCCGGTATTTTTGAGTTTGTCTTAGGATTATCACCTAAGAAATCTTTTGTGGGGTGTTAAGGTCTTTCTAGTTCGACCTTGCCACCGATTTTCATTTGGCTACAAGTTGCGTGAGTTAGCATTCCACTTACACATTCCGCACTCGTTATGATTCTTATGAATGACTTATAATGTCATTCAGTTTGTCCAACTTATTTCATCCATTTTATGAATCGAGTATTCTACGATCTCGATGACTCTATTCTTGTATATATTAATTTTGGATGAAAATAGAAATTTAAAATTTTCCAAATCTTTTTCATAAGATTTATATATAAGTACAATTGGATTTTGATCTTAAACGAGCAAAGAATATTCTCAAAACTTTTAAGAGATATTTTCATCATATAGAAGATGATTTTGTGATTGTATTACCCGTCGAGTGCTTGAAGAATTCTGGTCGATGCGCTTGATCAACATTATCGATAGGAATTTCCTAAACGCTTAGATGAGACAATCAGACACGACATATTGACTTGTAAAATGTAAATTTTTCTAGAAATATTTTTACATTGAGATGATTGAAATTTTGAAAGTTTTAGCTTTTCAGGAAAGAAGAATTATTTAAAAGAAATTCTTTCTTTTCGATACTCTTGTTCTTGTGATTCCCGAAGGGAACCAAGACTTTATCTTTTGTACCAATGCTTATCGTATTGGTTTGGATGCCATTCTCTTGCAAAAGAAAACGTACTATCACTTGTTCTTCTAAATCATTAAAAGCCGATTGAGACTAGGTATGCCGCTCATGATCTAGTGCTCGCGGCTATTGTTTTCGCTTTTAGAGTTTGGCATCATCATTTTTGGGGGAGAAATTTGTTCTCCACCTCGATCATAAGTTTTTGGAATATTTATTTTCTCATAAGGAACTTCATATTGGCTTAGGTTCCTTACATCTTATGATCTTGATATTCTTTATACTCCTGGAAAGGAGAATCGTGCGCCTATGCACTTTGACGTAAGCAATAGGTAGTTGTTTCTTTGTTGATGACCAAATGAAATTATCTTTTTACCAAGTTCATCGGGTGTTTTGATGTACTACGTTCTATTGAGTTTCATCTCATTTCTATTATAGACTTGCGTCTGATGTTCTTTTATGGTGTTCGGTTCATTGGACATACCGTTTTTGTACTACGTCGGTGTTCCGAATTATTTGAACTTCGGATCATTGGACGTACCGTTTTTGTACTACGTCGGTGTTCCGAAATTATTCGAGCTTTGGGTCTTCTGGCGTACCGTTATTGTACTATGCCGTTGTTCCAAATTATTCGAGTTCCTCATTTCTCGGGCGTACCATTTTTGTACTACGCCGTTGCACTGGCTCAATTTTCTGCTATTCTTGACGTTTTCTGCGTCTTTTAACTATGGAAATGCTTTTAGGTTACCTATTTTATTCTTGAGCCCGGTGATATTGGGGAAATTGAAGTTTCACCAGATTTGACTTTTGAGCAACATTCTATTCGCATCATTGCTTCGGAGGTTGAGTGCCTACGAAATAAAGATGTTCTTTTTGTGAGAGTTCAATGGTTCTCAAATCCTATGAATTGCTCTTGGGAATCCAGAGAATTCACCGTGTGAACCCGTTCAGGCTTACTCTTTCTTGCTCCTTATGGTGAACTTCCTATTTCAAATTTTCTTTCGTGTTGTTATGGTTCTATGGTTGTTACTTCTTATTTTCTTCTTAAGTATTGCGAGGACGCAATTTCTTTAAGGAGGGGAGTCTGTAACAACCCGCATATTTATCGATTGTATATTTAAATATTTTATTTAAATATTTCATCGTTAGTTGGATTTTAGTCTGAAAACGTACTTTTTGCAAACAGTCGAATTAGGACTCGAGACCCCTTCCATTGAGTTCAAAATGCCGTTTGCAACCTTTTTGAGTATAAGCTTCGATATGTTTGGAGTTAGTGGAATTTTGCCACTTTTTCACTTAGGGCTTTGGTTTGGGCTGAACCTATTAACCACTTAATAACTCAGCCCCAACCCACTCCAGCTCTTCATTACTTCATTTCATATTCCTAACACTCAAGCTTCATTAAAAATGGTGGAAGAGAATGGGAAATAGAAATCCAAAACCCTAGTTCCTCTTGCTAGCTCAAATTCTTGCTCCAAATTCTAAGAGAACCTATTGGTAAGCATCTCCTTCATCTTCCCCAACTCATTCTCTCTTTGATTTCAGAAATTCCTAAACCTAACTTTGGGTATGTTCTTCTTTTAGAGCTTAGAATCAAGCTTCTTGAGTTGGATTTGAAGAGTGGTTGATTCTCCTTTGCTTTCAAGCTTCTTCTTCAATCGTTTGGGTTCAAAGGTTAGATTTTTATCTCACATCTTTGTCTATAATTATCTTTGGTTGTTAGGTTAGAATTCCTAACACTTCTTCATGTGAATTGGCTCTTGATTTGGATTGGTTTTGTGAATATTCCAATTTTTGGGTTTTTAAGTCAAATTTGTGTGAAAATCCTTTTATCGATGTTTGATCATGCTTTTGGTGATGCATCGTGGAGCATATAGGGCCGGGTTGCCGATTGGCATAAACCCTTAGAGCCAATGTTCGTCCGGTTGCATTTTGGAAGAGTTAGCCCTTCATTTGGATAGGCTGAAAAACAGCCCAGGCAAGATTTAGTCGATTGAAAAGTCTATTCAGTCGACTGAACCTGGAACCCGAAAGTTTCCAGGCGTGATTCAGTCGACTGAATCCTCTGTTCAGTCGACTGAACCTGGAAACAGAAAGTTTCCTGAACCTGGAAAATTTCCAGGTACAGGGTCAGTCGACTGAAAACTCTGTTCAGTCGACTGAACTTGCTGTTTGAGTCCATTTTACATTTTTGGATTGAATTTCCCACGTTAATCGATTCGTGTTGATTCCCTTTTGTTATTATCACTTATTATCGACTTAGACGACATTTTCTTCGTGATTTTTGGGAATATCCATTTTGATGGATTCGGTATCGATTTCTTTGGATTTTATTCACGTCTTCGAATGTGAATTTTAGTGATTGATTGTTCCTACAATCTTCTTTGTGATCTGTCACTTTAAAGATATAAAGGTTTCAATACTAGTAGTAAATATCAAAATTCTTTCATCAAAACGATTTCAACACTATTTTATTACAAAGCTCGTTTCTTAAACCGTTTTTCAATCTATTAGTATATACAAGCCTTTACCTCACTCGTATGAGAAATCCAATTAAACGACCTAGTAAAACGAGTGGTATGAAACGCTTGCGTTTACTTCGTCGGTTAGTTCTTGGACTTGTTCGATTGAAACTATTGTGACAATTTTCTAGTGGAGATCTAAAATTTGTTCGTAAGTATTTAAGTTAAGCTAGTGGTTATGGGACATGAAGCTAAGCTCATATATTTACTAGCTTACTTTAATTGACACTTCTCTGTGATCATGACGATCATTTTTATGTTTTAGACTAGCATTGTGCGATGTCTTTTTGATTTGGTTCATCGGATGTCACGCTTTACGACGTCGATGCTCCGAATCTTTTGATACATTGGATGTACGGTTTGCACTACATAAATGTCTTTGCCTTTGATTCATTGGATGTACCGTTTGAACTACATCAATGTCTTTGCCTTTGATACATTGGATGTACCGTTTGCACTACATCAATGTCTTTGCTTTTGATTCATTGGATGTACCGTTTGCACTACATCAATGTCTTTGCTTTTGATTCATTGGATGTACCGTTTGCACTACATCAATGTCTTGGCCATCGTTTTCTTGTGATTTCTAGATTTCGTGTGTTGGATTTTGGAATTTATGTTTCACCAACTTTTACGATTGGCATTGATATATATGTCATTTATTGTGGCTTGGTGAATGAAATTAGGAGTATGGCATTCCTTTTTATCTTTGAGAGGATCCTTGCCATATTGATTAATCTCTTATTGATTTTTCAATTATTTATTTATCACAGCTTTGCATTGTGATTATTATACGTTTAGTCATATCTCTTATTCTATATTATTTCATCTAATATTTATAGCTAGACTGATCCGTTTATTATTTTCTTTTTAAATAATACTCGGGTCAGACTGAGATTTTACAGGTGCTTCTGCTTGACTCCTTATCGGACCATCATCTGATCTTTTGGTTAACTACTTAGCTTGTAGTTTTTGGTTGTGTAGAATTTTAGATATAGACTCCTTAATGTATACATATTCTTTTGTCTAGCACTTGTATTTATTCTTTTATGATATTGTGGATCTTGTTAGACCACTACTCTGATGAACACTTTTATGTGTTATATATATTCATATCTATTTCCGCCTTTGTGATATGAATTATCTACGACTGATTTGTGTTATGTTTATTTCTATATTTGTTTCCGAAGATTATTATAGCCACTGCGTAGTAGCTTTATGTTTGTATCGGTATGTTGGATTTCCTCTTGAAATTAAATGCATGATATACTATCTAACATATCGGTGCTCGCGCAAAGCAATTACATGGATGGTCGCTCCTCAACAGCCTTATTCTCCGTGCTAGTTGACAGCATTACACCGTAGTGTTCTTGGCTAGCGTGGGTATAGAGGTGGGGCGTCACAGCTCATCTCCGTCTTCATCCTCCAAAATATAATGGTCTTCAATACACTAAAAAGCTCAGACTGACCCGAGCGTAATAAAAAGACAAAACACTAGAGTCAGGACTAAAAGATCTTATGTAAGTCAAATCAAAATAAGTAGAATAGAAATATTACTATAATGGATTTAGAGATGTATAACCGGAATTTCATCTCCTATCAAGTGTACAATGTGGATTTAATTATTTAAAAGATTTCAAATGATTCAAAAATACCAATCTTAATCATTTTAATTAAAATAGATCCGAATTTTAAATTTAAAACTTAAATCTTTCAAATAATTCAATTCTAATAAATAATCCAAATTAAAGAAATTACACGGTTATATGTGATTTCAACCAGTATCCAAATCAAAATTTCCAAATCAATGGAAACCGCTCGAGTTATCATTTCAATCCATAGTGGTAACAAAGATATATACATAAATAAACATCCAATCATCCAAAATGACAACTAATAACATCCATCACAATCCAACGTCCAAATCAGCCAATAAATCACAACAATCAATTGATTATCATTATCAGGTGTATAACTTGCAATTTATATTCATTATTAAATAAATGGCAAATTCAATTCAATATAAATTCAAATTTAACTGAAATGACAATCTAATAATACCAAAAGCAATTAATAAATTTCTAATCACATTATAAATTTAATTTAACTAGCATAAGATAATCTAGTATTCGTGAGTGGGTCAAAACACTCACCTTTGATATTTAGAACGCAAAAATCCAAACAAAGATGTCTTTTCCAATAGTCTCCAAACTCAGCCAAACCTATTTTATGTTATTAGGAATTCCAATACGAGTCCAAGGGAAGAAACTACGCATGTATCAAAGCTCGTATGAGGAAGATATTCAGGTTATAAGGATTTAAAATAAAAATACATACATATTTAATTCTTAAAATAAGAAACTTTAATAACTCACGTTTTCAAATTTTATGTACCCAAAACAAAGGCAAGAAGTGGAAAGCCAAAACCATTAAGGCTAATTCTCATTGTTCATTTTTTTTTGAAGGCTTCTTGCAAAAGAAGGCAAGGCGATGAGGAAAGGTACGGATGTGGTTAAGGAAGAAGTGGATGCTCACACCTTTTTATTCTTTTCTTTTTCTAAACATAGCTTCAGTAAAATGAATTGGCAGCAATTAAGTAGAGGTATAAAGCTATGTTGACATTGAGACTTTGAGGGAAACAAATAGAGGTCTGATGTTTGAAAAAATAAGGAAATTCTAGGGGAAAGAATGATATATGATATAAAACAAAAGAAGAAAGGGAAGTGACAAATGAAATATGTGTGGAAGGGACAAATAAAACAAAACTGTATGATCTAAGTAGATGCTTTGGGAAATAAATAAACAAAACGGAAGAATAAGAAAGGATACAAAATTCACGTTTCAATTACATCAAAGAATTGCAATAAAACGAAATATGGAAATGGTGGCAGGTGTATTGAATAATAAGGAAATGAAGGGACCACTTAGGATCTAGTTAATTGCATGATCCACTCAATTAAATATATTATCACTGAATATACCCTTTTTCACACCCGTTTACACATAATTAACATATAGTAAATAAATTTGAATACAATAACCAGTGTAACGTTACAAAAAAATAAAAGATGATCTAGAACTCAAATTCAAGTTTTTTATCTTTCAAAATAATGTTTTTCTCTTAGGGGAATTGCACAACCTAAAAAGTCAATTAAATTTAAACTTCAAGATTAGTGTTAAAATCACTTATATACAGCCTCAAATGTATACTTAATGACTGTAAAATATTGTTTTAAAATTCATTTTTTCTTCTTTATATAGAATTAAATTTACCTTCAAAATGAAAATGTTCGTTTTATTTTCATTAAAATGTTCTTTTTATTTTTTTTTACAATAATGTATGTTTCTTTCATTAAATCCAAAAATTAATATTAATGTTTCTTTTTTTTTAAATTGAAAGATCCCAAATCGACATAATTGTAATTAATTTTAAAATTACACTTATAACGGATTATAACAAACGTACATTTCTTTCATTAAACGCCATTAATTTCAAATAAATTCTCTTTCCCTTTTATTAGAAGATTCCAAGTCAAATTAACGGTAATAAATTCATTAATTAATTTAAATTCCAACATATACTTATTTTGTTTTTTTTTTCAATCTTATTATTCAATCAATTATCATATTATATATATACTTAACGTTGGTTTACCATTTCATTACCTCAATCTTCTATATTTATCACTTTAGTTCATATTAACTGTAGCAGATAATTAGATTAACTGCAATTGATTTTCAATGTAATTTCAATGGATTAAATAAATTGGTGATGAATGACAAATGTTACCTTTTATTTACTTAATCGCATTTACAAGATTATTATTAACAACAAATGTTATGACTACTTACACAATCTTGATTATACTCAATTTTCCATTAATTTCATATAATTTCGCCTTTTATATAACATTTAATTCATTTCCTTATTTCAACTTATCATCAAATAACGTTACAATTATTTTAATCACTAACATACAATTCCAACATTAAACCCAACATTCAATTGCCTTAATTCAATTAATTACCCATTCAATATTAAAACGATAAATTAATGAGAAAATAGTTAATACAATCGTTTATAATAATAATTCATACCCCTTATCTTATTCTTTACAACCAAGGGTTATAATTTGCTTACCCAAAAAGGTTTTATATTCAATATTAACCTATTTCAATTAATTACATACAAGTTCACCATCTACATCATTTAATTCATTTTATTATTTACAATCATAACCAAGTCAACCTACAATGTATTTCAATTAGTTTGAAATAACTTTAAATATTTATCAGTAGCGTTCAGACAACACCACTGATTTCATATTCAATATTAGCCAATTCTAATTGATTACATATAATTTCAACGTTCAATGTATTTCCTTATTTTTAGTTATAACTAATTATAACCTTAAAGTCACTTCAATTAATTGGAAATTAGATTAAAATAGTTAGCAATTACCTTATATTAACATTACTAACATTACATTCTAGTTATTCTTTTTCTTGTAACATCAATTTTTTTTAGTTTTATTTCAATATAAAATTATAAAATATTATTTAATTAATATTTTAATAATCGAAAATTATGGGTCGTTACACTCTCCCCTACTCAAAACTTTTCGTCCTCGAAAAGGGAAAAGGAGGAAATTAGGAAAAGGAGAAAATAAAGAATCATTATATTTTATTCAAAGTATTCAATTTATAAACAATTAATTTTCATAACTAATTAATTTAAATGGAATATACAATTAATTACAAGTAATTGTTCATATTCAAGTCTACCAAAGTTTGAAAATATTTCACTTTTCACAAAATTTCTAAGTCTAAATTTACGAAAAATTTCGGTAGAGTCTCCTTTGTACGGAGAGGTCGCGGAGAAATAATAATGTCAATAATCATCATATATATATATATCATATTATAAAATTAAACATCCCAAACCATGGGAAACAATATAATATTGCTAGAAACCTGTAATCCAAAAATATACCTATTAGTCGGTAAAAGAACGCTTAATTTATGAAATCAAAAGCAGTAGCTATTATTTCCATAAACTTGTACTTCACTTGTAAAATCCAAAGAAGTTAATAATACGTGAAAAAAGATATATTTAAGTTGCTTCAATTAATAACAAACAAATCAACATTATATAATAATAGTCACATACAAACAAACAACATGACCATCATATGTAACAAAGGAATCAATCATATGTCCATAGCAACCAAACTAATGATTTGTTCAGGTTCAGACATTTTTAGTCGTACAAGATGATAAATAGACTATTAAGTGTACCCTATGCTCAATAGCCTTAGATAAATACTTGATATATTATCTATACATCCTTATAGAGTTAGAAGTATCCTTTCCTATTATCTTAAAAGCCAAAATAACCAATAATTTCAACACAATATTTAAGTTTATTCAATTGGTTTCATTTTTTTCCATCATTACTATTTTTTTTTCCTCATATAACATCCTTTTCTTTTTCTTACATGTACATATATAAATTATTTCACAATATTAACTTACATACATAACATTTCTTGTTCATCAAAATTCTTATTTAGAAATAATTTCATTGAACGCTTCCATTACTTAAGTTTTACCTATATAATATTCTATTACATATTCTATTAACATTTCAACTTATTAAACATTTTTGGTAAATATATGTGTTTTAAGAATGTAATTGAGTGTTATACAAGTTTATTTTATTCATGTTAGTTAACAAAATATTCAATGATTACATATTCTAAATTTTTATATCTTTTGATTTACAAGTTACAAATTTCTAATTTCTTATATATTTTATTCGTAAAATTCCATTCTTATTTATTTATTTAATTATTATTTATATAAAGGCCAATCACTTACATAATTTGTTTTCCATTAAAGATTTAAGCCATTAATGAATCATTTCACAAAATATTACTTAAGCTTCTACAACCTTACTTAATTTTATACCTTAATTTAGTTATAGAATAAAAATTTAAGTTTTTGGTGTTCGCCCTTGAAGAGAAAAGAAATACTTCAATATATCTAAAAATTCAATTAAAACATTTAACCTCATTCACTTAGTAGGAATATAAGATAAATTTAAAACATCTTTATAGCATTATGCAAGGACTTTCCCAAAGTTTAAACAATGTTAGAAATTTGTATCAAAAATTTATATTAAAACATTATGATAAGATTTTAAAAATAAAGTTCCTTAAATCTGATAATTTATTAGACCCAATATTCCAAAATAAGTATAAACTCTAGATTATTAAAGTGAAACTAATAGCATACTCAAATCTTGCACTAAATATCTAAATAAAAGTATAAATTTTCATAGATTCACGATTAATTCTACGCACTTGGTTTAAAATGAATATTCAAATCATGGGAAAAACATTTATCATGGTTTAATACAAAATTCAAATGGTAACTAAACCTATAAATTTACTACTAGTACTTCGAAATCAAGTAATTATTTAAAACCATACTTCCAAAATTGAGATTCTAATTTATTTTCCAAGTATATTTAAAACTTCGTAAATCATTTTTTCCATTTATATAATATATCTTCAAATTATACATTCAAAGAAACTTATAAAAAAATTTACAAAAAAAAAATTCATTTGAAAACTTCATTTGCAAATCAATCATCTTTAATGTTTTAATACTTTACAAAAAAAAATTCTATAAATTTGCTTGCTTCATTTATTAATACCATTTCAGTAATTTTAAATAACATCTTTTTAAATATATGTAAATTATTTGAAAATAATTACTTACATCATTAATTATATTTAAAAAGAAGCTATTGAAAACCTTAAATCCATTATGTTTAAATTTTATTAGTTTTAAATCTCCAAATACTTTTAAACAACATTAATAAATCAATAATCATTAACTTTAAAATGTTTTATTTAATTAATAACTTCTGACAATATTTAGAACACTAATAATTTACTACTAAACCATGTTGTACATAAATAAACAATATTTAAACATTTTAAAGTATTTAGAAAGGAAAAATGATCAAATATCTTTTATATAATACTTTATCAAAATACTTTTATAACTCGATGTTTTAACAGATTTATCCTTGTTCTTGCAGACTCTGGCCATGCGTTGATCAGACGCATGACTAGAATTCTCCAAGTACTTAGCAGACCTGTTTCAACACCCAATGAAAATACTTAAAATCATTGAAAATAGATATGGAAAGTACGTTCCCCCATGGATTGCAGTTACGCAATGGTTATGCCGCTATCCCAGCGGAATCAATTGTAGCTGTAGGCATCTCACCCCTCGATTTACGCTATCCAATAATATCAAATGAATATAATAAGTGACCCACCAAAGGGATCCGATAAATGACCCACCAAAGGGATCCAACAAATGACCCACCAAAGGGGTCCGATGGAAGGTACTTCCCATATCATTTATTCCAAAATATATCATACCATATATAGTCACCATTCAGAATCATAGCTTCAAATATCGCACTTTTATAAATTCCATCATATATAAGATTTCATTTTCAGATAGAGTATTTTCCAAAATCAATAGTCTCAAATATATCAAATCATTCTTATATTAATTTCGTTATATATAAGATTTATCTCTTCAGATCAAAAACCTTCCAAAATCAACATTTTTAAAAATCACCTTATACTTATATAAAGTCTGTCTTATGCAAGAACAAAAAAAAATTGCAAATCAATTACGCTGCATGAAGATCTATATGGAATTGAACATTTTTTCTTTGCAAAAGGTTTTGAATTTAGAATAGTTCATTTTTTATATATACAATCATTTTGTGAAATAGTTTGGTATATAAAATGGTTGTGGAAAATAGTTTGTAAAAAAAATAGTTTGTAAAATAGTTTGAAAATAAAATAGTTTGTATAAGAAAAATTAAAGAAAATAGTTTGTATAAGGAAAATAAAAGAAAGTAGTTTGAAAAATGGTTTTAAATTAATGGTAGTTTTCATAAAAGAAAATCCCAAATGAAATTACAAAGATATCCAACCCAACAACTTTCAATTTCAATGCCAAAGCATATCAATAATATTAGAACATAAGATGTACACATGTCATCATTTCGCAACATTACATTCGATCGTTCGCTCGATCACACAAGTTCGCTTTCGAACTAGTATTGTCCATTCAACTTCCCTAATGCGGACTTCGATATGGTTTCTTGACTAGAAACCATCATTCTCCTTGCATAGCCATATACTATGATAGAGAACTCTAGAATCAAACCAAAAATCCATATCAATATTCACCATCAAGAATCGAATGAAAAATTCTAATGCGAAATGGTGTAATTCACCTCAAACTTACGTACTCAAATCCGGATCAAATTAATTTGCGAATAAAATAATATACGCACAACTTACGTATTTATTTCAATTTGATTCATCACAATTATACTTCAACTAAATTCATTATTAATCTCATTGATTAATGAAAGTATCATTTCATACTTTAATATTTGTTTCACATAATTTCTCCATTTAACATATAACATTAATTTATTCATTCTCATAATATTGCTTATATTTCTCTTCAATTTAAATTACATTCATTCCACATGTAATATTTCTCATTTAATATTACATTTATTACCAAATCATTTCATAAGGAATTTTCTTAAGTTTATAACCAAATTATAAAAACATAATTCCTTTTTATAAGACATTGTTCAGGTTTAAAGTTATCACAACTTTATTTATAATCATTTATTATAACATCCATTTATTTCATAACAATTTACAAGTCATGGTTTTATTTATAATCAATTCACATTAAATTCATACTAATTCAGAAGGTTTTGATTATCTAAAGTATCCAAATATTTCATTTTTCAATAGTTGAACTACGGTCAAAAACAACAAAATTCACAACAACAATAATTAGCCAATGCTTTTAAACTGATAAAACGCAACTAATCAACAATAAATGATAATAACTAAATATTACCATTTCATAAATCAAACACATTACAAATAACTATATTAGTTATAAAAATTTAATCCTCTGCATGTCATATAATATTAGGAAAAAATTCATTTCAAAACTTATATAAAACACTTTTATAAAACTAGCAAATACACGCTCTCATATATACACTTAGACAACTCATTCTAGGGTATTACTACCCTATCTCTAATGAGTTAACCCCAACAGGCTAAGGTAAGTCTAAACCAAAGCTCTGACACCATCTGTAACATCCCACCCTTCTGGACAATTTAAATCGACAATAAACCACACATGTCGACTAAAATCATTCAAAAGGTAAGACTATTAATGGGGTAAATAAGAAAATAATAGAAAAGAAGGAAAGATAAAACACAGAATCTCACAGCGCAATGACAAAATATAAAAATCAAATAAACAGTTCATGAAGCTGTTTTACAAATAACATTTGATTACACCTTTACAATACAAATCAGAGTTATACATACAGTAGAAATAAATAAATAATGCAGCGGAACACATGATGTAGTGGAATAATTAATAATAAATAATAGACTCATCTCCGTCTTCATCCTCCAAAATATAATGGTCTTCAATACACTAAAAAAGCTCAGACTGACCCGAGCGTAATAAAAAGACAAAACACTCGAGTCAGGACCAAAAGATCTTATCTAAGTCAAATCAAAATAAGTAGAATTGAAACATTACTATAATGGATTCAAAGATGTATAACAGGAATTTCATCTCCTATCAGGTGTACAATGTGGATTTAATTATTTAAAAGATTTCAAACGATTCAAAAATACCAATCTTAATCATTTTAATTAAAATAGATCCAAATTTTAAAGTTAAAACTTAAATCTTTCAAATAATTCAATTCTAATAAATAATCCAAATTAAAGAAATTACACGGTTATATGTCATTTCAACCAGTATCCAAATCAAAATTTCCAAATGAATGGAAACTGCTCGAGTTATCATTTCAATCCATAGTGGTAACAAAGATATATACATAAATAAACATCCAATCATCCAAAATGACAACCAATAACATCCATCACAATCCAACATCCAAATCAACCAATAAATCACAACAATCAATTGATTATCATTATCAGGTGTATAACTTGCAATTTATATTCATTATTAAGTAAATGGAAAATTCAATTCAATATAAATTCAAATTTAACTTAAATGACAATCTAATAATACCAAAAGCAATTAATAAATTTCTAATCACATTATAAATTTAATTTAACTAGCATAAGATAATCTAGTATTCGTGAGTGGGTCAAAACACTCACCTTTGATATTTAGAACGCAAAAATCCAAACAAAGATGCCTTTTCCAATAGTCTCCAAACTCAGCCAAACCTATTTTATGTTATTAGGAATTCCAATACGAGTCCAAGGGAAGAAACTACGCATGTATCAAAACTCGTATAAGGAAGATATTCAGGTTATAAGGATATAAAATAAAAATACATACATATTTAATTCTTAAAATAAGAAACTTTAATAACTCACGTTTTCGAATTTGATGTACCCAAAACAAAGGCAAGAAGTGGAAAGCCAAAACCATTAAGGATAATTCTCATTGTTTAATTTTTTTTGAAGGCTTCTTGCAAAAGAAGGCAAGGCGATGAGGAAAGGTACGGATGTGGTTAAGGAAGAAGTGGATGCCCACACCTTTTTATTCTTTTCTTTTTCTAAACATAGCTTCAGTAAAATGAATTGGCAGCAATTAAGTAGAGGTATAAAGCTATGTTGACATTGAGACTTTGAGGGAAACAAATAAAGGACTGATGTTTGAAAAAATAAGGAATTTCTAGGGGAAAGAATGATATATGATATAAAACAAAAGAAGAAAGGGAAGTGACAAATGAAATATGTATGGAAGGGACAAATAAAACAAAACTTTATGATCTAAGTAGATGCTTTGGGAAATAAATAAACAAAACGGAAGAATAAGAAAGGATATAAAATTCACGTTTCAATTACATCAAAGAATTGCAATAAAACCAAATGTGGAAATGGTGGCAGGTGTATTGAATAATAAGGAAATGAAGGGACCACTTAGGATCTAGTTAATTGCATGATCCACTCAATTAAATATATTATCATCGAATATACCCTTTTACACACTCGTTTACACATAATTAACATATAGTAAATAAATTTGAATATAATAACCAGTGTAACGTTACAAAAAAAATAAAAGATGATCTAGAACTCAAATTCAAGTTTTTTTCTTTCAAAATAATGTTTTTCTCATAGGGGAATTGCACAACCTAAAAAGTCAATTAAATTTAAACTTCAAGATTAGTGTTAAAATCACTTATATACAGCCTCAAATGTATACTTAATGATTGTAAAATATTGTTTTAAAATTCATTTTTTATTCTTTATATAGAATTATTTTTACCTTCAAAATGAAAATGTTCGTTTTATTTCATTAAAATGTTCTTTTTTTTTACAATAATATATGTTTCTTTCATTAAATCCAAAAATTAATATTAATGTTTCTTTTTTTTTAAAATAGAAAGATCCCAAATCGACATAATTGTAATTAATTTCAAAATTACACTTATAACGGATTATAACAAACGTACATTTCTTTCATTAAAGGCCATTAATTTCAAATAAATTCTCTTTCCCTCTTATTAGAAGATTCCAAGTCAAATTAACGGCAATAAATTCATTAATTAATTTAAATTCCAACATATACTTATTATTATTATTTTAATCTTATTATTCAATCAATTATCATATTATATATATACTTAACGTTGGTTTACCATTTCATTACCTTAATCTTCTATATTTATCACTTTAGTTCATATTAACTGTAGTAGGTAATTAGATTAACTGCAATTGATTTTCAATTTAATTTCAATGGATTAAATAAATAGGTGATGAATAACAAATGTTACCTTTTACTTACTTAATCGCATTTACAAGATTATTATTAACAACAAATGTTATGACTACTTACACAATCCTGATTATACTCAATTTTCCATTAATTTCATATAATTTCCCCTTTTATATAACATTTAATTCACTTCCTTATTTCAACTTATCATCAAATAACGTTACAATTATTTTAATCACTAACATACAATTCCAACATTAAACCCAACATTCAATTGCCTTAATTCAATTAATTACCCATTCAATATTAAAACGATAAATTAATGAGAAAATAGTTAATACAATCGTTTATAATAATAATTCATACCCCTTATCTTATTCTTTACAACCAAGGGTTATAATTTGCTTACCCAAAAAGGTTTTGTATTCAATATTAACCTATTTCAATTAATTACATACAAGTTCACCATCTACATCATTTAATTTATTATATTATTTACAATCATAACCAAGTCAACCTACAATGTATTTCAATTAGTTTGAAATTACTTTAAATATTTATCGGTAGCGTTCAGACAACACCACTGATTTCATATTCAATATTAGCCAATTCTAATTGATTACATATAGTTTCAACGTTCAATGTATTTCCTCATTTTTAGTTATAACTAATTATAACCTTAAAGTCACTTCAATTAATTGGAAATTAGATTAAAATAGTTAGCAATTACCTTATATTAACATTACTAACATTACATTCTAGTTATTCTTCTCCTTGTAGCATCAATTTTTTTTAATTTTTTTTCAATATAAAATTATAAAATATTATTTAATTAATATTTTAATAATCGAAAATTATGGGTCGTTACATTTATTCCTAACTACCAATATATTGCAACCAAATATTATCTTTATAAAAATTTATTTTATATATACAGAAAATATAATAGGCAAAATTATTTCATCCACCTATATTAAAAACAAATATTGTGTCGGTCTGTCCTATTAAGTGTTTGAAAATCCCTATTGACGTCATAGCGTCCTCTGCATCAACCAGAATTTATAAATACAAAACGGAACAGATTAACACAATATTAAAACCTTTTTATAACACTAACAAATACGCTCTCTCATATATATACACTCAGCGACTCCCATAGGGTATTACTACCCTATTAGTAAAGAGTCAAACCCCACAAAGCTAAGGTTTATCGCTAAACCAAAGCTCTGATACCAGATGTAACGTTCCGCCTTTTCTCACGCTTTAAATCGACACACATGTCAATTCAAACCATACGGAAGGGCTTATTGTTATAGGGTAAATAAGAAAACAGGAAAGAAATAAAAAAAAAACAAAATAGAATCTCACAACGGAAGGATAAAATATAATAATCAAATATACAGTTCATGAAGCTGTTTTACAAAATATTTGATTTTACTTACACAATGAATATCAGAGTTACACATACCAATACAATGCAGCAGAACAATATTAAGTGTAGTGGAATAATATAGTAGATAATAATACTACAAATCTTCGTCTTCGTCCTCCAAATAAAATCTCCAAATCCTGAAACGCTCGGACTGACCCGAGCGAATTGAAAAGACAAAATACTCGAGTCGGAACCGAAAGATCTTATGTAAGTTAAATCAACAAGAATAAATATGAGTGCAGTAACTCAAGAGATGCTCGGGATTTACATCTCCTTAGGATCCGTTAAACTATTTACTATGTAGTATATTGCGCTATTATAATAGTGTCTATTTGTAAAATAAACTTACTTTTAAATAGCGTTAAGGCTTTACATTTTCCATCTTAACACAGTTATATATTCCCATAGTCTATACAGTACCGTAATCTCCCCCGTACTGGGCGTCGTCAGAGGGCACTACATAGGTATGGTACAAAACCAAAATCGTATAAGGCGCGCTAGGGTAGGTGACACGGCACAACTAGGCAATGCCAGGGTAGATATACCAATTACGCATCCAGGCTGATGGTAACACATAGCCGCAGCTACCGTCCACCTTGAACAAACAACCCCAAAATCAAAGAAATCAATAGTGGCCGCCAAATCAATCCAAAGTCAGAGTATAGCATTGAAGGAGTGCGTTCGATCAGAGGAATGACCTCATTGGCCCGAGAATCGCTCCTGTTTTAGCCACCTTATGCCAACTCACGGGAGTTGGGTCCACGTATTTACCTTATAGGAAACGACGTCACCAACCAACTTCATTCTTGAATCTCCACCGCGTACACGGTTGTTAAAGTGGTTTTCGGAGTTGGCAGAGAGTATGACAACTTCCGATCCCGGTCTCTTCAACAACCAAACGTTATTATAACACCGCGGTTATTTTAAAATAATTTATTCTTTAAAACCAGAATATAATACCTCTTTCAAACTATATAAATACGATATCATTTATATTTTTAAAAACACAATCAATATTGATATCATTTCAAATATATCTTTTTTTTCTAAAACCATACCACTTTAAATTTATAATATCTCGAAACCATACCTTTAAATTTTAACTCCTCAAAACATAATACTTCGAAATCCGCAGCTTTAAAACCATAACTTCCAACTTAAATGGTTTGGATATTCAAACAGTATAGAATAAAATAGTTGAATTTAAAATTTCTTTATAAAAGAAAAATAATTTCCGCGACTTTACAATTTATTTATTTAAAATTTCAGTCTAAACCATAAATTTTAAATTCATTTTCAGTTGAATAAACCACTTCAATTTCAATAAATTTCTAACTTTGAGTATTTAACAATTTCAAAACTTAAGGTTGGAAATTTATATTCAACAATACATTTTTCTATTTTTAGTTTTGAAATGTTTACATAATAAATCAAAAATCGTTTAAAATAAAACTCCATTTACTAACAACTTAATCATTTCCTTCAATTTATTTATACTAGAAACATTCATTTAATTTATTTTGAATAAAAATTCAGTTATAAATATCATACCTTTTAAAATTTCCAAGTTTAATAAGTTTATACCAACTTGTGGAGTTAAATTTTTAAATAAGCTCAATTCCAAATAAATTCTAATTTACCTTCCAACCTTAATTGATTTAAATCATTAAAACTCCATTATTCAACTTATTTATTTTATTTAACAAATTCATAGCTTAAATTCAATAATTCAACTATGTATGTATATAAAATAAGATTTTATATAAGATAAAAATTAATATTTATTAAACCGCATTCTATCCAAACCATAGAAATTATTTCAAAAATAATTATATATATACATATATATACCGCGTTGCCTGTATAAAATTTTCTATCCTATGGTCAAGTGATACGGATATTTATCATTTCAATCTGCAATTTAAAAACAAAAATGTGGTTGTATATCATTTCAAACCGCAATCCCGAATGAAATGAAATGCATGATAACTTGCAGATTTCAAAATATAGGACACATCATCCATTCACCAAACATCCATCATCAAACATTTATTTATAATCATCATCCAATTTAAGCAAAACAACAATATATAACAGGTGATAAATAACTGGTATCAATTATCAGTTTGTATTCAAAAATAAATTTAATAACTGTTAATTGACAGTTTATATGCAAAAGTAAATATAAATTTACTGGCAGTTAATATGCAATAAAAATAAACATAAATATAACTGGCAGTTAATACGCAATAAATAAACAACAATTTAATGAAATAAAATGCAATTTACTGAGACGATGATTAAAACATGCCGAACAGTCATAAATAAATTTATAAACACATCACAAATCAATTTAACGAACATAAGAAATATTTGAAGTTGTGAGTGGGTTAAAACACTCACCTTTTGAATTTAAATTGAATTTAAATCCAATTTAAACCCAAAAATTTGACCTTCTCCAAATTCGCCAAACCAGCATCAAAGTGTCCGGGATCTCAATACGAACCTAGCGGAGAAAACCGCGCGTAAAACGGAGTTCGTATGTATGAGTTATCATTATTAGAACTAATTGAAATCGAGATTTACAAAAAAAAATTAAACAAAAATAAAATACCGTGCCACATCCACTCTTCCCACGTGAAAAACGCGTATTCTTCTTCTTGATTGCTAGCTTTGTTCCATAATTTTTATTTTATTTCGATTTACTTTAATTTTCCTCCTTATTATAAGAATGTATGTATTTTTAAAAGGTTTGAAAAAAAAGATTTGAAAAAGAAGAATTGAAAAAGAAAAGGATTAAAATAAGAACTGAAAATGGAAGAGAAGACCTAGATTTGAAAAGAAAGAAAAAGTTTGAAATAGAAGAAAATTTGAAGAAGAAGAATATTTGAAGAGGGAGGAAAAATTAAAATGAGAGACAATAAGGAGATTTGAAGGAAAAAAAAAGGAAAAAGAAGAAGAAGATTAGAATGGAGGCGGTGGTTTCATTTGCGTCATATCTTATTTATAAGGTTAGAGTTAGGTTTAGGGTCAAAGAGATTTGAAAAGAGAGACCGCTATTAATTAGAAATAAATGAAATGGCGTTTCAGAAAATGAAGTTGGAAAATGAATGGAAAGAAATAAAGTGAATATAAACAAACTTTTAGAATTCAAATTTCAAAACAATCGTTTACGTAATAAATTTTGTTAACCCTAAACATACCGAAATTAACATCTTATAAAGATTTAAATAAAACACAATAAATGAAAATAAATTCCCCACCCAAATTTGTGTCATAAATTAAAAGAAATATGCAGCATTAAGAAATCTTCATTTCTCCCTCTTTGTGATTAGATTGGAAATTAAACAACATGTTAACATTTCGATTGAATGTTTTACAAGGAATGCATTAATATACATTCCAAAATATGATAGCATGAACAAGGTAATATAAACAGGTGTATAATATATATGTACGTCTTTATCGCCACTTATAGTTTACATTCATAAATAAAAGGTATGAAAATAATCCACATAAGGAGGCGATGAATGTAAGGGTAAATTAGAAAAGTGAAGATGGAAAGGTAAGTTATGTTGCAATAAAATCTAATAAAGTCTAACTGGAAAGGAAATAGTCAAGTGTAAATCTATTCTACCCCCTTTATCATCTCCTATTAATATTTAATTTAACAACGGATGAGATTTCAATATAAACTAGCATTAAATTTTGATCTAAAACACAAGTTTGAATTTAGGTATAAACATATATGTAGTAAACTAGCATTAAATTTTGTTTAACAAAAAACGTGCATTTTTTTGTTAAATCTATTAATTGCAATCACTATTTCTTTCCTTTTAATTGAATCATTTGAACTACATTAATTGCAATCGCTTACAAAGTTAAATTTTAAAACAGACAACTAAAATGCATGGAAAAAAAATAGAAAAATTGTTTATACACAAGAGTAATAAATAACTTACTGAAATATATTATTCTCCTATTCTTGTAACTCAATCTGTAAGCTAAAACATAGTTCAAATAAAACATATATTTCTTTTTTTTAAAATCAATCATTCTATTCTATATTTTAATGAAATTAGACCTACATTCATAAATGAAACATTCATTTATTTGATGTAAATGTTATTTTTATTAAATCAAACTTTCCTTATTTTCACAAAACATAAGCTGCTTTTAATTACACCGGTTAATTTACAATTAGTATTCTCTCTCCTATTAATTAGAAATTTTCAATTACATTCATTTCAGTTGATTAAGTTTCAAAATGGACTAAATGAATGTAATGAGAATTAAACAATTTTTCCTATCTAATAGTAACTTAAACATATTTACATTATTGGATACAAATAGTAATTACACATTTCTCACAAAATAATAGTTACTCATCTCTACAATCAATCTTTCAGATAATAAACATATGTTTACTCCTTTACTAAACTTGTTCATTTTTATTCTTTTTGATTTACACTCCTACTATTAAATCAACAATACCTTATGAAATTATTAACATAGGTTCCTTTCTTTTTATTTCATAAATCATTGCCTTGTAAATAAAGTTAACGTTTCTATACCTTTTATTATGTTGACACTGCAATTATTGTCTTATTCCATATTAATGTAAAATTTATTTACGTTCAATTGCAATATATCCATTTATCATAATATAAACTACAATAAATTCATCAAACATGATTTCCATTTTTATTCAAATCAATAGTCATATTATGATTAAAATTTTCATTGGTTACATCCTATTGAATTAACATTCTTCAATTACCAATTTAATCTACATTAGTTGCACAAATTAAGTAAAACAAATTTTATGAACTAAATAAATAGGTAACTTATAACCATTGTTACCCTTAACTTTTAATTACATTTAAAAGTTCATTAATTACAACAAATGTTCAAATCATCTATATAATTCTAATTTCATCTTTTATTTGTTTTAACTATTTTATTTCCATTATGCTAAGATTTAGTCACATATACACACTTAATTTTCCAATTCATTTATTTATATTGGTTTCAATTTTTTTTACTATTATTAAATCAATTGCCATTTAGGCATATAATTAAAGTTTCTATTGATTTTACATTCAAAATTTTTCAGTTATTATCTTAACTTACATAAGGTAATGTTTAATTACATTTAATTGCTATTGATTAAATACATTGGTAACGAACAATAGTTGTCTCCATTATACATTTTATAACATTTGTAAATTTATTCTTTACCTTTTACATCGCATTATAATCAATGCACACATTAATACAACACATATTATAATCCCTTATACAATACTGATCTTATTCAATTACCCTTAACTATCTATTTTATACAATAATTAAATGTTTACATTTGTTACTTATTAATTTTTTTTAACCAAGCATAGCATGTTTAAATACAATGAACTGGAATTTCATTAAGATTGTTGATAATTAACTTGTATTAACATTGTTTCACTTTAATTTATTTATTATTCCATTATTAAATTACAAAATTTTACTTCTTTCAATATTAACTCATAAAATATTATTAAATTAACAAAATTTAAACATTGAAAATTTATGGGTCCTTACAAGGCTACTAAACAAAATCGCTGAACTTTTGTGGTCGTCTATGTTTGACCCATCTTGGTTAGATCCAATTTTTATTTTTCACTTAAAAATAAGTGTAGGATCCACTATTAATAACCAACCATTAATAAATAAAATAGGAGCATAGCCAGTTCCAATGTGGCCCGTGCTACGCATACGGGCATTGTTGGTAATTAAATTGATGTTAAAAGTTGTTATAAAATATAATGTATTAACGTAAAGGAATTTTATATAGGAGAGAAATCTAGATTTTTAGTATATTTTGATATATATATATATATATATATATATATATATGTAAATGTAGGATGTATATATAGGTTTGTTAAAATATTGGATTTTTAATATGAATTGACATCTTCAATTTTTTCTTTAAAATCCTTGTTTAAGGTATAGTAAATTACAAGTAGAATAGCATAGAATGAAAAACCAAAAACAATTAAATTTCGATCATCCTTTATGAAGTTCTTGTGACGACCCGGGATTTCTAACAATTTAAATTAGAATATTTAATTGATTTTAAATATTTAAAGGTTAAATTTTATCTTGAATTCCAAATATTAATATTTACTTGATAATTAAATTATTGAATTATATAGTTCAATATTGGATTTAATAATTGAAATTGGGTAAATTGTTGAATCTGGAATTTCTAAGCCTGTTAAAATAATTCGAAGGCTTATAAAATTTATAACGATGATACTGAAGATAATAGGATGATCGAAATTTAATTTAAAGGTGATTTGTTCAGTTTTGAAATTATGTCGTTTAAATTGATATTTAAAAATAGCCTTCCGAGGCACAGTCTCGGAATTTGACGAAACGAGTTCCATTGGATCCGTAATAGATAGTTATTATCGGGTTTCAATTTTTGTAGTAATCGGAGTTTTCGTTTGACCCAGGCAACCCAAAACGGTTCGAATTATTTTAATCGATTTAATTTAAATTTGATTGATTTCTTCCGTAACTTGTGTATATGATCAAACTAGCCTTCGAAACACGTCCCATTGTGTTCGGAACGCGGGTAAAACCTTATAATCGCCTAGCAGCATTCCGTAAGAGGAGTTTGAAATTTTAAATGGCAATTAACGAGATGTTTTGGAAGTTTGATAATATAATCAAATTTGAAGTAAACTTGTAACAACCCGCATATTTATCGGTTGTATATTTAAATATTTTATTTAAATATAACATCATTTGTCGGATCATAGTCCGAAAAATTACTTTCTGCAAACGGTCGAATTGGGTCTCAAGACCACTTCCATTGAGTTCAAAACGTCGTTTGCGATCTTTTTGAGTATAAGCTTTGATATATTTGGAGTAAGTCGAATTTTGCTATTTGCTAAGTGGGCTTTTGGGTTTTGGTTTCACCCAAACTGTTCTATAAACCAACTCAGCCCTTCTCTCCTTCCATTCACTATTTCATTTCATAAAAACTTAAGCTAAAAACTGATAATGGTGGAAGAGAATGGGAATTAGAAACTCCTAGCCCTAGTTTACTTGAAAGTCCAAATTCTTGCTTCAAAATCATAGAGAAGCTATTGGTAAGTCTCTCTTCTTCTTCTCCAACTCTTCTCCCCTTCAATTTCAGAAAGTTTTCCTAAACCTAACTTTGGAAAATACTTTTTTGTTCTTAGACTGAAGCTTGTTAGGTTGAAGTAGTGATTAGTTGGTTTTCGCCTTGTGACTTAGCTCCTCCATCTTCTTTGGTTGTGAGATAAAAGGTGAGTTTTGAACTCATATCTACTTCTTTTGATATCATTGATGTTAGGCATGAATTCCTAACAATTGTTCATATGTTCTTTTGCTTTTGATTTGGGTTGATTCGGTGAAATTGCCAAATTATGATTTTTGAAGCCAGATCTATGAAAAATCTTATATGGTTGATGTTTTTGTTGTTCGGAGTGTTTGGAGGTGTTATCAAGGTTGGGTTGTCATTTGACGCAAGCCCATAATCAACACGCATCCAATTGCTTTCGATTTGCTTGGCCATAGTTGGCCTAGGTTCAGGAAATGCCTGAACATTGAGTTTCAGACGTCTGAAACCCTTGTTTCAGACGTCTGAATATTGTTCTGGGGAACATTTTCATCCCCAGATTCAGAAGTCTGAATTTATATTCCAGACGTCTGAATTGGCTAAATTTCGACCAGAAAGGAAATAGGCAAAATATTGCCTTTTTCAGACGTCTGAATGGTTGGATTCAGACGTCTGAATCCTGTTTTGGAAAACAAATTGATTTCCAGATCCAGACGTCTGAACCTGCTGTTTTTGGCCAATTTGCCTTGCTCGTTTAATTTTCCAAATTTGATCGATGTATACTGATTCCAATTAGTTGTTTATGCATATTTGACCTTGATAATACCTTTTTGAATTCATTCACGGGTTTTTATAAATAAATTCTTCAAATCGTATTAAAGGTTCGTTCTCCAATTTATAAACCCTATTTAAAACACAGGCACAATTTCGCACTTCGAGCGAAGTGGAAGGGTGATTAAATGGTTGGGCAAAACACGGACCATGAATCTATGCGTTTATCCTTCTGATTAATCCTCGACCTATTCAATTGATCGTTTTGACCTTCGGGTTTGGTTTACTGATGATATGAGGTGAATTTTGTACTGCTTTGAGTGTGAAATTAACTAATGGGTAGTAAACCGTTTAGTGCGAACGGGTGGTTATGGGACTCACGTTACCACTTTTCGGATTCCTTTCTGGGAGTTTGTGACACATGCTGCCTTTGGGATAGTGTCTTCAGACTGTCTCCTCTGGATTGTTTCCTTTAATATCGCTTTTGGAGTTGGTCCTTTGCCCCGACTCGAGAGATATTTGGGATTGTCGGTTACCTTTAGTATTGCTTTCAGAGTGGTTCTTCTTCACCACCGCTCAAGAGATATTGGAGTGGTTTCTTCACCACCGCTCAAGAGATATTGGAGTAGTTTCTTCACCACCACTCAAGAGATATTGGAGTGGTTTCTTCACCACCGCTCTAGAGATATTGGAGTGGTTTCTTCACCACCGCTCAAGAGATATTGGAGTGGTTTCTTCACCACCGCTCAAGAGATATTGGAGTGACCGTTCAAGAGATATTGGAGTGGTTTCTTCACCACCGCTCATGATGTTTCATTGATATTAATATCCCTTGGTATCGTCCTTCGGTGTTGGTCTTTTCGAGCCGCATGATGAGTAGCGTTTACCTTGTGGAACTTGTATACCTTATTGGTATTTGTTATTTGCCTTATGGTTTATTTCGGGATATTCTTATCCTTGTTTCTATATGTTGCCGATGATATGAGGCTTGTTATCATATGATTCATCTTTTGTTAGATGATTGTGTTATCTCTTTTAGAGATATTTGCTAGACCTTGTAACCTTGCAGGCTCATTGTTGCTCAGTTTATCTAACTGATTTGTTTAGCTAGACTGACCCGTGTATCTTATACTCGGGTCAGACCGAGATGTTTCAGGTTTGGTGCTTTTGGACTTATCCTATTTTGCTTCCGCATGGACTATCCAGCTTGTTCCTTTTTGTCATAGCTTTTGTGTAGTCCTTTTTGTTGTAACTCTGATATGTATTCTTGCGAACTCGTCTGTATATTGTGGTTTGCTATACCACTTGACATGTATTATTTTGTATACTCTGTTGTGTATCAATATATGTGTATAT
Organism: Allium cepa; assembly: GCA_030765085.1. Classification (NCBI taxonomy): domain Eukaryota; kingdom Viridiplantae; phylum Streptophyta; class Magnoliopsida; order Asparagales; family Amaryllidaceae; genus Allium; species Allium cepa. Next base: position 125,474,531 of record CM060945.1, on the reverse strand, counting down.
GATGATCAACTGTTCTGTGATGTATATTACATTTGAGTTGTTATATTCTGTTCTGATAGATCCTCTAGCCACATATAGTTTTGTTTTAAGTATTCATTGGATATGTCGATCTGCTGGGTAAAGCAATTGTCGATGTATTCAATAGATAATTAAAGCAAGGCTATAGATGGTCGCTCCTAAACAGCCTTATTCTCCGTGTTAGCAGACGGTATTATCTATTAATACTCTTTGCTAGCGTGGGTATAGAGGTGGGGCGTCACAGCTTGGTATCAGAGCTGAGTTCAGAGCAAAATATGATAAACACAGAATAGATGCACATATTATGGTACATCAAAGTGTACAAGTGATACAAATCTTTGAATCATTGTGTCTCTTTATTCCATCAAGGTTAGATAGAGTTTGGGAATACGTCTAGGAATGCATTTTATTCCGTAGTATTCCTTCTTGAATCATCTACCATGTGAATAATCTTGTTCTTATCTTACCTTCAGCGTATGGCTGGAAGAGGCAGGGGACGATGTTCGGGTGTTGGGAAATCCAGTGGCTCACATCCGGATGGTGTTTATATGTCTGCCGATCAGTTTATGGAATTGTTTAGGAGCATTCAGCCTCCAGCTCCTACTCGTGTATCCCCACCTCGCAAGTCTGCCTTTGCACGCTTATGCAGTGATTTTGTTCATCTTGGAGGAAAGCCGTTTAAGGGCTCCGAGTCTGTTCTTGAAGTCCAAGCTTGGGTTCGCACGTGCGAGCATATCTTCTCTAGAATGGATATTTCTGACCATGATAGAGTTCTTGTAACTTCTAGCTTATTACAAGAGCGTGCTCTTGATTGGTATGAGCTCCTTGTAGCCGAAATTAATGAGCCTGCTCTTTCTTGGACTCGGTTTCGGGAACGATTCGAATTCAAGTTCGTTCCTGAATCTGAGAAAGCTTTGTTGGCCCGGCGCTTCCTTGAGTTGAAGCAAGGGGAATCTTCCGTTTCTGAGTATGTTGCATCATTCGAGGCTTTATCTAAGTATGGTCTCGAATTCATTAGCACTTCTTATAAGAAGAATCTGAAGTTTGTCTCTGGTCTTAAGAAATATCTTAAGAAGTCTTTGTTGCTCCAGCTTAAGCTTTCTTTTGAGGAGTTGGTAGATTCTGCACTTCATCTTGAAACCGTCGAGAAGGAGTGTGATAGTGGTAATGAGGTTGAGGTTCGTAAGAACCCCAACGAAAAGCAGTCTCCCTTGGATGAGCGGGAATTTTTCCCTTCCAAGAAGAAAAAGCCCGTTGAATCTGATTCTCAGTCTCAGCCTGCTGGAACGCCTTCCATTCGGAAGTGTTTCGATTGTGGTTCTCCTGATCATATAATTCGAGCTTGTCCTAAGCCTCTCTTCTGCCGCTATTGCAAGAAGGAAGTTCATCGTAGTTCCACTTGTCCCATTGCTCCGAATAATTCACCATCTGGCAAGTTAAATGTAACAAATGCTTCTGGGGGTTCTTCTCAGGGATAAGGTATGTCTCCATCTATTTTGGAAAGTTTCTATTTTTCTTTGTGATTTCGATTCCAATTTGATGGCATCATTTTATTCTTTAAGCCCTCATGATGAGGAGAGTGTTGGTTCTCTCATTCTTGTAGTTTGAGAATTTTCTGGCATTTTTAGTCTTGTCTTAGGATTATCACCTAAGCAATTATTTGAGTGGTATTAAGGTCTTTTGAGCTCGACCTTGCCACCGGTTTTGATTTGGCTATGAGTTGCGGAGGTTAGCACTCCACTTACCGCATTCCGTACCCGTTGTGATTCTTATGAATGATTTATTATGTCATTCAGTTTGTCTAGCTCATTTCATCCATTTTATGAATCGAGTATTCTGCGAATATCTCGATGACTCCGTTCTCATGTTTATTGATTTTGGGTGAAATTCGCAATCTAAAAATTTTTGCAAATCTTTTTCATAGGAGTTATTTATAAGTATAAATGGGATTTTTGTTTTTGAAACGAACAAAGAGAATTTTTAAAAAGTTTTTAGAAACATGTTTATCATATAGAAGATTGTATTGTGATTGTATTTCCCATTGAGTGCTTTAAGAGTTCTGGTCGATGCGCTTGATCGACGTTATCGATAGGAATCTCCTAAACACTTTGATGAGACAATCAGACACAGTAAATTGATTTGAAATAAGGAAATTTTTCCAGAAAAATGATTTCATGAAGGTAAATGAAATTTTGAAGCTTTAGCTCTTCGGTAAAGTATATTATTTGAAATAACTATTTTTGGATACCCTTATTCTTGGGATTCCCGAAGGGAACCAAGACTTTATCTTTTGTTCCAAAGCTAATCGTATTGGTTTGGATGTCGTTCCCTTGCAAAAGAGAACGCGCTATCACTTATGCTTCTAAACTATTGAAGCTTACCGAGACTAGATATGCCACCTATGATCTAGTGCTCGCAGCTATTGTTTTCGCTTTTTGTAATTGGGTTCATTACTTTTGGGTGAGGGATTTTGCTCTCCTTACCAATCATAATTTTGAAATGTTTATTTTCTCATAGGGAACTTAATGTTGGTTCGAGTTCCTAGCATCTTATGATCTTGATATTTTAATTCCCGTAAGAGGGATCGTGTTGCTAATGCATTTAGTTGTAAGCAACAAGTGATGGTTTCTTTGTTGATGTCCGAATGGAATGATCTTTTTACCAAGTTCATCGGACGTTTTGTTGTATTTCATTTTGTTGAGTTTCGGATCATTTGACGTATTGTTTGTACCACGTCGGTGTTCCAAATTATTTTGAGCTTAGGAATCCATAGAATTCTCTTAGCAAGCAAGTTCGAACTTATCCTTTCGTGCTGTTATTCTTTTGTGTTGATATGTTTGTGGTTGTTACTTCTTATTTCTTCTTAAGAATTGCGAGGACGCAATTTCTTTAAGGAGGGGAGTCTGTAACAACCCGCATATTTATCGGTTGTATATTTAAATATTTTATTTAAATATAACATCATTTGTTGGATCATAGTCCGAAAAGTTACTTTCTGCAAACGGTCGAATTAGGTCTCAAGACCACTTTCATTGAGTTCAAAACGTCGTTTGCGATCTTTTTGAGTATAAGCTTTGATATATTTGGAGTAAGTCGAATTTTGCTATTTGCTAAGTGGGCTTTTGGGTTTGGGTTTCACCCAAACTGTTCTATAAACCAACTCATCCCTTCTCTCCTTCCATTCACTACTTCATTTCATAAAAACTTAAGCTAAAAAGTGATAATGGTGGAAGAGAATGGGAATTAGAAACTCCTAGCCCTAGTTTACTTGAAAATCCAAATTCTTGCTCCAAAATCATAGAGAAGCTATTGGTAAGTCTCTCTTCTTCTTCTCCAACTCTTCTCCCCTTCAATTTCAGAAAGTTTTCCTAAACCTAACTTTGGAAAATACTTGTTTTTTCTTAGATTGAGGCTTGTTGGGTTGAAGTAGTGATTAGTTGGTTTTCGCCTTGTGACTTAGCTCCTCCATCTTCTTTGGTTGTGAGATAAAAGGTGAGTTTTGAACTCACATCTACTTCTTTTGATATCATTGATGTTAGGCATGAATTCCTAACAATTGTTCATATGTTCTTTTGCTTTTGATTTGGGTTGATTCGGTGAAATTGCCAAATTATGATTTTTGAAGCCAAATCTATGAAAAATCTTATATGGTTGATGTTTTTGTTGTTCGGAGTGTTTGGAGGTGTTGTCAAGGTTGGGTTGTCATTTGACGCAAGCCCATAATCAACACGCTTCCAATTGCTTTCGATTTGCTTGGCCATTGCTGGCCTAGGTTAAGGAAATGCCTGAACATTGAGTTTCAGACGTCTGAAACCCTTGTTTCAGACGTCTGAATATTGTTCTGGGGAACATTTTCATCCCCAGATTCAGAAGTCTGAATTTATATTCCAGACGTCTGAATTGGCTAAATTTCGACCAGAAAGGAAATAGGCAAAATATTGCCTTTTTCAGACGTCTGAATGGTTGGATTCAGACGTCTGAATCCTGTTTTGGAAAACAAATTGATTTCCAGATCCAGACGTCTGAACCTGCTGTTTTTGGCCAATTTGCCTTGCTCGTTTAATTTTCCAAATTTGATCGATGTATACTGATTCCAATTAGTTGTTTATGCATATTTGACCTTGATAATACCTTTTTGAATTCATTCACGGGTTTTCATAAATAAATTCTTCAAATCGTATTAAAGGTTCGTTCTCCAATTTATAAACCCTATTTAAAACACAGGCACAATTTCGCACTTCGAGCGAAGTGGAAGGGTGATTAAATGGTTGGGCAAAACACGGACCATGAATCTATGCGTTTATCCTTCTGATTAATCCTCGACCTATTCAATTGATCGTTTTGACCTTCGGGTTTGGTTTACTGATGATATGAGGTGAATTTTGTACTGCTTTGAGTGTGAAATTAACTAATGGGTAGTAAACCGTTTAGTGCGAACGGGTGGTTATGGGACTCACGTTACCACTTTTCGGATTCCTTTCTGGGAGTTTGTGACACATGCTGCCTTTGGGATAGTGTCTTCAGACTGTCTCCTCTGGATTGTTTCCTTTAATATCGCTTTTGGAGTTGGTCCTTTGCCCCGACTCGAGAGATATTTGGGATTGTCGGTTACCTTTAGTATTGCTTTCAGAGTGGTTCTTCTTCACCACCGCTCAAGAGATATTGGAGTGGTTTCTTCACCACCGCTCAAGAGATATTGGAGTAGTTTCTTCACCACCACTCAAGAGATATTGGAGTGGTTTCTTCACCACCGCTCTAGAGATATTGGAGTGGTTTCTTCACCACCGCTCAAGAGATATTGGAGTGGTTTCTTCACCACCGCTCAAGAGATATTGGAGTGGTTTCTTCACCACAGCTCTAGAGATATTGGAGTGGTTTCTTCACCACCGCTCTAGAGATATTGGAGTGGTTTCTTCACCACCGCTCAAGAGATATTGGAGTGGTTTCTTCACCACCGCTCATGATGTTTCATTGATGTTATATTCCCTTGGTATCGTCCTTCGGTGTTGATCTTTTTGAGCCGCATGATGAGTAGCGTTTACCTTGTGGAACTTGTATACCTTATTGGTATTTGTTATTTGCCTTATGGTTTATTTTGGGATATTCTTATCCTTGTTTCTATATGTTGCCGATGATATGAGGCTTGTTATCATATGATTCATCTTTTGTTAGATGATTGTGTTATCTCTTTTAGAGATATTTGCTATACCTTGTAACCTTGCAAGTTCATTGTTGCTCAGTTTATCTAACTGATTTGTTTAGCTAGACTGACCCGTGTATCTTATACTCAGGTCAGACCGAGATGTTTCAGGTTAGGTGCTTTTGGACTTAGCCTATTTTGCTTCCGCATGGACTATCCAGCTTGTTCCTTTTTGTCATAGCTTTTGTGTAGTCCTTTTTGTTGTAACTCTGATATGTATTCTTGCGAACTCGTCTGTATATTGTGGTTTGCTATACCACTTGACATGTATTATTTTGTATACTCTGTTGTGTACCAATATATGTGTATATGATGATCAACTGTTCTGTGATGTATATTACATTTGAGTTGTTATATTCTGTTCTTATAGATCCTCTAGCCACCTATGGTTTTGTTTTAAGTATTCATTGGATATGTCGATCTGCTGGGTAAAGCAATTGTCGATGTATTCAATAGATAATTAAAGCAAGGCTATAGATGGTCGCTCCTAAACAGCCTTATTCTCCGTGTTAGCAGACGGTATTATCTACTAATACTCTTTGCTAGCGTGGGTATAGAGGTGGGGCGTCACAAAACTAGTGAGAGATATTTTTTTATTAACCAATTATCGTACTCGAGAAGCCATCCCCAAGCCCCTACTTTTATTTCCGTCTTCCCCTTAGAAATCGTACTTGTTAAAAGAAAAAAAATCAAAACGAAATCGAACCCATCAGTTTCCATCTCTTCTACAATTCGAAAAAAAAGACAGACGATGACCAAAAAGAAAAGGTAAAAAGGGAAAGGGGTAAAATTGAATCACGAGCATGGGGGAGGTGAGGTCGCGATGGTGGCGACGCGTGCGAGGAAGGGCGGCGACCACGACTAGGGTTTGGCTATGATTTCTTAGTGGTATGCGCGAGCAGTGGAGGAGGCGCGTTCATTGATACTAGGGTTTCGCTCGCACTTGGTTTTGGCGACTGGAGGTGGTCAGAGACGTGCTGGGAAGGGGCGGCGCCGATGGAGGCGGCAAGCGTGGAAGTCGATCGCGATTCAATGGCCAAGAGGCAGGGGAGGCGTTCGCGAGATGACCGGTGTTTGAGGCAGTTCATCGGAATTCTGAGGGGAAGGTATTTTCTATTTAATTTATTTGTCTAGTTTCAAAAAAAAATGAGTACAGTTTTTAAGGTATATATCAATATTCTTCCATACAGATCAGATTTTAAAATAAGAGGGATTTTAAAAATATGGTGGAGTTTAAGTTTAGAGTTTTATGAGACCTAAAAAGATTCATTTTAAAGGTATATATATATATATTGTTTCAATTACTTTATTTATTTATCTTCGTTACTAAGTAAATTGTTAAAAGGGGAGATTATTGGTTTAAAATATATTATTAAGATTTATAAAATGGAAATCGAATTATTTTGTTGACTTATATAAAATTATTTGATCACTAGAAAATGTTTTATAAACATAAAATTATATATATATATATATGTATATATTTACAGTTAAGGTTTTGGGAAAGGGCAGGAATTTTAAATGTGCGGGGTTTGTATAAAAATAGATTTAAAATCTATATAGAATATTTCATTAGTATATATGTAGTTCAAGAAGTTTATATAAAATTAGACTTTAGTAATGGTAAAATTTAATAAAGTAAAATAAAATAAATATAGATATGTACATTTAAAATTCATGATTTTATTTAAATAATGGAATATAGTAATTTATGTATTTAATTGACTTATTATTTTAATTTCTAAAAGATTATTCAAAGGAAATTAGTTGAAATTTAATTATTTCTTAAATTTTAAATCATAAGTTACATTAAATAAGTGAATGATAATAAATTGCTTGATTACAACTCAAGTGTTAATAAATTTATATAATATTTTTACAAGGTCCGAATCCTGATGGAAACAAGCTGGGTTGTAGTGATTTGCGAAAATGCAAAGGTGAGTAAATCTCACTCTGTTGGATTCCTATTTAGATTTAAATGGTTAATTTAAATAATTGGTTGAATGGTTGAATTGATGGGATGTGCAATGATGATCTGGTAACTTTGGTTTTGGTTGATTCCTGTGTTAATTGTTGCTTGACTCGAAGTATTCGGGTTTTAAATTGTTTAAACTTAAATCATAAATAAGTAAATGTTCCCAAAGTTAATAAAGGTATCGATTTGTGGTTCATTAAATTAGTAGGTAATTAAAATGGATAGTTAATTAATTCAATTAATTAATGATTGGGTAATTAATTTAGTAATTGATTTATTAATGAAGTAAATAAATGGGTAGTTAATTACAGGTCGAGATAAATCGAGAATGATTAATATTGTGGTTAATTAAAGTAATTAATTTAGACTAGAACAAATTAAAATATAAAACGGAAATCATTAATTTATATAATTAACGATGTAATTAAAGATTGATTAATTAAGATTAAATTAATCACCAATAAGTGACTTATGAGAAGTTAATTAATATAAGTAATCAAGGATTTATGTAATTAAATATAGTTAATGAATTTAAGAAATAGTTAAGATTACTTATTGATTTTGGTTAAGAATAATAAATATTGTGAAGTTAATCAATGATAATCTCTTGGATGGAAGTAAAGAATAATTAATCCAGGTAGATGAATTAAGATGAATGACGAAGGGATGATTGGATTATTTGATTTGAAATTAATAAATTGACAAGTAAGGAAATCTAAGTGATTAAAGTTAGAAATTCAATTAGTATTAATTGAATAAATTTGGAAGTGATCAGATTTGTTTATGGATGATTGAATGGTCTTGGATGTTGAAATGAATTAATATCTCTGATATGAAACGTTGTGTATTTCATTTAAATGATTTGGGATATGATAACATGAGTTTCGAAGAAACCGAGATCGGGTATTAGGAAATACACGAAACCACTTCGAATTTTTTTATAAAATTGATTTGTGAAATCAATAGGCTGGAATGAAATGATTTAAGTGAATTGGATTATTTCATCTAAGTTGATATTTGGAAAATTGATGTAGGAATAAATGATGTCTATAGCAAATTGTGAATTTGTTAAATTGACAAAAGGTACCCCGGGTTTATATAAATTGTTTGTTTGTCTGGTTATTTATGTTAGATGGGTTTACTCACGCTGGTTTCCAGCCTGGCCCGGGTGTTACTTTGATGTAATGCTCGGGTCAGACCGGGTATTACAAATTTTCAGGTAAGGGCGTTCTGGAGCTAAGGAGAGGAGCTGGGAAGGCAAATACGTGTAGAGTATTTCCGCTGTAGTATATTATTGTATTTCGGAGACATGATAATTGTACACATTCAATGGCTGTATTTATATGAAACTCTGACGAATTTTAAATGTAATCGATAGATATAGTATTCTTTGTAAACTGTTATTATTTATTATTATATTTTATCCGCTATGAATGTGAGATGTTGATGTTCTTCTTCTTCTACCTCTTTCTTTTTTTTTTCATAACTATCTGGAATTTTCGGGTTTGAAAATTTCGGGTCGTTACATTTGGTATCAGAGCTGAAAGGTTAAGCGAGAACCTTGGCTCTGGTGGGGATTACTTATTAAATAGAGTCTGTAGTACTCTAGAATGAGTTGAGTGTATATATATGAGCGCATACTTGTTATTTTCTTATATAAAGGTTTTAAATGGTTTTATATAAATGTATATTTTGATATATAAAACAATATTTCCTTCTAATAAATACTAAGTTGATTGGGTGTTAAATTATTGGAATTTAGTTAAGAAGGACTATAATACAACCAAATTAAAATTAAATTAATTAAAAATGAAATTCTAGAATTAGAACTCAGAAATTAGAATTGTTTGAAACTTTAAATGAACAAAGTTAAATTTGGTTTAAAAAGGTTAAACCAATCTTTGAGAATTTAGCTCGAATTATATAATTCGAGATGGTTTAAATTTGAAGTGGGAATTGAACTCATTCAAATTGAATCCGATTTGAATTAATTGGATTTGCGATGGAAGATGTATAAGTTCAAAAATTTAATGGAAGATTTGAATTGGATTGAATTGAAATGATTGAAATTGAAGTGGGTTCAATTGAATGGATACTAGTCCAAAGTAATTAGAATAATCTTGGAATTGTAATTAAAGTGGAATTGGTTTAAAATCAAAAAGGAATTTGAAATATAGATTGTAAATGTAATTTATAAATTGAAATAAACTTCATAAATAAATGAGATTATAAGTTGAAATAGAATTCCGGAGAATATTTGACAATAAAGTAAGACGAAATTCCAGAGTAATGTTTAAATATGAATTGGATGGATGGGGAATTTGGAATTTTTGGGAAAAATTTAGAATTCCTTTGGATTTGCAAGTGGTTTCCAAAGGTTTTGGAGAAATAGTAGTATTATTTCGTAAATATTTTTGGTGTTGAATTGGAAATCTGGAATATTTGAAATTAAAAATATTTGGAAATGTTTTTAAAGAAATAAAAGCATTGAACTCTTTCGGTCACTGGAAAATAACGTCGGTGATGACTGCAGCATCATCGATGTTTATTTTCGAGTTTCTAAAAGAGAAATTGCTACCAAATTGTTTTAAATTGGGATTGTTTGTGAATTGGGTTTGATTTTGAAATTCAAAGGGATAATTGAATTTGCCAAAGAATTTTGTATATAGTTGCATTCTACGGTGATATTGAAATTTTGGAAATTTGTTTAAACTCTGGAATCTTGATTAAATGTTCATTGAATAATAAAAATATATTGGCTAAATAAAATGTATAATTCTGAGTTAAAAGTAAAATGTGAATGTAATTGATTATAAATAGAAGATGTAAAATTGAAATTATATTTAAAGTTGTACAAATTTAAAGATCAAATGGAATTTGATTTAAAGTTAGAATGGAGTTGAGAATCAATTCAGTTTGAATTGGGAATGAATCAAGCCCAATGGAAATTGGAGTAAATTAAATTGGGATTGGGTTAATTTAAATGGAGTGGAAATTTAAATTGAATTGTTGGGGAAGTGAACAGTTTTGACTTTAGACCATTTTCAATGTAAATTGTGTTAATATAAATAGTTTTAAATCTATTTTCTTATCTATTTACTATACAACTTTCTTTTTAAAACCTAAACTGGTTTTCCGACTAGTTTTGGAACTCTTTAACTATTTTACAACTGTTCTATAAACTAATTATTAATTTTCAACTATTTCGCAATTATCTAAGATTTCTATACCTATTTAACTATTTTCCAACTCTTTTACAATTAGTCAATTATTCTACAACTATTTTGCAAACTATTGATTATTTTTCAACTACTTATCTATTTTCAAAATTTTCAAGCTATTTCCTAAATATAAAATGGTCGGAGTTCAAACTGTTATTGATTAAATTCCCAACTGGGATAACAATTGAGGTAATAATCCAAATGAGGATTGAGGCAAATGTGAATAGAAAGGAAATTGATATTGGCAAGAGTAATCAAGTGTGAATATTTGATTTTGGATAAACAAAGTTATATCTTTGTTATATATTCTTCCCTTGTTGAATCTATTGCTGGAAGAAAAGGATTTTGGAAGTGTTTGAAGTATAAAAGGAATTTTATACGAGTTTAAAGTGATCCAAGGTTTTAAAAATTATATATATCTGAATATATATAAAGGATCTTATGAGGATTTTGGAAAAGGTTTTGGGAACCTTTGGATTTGGAAAGGCTTTTGATTTTTGGGTAAAATCAATATTGAATTTGGAAAGCCTAGTTTGAGAATTATCGATTTTAGGAATAATCGATTTTGTGTAAAGGAGCTTTGATAAAATTCATACTAGGTGTATGATTTGAAAGATACTATATGTGTATAGTATAAAGTGTTTTGATGATAGCTCTGGGGGAAAAGGCGCTCCCTTGGAATGGACTTCTCAGGAGTGCCACTGGGTGGCGCTGCCTTGAGCCCCAAGGGGGGTTCTAAAGTTGATCCTGTGAGGAGTCCGGACAAAACTAGTTCCTGAGGATTATGGGTAGTGTACCATAGCGAAAATCGTGTGTGTGCCGCGGAGAGCCAACAGTCTGCATTTGATTTTATATCGGTAGACTGCGACACTATGGTATACCACATAGCGAAAGTCGTGTGTGCCGCTGAGAGCCAACAGTCTGCGTTTGAGTTTATCTCGGTAGACTGCGACCTATGTAGGAGTGGAGAAGTTTCATTTCGACAGCGAAAATTAGAGGCCGCTGAGAGCCTGCAGTTACATGGACTTTTGCTGTGATGGCAACGTAACCCTAGATGTAACTGTGATCTGTTGTGGGTTCCATGGCGTAATCGAGAGGCCGTAGAGAGCCTGCAGTTACATGGACTTTTGTTGAGACTGCAACGTAACCCTGGTATGTAACTGTGACCATGGATGGGTGTGATGATTTCCAGAGCATCCTCACTAAAGATATTTCCTTTATTTTCAAAAACTGTTTCCGATATTTTTAGTAAAATTATTTTCGAAGTATTTTTACTGGGTGTTGAAAACGGGTTTACCAAGTACTTATAGATTTTCAGTCCTACGCCTGATCAACGTATGATTGAATTTCTGTGAGAACAAGGATGGACTGGTTGAGACATCGAGTTATAAGAAATATTTTACAAAAAACTATTTTAATTGTATTATCGGAATTTAAATGGAATATCTAAATTTTAAAAAAAAGGGGAATCCAAACTGGAATTATAAAATAAAAATTGGACTCGGGAAAATTTAAATGATGTGATTTTTGTAATAAAATCGAATCTTGGTATAAAATTGGAAGTAAGCTAATGCGCTAAATAATTGTTTGATAGAGTATGTTAATAAAATTTAACCCAGATAACTAAAATGGATTGTAAGTAGATAATGAAGTTTGGAAATGAATTCGAGTTATAAATAGAATTCGACTTGGGTTTGATAATGAATTAAATAAGAGGAGATATTGTAAAATAAAAATGAAATAGAGTTGGATTGAAGTTTGAATTGCAAATAAAATCCAAGTGTGATTTGAATAATATATAATGAAATTTGCAAGTAAATTTGGTATGATGGAAATGTTGTCGATTGAAATGAAGTGAATTATAATAGAAATGGTTAGAGATGCAAACAAAACCCAAGTGAATAGAAATAAATTGAGAATGGCTTTGTATTAATAAAATAAATTTGAAAATGAATTAAGTAAGTAAATTTAAAATTTAAAATGGATGGGCTAACTAAATTAAATGGAACTTGATTAGGGGAGAATCAAATGGAAGTACACTTAAGTTGATGTTGGAATAAATTAAAGTAATTAACTTAAGTTTAAAATGTATGGAAGCTTGGCTTCGAATAAGGATGAAAGCCCATTAATAAAAGCTTGGATTGAAGTAATTTGGGAATGGCTAGTATACAAGCATGGAATGTGTTGAGCTAAATAACATGATTGTGAGTAAATTAAAATGGACTTGAATTAAATAAAATTGTGTCGGAATCAATTTAAATTGGTTATAAAACTTAAAGTAATTATTTATTCACATGGATATTATCAATCTGTGTAAAAATGAGTGTCGTTGGTCGTAAACGGGATTTAATTAAATTCTATAAATTAGTGGATGCAAATATAATTGATTTTTGAATCGATTGATATGAATACGAGTTTGTTTTGCTTGAAAATGAATTGAATGTAAGCAATTGCGTTGTAAACCATTAAAATTGAATGAAATGACATATAAATTTGGTTGGAAGCAATTGGATTTGTTTTAAATTATATAAATCGCTTATGGTAAGCGTTTGGTGCTTGTTGCTTTTGAATTGCTTGTTTTTAGCCATTTTAAGTAAGTAAAATATTAATAGAATTTCTATATATGACACTTACATATTCAAATGAGTAAGTACAGGTACAGGGAAGCCGTTGGCTAGTTTTGGGGTATGCTAATTGCTAAAATAAATAAGCTGCACGCTTAAATTTTTAAATAAAGGTACGCCTACGCAATAAAAATAGGAAATATGAACTGTTTTTGCTTTTTCCGACCGGGTGGGTCGATGTATATATATTTATATCTATTGTCAAATTGCAATAGCTCCTCCGTACAAAGGAGACTCTGCCAAAATTTTCTGAAAATTTTGGGAGTTAGAAAATTTTTGAAATTTTTGGGAAAAACATTTTGTTAGCAACAAATGATTTTGAATATGAAACTGAGATAACTTAGTAGTTGAAACTAATGAGAATCAGTTGTAAACGGAAGATAAAATTTAATATTCAAATTTGAAAATTAATTGAATGAAAATAAATATGAAAACCTGCGTAAGGAAAGGTATAAAACGCTTTGAAGGGTTATGATTGGATATTGTTGCTAAGTACGATATGTAGGTATTAAAGGAAAAAGAAATTGGATTTGATTCCACAAGATAAATTTGAGTTCCCGACAAAAGGTATGTATTTAGATATCTGTATGGAATTGGATTGGGGTTTTTTTTGATATAGCCACTTGGCTTTTGTTTCTTTTTGAGATTTTGGGAGCCCGTAGAGGCATTTTGTAGTCGTACCGTGCTAGCCGCGCAAAGGAGACGCTGGCAAAATTTCTCGGAAATTTAGGGAGTTAGAAAAAAAATTTGAGAATTTTAAAAAAAAAAAATTGGTTTGAATTTGAAATTAAAAGTTTTGAGAAAGGTGGTATTGTTTGAAAACTATGGACAAGAGCTTGGGAAGTTAGTAAGAATGATTAGGGATCTTGTATAAAGGATAGTTGGTAGGATGCCGAACTGTTGTTTTGGGGAAAAAGTAAACGGGTAGTAGACCATTCTTCCTAACTAGTAATTTCGGGGACGAAATTCTTTTAAGGGGGGAGGAATGTGACGACCCGGGATTTCTAACAATTTAAATTAGAATATTTAATTGATTTTAAATATTTAAAGGTTAAATTTTAACTTGAATTCCAAATATTAATATTTACTTGATAATTAAATTATTGAATCATATAATTCAATATTGGATTTAATAATTGAAATTGGGTAAATTGTTGAATCCGGAATTTCTAAGCCTGTTAAAAAAATTCGAAGGCTTATAAAATTTATAACGATGATACTGAAGATAATAGGATGATTGAAATTTAATTTAAAGGTGATTTGTTCAGTTTTGAAATTATATCGTTTAAATTGATATTTAAAAATAGCCTTCCGAGGCACAGTCTCGGAATTTGACGAAACCAGTTCCATTAGATCTGTAATAGATAGTTATTATCGGGTTTCAATTTTTGTAGCAATCGGAGTTGTCGTTTGACCCAGGCAACTCAAAACGGTTCTAATTATTTTAATCGATTTAATTTAAATTTGATTGATTTCTTCCGTAACTTGTGTATATGATCAAACTAGCCTTCGAAACACGTCCCATTGTGTTCGGAAAGCGGGTAAAACCTTATAATCGCCTAGCGGCATTCCGTAATAGGAGTTTGAAATTTTAAATGGCAATTAACGAGATGTTTTGGAAGTTTGATAATATAATCAAATTTGAAGTAAACTAGTAAGAGATATTTTTTTTATTAACCCATTATCGTACTCGAGAAGCCATCCCCAGGCCCCTACTTTTATTTTTGTCTTCCCCTCAGAAATCGTACTTGTTATAAAAAAATCAAAACGAAATCGAACCCATCAGTTTCCATCTCTTCTACAATTCGAAAAAAAAGACAGACGATAACCAAAAAGAAAAGGGAAAAAGGGAAAGGGGTAAAATTGAATCACGAGCATGGGGGAGGTGAGGTCGCGATGGTGGCGACGCGTGCGAGGAAGGTCGGCGACCACGACTAGGGTTTGGCTATGATTTCTTAGTGGTGTGCGCGAGCAGTGGAGGAGGCGCGTTCATTGATACTAGGGTTTCGCTCGCACTTGGTTTTGGCGGCTGGAGGTGGTCAGAGGCGCGCTGGGAAGGGGCGGCGCTGATGGAGGCGGCGAGCGTGGTACTCGATCGCGATTCAATGGCCAAGAGGCAGGGGAGGCGTTCGCGAGATGACCAGTGTTCGAGGCAGTTCGTCGGAATTCTGAGGGAAGGTATTTTCTATTTAATTTATTTGTCTAGTTTCAAAAAAAAAAATATAAGTACAGTTTTTAAGGTATATATCTATATTCTTCCATACAGATCAGATTTTAAAATAAGAGGGATTTTAAAAATATGGTGGAGTTTAAGTTTAGAGTTTTATGAGACCTAAAAAGATTCATTTTAAAGGTATATATATATATATATATTGTTTCAATTACTTTATTTATTTATCTTCGTTACTAAATAAATTGTTAAAAGGGGAGATTATTGGTTTAAAATATATTGTTAAGATTTATAAAATGGAAATCGAATTATTTTGTTGACTTATATAAAATTATTTGATCACTAGAAAATGTTTTATAAACAGAAAATTATATATATATGTATATATTTACAGTTAAGGTTTTGGGAAAAGGGCAGGAATTTTAAATGTGCGGGGTTTGTATAAAAATAGATTTAAAATCTATATAGAATATTTCATTAGTATATATGTAGTTCAAGAAGTTTATATAAAATTAGACTTTAGTAATGGTAGAATTTAAGTAAAGTAAAATAAAATAAATATAGATATGTACATTTAAAATTCATGATTTTATTTAAATAATGGAATATAGTAGTTTATGTATTTAATTGACTTATTATTTTAATTTCTAAAAGATTATTCAAAGGAAATTAGTTGAAATTTAATTATTTCTTAAATTTTAAATCATAAGTTACATTAAATAAGTGCATGATAATAAATTGCTTGATTACAACTCAAGTGTTAATAAATTTATATAATATTTTTACAAGGTCCGAATCCTGATGGAAACAAGCTGGGTTGTAGTGATTTGCGAAAATGCAAAGGTGAGTAAATCTCACTCTGTTGGATTCCTATTTAGATTTAAATGGTTAATTTAAATAATTGGTTGAATGGTTGAATTGATGGGATGTGCAATGATGATCTGGTAACTTTGGTTTTGGTTGATTCCTGTGTTAATTGTTGCTTGACTCGAAGTATTCGGGTTTTAAATTGTTTAAACTTAAATCATAAATAAGTAAATGTTCCCAAAGTTAATAAAGTTATCGATTTGTGGTTCATTAAATTAGTAGGTAATTAAAATGGATAGTTACTTAATTCAATTAATTTAATGATTGGGTAATTAATTTAGTAATTGATTTATTAATGAAGTAAATAAATGGGTAGTTAATTACAGGTCGAGATAAATCGAGAATGATTAATATTGTGGTTAATTAAAGTAATTAATTTAGACTAGAACAAATTAAAATATAAATCGAAAATCATTAATTTATATAATTAACGATGTAATTAAAGATTGATTAATTAAGATTAAATTAATCACCAATAAGTGACTTATGAGAAGTTAATTAATATAAGTAATCAAGGATTTATGTAATTAAATATAGTTAATGAATTTAAGAAATAGTTAAGATTACTTATTGATTTTGGTTAAGAATAATAAATATTGTGAAGTTAATCAATGATAATCTCTTGGATGGAAGTAAAGAATAATTAATCCAGGTAGATGAATTAAGATGAATGATGAAGGGATGATTGGATTATTTGATTTGAAATTAATAAATTGACAAGTAAGGAAATCTAAGTGATTAAAGTTAGAAATTCAATTAGTATTAATTGAATAAATTTGGAAGTGATCAGGTTTGTTTATGGATGATTGAACGGTCTTGGATGTTGAAATGAATTAATATCTTTGATATGAAACGTTGTGTATTTCATTTAAATGATTTTGGATAGGATAACATGAGTTTCGAAGAAACCGAGATCGGGTATTAGGAAATACCCGAAACCACTTCGAATTTTTTTATAAATTGATTTGTGAAATCAATAGGCTGGAATGAAATGATTTAAGTGAATTGGATTATTTCATCTAAGTTGATATTTGGAAAATTGATGTAGGAATAAATGATGTCTATAGCAAATTGTGAATTTTTTAAATTCATAAAAGGTACCCCGGGTTTATATAAATTGTTTGTTTGTCTGGTTATTTATGTTAGATGGGTTTACTCACGCTGGTTTTCAGCCTGACCCGAGTGTTACTTTGATGTAATGCTCGGGTCAGACCGAGTATTACAGATTTTCAGGTAAGGGCGTTCTGGAGCTTAGGAGACGAGCTGGGAAGGCAAATACGTGTAGAGTATTTCCGCTGCAGTATATTATTGTATTTCGGAGACATGATAATTGTACACATTCAATGACTGTATTTATATGAAACTCTGATGAATTTTAAATGTAATCGAAAGATATAGTATTCTTTGTAAACTATTATTATTTATTATTATATTTTATCCGCTGCGAATGTGTGATGTTGATGTTCATGTTCTTCTTCTTCTACCTCTTTCTTCTTTTTTCATAACTATCTAGAATTTTCGGGTTTGAAAATTTCGAGTCGTTACAGTTCTAAAAAAGTAAAATTTGCGTACACCTTGCCTTTTTGAAAAAAAAAATCAAATAATGTCAAAGTAAGGGTATACCTAGTTCCAATATTAATCTTTTTATTGGCAAGCATTGCACTTACATTGAAACGTAATGCATGAATAAGTTATATGTATATTTCTAGACCTACAATCATATGCAAAAAATAATGTGGAGGGCGTAAAATAATGAAGATGAAAAAAATGGGCCACAAAAATTACATGCAAACAATAGCGGATGTCACTCTTCTACTTTCATCATACATTGGTTGGTTAATGAGATTGATATAATCTGTCAAATGAGATGTATCAAATGCTGACAAAGTTTGGCAGTACATACACCAAACATAGACAACACATACGTAAATTGTTCAATGTCAGAAACAAATTGAGCTTATCAAAAAAGAACTTACAGATGCGAATATATCCATGCAAAATTCTACATATATGAAATACAAATATCAGTTCACAACAACTTGTTACATAAATTGAATACATTAAGCAATCAGTTTACAGTTGTGAAGTTTTTTTCTGATCTCCATCAGTGGAAGCGAGTACCTCAATCAGACCCATTTTCACCGCAGTCGCAGAAAACAATATGTTCCAAAGTAGTTCGATAAGTGCATTCTCTTTCACTTTTCTTGTTATTGAGATAGTTGAACCAACCACCTGATTTGACATTAATTGAACCTGGATTGCGTGAATGTTCTTGTAGCAAATCCTGCATAATTTATTTGGTGTTCTTTTATCGATTGGAACAGTTAGAGTGGGATTCCTCCTAACCCGTGGAACAGCTAAGTGACAAAGTAGGCATGTAAAACAATAGAAGAAAAGCAAGCATAAAAACTCAAGGTATAATGAGCTGGGAAGAGGGCTTCGGTAACAATTTTAACCACAAAAGACAAAGCCACTTAATTTAATTTTGTGATTCTACTATTATAAGTACAGACGTTGATATTTAAGGAAGAACAATTTTCCAATATGGAAGGGTTTTAAAAGCATACATTAGCGACGTCTTGTATATTTACAGTCAGGTATGTCCAAATTTTCCAATTCCAATTTATAGTTTCATAATCTCAGTCTTCTCTATAATATTTTTGTGTCACAGTTTTGATGTAGAGAAATATTCTTGCATTGCAGCTAATAATATACAACAACTATTAGGAATACATGTTTTTAAGTGTTAACAGCTTTTATATTACATGTATACTATCAGATTTAATCATTCCACAGAAGAAGGATAGTAATAAATATGTTGCAGTAATATATATGAAAACAATTAATGTACAGGGAGAAAACTTCATTTTATCATTAGAAACCTAATATAAATCATCAAAAAAATTACAAACATTGAAAGTCAACTTTTTTTGAGGACTTTGCCTAATCACTTTTCATATGCATATCTATTTCATTTCAAAGTCGACTAAATCCATTACGGTAAACCTAAAATTTTCCAGCTAATCCCAGCCCTTCTTCTATGAAGGGACCCAATAATTGTAATAGTGATGTTTCAACACATACCGAGCGACCTATAACTTCCTTTATGCCATTTTACTTCATATATTTTCCTATTTCTGAACTCAAGATGTTGAAAATCTCTATACAGAACCTCCTTCAAAACTCTTACAGCCCAACTCTATCCTCAAATATAAGTTAGAAGTCTAAGTCGAGATAATTGCAGAAGTGTAGGGGAATGTCACAATGTTTTAACAAAACCACTAAATTGTTTACTTATCTAAATTTCCATGTCCTCATCCTTTTACAACCAGAATATTGCATGCACCAGAAAGCTCGTGTAAGAAAAATTATTGGCAAATTTCTTCCTAGTGTTAACCTTTAGACATGTATAAAATTAAGAAATTTTGTACTTCCCAAACACTCTTTGACCTTTCAAAGTTCAAAATTTTATGATATGAATCTATAGAATAAAATGTATCATGCTGGTTTCCTTTTTCTTATGAAAAAAATATGATTCAAATGTCATTTTTATCCATCAATTCCCTTTAAATAGCCTCTGTATAAAATGAGGTAGCTTGACCAAATACAATATCATGTCATGCATGAATAATGTGTAGCACCAAAATGAAAAGAATAAAGAAAAGGAAAGATATGCTTACAATTGGTCATTGGTTACCGAACATTTCATATCTGAATCAAATTGCCCGAAAGCTTCACCGAATCTCTTAACATTGTAAATAGTTTTGACAGTCGAGTAGCTATTACCATTCCACTTTAGAACAGACAAAATTTCTATGGGCTTCGCAACAGCCATATACATGCCAGCTACAATGCTTTCTCATCTTCCCTTAACCTACCAGTGTAGCTATGACCCTCTCTCTTTTTGGCTTTCCCTTCTCTAGTTTTTCAGAATCCTTAGTATTTTTTGCATGGCTTCTGAACTCATCGCCTATGTCATAGACAAAAATTAATCCGACTTTGCGTTTAGCTATGTTTTTTCATCTGATTTTATGATGATGATTATTAAGCCCAGACAGATTGCCTTCTATACCATATTGGTTCTAAAATACGAATCAAGCTAACTTAATTCTAGAGTTAGGAACTAAGATAAGGTATATGAGATAACATGCATTTGAAAATAATAACTGGGATTTTACATTATACACTATAAATTCTGAACTAACAACAAAATCCGACAAATTCTTTTGATATAGTAATTTGCAGTTATTTTGGCTGAGAGAATTAGTAATAGTACTGTAGGGTGCAAAGTACGTAGTAATGTTACATTGAAGTGCTTTTTATATTGAGTTTGTTCATAGAGTTGTTGTGGACATGTGACATTTGAAATGGAGAATGGTGATTGTTAAAGTTTGTTGATTGATAGTTGCATATGTATAAAGTGTGAAATAGAATGGTAATTTAAAATTTACCAGAACTGCAATGGATTAGAATAGTCAGTGACTTGGGATAGGAAAAAGCATGAGGTAGTTCAACGCATGCACTATTAAATAATTAGAAGATGAAAACATTTTGTTTCCCAAGAAAATAGCTGAATGTACGAAGATAAAAAGTAAATATTGCAAGAAGCTGGTTTTCTTCCCCTTTTTGGTAGCAATAATCACTGTAAAACATGATCAACTGAGCATTTTTGTAGTAAGTAATAAGTATTGTACAAATTACTGGTTAATATGGCACATTTTAATGCAAAGTTAACCAAATAACGAAGAAAAAAAGCACAATCGATATTGCAATAGTAGTAAAAGTGATGCATTTAGTGAAGTGGTACAATAATAGACTGAATAAAGAAAGAACAAAATGGAAAAACATTCACATTCATGCATGTAATTAAATAATACTAAAATAGACAGGCTACTTCCATAAACTTAATTTCCCTGTTTTTGGTTGCAGATGAACTTACACAATTCTAGATTTAGTCCTCTTTTTTAACATTAATAGTGACATGCATATTAAAATTTACTCACATGGTCTGGCTTTTCGTTGAAACGGAAAGAGGAATCTTAATAGAAGAAATATATAAACTCTTACATGAGAAGATAGAGTAATTCAAGGAAAACATAGAGTAAATTAGTCTTACTTTAAGATTGTTCCTTATCATGCATGAATAAATATTATAATTCTAGTAGAATAAAACAGTGCTCTAAACTATATGATATCACTTCTATTATAGGCAGTTGGAAGTGTATCTGAATAAAGTGTACCCAAAAGGGGGTTGCCAATTACAAACCCAAAAATTATAAAGCGAATTTCAGCAAATAAACACACGAAACAATGGTGAAAATATGCAATCTTCATTTAGCCTTTACACTATACAAAGTATAATTAATTAAAGACTACCGATTCAGGTGGAACGAACCCGTTTCATCTCATGAAATTATATAAAGCGATTCCTTCAAGTTGGGTTGTTGCCATAATTTCCATTGTGAATAGATTAATGCATTATATTTTACATGTAACCATGCTCTCTTAAAAATTTTTTAGAGATAATCCAGAAGTAGTGCATAATTAATTATATTCTTATATAGGTTAGATAAAATTTAGTAGTGGAGTATCTGAAGGGTTGTGCCTCCAGTTATAATATATTGAACTCGTACAAATAATTTCTACTTGCTGCCTTCCTTAATCAGTGGGCAACATAGCCAAAATGATAAAATCCGCATAACCATTGTATTTAGAAGTGAGATCGTAGTAACTGAGAAGGAATAAAATACAATGATAGGATAGAGGAAATAAAAAAACTATTACCAGGGCACAGTCTAAAACCGTGGAAACTTCATACAAAATAATATTATTATCCAATGGATGAGAATATTCAGAAATACATGGCTCAGATTTACTTATGTTTAGAAAAAGAAACATGAACATAAGAATTTAAAAGCTAAAAATATCAACGTAATAGTAAGCACAACATTAAGAGGAGGAAAAACGATTGGAGCATGCATTTCTTACGATTCATAAGGAATTAAATCTACGAAACATTATTTTAGTATAAAGGCATGAGGGGAGCTGTACTTGAGTAAGAAGAGAGTCTTAGGATAGAGAGAAAAAAAATTTGAACTACGGTATCAGGCACACCCTGGAGGCATCATTTAGGTGCTACTTTGTAAGTTTAATGCTTACATTTTTACTTTGGGTATTTCTTTCACCCTTTTTCCAAGTTATGGCATGAACGCTAATATATATAATTGCAAATACAGTACCGTAATTTACCACATAAAAAGTTTGCAGTAGTAAATGGACAACAGAATTGGACAAAAATATCCAAATAGTTTTTTAATTTTCCTAGTGGTGGAAGTTTTTTTTATACATGAGCATTGCACTCCACTGTTGTAACGTCCTGTATTTTCGTCCTTCGGCAAATTCGACATCGACACTCACTTTATCGACTGCCGAGAAATCAAAGGCCGAAAACCGAGATGTTATGGGTTTTAAAAAGAAAATTTAAGAAAAGAAAAAGAAAGAAGAGAGAAGAGATAGGAAATAGAGAGGAAAGAAGATAGACGATTTTTTAGAAAACAGAGAATTAGAAAAATAGAAGATAGAAAATTTTAAAAATAGAACGGGACAGAAAGGAACAACAGAACAACATCAGAATCTCACAATTCGCAGCGGAACAACATATAATAATAAATGAATAATCTTTAAACAAAGAACTATATCAGTTATTACATTACATTATATTTCATTACATCATATCATATCATCAGAGTGTACAACAACATCATACAATAAACAGTGCAGCGGAAAAAGAAATACTATATACTAGTAATACGCCATGCCATCCAGCTTGCCTCTAGCAACTCCAGAATATCCAGAATATCCTGATAAACCTAACTCTTAACTGCCCGTGTGGAAATTGGTGGGCACCCAGAGTTTAGGAAGGAAAACAATAAACTCCAAGTCAGTCATGTGACTGGTGTGAGAACTCAAAACAGTTTATTTATCTTTAAAATCAAAATAGAGGAATATTTTTAATTCAATTCGCAATGCTTTTAAAAATGAGACTACCATAAGGCCTCCCGCACACACACACATGCAAACGCAGAATCGGAGGAGATTTCTCCTTATGATAGTCAAAGATGCTTGATACGCATTTAAAATAACATTTGATATTATTATTAGTGTATAGTGTAGAAAAAATTCATTTCGAAAGTAGAATATAAATCTTAGCCAGCATAGACATTTCGAACTATGCCTACTATAGCTACCATCCAAACAGTGGTGACCACCATAAGTGAATAGCAGGTTCTACAACTAATACCGTACAAGTTTCGTATTGGGAATTGGATTTCCAACAAATGGTCAGGCCAAGGAACTTCCCATTGCCACTGAGAATGCCTCTGGAAAGACATCCCCGAGAACCAAACCGGATCTCTGCCAACACAAGGCCGGGTTACCCCTAACTGGGTAACTACTGACACGAGCACGCCATTCCCCGGTCCTTTAGGACCTTTTCAACCGAGCGCTCGATATCCAATTCACACAATCATAAAGTGTTTTCAACATGAGTAAGTATCTGGGCTCCATACCATGATACCACCCCTTTCCAGAAGGAAATGCACATACCCTAAGGGGAGCTACAGCAACCCCTAATAACCTTGCCGCATCTTTCCTGTTTTGACCATTTCCGGGATGTGAGGCTCGACGAATTCACGTCCACAAAAACACACTTTGTACAAAAAGCCGTGCTTTGGGTCAACAAATGATCAACACAATGATCACTAAGATAGACGATCAAATAAATGATCCTATCACAATAATCAACACAATGATCATTTCAGCATCACTCAGCATGTCACATTACCAAAATGGGATATATTGCTGATAACTTCAACTATATAACCTTTGAGCTCGTACGTCTCAAAGAAGGGTGTTAAGCAAAGAATAAATTCTCCGCCACCAACAGAAATATATTTGAAAGAAATCGGCTTTATATCTCAACTTGTAATGTCAGGCATACAATCCATACAAGTCTGTTCCGGGATCGAACAGAACCGAAGGCACTTACAAAGAAGTCCTTGCAATCCGGATATTCACAATCCTGATCGGATTCACCATCACATATGGA
This sequence comes from Allium cepa, assembly GCA_030765085.1. Lineage (NCBI taxonomy): Eukaryota > Viridiplantae > Streptophyta > Magnoliopsida > Asparagales > Amaryllidaceae > Allium > Allium cepa. Next base: position 125,450,349 of record CM060945.1, on the reverse strand, counting down.
GAACTCAATACCGTAGCTACTCGGTGCAGAGTCAATCGATAGTTCATCCTATCGCTTTCGCAAATACCGGTCTTCAACACCGATCTTCAAATGCAATTCACAACGACGTATCACATATTCGGAATGGGTTATACGACCCCATGGTCCTTTCCCGGTTAACCCGAATAGTGAGCGCTTATTCAAAAATAAGTGTGCATTCAAATTCAATCATATTCACATCAAATACCCATTCAAAGGGAAATACTGATAGTCGGTTATTGAACTATCACTGGATATGCACACATCACCAGATTCCAAATAATTTTCCAAATTATTTATTTTCCAAAATATCTTTACTAGATATATAATTTCAACACTTCAAAAATAAATCAATATTTATTTTCAAACAAATTTCACTTTTCACATATAAATTCCATAATGAATTTATATTTCAAAATATTCGTGCATATACGATTTCAATTATTCATTTTCAATTTATCTTCAAAAAGATAAATTCTAAATATTCACTTCATATTTGAAAACATTTCCATACTTATTTATTCATAAGTAATTCACAATCTTTTATTTTCAACACTTAGAAAATATTCAATATACTTAAACCGAATTAAGTATATATTTCATTCTTTAAGGAAATCATTCACTTAACATATTTATTTGGGCCAAAACGAATGTTGCGTAAAACATCGTTACGACAACCCAAAATCACTAGTATAGGGATTCGAAATTAAAATAGATATATAAATCCCAATACTATTCAAAACATTTCCTTTCGGAAATCATTTACTATAACAACAGTGTTATAGTCCACTATTTCCTTTTATTTCTCGAAAACGTCTATTTCAACAATAAATGTTGAAATCTATGGTTTCGAATCTCAACACATTTAAAACTTCGTTAGATCGTTTTAATTCCGTTTAAAACATCACATTCAAACATTTTCTTTAACGTGTCATTCACTATTCAAAAATGTGAATAAACTCCGTTAACAACTTCATCCTTTACTCATTTTAATTCAAAGAATTATTCACAGTTAAAAACGTGAATATAACTCCATTTATAGGTTATAACAATTAACTTATCAAAATAAGTTGCTTGCGAATTTATAAAACAACGTTTATAAATTCCATATCTATTTATTTATAAAACTTCCTTTTTATAAATTTTTAACTTAACCTATTCCAGTTTATAACTAAATTATAAACTACAAGTTCATATTATAAGTTAATTACTTATAAAACGATTATTTTACAAAATCGTTCTTTTAAAGACTTTCCAATTTACAAATCTTATAACTTATAAGATTCATTTATTTAACCAAATCTATTCTTCAATTAACTTCACAAAATTTATAAATCTTACTGTTTATAAATTTTATTTATAACTTCACAGTTTATAATTCTATAAATTTCATTCTATTATGAAATTCATTTTCACTACATTCAAACACTTATAAAAACTCGTTTTATAATGTCTATATTTCAATTTATAAATATCCATTTATAAATCTCTAAATATAAATCAGTTTATATTATTATTCTAAAACGTCTTTAAATTCCTTTATAATTTCATCATTTCGATTTATAAAATAATCAAATTTTATAAATCCTATATTTAAACTTTTATCATATATTCAAAAATCCAATCTAAATTATTTTATAAAATCATTAGTTCATATTTCTCAAAATCAGCTTTTTAACTATATTTCACAAAAACCATAATTTTTATAACTTTAAAAATTATAACGTTTATTTATTTATAATGGATCAATTCCAGAAATAAAGTATATTTTCAAAAATCATTTTAAAGATCATTTTAAAATCCCAAAATCTGGGTCCAATGATGCTACACACCAAATAGTCAATCACGACAACAACGATATCATATATCGATATGATAATCAATCAAATATCAAAATATCTGAAATTAAATAAATACTGTTGAGGAATCCAGTTGGATCCCTCCAACCTGTTTCCTGCATCCAAAAACATTAGCACAATACCAATTTCGCTCCAGTACGAAATTATCGCGGTATATGTTCTTAATAAATATTATCCGCTTAATAACGGCGTAATAGGGTCTCATCCGCTAAACAAAAAATGCGGAAAATCAATCAACTGCAATATATACATATGCCAATATATATATATATTGATATTATATATAATACCAATTTCACTGTTTATGAAATATTCGCGGTATATGTTTATATTAAATAACATCCGCTTACTAACGGCGCATAATGTCTATTTTAACAATCAATAGATATCAATCATCATTCATACATGCATTCAAATATTTTAAATCTAACTATTTAAAATAAAATCGAAATCTATTCGATTGAGTGAGAAGTTCTCACCTTGATTTTTAAATTCCGTTTTAGCTTTTTATTTCGAATAAAATTAAACGCGCGTTTAATTTTACCCGAAATTCTCACTAACTCCAAACGACTCCAAACCAACTCCATCGCGTAGTGCTCGTCTATACGATCCCAACGCAACTGAGTTTGCATTTTTTCGACCTCGTATGAAAAAGATATTGATTTTTGAACATTACACAAATTTTTTATAACTAAATTTACAACTTAAATTTATAATAATATAACCTATTTCATTCCCAGCCCTTAGATCCTTCAACCCCCTCATCCTAGCCCTTGAACGCAACTTTCCCCCTCCCTCTCTTCTTCACGCACACGGCTACAGGTTTGAGGCCGTTCACTTGAACCCATTCACTAATACTAGGGTTAAATTATTCTCCCGATTCGAGCGACATGAACATGATCAAGACGCGCCATGTCGAAGCCCTACCCCATAGCCATGCTCGGCCTCAATAGCAGTGAACTCGGCCCTATGCACAGCCTAGGAAGTCGTGCAAAAACTGAAGTATACGGACCCTTCTTGCTCCCTCATCGTTGCTCCATTCCCGATCATATCCGTATGGATTTAAAGCTCATCTCGTGCTCTTCAATCTTCGTGTTGAACACCTCTCCTAATTCTTTGTAGATTGGAAGAGATTGAGAGTTTAAATTGGGCAATTTCTGGCCATTGACTAATTAGGGCCGGCTAGGGTTTAATGTTTGTTATTTTTTTTTTTTTTAATGAAGGGTGTGTCTCCTTTTATAGAAAAAGCAAGCGTAAACACTATTCATCCCGGGAATTCCGAACTCCGATTTAGACGCCGTAACCAGCGTACCTAGGGTTTATCCCGCATTCCGGACACAATGGAACAGGTTTCGGAAGCTAATTCGGAAGTATGTGCGAGTTATGGCTGAAAACGCTCAATTTGAATTAAACCGATTTAAACCGATTTCTAGGCGTTTTAATTTGTACCGGACAAACGGTAAATCCAATTGACTTGAAATTTGAAACCTTACAATAATATCACATTACGGATCCGATGAAACTGGTTTCGTCGAATTTCGAGACTTTTTGAAAAATGGCTATTTTGACTCGCCAAATTTAAATTAAAAACGATTCGATGCGTTTCGAGCTGCCACGATCAAACGATAACTCCGATTGACACGAAAATTGAAATCCAGTAATAACTAACTATTACGGATCCAATGAAACTGGTTTCGTTCAATTCTGAGACTGTTCAAAAATTGACTATTTTACAGTCGATTATTAAATATTAAAAATATTCAATTTTCACAAATTAACTTTTAATTCGATTTTAAAAGTTCTAAAATATCATTCTAACTTCAACATGATAAAATAAAATTTTACTAATCATTTTCTATCATATTTAACTCTATTTCCAATTATTTCCATAATTTAACGTATTAAATTATCGATTTAATTATCCAATTAAATCCAAAAATTCAAATAAAAATGTATTTGACTTATAAATTCACTTATTAATATTTAAAATTAATTAAATATTCAAATTTAAATTATTAAAAATTCTGGGTCGTTACAATCTTCCCCCCTTAAAAGAATTTCGTCCTCGAAATTACAAGTAAGAAAGGTTACAAAATCTATTAACTTTCCAAAATTCATAATTAAACTTCTTACAAATCTTTACTAAGTTTTCAAATCATACTTAGTTATCTTTTCAAAAACAACTACTATTGTTTAACTTTCAACTCCAAAATCAAAGTTAAAGTTTTCAAAATTTTCCCAATTTTCTCAAAAAATTTTCTAACGCCTTAAATTTCCGGAAAAATTCGCCATAGTCTCCTTTGCGCGGCTCGATCCAAAAAAAAAAATGACAGTATATATATCACAAATATACATCTCATCAAGTAATGAGGCATCCCGAAGGGAAAAAAGTGTAAAAGTACGATATTTAATCCGAGATATGTACCTTATACTTTATTAGCAAGCATATACGGCTAATATAGCGCTAAAGCGAACTCCAAATGCGAAGCACACGCGATCCGCACCTACTAAACTCAACAAACAACATGAGAACATGCACATATGCAAATAATATCGATATACAACATATAGTAACATATCAACTATATATATCACATAGCAAATGCAACAATAGCAATATATATTCAACCATCATCCAATTACCATTCAACAAATTCATAACCAATATATTCATTCATATTTTCATTCATATACAATGAATTGGTTTTCACTTTAAATCACATTTGATTTGTTTACATTGGATTTACTAACATTCATTCTCAATTCTAATTAGTTTCAATTTGTTAACATTCACTAATTAAATCCCATTCACATTCAATTCTATTCAAATTTATTTACTTCTAATTTGAATTCAATTTCATAGTTTTCAATTTCATTAACTCTTAATGACTTTTATACAATCATATAACAATCAATGTATATCAATTACAACCAAATTTCTTTGCTTCACTTACATTCATTTTGGTTTAATATCTTTACTTTCCAATTGGTTTTATTAAATTGATTTTTCATTCAATTATTCAACTTTCAATAACATTAGGTTTCAATGAATTAACACTTTCATTAATTATTCCTTATCAACTTAAATTACATTCCATTGTTTTAACATTCAATCCATTCATTCAATTCAATTACAAAGTTGAATTCTATTACATAACTCAAGTTCATATTCATTTAATCCACTTGATTATTTACTTCGATACCAAAATCAACTTAATTCAATATCTCTTAAGTTATATTCATATAGTTTCACTTTTTAGATATATAAGTTTATTTTACAATTGTAAACACTTTAGTTATAATTTGATTCTTATAATTCTTTTACTTATACAATTGTTCTTTAATTTAGATTATTCAAACAACCTAACAATCACTTATATACACTTTAATAATTCTTGAAAAATTATTTCTTCATATATAAAAATATAATCGAGGCAAAATTATTTCATTTACCAAATTTTAAAATCAATATTATGTCGATTTATCTTGTTTAAGAGTTTAGAAACCCCTATCTACGATAGTTAGCTAGACTAGATCGACGGGAATCTATAAATAATCAACCGATAAGTTAACACAATATAAAACAATTTCATATTCACTAACAAATACGCTCTCATAGCTATTATTACACTCAAACTCATTCTAGAGTACTGCTGACTCTATCTCTAACGAGTAATACCCTACAGAACCATGGTTGTCGCTTAACCATCAGCTCTGATACCAAATGTAACGTCCTGTATTTTCGTCCTTCGGCAAATTCGACATCGACACTCACTTTATCGACTGCCGAGAAATCAAAGGCCGAAAACCGAGATGTTATGGGTTTTAAAAAGAAAATTTAAGAAAAGAAAAAGAAAGAAGAGAGAAGAGATAGGAAATAGAGAGGAAAGAAGATAGACGATTTTTTAGAAAACAGAGAATTAGAAAAATAGAAGATAGAAAGTTTTAAAAATAGAACGGGACAGAAAGGAACAACAGAACAACATCAGAATCTCACAATTCGCAGCGGAACAACATATAATAATAAATGAATAATCTTTAAACAAAGAACTATATCAGTTATTACATTACATTATATTTCATTACATCATATCATATCATCAGAGTGTACAACAACATCATACAATAAACAGTGCAGCGGAAAAAGAAATACTATATACTAGTAATACGCCATGCCATCCAGCTTGCCTCTAGCAACTCCAGAATATCCAGAATATCCTGATAAACCTAACTTTTAACTGCCCGTGTGGAAATTGGTGGGCACCCAGAGTTTAGGAAGGAAAACAATAAACTCCAAGTCAGTCATGTGACTGGTGTGAGAACTCAAAACAGTTTATTTATCTTTAAAATCAAAATAGAGGAATATTTTTAATTCAATTCGCAATGCTTTTAAAAATGAGACTACCATAAGGCCTCCCGCACACACACACATGCAAACGCAGAATCGGAGGAGATTTCTCCTTATGATAGTCAAAGATGCTTGATACGCATTTAAAATAACATTTGATATTATTATTAGTGTATAGTGTAGAAAAAATTCATTTCGAAAGTAGAATATAAATCTTAGCCAGCATAGACATTTCGAACTATGCCTACTATAGCTACCATCCAAACAGTGGTGACCACCATAAGTGAATAGCAGGTTCTACAACTAATACCGTACAAGTTTCGTATTGGGAATTGGATTTCCAACAAATGGTCAGGCCAAGGAACTTCCCATTGCCACTGAGAATGCCTCTGGAAAGACATCCCCGAGAACCAAACCGGATCTCTGCCAACACAAGGCCGGGTTACCCCTAACTGGGTAACTACTGACACGAGCACGCCATTCCCCGGTCCTTTAGGACCTTTTCAACCGAGCGCTCGATATCCAATTCACACAATCATAAAGTGTTTTCAACATGAGTAAGTATCTGGGCTCCATACCATGATACCACCCCTTTCCAGAAGGAAATGCACATACCCTAAGGGGAGCTACAGCAACCCCTAATAACCTTGCCGCATCTTTCCTGTTTTGACCATTTCCGGGATGTGAGGCTCGACGAATTCACGTCCACAAAAACACACTTTGTACAAAAAGCCGTGCTTTGGGTCAACAAATGATCAACACAATGATCACTAAGATAGACGATCAAATAAATGATCCTATCACAATAATCAACACAATGATCATTTCAGCATCACTCAGCATGTCACATTACCAAAATGGGATATATTGCTGATAACTTCAACTATATAACCTTTGAGCTCGTACGTCTCAAAGAAGGGTGTTAAGCAAAGAATAAATTCTCCGCCACCAACAGAAATATATTTGAAAGAAATCGGCTTTATATCTCAACTTGTAATGTCAGGCATACAATCCATACAAGTCTGTTCCGGGATCGAACAGAACCGAAGGCACTTACAAAGAAGTCCTTGCAATCCGGATATTCACAATCCTGATCGGATTCACCATCACATATGGAGAACTCAATACCGTAGCTACTCGATGCAGAGTCAATCGATAGTTCATCCTATCGCTTTCGCAAATACCGGTCTTCAACACCGATCTTCAAATGCAATTCACAACGACGTATCACATATTCGGAATGGGTTATACGACCCCATGGTCCTTTCCCGGTTAACCCGAATAGTGAGCGCTTATTCAAAAATAAGTGTGCATTCAAATTCAATCATATTCACATCAAATACCCATTCAAAGGGAAATACTGATAGTCGGTTATTGAACTATCACTGGATATGCACACATCACCAGATTCCAAATAATTTTCCAAATTATTTATTTTCCAAAATATCTTTACTAGATATATAATTTCAACACTTCAAAAATAAATCAATATTTATTTTCAAACAAATTTCACTTTTCACATATAAATTCCATAATGAATTTATATTTCAAAATATTCGTGCATATACGATTTCAATTATTCATTTTCAATTTATCTTCAAAAAGATAAATTCTAAATATTCACTTCATATTTGAAAACATTTCCATACTTATTTATTCATAAGTAATTCACAATCTTTTATTTTCAACACTTAGAAAATATTCAATATACTTAAACCGAATTAAGTATATATTTCATTCTTTAAGGAAATCATTCACTTAACATATTTATTTGGGCCAAAACGAATGTTGCGTAAAACATCGTTACGACAACCCAAAATCACTAGTATAGGGATTCGAAATTAAAATAGATATATAAATCCCAATACTATTCAAAACATTTCCTTTCGGAAATCATTTACTATAACAACAGTGTTATAGTCCACTATTTCCTTTTATTTCTCGAAAACGTCTATTTCAACAATAAATGTTGAAATCTATGGTTTCGAATCTCAACACATTTAAAACTTCGTTAGATCGTTTTAATTCCGTTTAAAACATCACATTCAAACATTTTCTTTAACGTGTCATTCACTATTCAAAAATGTGAATAAACTCCGTTAACAACTTCATCCTTTACTCATTTTAATTCAAAGAATTATTCACAGTTAAAAACGTGAATATAACTCCATTTATAGGTTATAACAATTAACTTATCAAAATAAGTTGCTTGCGAATTTATAAAACAACGTTTATAAATTCCATATCTATTTATTTATAAAACTTCCTTTTTATAAATTTTTAACTTAACCTATTCCAGTTTATAACTAAATTATAAACTACAAGTTCATATTATAAGTTAATTACTTATAAAACGATTATTTTACAAAATCGTTCTTTTAAAGACTTTCCAATTTACAAATCTTATAACTTATAAGATTCATTTATTTAACCAAATCTATTCTTCAATTAACTTCACAAAATTTATAAATCTTACTGTTTATAAATTTTATTTATAACTTCACAGTTTATAATTCTATAAATTTCATTCTATTATGAAATTCATTTTCACTACATTCAAACACTTATAAAAACTCGTTTTATAATGTCTATATTTCAATTTATAAATATCCATTTATAAATCTCTAAATATAAATCAGTTTATATTATTATTCTAAAACGTCTTTAAATTCCTTTATAATTTCATCATTTCGATTTATCAAATAATCAAATTTTATAAATCCTATATTTAAACTTTTATCATATATTCAAAAATCCAATCTAAATTATTTTATAAAATCATTAGTTCATATTTCTCAAAATCAGCTTTTTAACTATATTTCACAAAAACCATAATTTTTATAACTTTAAAAATTATAACGTTTATTTATTTATAATGGATCAATTCCAGAAATAAAGTATATTTTCAAAAATCATTTTAAAGATCATTTTAAAATCTCAAAATCTGGGTCCAATGATGCTACACACCAAATAGTCAATCACGACAACAACGATATCATATATCGATATGATAATCAATCAAATATCAAAATATCTGAAATTAAATAAATACTGTTGAGGAATCCAGTTGGATCCCTCCAACCTGTTTCCTGCATCCAAAAACATTAGCACAATACCAATTTCGCTCCAGTACGAAATTATCGCGGTATATGTTCTTAATAAATATTATCCGCTTAATAACGGCGTAATAGGGTCTCATCCGCTAAACAAAAAATGCGGGAAATCAATCAACTGCAATATATACATATGCCAATATATATATATTGATATTATATATAATACCAATTTCACTGTTTATGAAATATTCGCGGTATATGTTTATATTAAATAACATCCGCTTACTAACGGCGCATAATGTCTATTTTAACAATCAATAGATATCAATCATCATTCATACATGCATTCAAATATTTTAAATCTAACTATTTAAAATAAAATCGAAATCTATTCGATTGAGTGAGAAGTTCTCACCTTGATTTTTAAATTCCGTTTTAGCTTTTTATTTCGAATAAAATTAAACGCGCGTTTAATTTTACCCGAAATTCTCACTAACACCAAACGACTCCAAACCAACTCCATCGCGTAGTGCTCGTCCATACGATCCCAACGCAACTGAGTTTGCATTTTTTCGACCTCGTATGAAAAAGATATTGATTTTTGAACATTACACAAATTTTTTATAACTAAATTTACAACTTAAATTTATAATAATATAACCTATTTCATTCCCAGCCCTTAGATCCTTCAACCCCCTCATCCTAGCCCTCGAACGCAACTTTCCCCCTCCCTCTCTTCTTCACGCACACGGCTACAGGTTTGAGGCCGTTCACTTGAACCCATTCACTAATACTAGGGTTAAATTATTCTCCCGATTCGAGCGACATGAACATGATCAAGACGCGCCATGTCGAAGCCCTACCCCATAGCCATGCTCGGCCTCAATAGCAGTGAACTCGGCCCTATGCACAGCCTAGGAAGTCGTGCAAAAACTGAAGTATACGGCCCCTTCTTGCTCCCTCATCGTTGCTCCATTCCCGATCATATCCGTATGGATTTAAAGCTCATCTCGTGCTCTTCAATCTTCGTGTTGAACACCTCTCCTAATTCTTTGTAGATTGGAAGAGATTGAGAGTTTAAATTGGGCAATTTCAGGCCATTGACTAATTAGGGCCGGCTAGGGTTTAATGTTTGTTGTTATTTTTTTTTTTTAATGAAGGGTGTGTCTCCTTTTATAGAAAAAGCAAGCGTAAACACTATTCATCCCGGGAATTCCGAACTCCGATTTAGACGCCGTAACCAGCGTACCTAGGGTTTATCCCGCATTCCGGACACAATGGAACAGGTTTCGGAAGCTAATTCGGAAGTATGTGCGAGTTATGGCTGAAAACGCTCAATTTGAATTAAACCGATTTAAACCGATTTCTATGCGTTTTAATTTGTACCGGACAAACGGTAAATCCAATTGACTTGAAATTTGAAACCTTACAATAATATCACATTACGGATCCGATGAAACTGGTTTCGTCGAATTCCGAGACTTTTTGAAAAATGGCTATTTTGACTCGCCAAATTTAAATTAAAAACGATTCGATGCGTTTCGAGCTGCCACGATCAAACGATAACTCCGATTGACACGAAAATTGAAATCCAGTAATAACTAACTATTACGGATCCAATGAAACTGGTTTCGTTCAATTCTGAGACTGTTCAAAAATTGACTATTTTACAGTCGATTATTAAATATTAAAAATATTCAATTTTCACAAATTAACTTTTAATTCGATTTTAAAAGTTCTAAAATATCATTCTAACTTCAACATGATAAAATAAAATTTTACTAATCATTTTCTATCATATTTAACTCTATTTCCAATTATTTCCATAATTTAACGTATTAAATTATCGATTTAATTATCCAATTAAATCCAAAAATTCAAATAAAAATTTATTTGACTTATAAATTCACTTATTAATATTTAAAATTAATTAAATATTCAAATTTAAATTATTAAAAATTCTGGGTCGTTACAACTGTTGAGCATTTCACATGCTTAAACAAAGATGTACTATGCAAATGTCCTAGAATATCAATATTACAATGGATAAGGGAAATGATGGGTGGGATATATTTGAACCGTTAAATTTATGTGATACATAATCGCATTTAGAAGAGGAATAATATAGAAAAATTGAAAAGATGAAATTCAGAGTTTTCAAAGTTAATATTGCGTATATAAATATACATAATATAATAAAGAAATAAATTTTACGCTTTTTAATTGTATGGTAACAATTTTTTTTACCGTTATATGCTTGGTGAGTTGAACATAAAGCAATTTATTGCTATAAATATAGACTGTATGAGTCAGTAGTATGTACTTCAAAATTCATCTTCTAAGTCAATATGCTATTATGAGTTGAATGCATGCATGCTGATGTTAGAATGAACATCTCATGGAAGAAGAGAAATATCACCAACCTTGGTTATTTGCAATGAAAATTTTAGTCATAAATTTTATAACAATCAAAAAGTTGTGCCCATTTAGATGTAGCAAAAGGAATCTGGTACATTAAATGTATATGAAATGCATAAAGAAATGAATTGAACAACTGTTTTTGTAAGAGATTGAAGGATGTCAATTTGTGTGCGCACATAAATAATCGTAAAAGTAATAGCAAAATTTTCATATGGATATATTTGGAAAGAGCTCAGTAATGACAACACGTAATGGTAACACAGCTTAAAAAATAAAACTTCTCATAAGAAACTAATGAATTAAACATGATGAAACAACTACACAATTAAAATGACAATGTATTACCATCATCTTGTAAAAATTTAAATGGAAACAAAATAAGCAAATGAAAAGAACTTAAATATTGATATTATGAATAGTAATCAACATATCACGGATTATCACAAAATTTTTGGATGACACAGGATATTTTAATTCGAACAATTCCTACGGCTTCATAGTATGAATACAGACAAAAAATACACGAATTTTAGTTTCTCGCAGTTAGTTACATCTAATGAATTTGAAATGCGGTTAAATACCAACATCTTCAACATCAAATAATCATAACTGAATAATCACAATCAAAAGTGTAGTAAAATATACATGCAAATTATGTATGATAATATAGAGGAATTGTAAATACCACTGTCATTTTATCTTCAGTATGTCGACTGAATAAAATCCAACTATTAAGTAAAACATGAACAAACAATTCACATAATGTCGAAGAAGTTTATGTGTAAATACATTATAACATATCCCTAAATTAACAGTACTAAGTAAATCAAACAAATCGAAGAAAAATTGAGAAAATCGCTACTTTAAAAGGAGGGGACATAATTTTCCATTCTGAGTTGAGAAGGCGTGAAATCGCCAATGGAGAAGAAGAGGGCGCCTCCATTGAAGTGATTGCCACTATCGCATCCACAAAGTTCTAGGTTTTACTTGAAGTCTTCGGATAAAAGGAATATACCCAATGGTAATCGTAAATACAGTCTAACATATTCCTAAATTATCAGTACTAGGTAAATCAAACGAATCGAAGAAAATTTGAGAAAATCGCTACCTTAAAAGGAGGGGACATAATTTTCCATTTTGAGTTGAGAAGGCATGAAGCCGCCAATGGAGAAGAAGAAGGCGCCTCCATTGAAGTGATTGCCACTGTCGCATCCACAAATTTTTACATTTTACTTGAATCTTCGGATAAAAGGAATATACCCATCAGTAATCCTCATATTTGTGGGTTAGAGATAATGAAGAGGGCATACGAACAGTTATGGATAACACAGGATAATTGCAACTGACTTGCTTATTTTTATGTGGAAAAAAGAAAATAAAAAATGACGCGCACGAAAGTTCTATTAGAGGACACATGTCAATTAATTAGAGCGTTGGTTTCTGTTTTCCATTTTAAGTAATAGATTTGCAAACCATTAACTTATATTAATATTTTAATATAAACATTAACCATTTCAAGCCTAATAAATTTATATAAAATCATAAACCCATGGAGAAAATCCTCAAAAATCATATTAAATCTGATTTACTATATTCTTTAACATATAAAAACTTCGAGGCCGAAAACATAATTTAATTATTTTTAATAAATAAAACCCAAAATAAACCATTTTTCAACCTTAGAAAATTCATCAAATTTTCTCATTAAGTAGAAAAATTATGAAATTATAAACCCACTACCAAAATAATGTTTCTAATATCATATATAAGTCTCAAGTAATTTGTCTATCAAATGATAGGTTTTATAACTCAAAACATATTACTTAATTTCATAAATAAATTCTGTAAATTCACTAATAAGCATATAATCATTTAAACTATCACATCATGGCATAATATAATTAAAGAAACGGATTTTTGCTTAAAACCAAAAATGAGGAATTTTTCTTCAAATCGAAAATAATTCTTAAAACATGAGATGCATAACTATTATTCACGTTGAATGGTTTAAGAGGGTTGAGATCTATTTTTCAATTGATTCCTCTAAGCTTTACTCTTGTTTTCTATAGCTTTACTTCTTTTGAAACCCTTGTTAATAAACGACCTTGAATCCTTAATTTTTTTGTATTAAATGAAATGAAGGAGGAAATGAGAATGAGTACATTTTCTAAGGAAACATGCCCCTTTCCCATTTTGCCCTCCCCACATAACCTTCTTCTTGTTAATGTTCTAATTAATTCAATTAGTTCATCAACTAATGCTCGATGTATTCTAATTACCAAATCTCATTCTCTTTATCCATTTACATTATTTTATTTTGTTTATCCAATTAAATATCCTAAATAATGTTAATTAAAATTATGGATGTTATAGACTCCACTCCTTAAAGAATTTTGTCCTTGAAATCAACAAGGTATGTATAACAACATAAAACTTAGATGTAAAACATACCATCAAACAAGTCAGATAAGTGTCCCTAATCCTGCTTTTCATTTCCTAAGTACCATCTCTCTCATCATCACTTCATTAGACTTTTACTAATTTGACCGTCTTGTTCCTTAGCTTTTTCTCATCCTTAGCCGCGATACGAATTGGATGTCTAGTTGTAGTTATATTTGACTCTGCTATTAAATCTTCTAATGCAGCTAGAGTTATAGCAGTTTATGGATATTGAACACACTTTCTAAGATTACTAATATGGAAAACATTGTGAAATTCAGCCAAATTGCTCGATAACTCTATCTTATAAGAGACTTTCCCGATCCTCTCTATAATAGGGAATGGTTCTACAAAATTAGGTGCTATCTTCCCTGATGTGCTAAATCTTACTACACCCTTCATTGGAGATACTTTGATGAAAACATGATCTCCAATTGAGAACTCTAAGTCTTTCCATCTCTTATATGCATACTTCTCTGTCTAGATCGAGTTTCTTTTATTCTAGCCGGAATCGACTCAATCTTTTTTACGGCTTCTCTAATCATATCTGGACCAAGAACTAATCTATCTTCAGTCTCTAGCCAACATACAAGTGATCTACATAGCCTTCCATAGAAAGCTTCGAAGGGCATCATTCCTGTACTAATTTGATAAACATTATTATAGGAAAATTCAACCAACTGCAAATTGTATTCCCTTAACCCGCTAATATCAAGTACACAAGCCCTCAGTAAATCCTCAATTACTTTATTGACCCTCTCTGTCTGCCCATCTGTTTGTGGGTGACATGCGATACTCATCTTAAGCTTGTGTAACGACCCGTAAATTTCGATAATTAAATTTGTTAATTTAATAAAAATTTTGTAATTAAATTTAGAAAGAAATAAAAACATTATAATTTATAATGAAGTGAATGTTAAAAATGAAAGGTAGCAATGGTAATTAAAACTAATTATTGACAATTGAAGTGAGATACCAATAATGAATTAGTGTAAATTGTTACAATTTGGTTATGAATTCAATATAAGGCAAGCAAATGTAAATATTGAAGTATGTATTGGAAGGGTATCATAAACGGTAATGAAATAAAATTAGTGTTATATATGAATGTATAACCTGGGTTGGTAAGTAATAAACTTATAAAAGTAATTAAAAATAAGTAGGTTACAATGAATATATGTTGTTTATTGTATTAAATAAAACTCAGTAAGCAATTGCAATAAATCTAAATTCAATATTATGTTAATGTAAATCTAGATAATAAATGAGAATAATGTAAACCTTATTCATAGTATGACAGTGGGTGGAATAAAAAGAATGGAAACCAAGATTTATCAATTCATTGGAATTTAAACTTAATAATTAGATAAATGCAATTAAATGAAATTTAATTTTAATTATTACGTTAATAGAAATTAAGGTGAAATCTGAGAATATTAATGTAATAGATCATGAACCAATGTTAGCTTCATCCATTGATAATAATTTATTGATACAGGATTTAAAATCAAATAAATGGATTTGTTGGGATTTTAATCGATAATTAATGAACTTACTTAAAGTTAAACTTGATAATGTAATTGGTTAATAAATTAACTTCTAATTGTCATCTAAATTTGTTATAAAGGATTATAAATTACTAGATTAATCCAAGATGATAAAAAATTTAAATTTTAAAATTTGAATGAAAAGTGATTTAATTTAATTAATATTAAATTATTTAATTAATGTGAAAATAGCCATTTTGGCCACTGACTCAGATTTCGACGAAACTTGTTTCATCGGATCCGTAACGGTGAATTATTGTAGTATTTCTAGTTTCATAGCGATCGGGCTTGTCGTTTGATCATACGTTCTTGAAACGCATAGAAATCAATTAAATTAAAATCAATTGAAGTAAATTAAATTTAACGTAACTTCTTTGTACGATGGAATTTGGACTTGAAACCTATTCCATTGCATTTAAAATATTTAAAAACATCTATTTTGATATATAGGTTGACTCATTTGCGTTCCGGAGTCAAAACGGGTATTTCGGGCCATTTGTCGTTTAACTTTCAATCCAAATCAATCCGGTCCATTCTAATATCAGATCTGCCTATATATATCTCGTTATAAACCCTAGTAGCCTTTCTATGTCTCATTTCTATATGTATAGAAATCTCTGTTGGTCCTCTTCCTCAATGGCCGAAAATCCTATGTTTTCCAATTCAAAACCCAACAACAAAAATTCAAATTCCTAAATATATATCGAATTATATACGGATTTGAAGCTCTCGACGAGCGCAAGTCAAATATATGATACTTTTTTCAATCCGGGTTTTGGTGCGGATGAAAATTGTTGTTTTGTTTTCGGTCGTTCATCGCTCGACGATGAACTTCGTCTGATCGGGGAATCAACGACAGGATTGTGTGGAGAGTCGAACGCGTATTGCATTTAGGTGGTTTGTTTCATGATTCGACGGTCAGATCGTCGCCAAAAATTCGATAGGGTTTCAAACCCTATGTGGCGGCTATAGTGGTCTTCACGTTTCGACGACGTGGGTAGTCGTGGTTGGCCTATGAAGGGCGGCGAAGGAAGACGTAGCGGCGCGTGGTCAGGTCGTTGCCTTGGTGGCCGTGGTTGCTCGCGATAGTGGTTTCGTGGCGGCCTATAACTGTTCATCGTTTGTGAGAATGATGGTTAGGGTTTCGCGTATAGCACGGTGATGTGGCTCGAGGTTGGAGGCTTTTTTTAAATTCTAATGTCAAATTGTTCTAACATTAATAACTTTTGCAAACGAGGTCCGATTTATGCACGATTTCTTTCGCCAGGATCGTATTGAAATTTCGAATATTTTGGCGTAGGTTTGGATGAATTCCGAGACTGTTAAAATTTTGAATTTAAATTGGATTTAAATTCGAAATGTGAGTGTTTTAACCCACTCACAACTTCTAAAATTTCTTATGTTTGTTAAATTGATTTATGATGCGATTGGAAATTTATTTATGGATGTTTAGCATATTTTGAATCATCATCTCAGTTTATTTGAATTTATTTGGATAAAATTAGGTATTTAATTTATTATTGAATATAAACTGCCAGTGAATTCTTGTTATTTATTATATGTTCTATATTGATGTTATTGATTGAATCGGATGATGATTGTGATAAATGTTTGATGATTGATATTGGTTGAATGGATGTTGTATTTTATATTGTCATAAACTGCAAGTTGTTATGGATTTTTATTTCATTTGGGATTGCTGTTTGAAATGATATATAACCGTATTTATATTTTTGATTATGGATTGAAATGATAAATATCTGTATCACTTGACCATAGGATAAAAAATTATATACAGACACCGTGGTCTATATATATAAAATATTTTGAAATGATTTCTATGGTTTTGTGATGAGATATATGGTTTTGAATAAATATTGATTTTAGATATTATATAAATGTTATTTTATCCTTGATTTTACGCTATGTGTAATTTGCTTTAATATAGAATAAGCTTAATAATAAGCTTGATTTTTATTGAAGATAATATGGTCAAGTATTTAAATTTTATTTTAATATAGAATTTATAATGATTTAAATAAAATTAGGGTTGGAAGATAAATTTGAGATTTATTTGAAATTGAATTTATTTAAGAATTAAACTCAAATAAGCTTGACGTGAAATTTATTGAATTTGAAATTTTAGAAGGTATGATTTATAACTTGATTTTGGTTTGAGGCGAATTAAATGAATATCTCAAGTATAAATAAATTGAAGGAAATATTTAGATATTTGTAATTTGAGTTTATTTAAATGATAATAGATTTATTAAGTAAAATATTTCAAAACTAAATAATAGAAATTTGAATTGCTGAATTGTAATTGTTAAACTTAGTTTTGAAGTTTTTTGAATACTTAAAGCTTAAAATATACTAAATTTGAAAAGGTTTATTTTGTGGATCAAATCGTTTTGTAATCAATATAATTTGAAATGGTTTATTTGAAACTGAATTGAATTGAAATTTATGATTTGGGATTTGGTTAAATTTAAAATTTAGAAATTCGATTTGTTTTGTAATTGATTTGTGAAATTGAAGAAGCTATTTTATTATATAAAGTATTTTAAATATTTAAACCATTTAAGTGGTGGAAGTTATGTTTCAAAGTTATGAGTTTCAAGGTATTATAATTTAAAAGTGTTATATTCAAGTGTTTTGATTTCTAAATGTTATAACTTTGAAAGTGTTATGATTTTAGGAAAGGATATATTTGAAATGAAATTGATATCTTATTGATTTGGGTTTGGAAAGGCAATGATATTTGGTTTTAATGTATAAAATATTTTGAAAATGACTGTGGCGTTATAATAACGTTTGGTTGTTAAAGAGACAAGGATCGGAAGATGTCATACTCTCTACCAACTCCGAAAACCACTTTAACAACCGTGTACGCGGTGGAGATTCCAGAATGAAGTAGGATGGTGGCGACGTTCTATTGAGGTATGTATGTGGACACGACTCCCGTGAGTTGGCATAAGGTGGCTAAAACAGGAGCGATTGACGGGCTAATGAGGTAGCACCTTTGATCAGAGACACTTCTTCATATGTCATTCTATTACTTTTTGATTGATTGGTGTGCACTTTTGATTTTTGGAAGTGTGGCTCGAGGTGGGCGATAGCTGCATGCTACGCGTTACCGCTGGCCCAGAAGCGTAATTGGTATATCTACCCTGGCATTGCCTATTTGTGCCATGTTACCTACCCTGGCGCGCCTTGTACATGTTGGTTTTCTCCCGTAGCCTGTGGAGTATCCTCTGGCGGCTTCCCGATCAGGATGGACCATGATACTGGATGGAATACCAGGATATTACGTGTTATGTTCTATATGGGTAACCCTTACTTGTAGACGTTATTATAATAGCGAAATATTACTACATAGTAAATAGTTTAACGGATACTTAGGAGATGTGAATCCCGAGCATCTCTTAAGTTACTACACACACGTTAGACACTGGATAGCAGATGTCAAAACCCGTAAACATCTCTGACGCCGTTCCTCTCATATTTATTTCTAATTATTTAACTCACATAATATCTTTTAGTTCTAACTCGAATGTTTTGTCTTTTCAATTCGCACGGATCATCCTGAGCATTTCAGGATTTGAAGACCTTACTTCTGGAGGATGAAGACGAATATTTTAATACTATTATTTATTATATTATTCCACTACATTCATACTGTTCCGCTGCATTGTTATTTATTATTCTCTGGTATGTGTAACTCTGATATGTATTGTTTTGGCATAATTAAATGTTTTGTAAACTGCTTCATGAACTGTTGTTTGATTATTATATTTTGTTATTCCACTGTAAAATTCTATTTTATTTTCTATTTCTCCACTTTTCCTTATTCACCCAATAATAATCCGCCCTTCTGTATGGTTTGAGTTTGGCACATTTGTCTGCTTAAACATACAAAAAGGCGGGATGTTACATTTGGTATCAGAGTTTTGGTTTAGCAATAAACCTTACCTTTGTGGGGTCTGACTCTTTATTAATAGGGTAGTAATACCCTATGATGAGTCGCTGAGCGTAAATATATGAGAGAGCGTATTTGTTAGTGTTATAAAATGTTTTGATATTGTATTAATTTGTCTTGTATTTATAAATTCTGGTTGGTGCATAGGACGCTATGACATCAGTAGGGATTTCTAAACACTTAATAGGACAGACCGACAAAATATTTATTTGAATATAGGTGAATGTAATAATTTTCCTATTATATTTTCTATATATAAAATAATTTTTTTGTAAATGATATATATTTGGTTGTAATATAATGGTTGTTAGGTAGTGAAATTTATGAATATTGGTTCGAAATAAGATTCTACAATGAAATAAATAAAAATTGGAAACCTAGAACTTGAGTTCCGGGATTCTTGGAAAAATTTCTTTTGAATGATTTTAGAATATAATAATAATAATAATATTTAGAAGTATTTTCTGATATAAATATTTCAGTGTAATTTGATATAATTGTTTAAAGAAACTTTGGAAAGAAATAAGTTATGTACTCCCTCTCTGTCGCTGGGAAATAATTTCGGTGATCGGTGCATGCATTATCAACGTTCATTTTCGAGTTTCGAAGTGGGAAACCCACTGTAGTAGTATTACTACAGATTTATGTTGATAAACAAATATAAATTTTAAATTGTTTCAAATATAATTGGATATATAAGCTGTAAGTATATATATTTATCTATTATTTTAAATGATTTGAAATTAAACCCAGTATTTAGTTCTTAAGTTTCTTTTAATTAATAGTTTCAACTATTGAAGTGAAATGGAATGTAACTAATTAATAATTGAAACATCTAATTAAAATAAGAGATTAAATGCTTGATTATAAATGAAATAACAAGAAAGTTGAAATTTGTATTCTATAAAAAAGCAAAGGATATGATTATCGAGCATTAAATTAATTTAAAAGAAATGAGACAAACTTGTATAAATTTCAATTACATCCTTAAAAAGCATATATATAACTTACCGAATATTAAAAGTTCTAATGTTTAATAAGGAAATGTAATAGGATATCATACTAGTAAACTTGAAGTAATGAAAAGCATTCAATGAAATTCTTCAATAAATAAGAATTTGATGTTGTAGTTGTTATAAATGTTATAATTGAAGTATTACTATAATAAATTGTGATAGAAAGTAAGTATTATGAGAAAGTAATTAAAAACTTAAGTAGATGAATTGATATGCTAAGAAATTGAATTGAACATAAATACTATAAACAAATAAATGAAATTAAGTAATGAATGAATGAATATAATGCAATAAAAAGAAACAAACATGACTTGAATAAATGAAAATGAATAATTGTAAGTAATAAATGAAAATAAACGAAATAAACAGTGAATGAGTGAATGGAAATAAAAGTTTGTAAGAAATAAATGTAAATTAAAGGATGAATCATTATATGAATGAAAAGGAGTTTAAATAATAAATGCTATAAAATGGAATTAATAAGAATGAACTTGATCTATTGTTTGAAATTGTTGTTTGTTTTGGTTTATGAGATGTTTGGATGAATCATTAGTTGCTTAGATGTATGAATAATCTATTGAGTTTATCTAAGACTGTTCAGTAAATGGAATACTTCATAGCTATTTGTCATTATATGTGATTTATAGTGTCTTAACCCGAACAAACCAATTTTTTTTGCTTGAATGGTTGATTTGTATATGATGTGTATGCTGTTGGTTGCGAACGATTGTCATTTATATTGATTGTTTGTTAGTAGTTGAACCAACTTTAAGTATTTCATTTTATATAACTATTAACCTTTTTTAGGTTATATAAGTGAAATACAGGTTATGGAAGCAATTGCTACTGCTTTTGGTTTCATAATTAAGCGTTTGTTTACCCGACAAATAGGTACGTTTTCAGACTACGGTTTTGTAGCGCTATTATATTGTTTTTCCCGTTGTCGGGATATATTATTTTGTAATATTGTGATATATATTGTTATATATGATATTATATTTTCCCCCGAGCCTCTCCGTACAAAGGAGACTCCGCCGAAATTTTCTGTAAATTTAGGACTTAGAAATTTTTTGAAAAATGTTTTCCAAACCTTATTAATTTGAGTGTAAAAAGATTTACTGGTTATAAATTAGTATATTTTATTCAAATTAATTAATTTTGTAAATTTAATTATTTATAAAGTTAGTATTTTTGAATAAGATGTACTATTTACTTAATTCTTTCTTTGCTCTTCTTTTTCCTTTTCGGGGACGAAAAGTATTGAGTGGGGAAGAGTGTAATGACCCGTAAATTTCGATAATTAAATTTATTAATTTAATAAGATTTTTGTAATTAAATTTAGAAATAAATAAAAACTTTATAATTTATAATGATGTGAATGTTAAAAATGAAAGGTAGCAATGGTAATTAAAACTAATTATTAACAATTGGAGTGAAATCCCAATAATGAAATATGTGAATTGTTGCAATTTGGTTATGAATTCAATATAAGGAAAGCAAACGTAAATATTTAAGTATGTAATAGAAGGGCATCATAAACGGTAATGAAATAAAATTAGTGTTATATATGAAAGTATAGCCTAGGTTAGTAAGTAATAAACTTATAAAAGTAATTAAAAGTAAATATGTGACAACTAATATACGTTGTTTATTTATTTATAAATAAAACTCGATAATCAAATGCAATAAATCTAAATTGAATATTATGTTAATGTAAATCTAAATAATAAATGGGAATAATGTCAACTTTATTCATAGTGTGACAGTAGGTTGAATAAAAAGAATGGAAACCAAGACTTATCAATTCATTGGAATTTAAACTTAATAATTGGATAAATTGCAATTAAATGAAATTTAATATTTAGTTATTGCATTAATAGAAATTAAGGTGAAATCTGATAATATTAATGTAATAGATCATGAGCCAATGTTAATTTCATCTATTGATAATGATTTATTGAATGCAGGATTTAAAATCAAATAAATGGATTTATTGGAATTTCAGTCGATAATTAATGAATTTACTGAAATTGAAACTTGATATTGTAATTGGTTATTAAATTAACTTTAAATTGACATATAAATTTGTTGTAAAGGATTATAAATTACTAGAGTAATCCAAGATGATAAAAAATTTAAATTTTAAAATTTGAATGAAAAGTGATTTAATTTAATTTAATATTTATTTATTTAATTAATGTGAAAATAGCCATTTCAGCCATTAACTCGGATTTCAACGAAACCAGTTTCATCGGACCGTAATGGGGAATTATTGTAGGATTTCAAGTTCATAACGATTGGGCTTGTCGTTTGATGACGCCTAGAAATCAATTAAATTGAAATCAATTTGAAATAAACTGGTTTTAATGTAACTTCTTTATGCAATGGAATTTGGACTTGAAACCTATTCCATTGCGTTTAAAATATTTAAAACATCTATTTTGATATATGAGTTGACTCATTTGTGTTCCGGAGTCGAAACGGGCTTTTCGGGTCATTTGTCGTTCAACTATCAATCCAAATCAATCCGGTCCATTCTAATTTCAGCTCTGCTTATATATACCAAATTATAAACCCTAGCAGTCTTTCTATTTCTCATTTATATATGTACAGAAATATGTGTTGCTCCTCTTCCTCAATGGCTGAAAGCCCTTAGTTTTCCAATTCAATTCTAATTCAAAATCCAACAACAAAAATTCAAATTCCTCAATATATATCGAATTATATATGGATTTGAAGCTCTCGACGAGCGCAAGTCAAATATATGATTCGTTTCTCAATCTGTGTTTTGGTGCGGACAAAAATTATTGTTTTGTTTTCGGCCGTTTATGGCTCGATGATGAACTTCGTCTGATTGGGGAATCAATGGCAATGTTGTGTGGAGAGTCGAACACATATTGCATCTAGGTGGTTTGTCTGGTGATTCGATGGTCAGATCGTCGCTAAAAATTTGATAGGGTTTCAAACCCTATGTGGCGGCTGCAGTTGTCTTCACGGTTCGACGACGTGGGTGGTCGCGATTGGCCTATGAAGGGCGGCGGAGAAAGGACGTAGCGGCGCGTGGTCAGGTCGTTGCCTTGGTGGCCATGGTTGCTCGCGATAGTGGGTTCGTGTCAGCCTATAACTGTTCATCGCGTGTGAGAACGAAGGTTAGGGTTTCGCGTATAGCACGGTGACGTGGCTCGATGTTAGGGGCCTTTTTTTAAATTCAAATTTAAAATTGTTCTAACATGTAACTACGCATAATTTTGTAAATATTTTAATTAAGTTTTACTTGAAAACATTGTTTTTTTAAGTAAAATTTTCAATAATTAAATTTTTTTTAAGTTAATAAGTTTTGGTAAAAGAGGAAAAAAAAACTTATTGTAATTTAAATTTAAGCCTTAATTAATGTAATATTTCTGTTATTGATTCAAATAGAAAACATATGTAGTTTATTAATGTTTGCATGTGTTCATTATTTAAATCCCATCTTTTGGTTTTTGCATACTTTTGTTTAAGGTTAAAAAAAGGGGGGCTTCTTTATAAAAATAACTTAAATATATTACAAAATATCACAATTCCTTTTATTTCCTTTTAAATTAACGTTAGACCTTAATTTATTGCTTAATATTAAAGAATTTACTAAGTTATAAATTTTAACATAAATATGTTGTATTAAGTTTAAAACATTATTTACAATGATTTGTATATACATATGTGTGTGCGTTAATTTGACTTAAGATTTATAAGATGGACTTGTATGCAAATTCATAACTTTTTAATCTTAAACCCTTTTAATCTGGAGATTAGGTTCAAAATTGTTGTCTTTAATTTTAGGCTCATAAAATAGTGAAACTTAATTTTAACACATTTACATGTATAAGTCTATTATATATATATATATATATATACGTATACGTATATGTTTTTAATAATACTATGACCAATAAAGATATTTATGAAGGAAACATCACCTTTGTACACAATCTAATATTGCACTTACATAATTTACTATAGGATACAATTGGACAATGAAAATAAAAAGGATATAGTAACGGTTGTAAGTTACTATTTAATTGTTATATTAATGTAGTTATAACTGTTACATTTGGGTATTAAATTGAATATATGCAAATAAACGTATGGTAATGGAGTGAATTCAACATTATATAAGCAATTCTGATAATTAGTGGAAATAATAAAGTTGAGTGTAATATAAAGTTAGTGACAACATTTATGCAAGTCACCTTTTTATTTAGGGCTGCTAAATTCAGAGTAGGAAGTCAATTACATTTAAATGTAGGTAAATGTTCATTAATGTGAGATAGGACTATAACTGTAATGTGTGAATGTAAATGAAATGACATAAATGGAAATTTATATTTTATTCATAAGATGAAATAAAGGAATGAAACCAAGTTGAATAAATTGATTTAGGTTTTATTTATGATAAATGTATATATTTGGGAAATTCAATATAATTGAAAATAACAAGTTATTACAAAAGAAAGATGAAAATTGGAATATATATTTTTGTAAGGAAAGATAAACAAATAATAACTAGGTTTATAGAGTGATAACAGATTTAATAAAAGAGTAGGATTAAAGCATGGTAGTTATTGGAAAGTAATTAATTGAAATTTGAATGAATTGGGAATCTTTTTTATGTATTAGTATATAAACCAATTTTAATATTACCCATAAGAGGATGAGTTAATAGTCGATTCAATAACATGATTGAGAAATCAAATATATGGATTTATTGGGAATTTAGAACTTATACTTTTTTTTATATAAAATACAGCGTTTTACACGCAATAAATTTTTCTAATTTTATTACATATTATATATATATATATTATTATTTTCTTATATCCACTTCTATTTTATCTTTCTATTTTTAATTTGTCTAGACTGTCATGTTTATTTATCGGATTGTTGCTTGTTTATATCTTTTATTTATGGCTTGGAAGAAACTAAAAGGGTATGCATTATATTGTCTTAATTGCTTGCCTTTTTAATTGCCTACTCTTTATTTCTTTTAGCTGTTCATTTTCTTTTGGCCGTGTATTGTACTTGCTATTCACGTACAAAGCTAATCATTCTCATTTCTCATGCAATTCTTGAAAGAAAGAAAATTTAATACATCAAGTTATTTGTTTATACCCTCTTTCTTTCTTACCTTAGCCCTCCACCTCATTCATAACTGTGTATTTCTTTTTGCCATTCAAATAAAAAGATTTATTTCCCACTTCTCATTTTTATTTGCCTAGTCTCTGTATTATTTTCCTATGTCTATCTCTTGATATTTATTTCTTTATTTATTTGTATAGACCTTATTTTATCTATTAAATATCTCTTATGTGTATCTTTTATTTAATAGCTTGAAAAAAAAATTCAATTATACATACGTTACTTTATTTTAAGTTGCGCATACGCTAAATTGTTTATTTCTTACCTTTTAATTTACCTATCTATTTATTACCATACTTTAGTTATGTATTACTCTTCGTAATCACTCCAAAATCTTCTCCTTATCTCATTCCTTTTTTCATTTGCATATAAGATTAAATATATATGTTTCTTTTACCTTAACTCATGACCTTTTCAATTCTAGCCTCTTTATTTCTTGCCATTCTTGTAGCCATTCATTTTCCATAACCCTATCCGCCACTTTTATTATTATTTCATGTGAAAAGTTCTCACCTCACATATTTCATTGGCATGAAAAAAAATAGGAAGCTCTGATCCCATGGCTTCTTCCACTTTCTTCCACTACTTCCATCTTGTTTTTGCTTTTGTCCTTCAGGCTATTGCTCGGCCTCCACGACCATGACCACCTCTAGAACCTCCTCACTTCCTCCACCGTACGGCCATGACCACCTAGTGGCCATACATTGCCAAAAGTTAATACAAACCCTAACCAAGCCATGTATTGATCACCTTGCGTTGATTTATCAGGGTTCTGTCATTTTAATCCCTATCTTTCATTGTTTTATCTATATTCCTTTGTATTGAATCATGTTCTTATGTCGTGATATTTTTTTTCTTTATTTTGTTATGTACAAGATGTGGATCTTGGCTCTCTTTTCACTCAAGTTTGCATCTTGCCTTGTTTTATCAAAAGGTTATGTCCCTTGATTCATATTGTTCATAATTTGATTCATAATCTTGTATGTTGAATTATACACTTATGTTTGTATAATTGTTTGTATACAAGATTTGAATCTGACTCTTCATCCACTCAAAAGAATATAGTTGTGCTTTGTCATGACTTTTCGTGCTTTGCGGAGTTTAGATTTGGGTTTGAATTTCAATTCTAGCTGTTAAAGGATAGTATTCCTCACTAGACAAACGTACTTGTATATTTGTGAAATAATCACAAGTGCAATTGTAAACTTATTTTATTTAATTTTATCTGCCTGTGATATTAACTTATGATGTTAAACCCCATTATTTAATTGACACATCATCAGTTGTATTATCTGTTGTTATATTTTGCAGTTATACTATTTATTATTATTTACTGTTTAAAAATCATACTGTAAGTTCCCTGAAAAAAGAAATCATTACAGGCTAAAATGATAGGCCTGAACGATACTTACTTATTTATGCATTCATTTATTTATTTAGTGATTTATTTAACTTGGGATTACGGGTTTGAAATGATATAACCCGGGTTTTCTTTGTAAATTGCGGATTGAAATGATATATATCCGTATCACTTGACATAGGCTAGAAAACTATATATAGACCCGTGGTTTATATAATATTTTTTTGAAATGTTTTAAAAACATTTTAAATGGAAAATTTATAATATTCTGGTTTAAATGTATTTAAATGATTTTTATAAAATTTATAATGATTTTTGAATAAGTCAAATGTTAAATAAATGAATGTTTAAGCAAAATTTTGAAATATAACTTATTTTGGGAAATTCTGAATTTTTGTTAAAAGTGAGATTTTAGTAAAGTAAAATAATTGATAATAAGTTATATTCTAGGAATTTAAAACTTAATTGTTAAGTTAATAATTTAATTAAAGAAATGGGAATTTAATACTTGGATTTAAATAAGAAATTCATAATAAAATTTGATTTTTTGTATGCAAAATTACTTATAAATTCATAAAAACATGAGTATTGAAATTATGACTTTATAATGTGAAAATATATGATTTCTAAGTTAAATATGATTTAAATAAAAATTTACTTAGTTATGAAATTATAGTTAAACCTTGAAATTTTAAATATAAAGGATATTACAGCATTTGTGAATGTTGTAGTTAAATTTAAATGAACTTAAAGGCTAATTTGAACTAAAAGCTATTATAGCACTTTGTAAGTGCTATAGTTGATAAAGATAACTAAAGTTTAGTTGGAAATAAAGAAATCTATTACAGCACTTAAATGTTGTCTTTGTAAATGAACTGTTTAACCTATAACTTTAGGTAGCACTTTACAAGTACTACGGAAACTGAATTTTCGATTGTTTTAATAAAATTTAATAATCTTTGCGAAAAAGGCTTAAATTTTGGAATTTAACACGTAATTAATAAAAATAAGGAATTGACTTTAAATGGTTTTAAATGGAAGAATTTAACTTTTAAATGTGAGTTGAAAGGCAATTAATTCCTAAATAAACTGAATAGATTAAAATGGTATTTTATATTACATAAAATGACTGATGTTTAAATAAATGATGTTTGAAATGATATTATGATATTGAAATGTATTTGAAATTTATTTTGATTTTTAAAGTATAAATACCATTTTTTAAGTTGTAACCACGGGTTATAATAACATTTGGTTGTTAAAGAGACCGGGATCGGAAATCTGGCATACTCTCTGTCGATACTGAAAACCACTTTGACAATCGTGTACGCGGTGGAGATTCCAGAAAGAAGTAGGATGGTGGTGACGTTTCCTTTGAGGTAAATACGTGAACCCGACTCCCGTGAGTTGGCATAAGGTGGCTAAAAAAGGAGCGATCGACGGATTAATGAGGTAGCACCTCTGATCGGACGCACTTCTTCGTATGCCATTCTATTGCTTTTGTGATTGTTTGGTGCGCACCTTTGATTTGGGAGTGTTGTTCGAGGTGGGCGGCAGCTGCGCGCTGCGCGTTTCCATCGGTCCGGAAGCGTAATTGGTATATCTACCCTGGCATTGCCTAGTTGTGCCGTGTCACCTACCCTAGCGCGCCTTCTACGAGTTTCTATTTGTGTCGTACCTATGGAGTATCCTCTGGTAGCCTCCCGATCAGGAGGTATTACGGTACTGTATAGACTATTGGCATTATTTGTGTTAAGGGCTATATGGGTAACCCCTTAACGCTATTTAAAAGTAAGTTTATTTTACTAATAGACATTATTATAATAGCGAAATATTACTATATAGTAAATAGTTTAACGAATCCTTAGAGGATGGGCGGTCCCAAGCATCTTCTAAGTTACATGTACTTTTACTACAGTTCACTTGAGTTGGTTCACATTGTATAAGTATGTATGTCCTGACTCGAGTGTTTGTATTTTTATTTACGCTCGGGTCAGCCTGAGTTGCAGTTAAGTTTCATCCCGGAGCTAGGATTTCTATAGATCACTTTCAAGCTCCTGGCAAACTTCCCTTCCAGTTCTTTATCTAAATTTTTGAAATCAAGACTAGTGGACATTTGGATTGTTCTACTGATGATTTAAACCTATATTTGGATTAAAGACTATGTAATTTTTATTTGATTGAGACTATTTATAGTGGCTTCATGAACCACTAAGTATTTTTAAATTCCGTTGCAAGTTTTCCGATATCCGTGTCTGTGATTTTGTGATTATTTATTTACTGTATATTTTGAGATTTGCCAAATTTTATAAAAAAAGGCGGTATTTTGAACGATTGAAGTCTGACATGTGTGTCTGCCATTGCACTTGGAGGGTGCAGCATGATAGGGGGTTCTCGCTTCCTGGATTGGTAGCGAACGGTTGACTCTTACTCCTACATGTCCCCGTGGGGGTTGGTGGTGCCGTCGAGAGGCTGGCCGTAAAGGCAGAATACAGGTACCAATGTATGCTAAGGTGGGCGTTACCCCACTGGCGCGGCCCGTTACATTTGGTATCACAGCTTTGGCTCTAGGAAAAACTTAGAATGTATGGTAAATTTGATTTGCAGAATCACTTTCATTCGAGCTTGAATCTCTTCCTTTTCGAATTTTGGAACGTTCCCTGCGGTTCCGAAGTTCATTCGTGTCCCTCACTATTCATTTTCTTTCGATTCTGGAGTATCCCATAACTCCACTTCGGATGATCTTTATAGTGAATTGGCGGTCTCGCCAATATTCTAATAAAGGGGTGAAACTCCTTTACAATTAGCATTGATTCACCAGAGATTTATATTTATCCTTGGTTGAGATGCTAGTATCTTTAGTTATTCTGAACTCTATCTCTTCAGATCGAATGTAGATTTACCCCAGAAAATCCACATCGATCTTATTCTTTAAGGCACGGTTGACCCGGTTAAGGTTGCCCGCGATTTATATAAACTTATCTGGTTCCTTATTCTGTTATTTAATCATCGGATCTTCTGATTCCAACTTATCTTTAAATCACAAATCTCTTTGATTTGAGTCCTTCAAATTTGAATCTCTATACTTATTTTGAAAAATTTATTCCTATATTTGGGAAAAATCTAATATTATATATATAAATATAATTTTCAGAATTTAACTAGTTGTTTAGAGATAATAGTGTTTGATTTTATTTATGGTTTTTTAAACCATTGGTTTTGTCTTATATAAATAATTTAACTATAGAACATGGTTATAAATTTATTTGGAAACAGAAATGAATTTAAAACAAGAATTTAAGAATTTAATTTCTGATAGTTTCAAACCTTGTGTTTAAAGTCTTAAAAGGATATATTATTATTTAAATTATTTTCGAATAGAAATTTGTTTCCAAAGAATTTAAAGTTTTAAAAATTAGTGCTCTTCTCTTTGTCGCTAGAAAATAATTTCGGTGATGACTATAACATCATCGACATTCATTTTCGAGTATCGAAGTGAAGAGACCATGTTGTAGTTTCGCTTCAAAAATTTAATTGATTTAAATTTCTAAAATATGACTTAATTTATAATATATATAGATATATTATTTAAATTTGATTTGACATATACTATATGTATGTATTTATTTATCTCTAAAGTGTTTGAAGTTGATTGGAAATTTAATTCATAAATTTATGTTAAAAGGTGATTCTAATGATAAAATAAAGTCAAATTTTGAATGAATATTTAAACTTGAATAATAGAATTGGAAATTTTTTACTTGTAAATTGCATGCCAATATAACTTACCTAAATCATTTAGAAATTAACTATGTAATTGGATAATGTACAATATAAGAGGATTTTTTTAAATAAAATTTGAGTGGTTATAATAAATGATATACACTTAAAGTTTCAGTTACAAAAAGACAAATAGAGGTAAATAGAATAAAAAAATAGTTGAATAATATACAATATCAAATATTGTTAAAGGAAATTTAGAAATAAATTGGAATATTTATAATAAATGTAATCTACTTAATATGTGCGATAAGATATATTAAGTAGAATATATTTAATAATAATCTGGAATAAAGAAGAATTAAATTTGTTGAATAAAAGATGATTATTATAAATGACTATACAAATTTATGATTTTAGAAATTGTTAATTTCAAAATAATTGGATAATAAGATAATTAATTTGGAAATAGTTAAGATTGATTTAACTTCAGTAAAAATCAAATGAATTAAATCAATTATTGAATATTAATTAATTTAAATTGAATTTATATGGTTTAAATCAATGATTCCATTTTGAGTTTCAATTTAGTTTTCTTTCAGGGTGTTTCTATTCTCCTACCTCCTTCCTTTTCGGGGACGAAAAGTTTTGAGTGGGGGAGAGTGTAGCAACCCATAATTTTGTAAATATTTTAATTAAGTTTTACTTGAAAACGTTGTTTTTTTTAAGTAAAATTTTCAATAATTAATTATTTTTTTAAGTTAATAAGTTTTGGTAAAAGAGGGCAAAAAAAATATTTTGTAATTTAAATTTAAGCCTTAATTAATGTAATATTTCTGTTATTGATTCAAATAGAAAACATCTGTAGTTTATTAATGTTTGCATGTGTTCATTATTTAAATCCCATCTTTTGGTTTTTTCATACTTTTGTTTAAGGTTAAAAAAGGGGGGCTTCTTTATAAAAATAACTTGAATATATTACAAAATATCACAATTCCTTTTATTTCCTTTTAAATTAACGTTAGACCTTAATTTATTGCTTAATATTAAAGAATTTACTAAGTTATAAATTTTAACATAAAGATGTTGTATTAAGTTTAAGACATTATTTACAATGATTTGTATATACATATGTGTGTGCGTTAATTTGACTTAAGATTTATAAGATGGACTTGTATACAAAGTCATAACTTTTTAATCTTAAACCCTTTAATCTGGAGATTAGGTTCAAAATTGTTGTCTTTAATTTTAGGCTCATAAAATAGTGAAACTTAATTTTAACACATTTATATGTATAAGTCTATTATATATATATATATACATATACGTATATGTTTTTAATAATACTATGACCAATAAAGATATATATGAAGGAAACATCACCTTTGTACACAATCTAATATTGCACTTACATAATTTACTATAGGATACAATTGGACAATGAAAATAAAAAGGATATAGTAACGGTTGTAAGTTACTATTTAATTGGTCTATTAATGTAGTTATAATTATTACATTTGGGTATTAAATTGAATATATGCAAATAAACGTATGGTAATGGAGTGAATTCAACATTATATAAGCAATTCTGATAATTAGTGGAAATAATAAACTTGAGTGTAATATAAAGTTAGTGACAACATTTATGCAAGTCACCTTATTATTTAGGGCTGCTAAATTCAGAGTAGGAAGTCAATTACATTTAAATGTAGGTAAATGTTAATTAATGTGAGATAGGACTGTAACTGTAATGTGTGAATGTAAATGAAATGACATAAATGGAAATTTTTATTTTATTCATAAGATGAAATAAAGGAATGAAACCAAGTTGAATAAATTGATTTAGGTTTTATTTATGATAAATGTATATATTTGGGAAATTCAATATAACTGAAAATAACAAGTTATTACAAAAGAAAGATGAAAAATGGAATATATATTTTTGTAAGGAAAGATAAACAAATAATAACTAGGTTTATAGAGTGATAACAGATTTAATAAAAGAGTAGGATTAAAGCATGGTAGTTATTGGAAAGTAATTAATTGAAATTTGAATGAATTGGGAATCTTTTTTATGTATTAGTATATAAACCAATTTTAATATTACCCATAAGAGGATAAGTTAATAGTCGATTCAATAACATGATTGAGAAATCAAATATATGGATTTATTGGGAAATTAAAACTTATACTTTTTTTATATAAAATACAGCGTTTTACATGCAATAAATTTTTCTACTTTTATTACATATTATATATATATATATATTATTTTCTTATATCCACCTCTATTTTACCTTCTATTTTTAATTTGTCTAGACAGTTATGTTTATTTATTGGATTGTTGCTTGTTTATATCTTTTATTTATGGCTTGGAAGAAACTAAAAGGGTATGCGTTATATTGTCTTAATTTCTTGCCTTTTTAATTGCCTACTCTTTATTTCTTTTAGCTGTTCATTTTCTTTTGGCCGTGTATTGTACTTGCTATTCACGTACAAAGCTAATCATTCTCGTCTCTCATGCAATTCTAGAAAGAAAGAAAATTTAATACATCAAGTTATTTGTTTATACCCTCTTTCTTTCTTACCTTAGCCCTCCACCTCATTCATAACTGTGTATTTCTTTTTGCCATTCAAATAAAAAGATTTATTTCCCACTTCTCATTTTTATTTGCCTAGTCTCTGTATTATTTTCCTATGTCTATCTCTTGACATTTATTTCTTTATTTATTTGTCTAGACCTTATTTTATCTAATAAATATTTCTTATGTGTATCTTTTATTTAATAGCTTGAAAAAAAATTCAATTATACATACGTTGCTTTATTTTAAATTACGCATACGCTAAATTGTTTATTTCTTACCTTTTTATTTACCTATCTATTTATTACCATACTTTAGTTATGTATTACTCTTCGTAATCACTCCAAAATCTTCTCCTTATCTCATTCCTTTTTTCATTTGCATATAAGATTAAATATATATGTTTCTTTTACCTTAACTCATGACCTTTTCAATTCTAGCCTCTTTATTTCTTGCCATTCTTGTAGCCATTCATTTTCCATAACCCTAGCCGCCACTTTTATTATTATTTCATGTGAAAAGTTCTCACCTCACATATTTCATTGGCATGAAAAAAAATAGGAAGCTCTAATCCCATGGCTTCTTCCACTTTCTTCCCCTTCTTCCATCTTGTTTTTTCTTTTGTTCTTCAGGCTATTGCTCGGCCTCCACCACCATGACCTCCTCTAGAACCTCATCACTTCCTCCACCGTATGGTCATGACCACCTAGTGGCCATAAATTGCCAAAAGTTAATACAAACCCTAACCAAGCCATGTATCGATCACCTTGCGTTGATTTATCAAGGTTACGTCATTTTAATCCCTATCTTTCATTGTTTTATCTATATTCCTTTGTATTGAATCATGTTCTTATGTCGTGATATTTGTTTTCTTTATTTTTTTATGTAAAAGATGTGGATCTTGGATCTCTTTTCACTCAAGTTTGCATCTTGCCTTGTTTTATCGAAAGGTTATGTCCCTTGATTCATATTGTTCATAGTTTGATTCATAATCTTGTATGTTGAATTATACACTTACGTTTGTATAATTGTTTGTATACAAGATTTGGATCTGACTCTTCATCCACTCAAAAGAATATAGTTGTGCTTTGTCATGACTTTTCGTGCTTTGTGGAGTTTAGATTTGGGTTTGAATTTCAATTCTAGCTGTTAAAGGTGAGTATTCCTCACCAGACAAACATACTTGTATATTTGTGAATTAATCACAAGTGTAATTGTCAACTTATTTTATTTAATTTTATCTGCCTGTGGTATTAACTTATGATGTTAAACTCCATTATTTAATTGACACGTCATCAGTTGTATTATCTGTTGTTATATTTTGCAGTTATACTATTTATTATTATTTACTGTTTAAAAATCACACTGCAAGTTCCCTGAAAAAAAGAGATCATTACAGGCTGAAATGATAGGCCTGAATGATACTTACTTATTTATGCATTCATTTATTTATTTAGTGATTTATTTAACTTGGGATTACGGGTTTGAAATGATAGAACCCGGGTTTTCTTTGTAAATTGCGGATTGAAATGATATATATCTGTATCACTTGACCTAGGCTAGAAAACTATATACAGACCTGTGGTTTATATAATATTTTTCTGAAATGTTTTAAAAACATTTTAAATGGAAAATTTATAATATTCTGGTTTAAAATGTATTTAAATGATTTTTATAAAATCTATAATGATTTTTGAATGAGTCTAATGTTAAATAAATGAATGTTTAAGCAAAATTTTGAAATATAACTTATTTTGTGAAATTCTAAATTTTTGCTAAAAGGTGGGATTTTAGTAAAGTAAAATAATTGATAATAAGTTATATTCTCGGAATTTGAAACTTAATTGTTAAGTTAATAATTTAATTAAAGAAATGGGAATTTAATACTTGGATTTAAATAAGAAATTCATAATAAAATTTGATTTTTTGTATGAAAAATTACTTATAAATTCATAAAAACATGAGTATTGAAATTATGACTTTATTATGTGAAAATATATGATTTATAAGTTAAATATGATTTAAATAAAATTTACTTAGTTATGAAATTAGAGTTAAACCTTGAAATTTTAAATATAAAGGATATTATAGCATTTTTGAATGTTGTAGTTAAATTTAAATGAACTTAAAGGCTAATTTGAACTAAAAGCTATTATAGCACTTTGTAAGTGCTATAGTTGATAAAGATAACTAAAGTTTAGTTGGAAATAAAGAAATCTATTACAGCACTTAAATGATGTCTTTTGTAAATGAACTGTTTAACCTATAACTTTAGGTAGCACTTTACAAGTGCTACAGAAACTGAATTTTCGATTGTTTTAATAAAATTTAATAATATTTGGGAAAAAGGGTTAAATTTTGGAATTTAACACGTAATTAATAAAAATAAGGAATTGACTTTAAATGGTTTTAAATGGAAGAATTTAACTTTTAAATGTGAGTTGAAAGGCAATTAATTCCTAAATAAACTGAATAGATTTAAGTGGTATTTTATATTAAATAAAATGACTGATGTTAAAATAAATGATGTTTGAAATGACATTATGATATTGAAATGTATTTGAAATTTATTTTGATTTTTAAAGTATAAATACCATTTTTAAAAGTTGTAACCACGGGTTATAATAACGTTTGGTTGTTAAAGAGACCGGGATCGGATATCTGGCATACTCTCTGTCGATACCGAAAACCACATTGACAACCGTGTACGCGGTGGAGATTCCAGAAAGAAGTAGGATGGTGGTGACGTTTCCTTTGAGGTAAATACGTGGACCCGACTCCCGTGAGTTGGCATAAGGTGGCTAAAAAAGGAGCGATCGACGGATTAATGAGGTAGCACCTCTGATCGAACGCACTTCTTCGTATGCCATTCTATTGCTTTTGTGATTGTTTGGTGCGCACCTTTGATTTGGGAGTGTTGTTCGAGGTGGGCGGCAGCTGCGCGCTACGCGTTTCCATCCGTCCAGAAGCGTAATTGGTATATCTATCCTGGCATTGCCTAGTTGTGCCGTGTCACCTACCCTAGCGCGCCTTCTACGAGTTTCTATTTGTGTCGTATCTATGGAGTATCCTCTGGTAGCCTCCCGATCAGGAGGTATTACGGTAGTGTATAGACTATTGGCATTATTTGTGTTAAGGGCTATATGGGTAACCCCTTAACGCTATTTAAAAGTAAGTTTATTTTACTAATAGACATTATTATAATAGCGAAATATTACTATATAGTAAATAGTTTAACGGATCCTTAGAGGATGGGCGGTCCCAAGCATCTTCTAAGTTACATGTACTTTTACTACAGTTCACTTGAGTTGGTTCACATTGTATAAGTATGTATGTCCTGACTCGAGTGTTTGTATTTTTATTTACGCTCGGGTCAGCCTGAGTTGTAGTTCGGTTTCATCCCGGAGCTAGGATTTCTGTAGATCACTTTCAAGCTGCTGGCAAACTTCCCTTCCAGTTCTTTATCTAAATTTTTGAAATCAAGACTAGTGGACATTTGGATTGTTCTACTGATGATTTAAACCTATATTTGGATTAAAGACTATGTAATTTTTATTTGATTGAGACTATTTATAGTGGCTTCATGAACCACTAAGTATTTTTAAATTCCGCAGCGAGTTTTCTGATATCCGTGACTGTGATTTTGTGATTATTTATTTACTGTATATTTTGAGATTTGCCAAATTTTATAAAAAAAACGCGGTATTTTGAACAATTCAAGTCCGGCATGTACGGATGCGAATGATTGAAAATATCGGGTCGTTACATAACATTAGTAACTTTTGCAAACGAGGTCCGATTTATGCACCGTTTCTTCCGCTAGGATCATATTGAAATTTCGGGCATTTTGATGCTCATTTAGATGAATTCTAAGACTGTTAAAAATTTGGATTTAAATTGGATTTAAATTCGAAAGATGAGTGTTTTAACCCACTCACAACTTCTAAAATTTCTAATGTTTGTTAAATTGATTTATGATGTGATTAGAAATTTATTTATGACCGTTTGGCATATTTTGAATCATCATCTCAGTTTATTTGAATTTACGGGGATAAAATTAGTTATTTAATTTATTATTGAATATAAACTTCCAATAAATACCTATTATTTATTATCTGTTCTATATTGAATGTTATTGATTGAA
The DNA here is from genome assembly GCA_030765085.1 of Allium cepa. NCBI lineage: Eukaryota > Viridiplantae > Streptophyta > Magnoliopsida > Asparagales > Amaryllidaceae > Allium > Allium cepa. Next base: position 125,412,685 of record CM060945.1, on the reverse strand, counting down.
TTGGATGATGATTATGATAAATGTTTGATGATTGATATTGGATGAATGGATGTTGTATTTTATATTGTTATAAACTGCAAGTTGATATGGATTTTTATTTCATTCAGGATTGCAGTTTGAAATGATATATAACAGTATTTATATTTTAAATTACGGATTGAAATGATAAATATCCGTATCACTTGACCATAGGACAGAAAATTATATACAGATGCCGTGGTCTATATATATAAAAATATTTTGAAATGATTTCTATGATTTTGTGAAGAAATATATGGTTTTAGATAAATATTGATTTTAGATATTATATAAATGTTATTTTATCCTTGATTTTATGTTATGTATAATTTGCTTTAATATATAATAAGCTTAATAATAAGCTTTATTTTTTTGAAGATAATATGGTCAAGTATTTAAATTTTATTTTAATATAGAGTTTATAATGATTTAAATAAAATTAAGGTTGGAAGATAAATTTGAGATTTATTCAAAATTGAATTTATTTAAGAATTAAACTCAAATAAGCTTAATGTGAAATTTATTAAATTTGAAATTTTAGAAGGTATGATTTAATAACTTGATTTTGGTTTGAGGTGAATTAAATGAATATTTCAAGTATTAATAAACTGAAGGAAATATTTAGATATTTGTAATTGGAGTTTATTTAAACGATAAGGGATTTATTAAGTAAAATATTTCAAAACTAAATAATAGAAAATTGAATTTCTAAATTGTAATTATCAAACTTAGTTTGAAATTGTTGAATACTTAAAGCTTGAAATATACTGAATTTGAAATGGTTTATTTTGTGGAACAAATCATTTTGAAATCAATATGATTCGAAATGGTTTATTTAGAAACTGAATTGAATTAAAATTTATTATTTGGGATTTGGTTAAATTTAAAATTTAGAAATTCGAGTTGGTTTGTAATTTATTTGTGAAATTGAAGAAGCAATTTTATTATACAAAGTATTTTAAATATTTAAACCATTTAAGTGGTGAAAGTAATGTTTCAAAGTTATGAGTTTCAAGGTATAATAATTTGAAAGTGTTATTATGACGCCCCGAAAATTATAGGCATTTGAAATTGGAATATTTAATTTATTTTAAATATTTGCAAGATATTTTAACTTGGATTTCAAATATCAGTTTGAATTTGGCAATTGAATTTATTTAATTTAATAATTTGCACTTGGGTAAAATATTGAATTTTCAATTTTAAACCTGTTAAAAATATTTTGAAGGCGTGTAAAATTTATATTGATAGTGTTGTGGATAATAAAAGTTTTAAATTTGAATTTAACACTGATTTGTTCAGTTTTGAAATTTTATCGTTTAAATCGATATTTAAAAACAGCCTTCCTAGGCGTAGTCTCGGAATTCGACGAAACCAGTTCCATTGAATCCGTAATAGTGTATTATTATCGGATTTCAATTTTTGTAGTGATTGGAGTTGTTGTGTGAGCTTACGATATACAAACGCGCTGAAATTTAATCGAAATTTAATATAATAACTGGGTTCAAAATGCTATCTTCTCCATACGACCGAAATAGGACTCAAAACCTTTTCCATTGCGTTCGAAATAGGAGTATAACATTATAAACGCCGAGTGGCATGCTTCGATAGGAGTTTGCGATTTTAAGTTTCGTAAATCGAGACAATTTCGATTTGAATTTGAATTAATTTATATTTATATCCTGGTCAAACATCAGTTGAAATTCTTTCACATCAGTTGTCTTTTTATTCACTTCATGTTACTGTAGCAAGTTGAATGAATCACGTAAACATCTCTTCTTATTCCCATTTCCAGTTGATAACACGCAGTCCTCTCCTCTTCATTTGACTTTAAATCAAAATTGAAATCATCCAAAAAGAAAATGTCATCGTTCAAATCAAACCACCCTTCCAAGATCCAGCATTTCGAGCGAGCTCGCTCTCTCCTTCTATCTATTCGAATCGCTTGTCCTTGTAAAAAAAAGCTTGTGATTCATCTGTAGTAAATAGTGAAGTCGAATTCCTTCCAGTCGAGTTCAAAGCCGTAGCCTTGCTTTTACTCGACTGATCAATCGAGATCCGATGGTCAAGCACGCGCGTTCGATCTGGAGGAGGTGAAGATGCGGCGTGATGCTTGGGGGTTCGTTGTGGCATAAAGAGGGTAGCGGCAGGCTGTGGTGATGGCAACAGGAAGGAGGTAGTCCAGTAGTTGATCATGAGCGGCGAGGCGAGTCGCGACTCGTCAGTAAAAAGAATCAAGTGGGGCGGTGGTGGTGATGCTCTCGAACTAGCCATCGAGGTTTTGGGGGTTCGTGCAAATACACTGGTACAGCGTACTTATGGATGCGAGCAGTTCGTGTCTTTGGGACATTGCGATTGGGAATGAGGTATAAATTGTTAATTGAATAAAGTTTAATTTAAATTCAGATTTGCAAGTATAATAACAGTAAACAGAAACATATATATATATATATATATATATATAATATTTTATATTTACAGTAGGATATAAAAATATATAAAAATATTTTAGCTTACTGTTTAAAAAAATGTAAACTAGGTTAGTTAATGATCATATAAAACTAGTAAATAAAATTTATCAAAGGATACTTTATTTTTGGATTATCTCGAATATTGATAAACCATATCAATGTTTATTCAAGGTCAAAAATCGAGAAAAAAGAAAAACCAAGGCAATATTGGAATGGATTGCAAATAAAAGCAAAGGTGAGTTAATCTCACTCATCTGGGTTTAATTTAAATTTAATTGGTCAAATTTAAATAATTGATTGAATGATTGAATTGTTTTGATGTGTAATATTATATGTAGTAGTATATAATATATCTTGGAATGATTGATTTCCCGCATATTATAGCGGATGAGACCCTATGCGCCGCATAATAGCGGATGATATTATATTTGAAAACCATATACCGCGATATTCAACCTCGAAGTGGAATTGGTATTTTATATTATGCTAACATTTTTTGATGCAGGGAAACAGATTGGAGGGATCCAACTAGATTCCTCAAAATTATTTATATTGTTTAATATTCTCTGTAATGAATAATCGATATTCTATGATGAATACTATTGATAATTGGAATATTGAATGCTAAGGTTTACTTGAATATATTTCGGTACACTGGGTTATAAAAATATATAGAAATGGGAATTTTGGAAAGAAAATAAAAGGGAGAGAATTTGTATGTAAAATAATTATAGAGAATTTAAATAAATTTAGATTGAACTCGATAAGAATATTAGTGGTTTAAAATTCTAATAAATAAATTCCGTATATGAAAGAGGAATCTTGAATAAACAAGAAGATAATGAATTTTAAACTTCAGTGTTATTATTTAAAAGAACAAAGCATTTATTTTTAATTTAAGATTTAAATTATTGAAAAGAATGAAGAAGAAATTTGAAAAATCTGAAATTTGTATGTTTTAGTTAAAAGATTTAAAATCGAAACGAAATAAATAAATAAAGTCTACAATTTATGGATTTTGAAATAAATTGAGCAAGTAAAGAAATTTATTTCAAAATGGAGTAAATTGGAAATCAATTTGAAAAGTAATTTAAGTGGTTGAAGTTGGAACTTTAAAGGAGAAGTGGGACTTTGAAATTTATAAACTAGGTTTATAAAAGTAAAGTAACATATCAGTGGATATTGGAGAAATAAATCCACGATGAAAAGTTATTAAAGAAGTGGAAAATTTGTTTAAAAATAAATGGTGATTTATTTTTAAAGGATTTGAAGAGAAGTATATTTCCCCGGATAGCCAAGTACGTTTTCAAAGCAAATTTTTAAATATAGGTTAAAGGTTTTAATGTCATTTTAAAAACCTTGTTTTAGAAAATTTATTATTTCTAAATGTTTAAATTCTGAAGTAAGTATTTTCTTTTAATCTATTATAGTAGTAATTATTTGAAGGTGACTTGATATATTTTTTTAAAAGAGAAAATCTAGTTTTATATTTTATAAGGAAGCCTCACTTTAAATATTCCCATAGTATATATTTTAATAAAGTATCAAAGTAATTTTTAATTTAATTGTTTTAAAGGGTAATTTATTTTAAGGTGTTTAAATTAATTTAAAAATCTAATGTATTGTGCTTGGTTGTTTTTATGGAAATAAATATTTTGGAATTTATTCCATGAGAAGAGTATGGTTTGAAACTATTTTCGAAGGGTTGAAAATGGAAATATATCATGTGAAGATATTTTGAGGTTAATAAATAATTTAGGAGAATTATTTATGTTTGATGGTTGTTTGTGAATATTAATTGATATTTAAATCACCGACTATCGATATTGTCCAATGCGTTGATCGTTTCAAAGAGACCGGATCGGGATTTATTTCTCGAAAAGCACTTCGATCTGGTTTGTATGTTTGCGTGAGGAAGACGAGTTTGGATTCGAAGATGGAGCAGTGAAGTGCAAGGGCTAGTCGCTACTAATCCTGAGGATTATTCCAAAATGGATGTAGTAGGAATAGTGCCTTCGGTTCCGTTCGAACCCGGGACGGACTTGTATGGATGAATGCTTTCAGAACATCGTCAGGTGGACGATGAGCATTCTAAGTGAAACGTTCTAAAGGTAACGCTTAGCCTCAAGCTTCATCAACCGGAATGAATGAAAATCATAGGTTATGCAGCAAGGCTAGTGGGTAGTACCCATTTCGGGTGAGGTCATCCCTGTCTAGATGTTCCTTTTTATTTCGGATTAGTTGTGCAATTGCCGATCACAAATGTGGGGTGATCTTACTCGGGATTATCCAGTAAGGGGTAGTCCCAGTCTTGTGTTTCAGGGGGTCGGGAGTGATCCTCGGTATGCTGATCTAGATCAGGTACCATGACAGGTGGTACCCCAGTGCCTAGTCATTCGTTGGAAATCCATTCTCCCTACGCGCCTGTACGGTTTTGATTGTGCCCAACTGTTGCTGAAACGTGAGATGCAAGCATTTCAGCAAGATTCTATTTTACTTTATATACACACTATTATATCATCAGAGAACTTTAATAAAAAGCGTTTTAGCTATCGTAAGGTAAAAACCCGACATGTTTATTTGTGGAGTGGTCTTACGGGATACTTTTGTTTTCAAAAAGGATTTTGAACTTTAATAATCAATTTGAGTGTGATTTCTCACGCTGGTTTTCCAGACTGACTCGGGTGTTATTTCAGTATAATGCTCGGGTCAGACTGAGTGTTATAGGATACAGGAGAGGATGCTGTGGAGCTCCGGAGATGAGCTGGATGGCGATACGTACTCCGTATTTGTGTTAAATATTCCGCTGTGTATTCAGATAGTGAGGACAGCTTATAATTACTGTCCAGTTGTTTGTTATGTATACTCTGATGATGTAATGTATAAATAGATGTAATGTATAAACAGATGTATATGTTTTTGTGAACAGATCATTTATTAGCTATTATATTTTATTCTGCTGCGATGGTTAGATTCTAATGTTGTTTTCTATCTTCTTCTACCCCTTCTTCTTTAACACAAATGGTTCATATTTCTGTACATCTTAATTTGATTGAGGGAGAATAGTTTCGACTCTAGGGGTACGGATTTGCAGGCTACTACAGTTGGTATCAGAGCTTAGGTTGGTGATAACCTTGGCTCTGGTGGGAATTACTCATAGAATAGAGCCCATAGTACTCTTGAATGAGCTTGAGCGTATTAATAGATATGAGCGTGTATTTGTTAGTGAATATAAAATTGTTTTATATTGTGTTGACTTATCTGTTGAGTGTTTATGGATTCTGGTCGACGGGTGGGATGCCATGTCATCGATTGGGGTTTCTAAACTCTCGAACAAGATAATATGACATAGTATTGTTTTAAATCGGGTAAATAAAATAATTTTACCCAAAATTATTTTTGTATCTAAAAGAAATGATTTTTTGTAAATTATTATAGTTATATATGGATGCTTGGTTGTTAGAAAGTGATAATATTAAATTATTATCATTGTTGTATGAGAATTGAATAAGAAATTGAAGATAATAACGAAAGATTTAGGAATAAATTAATAAAATAAATGGGATTTGTAAATGTGATTTATAATTGAATAAGGAATTGAAATCATAATTAAAAACTAAGAAACAAATTCATATAAGAATGAGATTTGTCAATGTGAACTATAAATGTGAATTATAGTGTGATTAATAATCAAAATAAGATAAAACTCCAAAGTAATGGTTGAGTATAAATTTAAAGGATTTGGAATTTGAAAATTTGAAAATTTGAATTCCTTTGAATTTGAAAATGATTCTCAAAGGGTTGGGAAAAATAATATATATTTGAGAAATATATTTGAATCGGATTCGAAATCAAGAGAGATTTGGAATTTAAAAATATTTGAAGGGATTTTAGAAAGATAAAAGCATTGAACTCTTTACGGTCGCTGGAAAATAAATCTGTTGATGATCGCGACATCATCGGTGTCCATTTTCGAGTTTCCAAGAGAGGGATTGCTACCTGGATGTTTTGGATTAATGTTTGTTTGTGAAATTTGGTTTGATTTTGAAAATGCAAAAAAATAGTTTGATATATATATATATATACACACACACATATATGTTTTCAAAATATAATTTGGAACCTTTTAGTAATGAGTTTAAACGTGTAAGCAAAAGGGAATTGAAACTGAATGTTGAACTTAAGTTTGAATGGACAAAATTAGTCAAGTTGGACTAAATAAAACAAAGTTTTGAGATTAAAATTAGTATGTAACTGATTGATTTATATGGTATGCTAATGAAATGAAATTGAATATTGGATGATGCTTGATTTAAAATTGTGTAAAATATAGTATAGAATTAGTTCAAATGGATTAAAAATGATTAATGTTAGGAAATAAAATTTATTGGTTGAAAATAAATTTGTGAATGAATAAATGAATTTGAAATTGTAAGTAAATGAACTGAAATTGGATATTGGAAGGAGTAAGCTAAAATAAAAATGCAATTGGTATTTTGGAAAGTGAAATAGAAATCTAAACTCGAATTATAAATTAGATTGAACTATTTTTGAAGATAAAAATCAAAGGTTGAATTGTAAATTGGAAGTGAGCCAACTGGATAATTAATTATGAAATCTGGAAATGGAACACTAGTTGGATAAATAAGAGTTGAAATTTGAGTTAATGATGGATTTGTAAATGAAACCCGAGTTATAAATAGAAATTCAACATGGAATTCTAAGTGAATTAAACATGAACTAAATATGGCCTTAGATATTATTTTAATGAATTAAGAATGGCTAATTGAATTAAATGAGTCGTGAATGAATTGAATTTGGAAATTTAAATTTGAAATGAACAAAACAAAAGAATTAATCAAATGAATTTGTAGATTGGAATGAGATTTGATAAGTTAATGTGAAAAAGAAAATTTATTCGCAAATGAAATGAGTTTAAGTTTTGAAGTTGGAATAAATTCAAGTAAACTAACTTAGTTAAAAATAATTAGAAGCTCAACTTCGAGTAAGGATGAAAGTTCATTAAATAAAAGTTTAGGTTAAATTAATTCGGGAAGTGGTTATTGATATAAGAATCGAATGTCGTCAAGCTCAATGAAATGATTTTAAAATATATGGTTGGTGAGTAAATTTAAATGGGATGGAATTTAATATAAAATGAGTTGGAATCAATTTAGAATGGTTATAGGCTTAAGTAATTATTTATTCACATGAATATATTCGAATTCCGTAGAAATAAATTATAGTTTGACGAAAAGGATATTAAATAAAATTCTATGAATTGATAGTAGTGAAATAAAATTGATTTTGAAATCAATTGAATTGAATATAAGTTTGTTTTGCTTAAAAATTGAATTGAATGTAAGAATGTGCGTTTTTAACCATTCGGATTAAGTAAAACGATGTGTGACTGGTTGTAAGCAATTAAAATTAATGTTAGACCATTGAAAGTGCTTATGAAAAGTATTTAGTGTGCATTGCTTTTAGTATTCATGAATTGTAGTCGTTTTAAATAGTGAAATGTTAATAAATTGCATATATTTAGCACCTACATGTTTGAATGAAGTAAGTACTGGAACCGGGAAGCCGTTTGGCTCGATTTGATCGCGCAAAATGCTAAATAATAAGCCTCTTGCTTAAAAATGCTAGATAAAGGTACGCCTACGCAATAAAAATAGGAAATATGAATTGTTTTTGTTTTTCCGACCGGGTGGGTCGATGTATATATATTTATATCTTTTGTCAAATTGCAAAAGCTCCACTGTACAAAGGAGACTGCCAAAAATTTTCAGAAATTTTGGGAGTTAGAAATACTTTTGAAATTTTTTGGGAAAATTTTGTTAGCGACAAAACGATTTCAAATTGGAAATTGAAATAAATTAGTGGATAAAACTAATTTGAAATAACAATATGAATCGGTTATAAATGGAAGATAAAATTCAATATTCAGAGTTGAAGCTAAATTGAATTCATATGGAAATGGGAGAACCAAATTGAATAAAAATAGATAAACTAAGTGGTGAAGTGAAAATAAATATAACAAGCTTATAAGATACTTATATTGAACTTAAGAAGAAATTGCGGAATCCTTAAGTAATATGGGTGTTGGGAAAATATATTGAATAAGCATTTGAGTGAAGATTTAATAAAAATATATGTACATCATATGGCTTGAATGAATCGATATTGAAATTTTGTAAAGGAGTCAAATAAATGTTTTGAAAGTCGTGATTGGATATTATTACTAAGTAGGATATGCAGGTATTATGAAGGGAAAAGAAATTTGGTTTTGATTTTAGAAGATAAATTAGAATTGCTCGACGAAAAGGTATGTGTTTAAATTTCTGTATGAAATTTGATTGGGTTTTGATCTAGCCACTTGGCTTTTTGTTTTCTTTTGGAATTTGGGAGCCCGTAGAGGAATTTTGTAGTTGTACCGAGCTAGCTGCGCAAAGGAGACGCTGGCGAAATTTTTCGAAAATTTAGAGAGTTGGAATTTTTTTGAGAAAATTTAAAAATTTATACTAGGTTTTGAATTATAATGTGAATGGTTGAATAAGTAAGTTTGTTAGGAAACTATGGAAGGTTTTGAAAAGATGGTTGAAGTAATATGTGACGCCCCACCTCTATACACACGCTAGCCAAGAACATTACGATGAATGCTGTCAACTAGCACGGAGAATAAGGCTGTTGAGGAGCGACCATCTGTATAATTGCTTTGCGCGGGCATCGATATGTCAGATAGTATAACAGAGGGAAATACGACATACCGACACAAACTGAAAGCTACTACACAGTGGCTATAATGTCTTCGGAAACAAATACAGAAATAAACATAACATAAATCAGTCACAGATAATTCATATCACAAAGGAGGAAATAGATATGAATATTACACATGAAAGTGTACATCAGAGTAGTGGTCAAACACGATCCACAATATCAAAAAGAATATATACAAGTGCTAGACAAAAGAATAAGTATACATCATAGAGTCTGTATCTCAAATGTATACAACAAAAAATACTAAACTAAAGTAGTTAGCCAAAAGTCAGAAGATGGTCCGATAAGGAGTCAAGCAGAAGCACCTGTAAAATCTCAGTCTGACCCGAGTATTATTTAAGAAGAAAATAATAAACGGACCAGTCTAGCTATAAATATCAGATGAAGTGATATATAATAAGAGATATGACATAAACATATAATAATCACAATGCCAACCTGTAATAAATAAGTAATTGAAAATCAACAAGAGATTAATCAATATCACAATAATCTACTCAAGATAAAAAGGAATGTCATACTCCTAATTTCATTCACCAAGCCACAATAAATGACATATATATCAATGCCCATCGTAAAAGTTGGTGAAACATAAATTCCAGAAATCAACACACGAAATACAGAAATCACAATAAAAAGGATGGCCAATCCCACAAACTGGACATCGACGCACCTAGAAAGACACGCCCCATGTACAGTCGAACATCGACACACCTAGAAAGATATGGCCCATGCTATAACTTCGACGCACCTAGAAAGATACGCCCCATGCATAAATAAACATCGATGCACCTAGAAAGATACATCCCATGCATAAATAAACAACGATGCATCTAGAAAGATACACCCCATGTAATGTCTAACATCGATGCACCTAGAAAGATACACCCCATGTTAAGTCGAACATCGACGCACCTAGAAAGATACGCCCCATGCATAGACGAACATCGACGCACCTAGAAAGATACGCCCCATGTCACGACTTATTGAGCCGATTGCTCCACGAAGTAAATAAACATCGATGCACCTAGAAAGATACATCCCATGCATAAATAAAACATTGACGCACCTAAAAAGGTACGACCCATGTGAGAAATGAGATGAAGCTCAATAAAATGAGGAACAGTCCTCCACATAAACAAAGAGACATCGCACATTGCTAGTCTAAACCACAAAGATGATCGTCATGATCAACGAGAAGTGTCAATTACAGTAAGCTAGTAAATATATGAGCTTAGCTTCATGTCCCATAACCACTAGCTTAACTTAAGCATTTACGAACAAACTGTAAATCTCCACTAGAAAAATGTCACAAGTGGTTCAATCGAACAAGTCCAAAAATTAACCAACGAAGTAAACGCAAGCGTTTCATACCACTTGTTTTACTAAGTCGTTTAATTAGATTTCTCATATGAGCGAGGTAAAGGCTTGTATATACTAATAGATTGGAAAACGGTTTAAAAAAACGAGCTTTGTAATAAAATAGTGTTGAAATCATTTGAAGAAAGAGTTTTGATATTTACTACTAGTATAGAAAACCTTTATATTTTAAAGTGGCAAATCATAGAAGTGATTGTAGAAACAATCGGGCATAAAAATTCACATTCGAAGACGTGAATAAAATCCATGGAAATCGGTATAAAATCCATAAAAGTGGACATATCTAAAATTCCCAAAGAAAAGGTCATCAAAGTCGATAATAAATGACAACAACAAAAGGGAGACAAGACGAATCGATTAAAGTTGGATATTCAAACGAATTAGCACTATAGGCTAATCTGGCAAATAGTAGCAGGTCGGTCGACCGGACTCCCTGAGTCGGTCGACCGAACCAGAGGTTGGAATTGCTCGGGGCACCAGGTCGGTCGACCGGCCCAGGGAGCTCGGTCGGTCGAAGCCTCTAACCAGCACTTCCAAACAGAGGCAGGAAGTGCCAGGACTACAGGTTGGTCGACCGGCCCAGGGGCTCGGTAGGCCGAACCAGTTTGCTTGCACTTCCTACCCTATTTCAAAAGAGGTGCAACTCTCGATCAAATTGCAATCGAACGAGCAACGGCGCTAAGGGTTTATGCCAATCGACTACCCGACCCTATATGCTCCTCGATGCATCACCGAAAACATGTTTAAACATCAAAGTTAGGATCTTTAACGAATTGAACTCAAAACACTAAAAATTGGAATATTCACAAAAGAAATCCAAATCAAAATCAAATGCACATGAATAAGTGTTAGGAATTCATACCTAACAATAGAAGAGAATTATAGGCAGAGATGTGAGATTAAAAATCTCACCTTTGAACCCACACGATTGAAGAAGAAGCTATAGAGCAATGGTAAGAACAATCACTCTTCAATTCCAACCCAACAAGCTTGAATCTATGCTTAAAGGAGAAACATTTCCTAAATTAGGTTTAGGAAATTTCTGAAATTGAATGGAGAAAGAGTTGGAGAAGATGAAGGAGATGCTTACCAATGGGTTCTCTTGAATTCGGAGCTAGAAGTTGGATTTGCAAAGCAAGCTAGGGCTTAGGAATTTCTATTTCCCATTCTCTTCCACCATTGTTGCTAAAGCTTGAGTGTTTAAGCAAAGAGGCGAAGTTATGAAGAGAAGGGGGTTGGGCTGAGCTAATAAGGGTGCAGTCCAAACCAAAGTCATAAGTGGGAAAAAGTAGCAAAAATCAACTTTCTCCAAACATATCGAAGCTTATAATCAAAAAGGTCGCAAACGGCATTTTGAACTCAATGGAAGTGGTCTCGAGTCCTAATTCGGCTGTTTGCAAAAAGTAGCTTTTCGGACTAAAATCCGACTAACGATAAAATATTTAAATAAGATATTTAAATATAAAATCGATAAATATGCGGGTTGTTACAGACTCCCCTCCTTAAAGAAATTGCGTCCTCGCAATACTTAAGAAGAAAATAAGAAGTAACAACCATAGAAGCATATCAACACAAAAGAAAATTTGAAATAGGAAGTTCACCATAAAGAGCACGAAAGAGTTAGCACGAACGGGATCGCTCGATGAATTCTCTGGATTCCCAAGAGCAATCCATAGGATTTGAGAACTATTGAACTCTCATAAGAAGAACATCTTTATTCCGAAGGCGCTCAACCTCCGAAGCAATGATGCGAATGGAATGTTGCTCATAAATCAAATCTGGTGAAACTTCAATTTCTTCAATAACACCTGGCTCAAGAATGGAAACCGGAATCCCTAAGGCATTTCCGTAGATAAAAGACGTGGGTAACGTCAAGAATATCAGAAAATTGAGCCAGTGTAACGGCGTAGTACAAAAACGGTGCGCCCAATGAACCGATAAACCATAACAATGATGTAGTATAATAATGGTACATCCATTGATCCAGATAAGATGGAACATCGATGTAGTATAATAACAGTACATCCAATGAATCAAATAAGACGGAACATCGATGTAGTATAATAACAGTACATCCGATGAACCTAACACCATAAAAGAACACCGGACACTAGTCCATAAAAGGAATGAGATAAAGCTCAATAAAACGAAGTATACCAAAACGTCCGATGAACTAGATAGAAAGATAATTCCATTCAGACAACATCAAAGAATCAACCACTTGTTGCTTACGACAAAGTGCATTGGCAACACGATTTCCCTTCTCGGGAATAAAAGAATATCAAGTTCATAAGATGCTAGGAACTCGAGTCAACATGAAGTTCCTTATGAGAAAATAAATATTCCAAGGATTTATGATCGAGATGGAGGACAAATTTCTCATCCAAATATGATGATACCAAATTCCAAAAGTAAAAACAATAGCCCGAGCACTAGATCATGAGTGGCATATCTAGTCTCGATAAGCCATAATGATTTAGAAGCACAAGTGATAGAACGTTCTCCTTTGCAAGAGAATGGCATCCAAACCAATACGACTAGTATCGATACAAATAGCAAAGTCTTGGTTCCCCTTCAGGAATCACAAGAATAAGAGTTTCGAAAAGAAAGAATTTCTTTTAAATAATCTTCTCTCCCATAAAGTTAAAACTTTCAAAATTACACTTATCTTTATGTAATTATCTTTCTAGAAAAATTTTACGTTTTACAAGTCAATACATCGTGTCGATTGTCACATCAAAGCGTTTAGGAAATTCCTATCGATAACGTTGATGAAGCGCATCGACCAAAATTCTTAAAGCACTCAACGGGCAATACAATCACAAAATCATCTTTTATAGGATAAATAAATCTCTTAAAAAGTTTTAAGAATATTATTTGTTCGTTTCAAGAACAAAATCCAGTTTTACTTATAAATAAATCTTATGAAAAAGATTTGCAAAATTTTAAATTACTATTTTCATCCAAAATCAGTAAATACAAGAATAGTCTCATCGAAATATTCATAGAATATTCGATTTATAAAATGGATGAAATAAGCTGGACAATTTGAATGACATAATAAGTCATTCATAAGAATCATAACGAGTGCGGAATGCGGTAAGTGGAATGCTAATTTCCGCAACTCGTAGCCAAATGAAAATCGGTGGCAAGGTCAAACTGAAAAGACCTTAGCACTACACAAAAGGTTACTTAGGTGATAATCCTAAGACAAACTCAAAAATACCGGAAAATTTCTCAAACTACATGAATGAGAGAAATAACACTTTCCTTATAAGTGGGCTTAAGGAATAAAATGATGCCATCAAGTTGGAATCAAAATCATAAAGGAAAAATAGAAATCTGCTTAACAGATTGAAAATGTCGAAGATGAATAGTCCACTCGAAAAAATAGGATATAAGCTTCATTAATGATTAAGCCAATCCTATCGCACAAATCAATTCCGGAGCCTAAGTAAAAATATCAGCTCGGAAAGAAAAATCACATAAAATAATTTTCGACATCAAATAAAAAGCAAATTGAGTGTTGCGGATCTACCATTCGGATTCACAATACTCAAAGAAGTCATCAAGCCCAAAATATTCAAAGAAAAAGAATCGACAAGTTCTTTTGATATAAAAATAATGAGATGAAAGCTATATCAAAAAGAACTCAAATAAGAAGATCACAAAATAAATGTAATCAAGGATTAAATGAGAAATACCTTGACCACGAGAAGTGTTACCAGGAGCTTGCACCACATTGAGCTCTCCCTCCTTCTTATTTTGAAGTACGGGACATGCAGTAATATGGTGATCCGAATTTGTGCAATAGCGACAAAAGAGGGGTCTCGGACACTCCCTTGCATAGTGGTTCATGGAACCACAATTGTAGCATTGACCACGACTAGAGGTAGGAGTCTTTTCTACCGGAATTTTTTGCTTCCCTTTCTTATTAGAATTGGAGCCTTTGAATTTGATAGGCCTCTTCAAGTTATTGTCGAAGTTCTGTTGGGCACGCACAACTTCAACATCACCTTCATTATAGGCCTCTTTAAGACGAAGAGCGATATCAATAAGCTGATCAAATGAAACTTCAAGTTTCAGAAGTAATGGCTTCTTAAGATTCTTATTCAAGCCATAAACGAATCTCTGATTTTTCTTCATTGGGGTGTTAATGTATTCAACCCCGTATTTGGAAAGAGATTCGAAAGATGCGACATAGTCTGTCACAGAAGATTCACCTTGAACAAGGTCAATAAAACGCCGGGCCAAAGTTACTTTTTCGGCCTCCGGCACAAATTTCAATTCGAACCTTTCCCGGAATTGCTCCCAAGTGAGATCCGCTTCAATGATTTCAGAAATTAAAAGCTCATACCAATCTAATGCTCTTTCTTGGAGCATGCTAGAAGCCACTTGGACTCGATGAAGGTCAATAAGGTTCATGCGAGAAAAGATGCGATCGCATGATTTGAGCCAAGCTTGAATTTCAATAACACTCTCGGATCCCCTGAATGGCCTTCCACCCAAATCGGTGTAGTCTCTGCACAAGCGTGCAAAACCGAATCTAGGATGAGTAGGTTCTGGGTTGGGTCCGGCAGCTTGAGCATTCTTAACAAGATCTAAAAGCTGCTGGGCAGACATAAAACTCCATCTTGGGGAGTAGCACTAGATTGACCGGCGCTGGGACGGCCTGGTCTAACCATTTCTCTTCTTTAAGAAAGAAATAAAGAAGAAGAAAACGTTATTCTCAAGATAAATATCAAGCAATTCTTGATAGATAAAACAAGGAATCATAAAGAAAATAGGATGAATCAGTACGAAGACTCGAATTAAGTCCTAAAGCACGACTCCTAAGAAAGACTTAGGACGATGATCCTTGTTATAATATTCCATATTGTTCCAAAGTTTGGCTCTGATACCAAGCTGTGACGCCCCACCTCTATACCCACGCTAGCCAAGAACATTACGGTGAATGCTGTCAACTAGCACGGAGAATAAGGCTGTTGAGGAGCGACCATCTGTATAATTGCTTTGCGCGAGCATCGATATGTCAGATAGTATAACAGAGGGAAATCCGACATACCGACACAAACTCAAAGCTACTACACAGTGGCTATAATGTCTTCGGAAACAAATACAGAAATAAACATAACATAAATCAGTCATAGATAATTCATATCACAAAGGCAGAAATAGATATGAATATTACACATGAAAGTGTACATCAGAGTAGTGGTCAAACAAGATCAACAATATCAAAAAGAATAGATACAAGTGCTAGACAAAAGAATAAGTATACATCATAGAGTCTGTATCTCAAATGTATACAACAAAAAATACTAAACTAAAGTAGTTAGCCAAAAGTCAGAAGATGGTCCGATAAGGAGTCAAGCAGAAGCACCTGTAAAATCTCAGTCTGACCCGAGTATTATTTAAGAAGAAAATAATAAACGGATCAGTCTAGCTATAAATATCAGATGAAGTGATATATAATAAGAGATATGACATAAACATATAATAATCACAATGCCAAGCTATGATAAATAAGTAATTGAAAATCAACAAGAGATTAATCAATATCACAATAATCTACTCAAGATAAAAAGGAATGTCATACTCCTAATTTCATTCACCAAGCCACAATAAATGACATATATATCAATGCCCATCGTAAAAGTTGGTGAAACATAAATTCCAGAAATCAACACACGAAATCCAGAAATCACAATAAAAAGGATGGCCAATCCCACAAACTGGACATCGACGCACCTAGAAAGATACGCCTCATGTACAGTCGAACATCGACGCACCTAGAAAGATATGCCCCATGCTATAGCATCGACGCACCTAGAAAGATACGCCCCATGCATAAATAAACATCGATGCACCTATAAATATACATCCCATGCATAAATAAACATCGATGCACCTAGAAAGATACACCCCATGTAATGTCTAACATCGATGCACCTAGAAAGATACACCCCATGCTAAGTCGAACATCGACGCACCTAGAAAGACACGCCCCATGCATAGACGAACATCGACGCACCTAGAAAGATACGCCCCATGTCCTGACATATTGAGCCGATTGCTCCACGAAGTAAATAAACATCGATGCACCTAGAAAGATACATCCCATGCATAAATAAAACATTGACGCACCTAAAAAGGTACGACCCATGTAAGAAATGAGACGAAGCTCAATAAAATAAGGAACAGTCCTCCACATAAACAAAGAGACATCGCACATTGCTAGTCTAAACCACAAAGATGATCGTCATGATCAACGAGAAGTGTCAATTATAGTAAGCTAGTAAATATATGAGCTTAGCTTCATGTCCCATAACCACTAGCTTAACTTAAACATTTACGAACAAACTGTAAATCTCCACTAGAAAAATGTCACAAGTGGTTCAATCGAACAAGTCCAAAAATTAACCAACGAAGTAAACGCAAGCGTTTCATACCACTTGTTTTACTAAGTCGTTTAATTAGATTTCTCATACGAGCAAGGTAAAGGCTTGTATATACTAATAGATTGGAAAACGGTTTAAGAAAACGAGCTTTGTAATAAAATAGTGTTGAAATCATTTGAAGAAAGAGTTTTGATATTTACTACTAGTATAGAAAACCTTTATATTTTAAAGTGACAAATCATAGAAGTGATTGTAGAAACAATCAGGCATAAAAATTCACATTCGAAGACGTGAATAAAATCCAAAGAAATTGATATAAAATCCATCAAAGTGGATATATGTAAAAGTCCCAAAGAAAAGGTCATTAAAGTCGATAATAAATGACAACAACAAAAGGGAGACAACACGAATCGATTAAAGTTGGATATTCAAACGAATTAGCACTATAGGCTAATCTGGAAAATAGTAGCAGGTCGGTCGACCGGACTCCCTGAGTCGGTCGACCGAACCAGAGGTTAGAAGTGCTCGGGGCACCAGGTCGATCGACCGGCCCAGGGGGCTCGGTCGGCCGAAGCCTGTAACCAGCACTTCCAAACAGAGGCAGGAATTGCCTGGACTACAGGTCGGTCGACCGGCCTAGGGGCTCGGTTGGCCGAACCTGTATGCTTGCACTTCCTACCCTATTTCAAAAGAGGTGCAACTCTCGATCAAATTGCAATCGCACGAGCAACGGCGCTAAGGGTTTATGCCAATCGACTACCAGGCCCTATATGCTCCTCGATGCATCACCGAAAACATGTTCGAACATCAAAGTTAGGATTTTTAACGAATTGAACTCAAAACACTAAAAATTGGAATATTCACAAAAGCAATCCAAATCAAAATCAAATGCACATGAATAAGTGTTAGGAATTCATACCTAACAATAGAAGAGAATTATAAGCATAGATGTGAGATTAAAAATCTCACCTTTGAACCCAAACGATTGAAGAAGAAGCTATAGAGCAATGGTAAGAACAATCACTCTTCAATTCCATCCCAACAAGCTTGAATCTAAGCTTAAAGGAAAAACATTTCCTAAATTAGGTTTAGGAAATTTCTGAAATTGAATGGAGAAAGAGTTGGAGAAGATGAAGGAGATGCTTACCAATGGGTTCTCTTGAATTTGGAGCTAAAAGTTGGATTTTCAAAGCAAGTTAGGGCTTAGGAATTTCTATTTCCCATTCTCTTCCACCATTGTTGCTAAAGCTTGAGTATTTAAGCAAAGAGGAGAAGTTTTGAAGAGAAGGGGGTTGGGCTGAGCTAATAAGGTTGCAGTCCAAACCAAAGTCATAAGAGGGATAAAGTAGCAAAAATCAACTTTCTCCAAACATATCGAAGCTTATATTCAAAAAGGTCGCAAACGGCATTTTGAACTCAATGGAAGTGGTCTCGAGTCCTAATTCGGCTGTTTGCAAAAAGTAGCTTTTCGGACTAAAATCCGACTAACGATAAAATATTTAAATAAGATATTTAAATATAAAATCGATAAATATGCGGGTTGTTACATAATAGTGGGTCTTTAATAAAAGATATGTTATGGCAAGTTGATAAAACTGCTTGGTTTTGGAAAATAGTAATGGGTATTAGATCATTCTTCTTAACAACTAATCGGGAACGAAATCCTTTTAAAGGGGGAGGAATGTGACGACCGGGAAATTTTAGGTATTTGAAATTGGAATATTTAATTTATTTTAAATATTTGCAAGATAGTTTAAATTGGATTTCAAATATCAGTTTGAATTTGGCAATTGAATTTATTTAATTTAATAATTTGCAGTTGGGTAAAATATTGAATTTTAGTTTTAAACCTGTTAAAAATAATTTGAAGGCGTGTAAAATTTATATTGATAGTGTTGAGGATAATAAAAGTTTTAAATTTTAATTTAACACTGATTTGTTTTGTTTTGAAATTTTATCGTTTAAATCGATATTTAAAAATAGCCTTCCGAGGCGTAGTCTCGGAATTCGACGAAACCAGTTCCATTGGATCCGTAATAGTGTATTATTATTGGATTTCAATTTTTGTAGTGATTAGAGCTGTTGTGTGAGCGTACGATATATAAACGCGTTGAAATTTAATCAAAAATTAATATAATAATTGGGTTCAAAAGGCTATCTTCTCCATACGATCGAAATAGGACTCGAAAACTTTTCCATTGCGTTCGAAATAGGAGTATAACATTATAAACGCCGAGTGGCACACTTCGATTGGAGTTCTCGATTTTAAGCTACGTAAATCGAGACAATTCGGATTTGAGTTTGAATTAATTTATATTGATATCCTGGTCAAACATCAGTTGAAATTCTTTCACATTAGTTGTCTTTTTATTCACTTCGTGTTACTGTAGCAAGTTGAGTGAATCACGTAAACATCTCTTCTTGTTCCCATTTCCAGCTGATAACATGCAATCCTCTCCTCTTCATTTCACCTTAAATCAAAATTGAAATCATTCAAAAAGAAAATGTCTTCGTTCAAATCAAATCGCACTTTCAAGATCCAGCATTTCGAACGAGCTCGCTCTCTCCTTCTATCTATTCGAATCGCTTTTCCTTGTATAAAAAAATGGAGCTTGTGGTTAGTCTGTAATAAATAGTGAAGTCGAATTCCTTCCAGTCGAGTTCAAAGCCGTAGCCCTGCATTTGCTCGACTGATCAATCGAGATCCAATGGTCAAGCACGCGCGTTCGATCTGGAGGAGGTGAAGATGCGGCACGATGCTTGGGGGTTCGTTGTGGCGTAAAGAGGGTAGCGGTAGGCTGTGGTGATGGCAACAGGAAGGAGGTATTCCAGTAGTTGATCGTGAGCAGCAAGGCGAGTCGCGACTCATCAGTAAAAAGAATCGAGTGGGGCGGTGGCGGTGTTGCTCTCGAACTAGCCATCGAGGTTTTAGGGATTCGTGCAAATACACTGGTACGTGCGTGCTTATGGTGCGAGCAGTTCGTGTCTTTGGAGAGACCCAATTGGATTCCTCAAAATTATTTATATTGTTTAATATTCTCTGTTATGAATATTCGATATTCTATGATGAATATTATTGAAAATTGGAATATTGAATGCTAAGGTTTACTTGAATATATTTCGGTACACTGAGTTATAAAAATATATAGAAATGGGAATTTTGGAAAGTAAATAAAAGGGAGAGAATTTGTAAGTGAAATAATTATAGAGAATTTAAATAAATTAAGATTGAACTGTATAAGAATATTAGTGGTTTTAAAATTCTAATAAATAAATTCCGTATATGAAAGGGGAATTTTGAATAAACAAGAAGATAATGAATTTTAAACTTTAGTGTTATTATTTAAAAGAACAAAGCATTTATTTTAAGTTTAAGACTTTAATTATTGAAAAGAGTAAAGAAGAAATTTAGAAAATCTGAAATTGGTATGTTTCAATTAAAAGATTTAAAATCAAAACGAAAAAAATAAATTAATAAAGTCTATAATTAATGGATTTTGAAATGGATTGAGTAAGTAAAGAAATTTATTTCAAAATGGAGTGAATTGGAAATCAATTTGAAAATTAATTTAAGTGGTTGAAGTTGGAACTTTAAAGGAGAAGTGGGACTTTGAAATTTATAAACTGGGTTTATAAAAGTAAAGTAACATATCAGTGGATATTTCGAGAAATAAATCCACGATGGAAAGTTATTAAAGAAATGGAAAATTTGTTTAAAAATAAATGGTGATTTATTTTTAAAGGATATGAAGAGAAGTATATTTCCCTAGATAGCCAAGTACGTTTTCAAAGCAAACTTTTAAATATAGGTTAAAGGTTTTAACGTCGTTTTAAAAACCTTATTTTAGACAATTTATTATTTATAAATGTTTAAAATCTGAAGTAAGTATTTTATTTTAATCTATTATAGTAGTAATTATTTGAAGGTGACTTGATATTTTGTTTTAAAAGAGAAAATCTAGTTTTATATTTTATAAAGTAGCCTCATTTTAAATATTACTATAGTATATATTTTAATAAAGTATTAAAGTAATTTTTAACTAGAATGTTTTAAAGGATAATTTATTTTAAATTTTTTAAATTAATTTAAAAATCTAAAATTTTGTGCTTGATTGTTTCAGTGGCAATAAATATTTGGGAATTTATTCCATGAGAAGAGTATGGTTTGACACTGTTTTCGAAGGATTGAAAATGGAAATATATTTTGCGAAGATATTTTGAGGCTAATAAATAATTTAGGGGAATTATTTACGTTTGATGGTTGTTTGTGAATGTTAATTGATAGTTAAATCACCGACTATCAGTATTGGCCAATGCGCTAATCTTTTCAAAGAGACCGAGATCGAGATTTATTACTCGAAAACCACTTCGATCCGGTTTGTATATTTTCATGAGGAAGACGAGTTTGGATTCAAAGATGGAGCAGTGAAGTGCAAGGGGTAGTCGCTACTAATCCCGAGGATTATTCCAAAATGGATGTAGTAGGAATAGTGCCTTCGGTTCCGTTCGAACCCAGGACGGACTTGTATGGATGAATGCTTTCAGAACATCGTCAGGTGGACGATGAGCATTCTAAGTGAAATGTTCTAAAGGTAACGCTTAGCCTTAAGCTTCATCAACCGGAATGAATGAAAATCAGAGGTTATGCAGCAAGGCTAGTGGGTAGTACCCATTTTGGGTGAGGTCATCCCTGTCTAGATGTCCCTTTTTATTTCGGCTTAGTTATGCGGTTGCCGATCACAAATGTGGGGTGATATTACTCGGGATTATCCAGTAAGGGGTAGTCCCATTCTTGTGTTGCAGGGGTCGGGAGTGATCCTTGGTATGCTGATCTAGATCAGATACCGTGACAGGTGGTACCCCAGTGCCTAGTCATTCGTTGGAAATCCATTCTCCCTACGCGCCTGTACGGTTTTGATTGTGCCCAACTGTTGCTGAAACGTGAGATGCAAGCATTTCAGCTAGATTCTATTTTACTTTATATAGACACTATTATAATATCAGAGAACTTTAATAAAAATTGTTTTAGCTATCGTAAGGTAGAAACCCGACATGTTTATTTGTGGCGTGGTCTTACGAGATGCTTTTGTTTTCAAAAAGGATTTTGAACTTTAATAATCAATTTGAGTGTAATTTCTCACGCTGGTTTTCCAGACTGACTCGGGTGTTATTTCACTATAATGCTCGGGACAGGCCGAGTATTATAGGATGTAGGAAAGGATGCTGTGGAGGTCCGGAGACGATCTGGATGGCGATACGTACTTCCGTATTTGTGTTAAATATTCCGCTGTGTATTCAGATAGTGAGTACAGGTTATGATCACCGTCCAGCTGTTTGTTATGTATACTCTGATGATGTAATGTATAAACAGATGTATTTGTTTTTAAGCACAGATCATTTATTAACTATTATATTTTATTCCGCTGTGATGGTTAGATTCTGATGTTGTTTTCTATTTTCTTCTTCTACCCCTTCTTCTTTAACCCAAATGGTTCGTATTTCCGTACATCTTGAGTTGATTGAGGGAGAATAGTGTCGACTCTAGGGGTACGGATTTGTGGGCTATTACAGTTATATTCAAATGTTTTGATTTCGAAATGTTATAACTTTGAAAGTGTTATGATTTTAGAAAATAATATATTTGAAATGAAAATGATATCTTATTGATTTAGGTTTGGAAACGCAATTATATTTGGTTTTAAAGTATAAATTATTTGAAAATGACCGCAGTATTATAATAACGTTTGGTTGTTAAAGAGACTAGGATCGGAAGTTGTCATACTCTCTGCCAACTGCGAAAACCACTTTAACAATCGTGTACGTGGTGGAGATTTCAGAATAAAGTAGGATGGTGGCGACGTTCTATTGAGGTATGTACATGGACCCGACTCCCATGAGTTTGCATAAGGTGGCTAAAACAGGAGCGATTGACAGGCTAGTGAGGTACCACCTTTGATCGGACACACTTCTTCGTATGCCATTCTATTACTTTGTGATTGATTGGTGCATACCTTTGATTTTTGGGATTGTGGCTCGAGGTGGGCGGTAGCAGCGTGCTACGCGTTACCACCAGCCCGGTAGCGTAATTGGTATATCTACCATGGCATTGCCTAGTTGTGCCATGTCACCTACCCTAGCATGCCTTGTACGAGTTTGGTTTCCCCCCGTAGCCTGTGGAGTATCCTCTGGTGGCTTACCGATCAGGAGGGACCATTATAATGGATGGACTACTGGGAATTTTACGCGTTAAGGGCTATATGGGTAACCAATTAATGCTATTTAAAAGTAAGTTTATTTTACTAATAGACATTATTACAATTGAAATATTACTACATAGTAAATAGTTTAATGGATCCTTCGGAGATTTGAATCCTGAGCATCTCATAACTTACTGCACACACGTTAGACACTAGATAGGAGATATCAAAACCCATAAACATCTCTGACGCCGCTCCACTCATATTTATTTCTGTTGATTTAACTAACATAAGATCTTTTAGTTCTGACTCGAGTTTTTTGTCTTTTCAATTCGCTCGGGTCAGCCTGAGCATTTCAGGATTTGAAGACCTTACTTTTGGAGGATGTAGACAATGATTGTAGTACTATTATTTATTATATTATTTCACTACATTCATATTGTTCCGCTGCATTGTTATCTATTATTCTCTGGTATGTGTAACTATGATATGTATTGTATTAGTATAATCAAATGTTTTGTAAACAACTTCATGAACTGTTATTTGATTATTATATTTTGTTGTTCCGCTATAAGATTCTATTTTGTTTTTTATTTCTCCACTCTTCCTTATTCACCCAATAACAATCCGCCCTTCTGTATGTTTTGAGTTTGGCACGCGTGTCTGCTTAAACATACAAAATGGCAGGATGTTACAGCTTGGTACTTAATATCTCTTGTAGATTCTTCCAGAATTCACTAGTGGACAAAGCATCTCTATCACTGATATACTACTAGGAATCTCATACAGTCCAACAATATTCTTCATAAACGACTTAACTAATACATGTGCTATCCTGGTTGACCCAACGGGAAAGAAATGTGCACTCTTGGCTAGTCTATCCAGCATGACCCATATACTTTCATTTCCTATGTTTGACCATGGTAACCCACCAATAAAATCCATGGATATTGAATCCTATTTTCAAACTAATATATCCAAAAGCTGAAGTAATCCACTCAGCTTCTGATGTTCGACTTTCAGTTGCTGACAGTTCAAAAATTGCTTTACCTGCTAGCCTACATCCCTTTTCATACTTTCCTAGAAGAAAATCCCCTCATATCCTGATACATATTAGTTTCTCTAGGATGAATAGTAAACTTCGATTAATGGCACTCCCTAAGTACTTTTTTCCTTAGGTCACCCACGTCAAGAATACATAATCGTCCTTTCTTTCTCAACCCTATCAATTTTGGTCAAGGTAAAAATTATTCAAATCATCAATCTCACATCCGCCTTCAAATCTTCTAATTCTTTCATCTAGCAATAGATCAATTTTTTGCATAGAAGCAATTCTTTCAAGCAATACTGATTGAACTTCCAAACAAGATAACACTGTGGCATGCTGGTTAGAAATGGTAGTCGATTTTAACTGCACGCTATAAATAGTAAATGCTTCCAAGTCTTTCCATTCAGCCAACATAGTTAACACCACCTTCTGATGTTTCCTGCTAGCGCATCTGTGACTTTGTTTCTTTCTTCGATGTGTACTTAATTCCAAAATCATAAGCAGCTAAAAACTCCAACCATCTCCATTGTCTCACATTCGACTTCTTATGAGAGAATAAGTACCTTAGAGACTCGTGATCCGTATAGAACTTGAATCATTCTCCCAAAAGGTACTTTCTCTATACCTTTAAAGTAATATTACGACAACCAACTCTAAGCCATGAATTCGTTATCTAATTTCATGTAATATGTGCGTCAAAAAGCATCGGCAATCTCCTAGTCCAGAATCCACACGCATTAGTATACACCACCAAATCTTGATTTCCATGTGGAACAACTAATCCGAGTGCATTGGTCATTAAATGTTTTAGCTTCTGGAAAGCCTCCTCACATTTATCAGTTCAAACATACTTTGCATCCTTCCTTATTAGTTTAGTCATTTGTGTTGTTATATAAGAGAACCTTGATGGATCTCCGATGGAAGCTAGCTAGTCCAACAATTTTTTTGTCTCAACCACCGTCTCGGGTCACTTCGAGTTATTAACTGCTTCTACTCTAGTTGGATCGACTAGCAACCCTTTTTTTGAGACTACACGAACAAGAAACTTCACTCCTTCCAAAAATGACCCTTCGAAAACTTAGCATTTAGCTGATGTGTCTTAGCATCTAAACCACTATCCTAAGATAAACATCATTATCTCTTTTATCCTTAGAATTTATCAAAATTTCAACTATGAATACCAATACAAACCTATTCAAGGGCTCTCAGAAAATTCGATTCATTAAATCTACGAAGAAAGCAGGTACATTAGCCAATCCAAATGGCATTACTAACCACTTGTACGAACTATATCTTATTCGAAATGCCGTCAATGGAATACTATATTCAACCACCCTTAGTTCATAGAGCCTTGTTGCTAAATCCAATTGGGAAAATACTTTGTCTCCACTTAACTGATCAAATAAATCGCCGATTCTCGATAGGAGATATCGATTCTTTATCGTCTTTTCATTCAGCTTACGATAATCGATACACAATCTTAACGACCCGACTGATTTCTTTATAACCACTGCAGCCACTTCTCAAAGAAAATTGCTTGGCCTAACAAAATTCTTTCCTTCTAAGTCCATCAGCTGCACCGTTAACTACTGCATCATGATAGGTGTCATTCTACTAGGTGATATACTTACGGGTTCAGCTTTAGGTACAAGATCTAGTCGAAACTCGATAGTTCATGTAACGACCCAACTTCCACACTCCAGGAAGTCGCATCGCTAAGAAGAAAAAAGGGATAGAAAAGAGAAAAGAAAGGAAAGAAAGAAACAGACAACATCAGAATCTCACAGCGGAATCGAATAAATTATAATATAACACATAATACTTTACATAGTATCATATACATCAGAGTAATATAGCTAATACAACACAAACTAGACGGTTATAACTGTCTGTCTAGCAATTACAATTCAAGTATCTCAGAGAAAACAGATACAACTCAAACACAGCGGAAACAGTAAATATATCTACACGCTGAAGCCTCCTGCTCCATTATCTCCTCCAGAACCTGTCAAAGCAATCCTGAATCACTTGACTACTCATACGTAATATGAGTACCCAAGAGTTTAATAAAATAGAAAATAAACACTCAGGTTAGACAGGGGTCTGGTGTGAGTAAACGGGGATAAAAGTTGCTTAACTTTAGAAAATCCTTTGAAAACAAAAGGTATCACGTAAGACTTCCCACACATAAACATGGAAAAGTTTTTACCTTACGCTAACCAAAACATTTGATAGGAAATCCAGTGATATTATAATATTGTCTAGGGTTTTCAAAATAAAACACAGAAATAGCTGGAATGCTTACATCTCACGTTCCAACATAGTTGGGCACAATCAAAACTGTAACATCCGCCTTTTCGCACGATTTAAACAGACACACGTGCCGATTCAAACCATACGTAAGGGCGGATTGTTATGGGATAAATAAGAATGAAGAGAAAGAAAAAACTAAACAGAATCTCACAGCGGAAGGATAAATTATAATAATAAATATACAGTTCATAAATCTGCTTACAAAACCTTTGATTTTATTTATATCATACATTTCAGAGTACACATACCATATAACAATGCAGCGAAACAATATGAGTGTGGTACAATAATATAAATAATAGTAATACGAATCTTCGTATTCGTCCTCCAGAGCTAAAACTTCAATCCTGAAACGCTCGGACTGACCCGAGCGAATTGAAAAGACAAAACACTCGAGTCAGAACTAAAAGATCTTATGTGAGTTAAATTTTTAGAAATAAATATGAGTGCAGTAACTCAAGAGATGCTCGGGATTTACATCTCCTAAGGATCCGTTAAACTATTTACTATGTAGTATATTTCGCTATTATAACAGTGCCTAATTGTAAAATAAACTTACTTTTAAATAGCGTTAAGGCTTTACATTTTCCACCTTAACACGTAAAATGCCAATAGTCTGTACAGTATCGTAATACCTCCTGATCGGGAGGCTACCAGAGGATACTCCATAGGTATGACACAAATAGAAACTCGTAGTAAAGGTTCGGTATGGTAGGTGACATGGCACAGCTAGGCAATGCCAGGATAGATATACCAATTGCTATCCGGGCTGATGGAAACGCGCAGCGCGCAGCTACAGCCCACTTCGAACAAACTCCCCCAAAATCAAAAATAAAATAAAGTGGCCACTGAATCAATCCAAAGTCAAAGTATAGTATCGAAGAGGAGTGTCCGATCAGAGGTATGACCTCATTGGCCCGAGAATCACTCTTGTTTTAGCCACCTTATGCCAACTCATGGGAGTCGGGTCCACGTATTTACCTTACAGGAAACGCCGCCACCAACCTACTTCATTCTGGAATCTCCACCGCGTACACGGTTAGTCAAAGTGGTTTTCGGCATCGACAGAGAGTATGTCCATATCTGATCCCGGTCTCTTTGCCAACCAATCGTTATTATAACACAGCGGTCATTTAAAAATAATTATACTTTTAAAACCAAAATAAAATATCCATTTAAAACCCATATAAAAACGATATCATTTTTATTCTTAAAACCCCAAATCAATACGATATCATTTTATTTTCCAATATATATTATTTCCAAAATCATAGGGTTTCCAAAGTAAAATATTTAGAAATCAAAACTCTTGAATATAATATTTCCAACTTATATTACCTTGGAAAAAACATAGCTTTGAAACAAATTTCCATCTCTTAAATGGTTAAATATTTAACTACTTTTATAAAAAAAAATAGCCTCTTTAGATTTCACAAATCAATTCAAAATATCGATTTAAACTTCCAAATACCATTTCAATTCTTATGGTTAAAAGCTTTAAATATTTCACCATTTCAGAAACAAACTTATTTGACAAACCCATATGTATCAAATCCAATTACTTATTATTTAGACTTGAAATGTTTACTTATTGAATTCAATATAATTTAAGTAAACCTTTAACTTCACATAACTGGAAAAATTTTCAATTTATTTAACTTGATATATTCATTTAAAACAACCTGATACTCATTTAAATCACTTTACACAAAATCAAGTTATAAATCATATCCTTTAAAAATTTAACTTTTATTTAAATTCCGATTTAACTTAATATTCAACTTCCAATTTTATTCTCATTTAAGTCAATAGAACTACCAGAAATTAAATTTTAATTAAATGCTTAATCGTATTTGATCTTAAAATCAAACTTCGGTTTATACTTCAAATCAATTTTTATACAAAGCCTAAAACCGGAAAATTTCTATATATATATAGCTTTTATTAATGATCAAGTCAAAACCCATAAACCGTATATATATGTATAGCTTTACAAAACCATAGTAAAACATTTCCAAAAATAATTTTATATATTTACCGCGGTGCCTGTATAAAATTTTCTATCCTATGGTCAAGTGATACGGATGTTTATCATTTCAATCCGCAATTTAAAATAAAAAAATGCGGTTGTATATCATTTCAAACCGCAATCCCGAATGAAATGAAAATGCATGATGACTTGCAGTTTATACAATATAAATATAGCATCCATTCATCCAAATATCAATCATCAACCATTATTTGCAATCATCGTCCAATTTAAACAGTCATCGATATAGAGCATATATATTATACAGGTAATAAATAACAGTTTATATTCAATAATAAATTTAATAACTGTTAACTAGCAGTTTATATGCAAAATAAATTCTAAATGTAAATTTATATGCAATAATTAAAATAATAAACAGTTAAATAAATAAAAATGAGAATTAACTGAGAAGATGAATAAAACATGCCAAACAAATCATATATAAATTTCTACTCATATCTAAAAATCAATTTAACAAACATTAAATATTTTAGAAGTTGTGAGTGGGTTAAAACACTCACCTTTTGAATTTAAATTGGATTTAAATCCAATTTAAACCCAAAATTTCGCAGTCTCCAAATTCATCCAAACCAGCGTCAACAGATCTGAAATTTCAATACGATCCTAACAAAAATAATCTCGCGTGAATCGGACACGGTATGTGAAAATTACACAAGTTAAACGTTAAAGAAATTGTATTGAAAATCAAATAAACTAAAATAAAGAATACCTCTCTTCGAGAACTATGACATATAAATTTTTTTGGAATTTTTAGAGGAGTTTGAATTTTTATTTATATTTTGGACTGTAATTGGATCTAGAATTTTGCAGCCATTGGAAAAGAAGAAGTTAAAGAAAAGAACACACAGAGAAATGAAGATAGATGGAGGCTAGGGTTTACACAGCCTATTTATAGACAAAGTGAAAACGAATAGGTAGGCACGAATTATAAACGCGCAAAATGGTTGTTGGCCCACCAGAATATTTCATATTAATTGGATACGTTACGGATTAGTAAATAAATAAATTTCTTCCTCAAACATTTACATTGAATTTTAAACGTATTTACAAATATAAATTTAGACGCTTTATTTAAGTTTCAATATAATTTCATTAAATTTCAAATTCATAAATAATTTCCATTTTTAACTAAATTTCAAATTACCGTAATGATTATCTTAGATTCTTATTCATTCCCAATAGATTTAACTATTGTAAATCGACTAAGTTTACATACTATAAAATCCACATTCCTATGTATATATAGTTTTGAATTCCATACTATAAATATTTTATTAACATTTCACAAATACATAAATTGGTATTGCACTGTTGCTTAAATAAATAGCCTATACCAATCACTAATTAAATGGGTTACCAAATTTTGGATTGGTTAATAATTATTAATTATTGCTTCATTTCTTAATTATACACTTGCATGGGTTATGCTTGTCTAATTATATTCCCATATTAATTAATGTTTCCAACAAACAATAACCTTTCCTTAGACCCACCCTTTTTACCAAATATTTCCCTGCAAATAATTCATTTTCCCATACATACTTCCATTTACACCTAAACTTATTATACCTCTTTATTTTCTCAAACGAATTACAATGATTAAACAAATTTAAATGAAAATTTGAGTTGATAGATTCATAGATTCAAATGTTTACTTTATTTTAATATCTACTAAACTTTGAAATTATAACATAGACTCCAAAATAAAATCCCCCACTCTAGTCATACAAGTCTTACTGAAATAAAATGTATCTACCCTATTTTTAGGTCTTGGTTCCTAATATCCACCCGTTTTGACTTAATTTAAAATAGCGTACAAATTACATTACCTTTAATTGCAATAAATCCTATCATTGCCATTTATATTCCAAATGAATAAATTATTAATAGGTTAATTGAATCAGATTTACAACTCAACTTTAAATATTTGCAAATTTTTTCAGTTTGGATTACTTGGTAAATTTAGAATCCCTTAAACAACTTCCTACATAAATTTATTATAGAATAATTCAAAATTAACGTACAATTCCAATTTATGCAGCGATTACAACTTAAATTTCAAGGAATTTATTTATTTAGGTTTAAATCCTATTATTCACTAAAATTGTCATCCCATGTATACAATCCACATTGGTTTGTATTTATTCCATTTACCTCTTTAGTCATAGCGTAAATTTCTCATTAATACACATTAAAGTCCACTAAATTTCAACTGCCTCTTAATTTCCATTTATAAGTCTTAACACCCTAAATTTGACCACTTCTAACATGGTATTATTTCTCATATTAAATGTAAATTTTATTTAGTGTATTAACATTTGTTTCTATTTAAATTTCATCAACCAAATTAAACATGTAACTTATAACTATTTCTTACAATCCAAATTATTACACCCATTGTCATATTCTGAATGGAGCCAGCATTTAATTACACAATTTATCTAAATTACATTAGGACAATATTTAATTCTCTTTGATAATATTAAATCCCCAATTTATTAAATGGAATCAATATATCTTTCTTTATATACTGTACATCTAAATATCTTAATTATCAAATTTCAACTTATCCCTCAACCCCCAAATAACTTTATCAACAATCTTCATGTTATAATTAATACTAACCTTTATTTTTATAGAATCAACTATCTTTATTGACAAATTAACCTACCTTACTGCACAACTTAAGAAAATTAATTGCAAAAATGATCTCACATTGGACTTCATAAATTATCAGTTGAAATCTACATAAAACCATTTATTTAATTAAAACCTTGCTATTATACATATTGACTCTTTACATGGAATTAGATGACATTCCTTAATTTCATTAAAACTTTATTTCTCACCTAAATCGCAAAATAGTAAATTTCAATTACTGTATAAATTTTATTTAAGATGAATTTGAATCCCAATCAATTGTTATTGCACTCCTTATTACATTAAATTACATTCAGTTTACACATTTTAGAATTAAATTCAAATTACCTACAAATCTTATTTCATTCATAAATGCCATCATTTACCACATTATTGCATGGTTTCACTTAATTATATTCATGCTATTCATGTTTCTATTAAACTTGCATACATACTTCCGTTATTATTTAATCAATTATTAAACATTATGTCCATTTATTAACATTGTTACTATTTAACATGTTTAATTCATTAGATAAATCAAATAATTACGCTTGCTTTTCTCATTTGATTTTATAACCTAATATACCATTCATATTAAACCTATTTCATTCAATTCATACAAATTCAGCTAGATTAACTTTACTGTCTAGATTTTCATGCAGTTACTTTTAATAAATCGAATATTGCATTGGATGATTTTACTGCTTACCTTTCATATATAAAAAAATTTCAAAGTGTACGCTCTCACTACTACCTTTATTAGGATTTATTCCCTATACTAATATTTAGTTTTATTTACCTTTTATATTTCATCTCTTTTTAAATTAAATTACAAAATCTTAATTAAATTAACCAACTTAAATTGTCGAAATTTACGGGTCGTTACATTCTCCCCCACTCAAAACTTTTCGTCCCCGAAAAGGAAAAAGAAGGGAAAAGAAGGATTTAGAATCTACATATCTTATTCAAAACATTACCTTATAAACAATTAAATTTACAGTATCTGTTACTTTTCTTAAAATATACAAATTTACAACATTATCTTTTTATACTTAAATTTATTAGAGTTTGGAGAACATTTCAAAATATTTCTAAGTCCAAAATTTAAATATCTAAGTAGTTCCAATCACTAATCATCCAAATTAATACAACAACCATCAATTTCCTCGAACAGCATACATACAATTACAAAACAACCATACAATCACACAAATCAAATAGTTGTTTGGGTTCAAACTTGAAATTGTACGGAATGAAAAATAACTATCAAGTGCATCATTTACTCAATAGTCTTAGATGGAATAAATTATTTATTCATCCAACAATTTCAAATTTCCTTACCCAACCAAACATAAATCAAACAATAACCATTCAACCCAACAATCAATTTAACTTATTATAAATCTTTATTTCATACTTTAGTTGTTTGATTTCCTTTCTTTCATTAATGAGTGATTACCTCATTTATTTTCATTTATTACTTACAATATTCATCTTCCATTTTAAATGTCATGTAAGTTTCTTTTTATTGCATTCCATTTATGTATTTCTAGATTTTATTTATTTATTTCTCACAGTTTCATTTATTATAGAATTTCATTCTATTTACTTAAGTTTTAAAATCATCTAATTATAATATTTACCTTTAATTATGGTAAAATTTAAATTTACAACTTAAGTTTATAACAATAAATTCCCATTTATAACAGCAAATTCATTGAATACTTTCATTATCTCAAGCTTTACTTGTAAGATTTCCCCCTTACATTTTCTTACTAACACTGTAACTTTTATTATATGGCAAGTTATATATATGCTTTAAGAATGTAAGTGAAAATTTATACAAGTTTCTTCTCAATTCCTTTTATATATATATATATATTTATTTTTAACTTAAAGGTTCAAATTTGCTACACTTAATTGTACTATTAATAAATCTGAAACTTAAGAACCAAATACCGGGTTAAATTTTAAATCATTTAAAATAATAGATAGATATCTACACTTAACATATATGTCCAATTATAATTAAAACGATAAAATTTTCTTAACAATTCTGCAGTAAATTACTACAGTGGCCTTCCCACTTCGAAACTCGAAAATGAATGTCGATGATGCGTGCACTCATCACCGAAATTATTTTCCAGCGACAGAGAGGAAAGTACAATACTTATTTTCTCCAAAAAATCTTCTTTAAAGCAATTTCTCTTAAATTATATTAAATATTCATATCAGAAAATACTTATAACAATTATATTCCAAAAATTTTACGAAAAATTCCAAAACCCCGGATCTTAAGTCCTAAATTTCCAAATTTCATTTATCTTATTTTTAAATCTTATTTCTATCATTATTCAAAACCTTCATTACCTAACAACCAATCTATTACAACCAAATATATATATTATTTTGAAAAATTATTTTATAGAAAATATAATAGGTAAAATTATTTCATTCACAAATATTATGTCGGTCTGTCCTATTAAGTGTTTAGAAACCCCTATTGATGTCACAGCGTCCCATGCACCAACCAGAGTTTATAAATACAAAACGGAACAGATCAACACAATATTAAAACCATTTTATAACACTAACAAATACGCTCTCTCATATATATACCCTCAGTGACTCCCATAGGGCATTAATACCCTATTAGTAAAGAGTCAAACCCCACAAAGCTAAGGTTTATCGCTAAACCAAAGCTCTGATACCAACTGTAACATTCGCCTTTTCGCACGATTTAAACAGACACACGTGCCGATTCAAACCATACGTAAGGGCGGATTGTTATGGGATAAATAAGAATACAGAGAAGGAAAAAAACTAAACAGAATCTCACAGCGGAAGGATAAAATATAATAATAAATATACAGTTCATAAATCTGTTTACAAAACCTTTGATTTTATTTATACCATACATATCAGAGTACACATACCATATAACAATGCAGCGGAACAATATGAGTGTGGTACAATAATATAAATAATAGTAATACGAATCTTCGTCTTCGTCCTCCAGAGCTAAAACTTCAATCCTGAAACGCTCGGACTGACCCGAGCGAATTGAAAAGACAAAACACTCGAGTCAGAACTAAAAGACCTTATGTGAGTTAAATTTTTAGAAATAAATATGAGTGCAGTAACTCAAGAGATGCTCGAGATTTACATCTCCTAAGGATCCGTTAAACTATTTACATTGTAGTATATTTCGCTATTATAATAGTGCCTAATTGTAAAATAAACTTACTTTTAAATAGCGTTAAGGCTTTACATTTTCCACCTTAACACGTAAAATGCCAATAGTCTATACAGCACCGTAATACCTCCTGATCGGGAGGCTACCAGAGGATACTCCATAGGTATGACACAAATAGAAACTCGTAGTAAAGGCTCGTATGGTAGGTGACACGGCACAACTAGGCAATGCCAGGGTAGATATACCAATTGCTATCCGGGCTGATGGAAACGCGCAACGCGCAGCTACCGCCCACCTCGAACAAACTCCCCCAAAATCAAAAAAAAAATAAAGTGGCCACTGAATCAATCCAAAGTCAAAGTATAGTATCGAAGAGGAGTGTCCGATCAGAGGTATGACCTCATTGGCCCGAGAATCACTCCTGTTTTAGCCACCTTATGCCAACTC
This sequence comes from Allium cepa, assembly GCA_030765085.1. NCBI lineage: Eukaryota > Viridiplantae > Streptophyta > Magnoliopsida > Asparagales > Amaryllidaceae > Allium > Allium cepa. The sequence goes on along the minus strand of CM060945.1, from coordinate 125,377,735 downwards.
ACGGGAGTCGGGCCCACGTATTTACCTTACAGGAAACGCCGCCACCAACCTACTTCATTCTGGAATCTCCACCGCATACACGGTTAGTCAAAGTGGTTTTCGGTATCGACAGAGAGTATGTCCATATCTGATCCCGGTCTCTTTGCCAACCAATCGTTATTATAACACCGCGGTCATTTAAAAATAATTATACTTTTAAAACCAAAATAAAATATCCATTTAAAACCCATATAAAAACGATATCATTTTTATTCTTAAAACCCCAAATCAATACGATATCATTTTATTTTCCAATATATATTATTTCCAAAATCATAGGGTTTCCAAAGTAAAATATTTAGAAATCAAAACTCTTGAATATAATATTTCCAACTTATATTACCTTTTAAAAAACATAGCTTTGAAACAAATTTCCATCTCTTAAATGGTTAAATATTTAACTACTTTTATAAAACAAAATAGCTTCTTTAGATTTCACAAATCAATTCTAAATATCGATTTAAACTTCCAAATACCATTTCAATTCTTATGGTTAAAAGCTTTAAATATTTCACCATTTCAAAAACAAACTTATTTGACAAACCCATATGTATCAAATCCCATTACTTATTATTTAGACTTGAAATGTTTACTTATTGAATTCAATATAATTTAAGTAAACCTTTAACTTCACATAACTGAAAAAAATTCAATTTATTTAACTTGATATATTCATTTAAAACAACCTAATACTCATTTAAATCACTTTACACAAAATCAAGTTATAAATCATATCCTTTAAATATTTAACTTTTATTTAAATTCCGATTTAACTTAATATTCAACTTCCAATTTTATTCTCATTAAGTCAATAGAACTACAAGAAATTAAATTTTAATTAAATGCTTAATCGTATTTGATCTTAAAATCAAACTTCGGTTTATACTTCAAATCAATTTTTATACAAAGCCTAAAACCGGAAAATTTCTATATATATATATATATATATAGCTTTTATTAATGATCATATCAAAACCCATAAACCATATATATATGTATAGCTTTACAAAACCATAGTAAAACATTTCCAAAAATAATTTTATATATTTACCGCGGTGCCTGTATAAAATTTTCTATCCTATGGTCAAGTGATACGGATGTTTATCATTTCAATCCGCAATTTAAAATAAAAAAATGCGGTTGTATATCATTTCAAACCGCAATCCCGAATGAAATGAAAATGCATGATGACTTGCAGTTTATACAATATAAATATAGCATCCATTCATCCAAATATCAATCATCAACCATTATTTGCAATCATCGTCCAATTTAAACAGTCATCGATATAGAGCATATAAATTATACAGGTAATAAATAACAGTTTATATTCAATAATAAATTTAATAACTGTTAACTAGCAGTTTATATGCAAAATAAATTCTAAATGTAAATTTATATGCAATAATTAAAATAATAAACAGTTAAATAAATAAAAATGAGAATTAACTGAGAAGATGAATAAAACATGCCAAACAAATCATATATAAATTTCTACTCATATCTAAAAATCAATTTAACAAACATTAAATATTTTAGAAGTTGTGAGTGGGTTAAAACACTCACCTTTTGAATTTAAATTGGATTTAAATCAAATTTAAACCCAAAATTTCGCAGTCTCCAAATTCATCCAAACCAGCGTCAACAGATCTGAAATTTCAATACGATCCTAACAAAAATAATCTCGCGTGAATCGGACACGGTATGTGAAAATTACACAAGTTAAACGTTAAAGAAATTGTATTGAAAATCAAATAAACTAAAATAAAGAATACCTCTCTTCGAGAACTATGACATATAAATTTTTCTGGAATTTTTAGAGGAGTTTGAATTTTTATTTATATTTTGGACTGTAATTGGATCTAGAATTTTGCAGCCATTGGAAAAGAAGAAGTTGAAGAAAAGAACACACAGAGAAATGAAGATAGATGGAGGCTAGGGTTTACAAAGCCTATTTATAGACAAAGTGAAAACGAATAGGTAGGCACGAATTATAAACGCACAAAACGGTTGTTGGCCCACCAGAATATTTCATATTAATTGGATACGTTACGGATTAGTAAATAAATAAATTTCTTTCTCAAACATTTACATTGAATTTTAAACGTATTTACAAATATAAATTTAGACGCTTTATTTAATTTTCAATATAATTTCATTAAATTTCAAATTCATAAATAATTTCCATTTTTAACTAAATTTCAAATTACTATAATGATTATCTTAGATTCTTATTCATTCCCAATAGATTTAACTATTGTAAATCGACTAAGTTTACATACTATAAAATCCACATTCCTATGTATATATAGTTTTGAATTCCATACTATAAATATTTTATTAACATCTCGCAAATACATAAATTGGTATTGCACTGTTACTTAAATAAATAGCTTATACCAATCACTAATTAAATGGGTTACCAAATTTTGGATTTGTTAATAATTATTAATTATTGCTTCATTTCTTAATTATACACTTGCATGGGTTATGCTTGTCTAATTATATTCCCATATTAATTAATGTTTCCAACAAACAATAACCTTTCCTTAGACCCACCCTTTTTACCAAATATTTCCCTGCAAATAATTCATTTTCCCATACATACTTCCATTTACACCTAAACTTATTATACCTCTTTATTTTCTCAAACAAATTACAATTATTAAACAAATTTAAGTGAAAATTTGAGTTGATAGATTCATAGATTCAAATGTTTACTTTATTTCAATATCTACTAAACTTGAAATTATAACATTGACTCCAAAATAAAATCCTCCACTCTAGTCATACAAGTCTTATTGAAATAAAATGTATCTACCCTATTTTTAGGTCTTGGTTCCTAATATCCACCCGTTTTGACTTAATTTAAAATAGCATACAAATTACATTACCTTTAATTGCAATAAATCCTATCATTGTCATTTATATTCCAAATGAATAAACTATTAATAGGTTAATTGAATCAGATTTACAACTCAACTTTAAATATTTGCAAATTTTGTCAGTTTGGATTACTTGGTAAATTTAGAATCCCTTAAACAACTTCCTACATAAATTTATTATAGAATAATTCAAAATTAACGTACAATTCCAATTTATGCAGCGATTACAACTTAAATTTCAAGGAATTTATTTATTTAGGTTTAAATCCTATTATTCACTAAAATTGTCATCCCATGTATACAATCCACATTGGTTTGTATTTATTCCATTTACCTCTTTAGTCATAGCGTAAATTTCTCGTTGATACACATTAATGTCCACTAAATTTCAACTGCCTCTTAATTTCCATTTATAAGTCTTAACACCCTAAATTTGACCACTTCTAACATGGTATTATTTCTCATATTAAATGTAACTTTTATTTAGTGTATTAACATTTGTTTCTATTTAAATTTCATCAACCAAATTAAACATGTAACTTATAACTATTTCTTACAATCCAAATTATTACACCCATTGTCATATTCTGAATGGAGCCAGCATTTAATTACACAATTTATCTAAATTACATTAGCACAATATTTAATTCTCTTTGATAATATTAAATCCCCAATTTATTAAATGGAATCAATATATCTTTCTTTATATACTGTACGTCTAAATATCTTAATTATCAAATTTCAACATATCCCTCAACCCCCAAATAACTTTATCAACAATCTTCATGTTATAATTAATACTAACCTTTATTTCATCTTATAGAATCAACTATCTTTATTGACAAATTAACCTACCTTACTGCACAACTTAAGAAAATTAATTGCAAAAATGATCTCACATTGGACTTCATAAATTATCAGTTGAAATCTACATAAAACCATTAATTTAATTAAAACCTTGCTATTATACATATTGGCTCTTTACATGGAATTAGATGACATTCCTTAATTTCATTAAAACTTTATTTCTCACCTAAATCGCAAAATAGTAAATTTCAATTACTGTATAAATTTTATTTAAGATGAATTTGAATCCCAATCAATTGTTATTGCACTCCTTATTATATTAAATTACATTCAGTTTACACATTTTAGAATTAAATTCAAATTACCTACAAATCTTATTTCATTCATAAATGCCATCATTTACCACATTATTGCATGGTTTCATTTAATTATATTCATGCTATTCATGTTTCTATTAAACTTGCATACATACTTCCATTATTATTTAATCAATTATTAAACATTATGACCATTTATTAACATTGTTACTATTCAACATGTTTAATTCATTAGATAAATCAAATAATTACGCTTGCTTTTCTCATTTGATTTTATAACCTAATATATCATTCATATTAAACCTATTTCATTCAATTCATACAAATTCAGCTAGTTTAGCTTTACTGTCTAGATTTTCATGCAGTTACCTTTAATAAATCGAATATTGCATTGGATGATTTTACTGCTTACCTTTCATATATAAAAAAATTTCAAAGTGTACGCTCTCACTACTACCTTTATTAGGATTTACTCCCTATACTAATATTTATTTTTATTTACCTTTTATATTTCATCTCTTTTTAAATTAAATTACAAAATCTTAATTAAATTAACCAACTTAAATTGTCGAAATTTACGGGTCGTTACAAAAACCGTACAGGCACTTATTGGATTATGGATTCCATCAATGGCAGGGCTACTGGGGTACCGCCCGTAACAGTACGTGGCCTAGATCACCGTACCGAAGAGCCACCCTAACTCCCCTGCAACACAAAGCCGGACCCATTCCTTACTGAACAGTTCCAAACAAGACTACCCCGCAGATTGGCCGTCGCCAACTGCCACACAACCGAATATAAAGGGACCTCTAGACAGGGATAAATCTTGCTCTCCAGTAGGGGCTACCCACGAAGCTTTGCTGCACCTCCCCTGTTTTAGCCATTCCCGGTTGATGAGGCTTGAGGCTACGATTACCTTTATAGGACATATCAATCTTAGAATGCTCATCGTCCACCTGACGATGTTCTGAAAGCATTCAATCCATACAAGTTCGTTCCGGGTTCGAATGAAACCGTAGGCATTATCTCGTTACACTCGTATTGGAATCACCCTCAGAGTTAACGACGATAACCCTTGCACTCTAAATCTCCATCTCGAATCTATAAGCACTATTCTGTCAAACTCATTACGGAATCACCCATAGAGTTATACTGACGTATAGCCCTTACACCTCGAGTCTTCACTTGCTCCACTTGGATTAACGACCTAACGTTTAATTGGAATCGATGTGGTTTTCGGATATCCAAATATGGAAACCCGATCCCGGTCTCATCGAAACCAAACGCCATCTTAATGTCCAAGTTGTACTTAAGGATTTTAAACAATTAACTCATTTTATTATTATCTAATTCACACAGATAGATAAACTACATCTCACAATAGATAATCACATTCATATCATAAACGGATAATCTATATCATCCATAAACAGATAATCATCACAACCAAATATTCCATCACAAACCAACATACATAAACCAATCATCCATATCATATAGATACGACCCGTCTCATTACTGAGATCACAAACATTCAATCAATAACATCCATAAGCAATGATTTATTAACCATCAATTATAATTAATTTAAAATGAATTAAATTAATTACAACTATCTCTAATTAATTTAAATTAAATTAAATTAATTACTCATTTAAATCCTGCTTAACGTCCATTAATTAATCAAGTTAATTAATCACTCACTAAGTATTTAACTTGATTAAACATCTTTGATTAATCATTCATTAATTACAATAAGTAATTAGTATTTAATTAATTTTCACAAATTAATTAACCTTATTCATAAGTAATTAACATTTAATTACCCATTTATTAATTAATTATAATTAATTATATTTATCCTTAATTAATTACAATTAATTAATCACTTAATTAATTAATTTAATCAAACAATCCTTAATTACATCATTAATTATAATAATTAATGATCTCTAGGATTTAAATAAATTAATTAATTAAAATTAATTACATTTAGTAATTAATCTAATTATTAATCACCTTGATTAATATTAAATTTAGTAATTAACTATCTTTATTTACTCATTTATAAATCAATTAACAAATCATTAATCATTAATTAATTCCTTAATTAATTACAAAAGTAATTATCTAAATTAGTAATTACATTCTAGTAATTATCAATATTACTTCTCTAAGTAATCCTGCTCCATTAATTACATTAAGTAATTACATTCTTCAAATCATCAAATGATTTATTTAAATTAATTGAACTAAATTAATTAACTTAATTAAATCACACATCAAAATTAATTACAATAAGTAATTAATTCCTTAATTACTTTAACAATTAATTATACTTAACAAATTACAATTAATTATATTCAATTAATTAATCTAGTTAATTATCAAAATTAATTACATTAATTAATTATTGAATTATCCTTAGATAATTATCACCAATTATTAATTAACAACATTTCAATAATCACATACTTAAGAAAATTTGAATTAGATTAATAAATCATTTCTAATTAATATTAATCTAAACCATTATTTAAAAATCAAATAATTAAGTAAATCCTTAATTATCTTAAATATTTTTAATAATTAAATTACTTAGCAAATGGCTCCTTTACATTCAAAACAATATATTTCTAAATTAAATGAAAATTCCATTTTAAAAATTTGATATTTAAAATGTTTAATCATTAAACTTTAATTCAAATTAAAATAATTATAAACCTTACAACAAAATGAATGTTAAAGAACACTCATTACCTAAATATAAAGAAAGATTTAAATAAATTACTAGATTAAAACTTATCCTTGAAAATAAATTGATTATTTCAACTTTCAAATTTAAATTAAACACTTCATATTTTAATTCAATACTAATGGAACTAATTCTTTCAAGTTTTAAAACTTACTTGGAATCAAATTTCTTTAACCATTTGAATATGTTCATTTTTTTCTTTTTTTACAAACTGTTTGAATCCAAAAACTGTTTTTAACTTGATTTCCAAACAAATTTAAATCTTACTTAAAAACATTTAAATTTGTTCATAATTTTAAGTCTTACAAAACTGTTTTGGATTAAAAGTCAGGTTTTAAAAGTAAACCTAAAACAGTTTTTAAACTTGATTCAAACTGAATTTAAAACTTGTTTAAATCATTTAAATCTGATCAAAATTTAAAAACTAACAAAAACTGTTTAAATCAAAAATCTGGTTTAAAGGTAAACCTGAAAACTGATTTTAGTCTTGATTTAAAACTTGAATTTAAATCTTGGTTAGATTTAAGATTTTACTTTTTGAAAACTTTGAATTTTGAGCTACATTTGAATTCAGTTTAATCTTTAATTTGAATCAATTTACAATCTTTAAAATTTGAGTTTCATTCAAAATTTTAAAAACTGTAAAATTATAGATTCTAAAACCTGCAACCAAATACCCGAGGCCACTCAACAATAACTTCGAGTTTTCTAACCCCTAGCTTCGAGTCAAAATCAAAATTACCCGAGTAATGCCTCGAGTCAAAAACCCTGCACAAATCAAAAGACCACCAGACTCCAACATGAATGGTGCACATGCACCGTCGCTCCGGCGAACTCCAGCCACGCTAACCGCCTTCCACCGGACACTGACCATCTCCTTACATTAACGCAATCATCCAAACCACCCCATATTAGTTTGAAATCAAAAAAGGAAATTAACAGCAACCTGAAACATCTCAACAACACTATATACACCCAACCTGTCAACATTACCCAATCTCACCACCGACCGTCATCAACCTTGAGACTCCGGCAAATGATACATCTGCAACCCCTCTGCAATCTTCCAAAACCTCAAATTATTCAAAGCAACAGAGAGCATGGGAATAAACTAAGAACTGCACACTTAAAACAAGGTTTTTAAATATGGAAAAAACTCAATTCCCAACTCCTCTCTTTCTGATCCTCCATCACCGAATCTACTCCATTCTTACATCAATACTCCACTAAATGAAAGCATCTTAACTCCTGACATTAAATAGCCTAACAGATTATTCCAAAAATTTCCACTTCTGTTTAAAACAGAAATGTTTCCCCCAACAGTTTAATTAAAACTGTAATATTTTTTTTTTAAATTCCCAGTTTCAAACATATATTCTAGCTTTAAACTTGTTCTAATATTTTAATATATTTGAGATTCATGATTATTAAAAATAAGGATAGTTACATTTGTTTTCAGAGGCACAGATCTTTAATTAAACTAAATTTATCAAAAATCGTAATTTATAAACCAAAATCTATGCTAACAAACATATTTGATGTACATAATAATTTATATCTGACATCTAATCTTTTGGAAATGGATTTTTTTATCAAAAAGCCTAGATAAGAAAACAGAATTCATGTCTGTAGATAGCTAGCATCACACATATATGCATATTAATGAACACACAGAACATCATCACATTATAATCAAGCAAACATGCTTGTTTCAATCAGTACTCAAGCACGGATACTTTAGGCCTTTTTTCTTTATGAGGTATCTCATTTTAAATCAAAAACGGAGCAGATTTCATCAAGACAGTATTGATTTTTATTTAAACAAGCATGTATTAGAACTTGAGATTTCTGAAACTTGTTTAGCTTTACTTTTTTTTTTATAAAAAGTACTGTTTTTAAAATTAGAAGCTTACCTTTTAAATGAAGATGCAGAGAATAATTTAGCTGCAGATTCCAATTTCCAGGAACTGTTTTTGAAATGCATGATGAACCTGAATGCCATTAGCAAATTGAAGTTGCTTTTCCTGTTGATGTATGCATGCAGACTCCAAAACTTTATTGCTCAGATTTGCAGTAGAATTGATCTTCATTTTGCAGATTTTTGAAAGGTTTTGTTGTATGCAGATTTTAACATGCTTTTGTTTTGGGGTTTTTGATTTACTGAAATATGATTCTCAGATTTTCAATTTTGAAGAGAATTTTTTAACAAGTGAATTACTATGTTTCTCCTATCAAAAATTTAAATAATGAGATTTAAAACAATTGCCACTTGTTAACTTATTATGTTAAATGTTTACAAGTGTCCATTTAATAGTTTAAGAATTTCACACATGTTCATTTAAATATTTAAAAGCAATTTCTAAATTCATATATGTATTTGAATTTATCTTAAACTATTTTCAACTTATTTTAGCAGGTTTTAAACGTTTATTAACATTAGTCTTTAAATAACAACATATACACTATTTAAATGTTTACTTATAAACTTATTCTAAAATTATACATTTATACCTTAATGTTTGTTTAATTATTTTTAAAATAATATTCTTTATGAAACTAAATTTCGAAAGAAAAGAAGTGTTGAATTAAATTTTATTTAAGAGTTTTCAAACTAACTGTTATACTTGAACAAGAATGATTTAAATCTTATTTCAAAGAGAAAAACAATTTTAAAATAAAACAAAACATACTTTTATTATAAAACAAAATTTAAACTATATTTATTTTATAAACAAAATAAATACTTACTTATTTTTCTATAAATATATAAGAAAGATTTTTAAAACAAACTTTTGAAAAGTTTACAATACTAATTTAAATTAATTTAAATCAATTTACAAATTATACATTTATATAATAATTAGAAAATATCCTTTATTTAATATAAATTACAATTATAACCAAATCCTCTATTTACAATGTATAAACATTTATACATTATAAATAAAATATTTTTAAATCAGCTTAGAAAGATAAATTTATTGCTTAAATATTTTAACTTTGAAAAGAACATCATTTAACAAACTAAATAATTATAAATTTTCAAAAGAGAATTCCAGTTTGAATTAAATTATTAAATCAATATTTCACATTTTAAAATAATTATTAGAGAAATTATTAAATAACTATTGCCTAAATTTCCGAGACATCACATTCGTCCACCCTTAAAAGAATTTCGTCCCCGAAATTTAAAAGCAAAGGTAATTTAATAATACCATATAGATTTTAAAATTTAAAAGAGCAAACATATACTAGCAACCAATTCAAACAAACAATTCTAATTATCCAGACAAAATTCTGGATAAGATTCCATAGAGTTTCCCAAGTACAAACACCGGGACACTCGCCCTACAGTATCTAAACTAACTACACCACTCAGATCTAGAGCTCCTATATCTAGATCTACAAATCTAAACGGAATACAGGACCACAGACAAGTCCTGATCAATTCCCAAATCTCTCAGAATTACTGAGTCTAAAACCAATGGTAGATCATCCACGTACACCCTCAGAGATACGTGAAAAACAAAACAAACCCCAACCATGTGAACTGGCAATTCAATCCTGTAGATCGAACACCTAATCCTTAAGAGAAGACAGGAAGATCCAATTTCTTATCCATACATCTCTCCTGTCGATTCTGGGCTGCCTTCAACTTCTAGATCAATCAAATCTACCACACAACTCTTCTACAGATATCAGAAGTCTTCAGACAAACTACTCTTATTCTGAAAACAGAACAAATGCACAAGACATCCAAGCCTTCAGATCCAAAATAATTTTCCTGTAGAAATCCTCTGATCCAAGACAAAACTCAAGTTCCCAATGAATCAGGTGTCACTTCTATTCTGGAATAGCTGCCACCATGCTTCCACTGCGCAACTCTGATTTGAGAATGCTGTTGATGAACACAAGTATAGACTTGATCAACTTATCCCGGAAACACTGTTCATCAAATTCCATAAAATCTCAGTGACCTATCTGATTCAGTCACAAACATCACAGCAAAAATTCAACCAGAAAACTGGATCCAATAAATCCTGCCAACTTAAACAGATCACATTCTCAAATAATCTCCTACAATGCAGAACCACCGGTAAAGCTCCAAGAATCAAGTTGAAACAGAACTCAAACTCTTGATGCGGATGCAAATCTTAACTCCTTCGAAGATATCCAGAAAATACCACTTCGATAACTCAAACATCCTCTAGAGATGCTTCAATCCCAAAACAAAGCTCACTTAGAGAACTTTCGAACCGTCACAAGTCACTTTTGTGATTCCACTCAGTTCAGATTCTAAGAAATCGTTCTCAATACACAATCAGAATAGCTAAAACCTTCAAAAGAAGAGACTAGTGGTCCACCTCCAACCACAAACATCACACCCAACTGAGCTTCTAGAAGAAATGGACAAGCTCCACCATCTGCCAAGACTACTGACTGAAGAATCGCAGAGACTTCTACATCATCGATGAACAGGCCGCTCACTGCTGCTACTGCTGCCAAAGCTTCCTTATCCAAAAGCTCATCGAACCTCAAAGCCACACCAGCCTCTTCACAATAGAGCCTTTCCGATAGACAGATATCTCTCAAGAAACTCGCTCCCAAACCAAGCTCAAAACACTCTGCCAAACTGAGTCTCAAACTCAAATATAGACAGAACTCCTTCCTAAGGTTTTCAAGATACCAACTCAGGCTTCAGCACTCCCAACTAATCCAAACTCAATAAAATCACCCACATGAGTGAAATCCAGCTTACAATCCAAAGATAAATTCCGAATCTTAAAAAGATTTCCTTCAGAGATCGGTGAAATCCTTCACACCAAACTGCAGAACTACTCAAGATGCCCAATACTGCCCTAGCAGACCACTTCCAACTTCTATCACTCGAACTCCAACCATTGGTAGTTGTGTTACACACACCACTACCCTGTCTACCTTTATTACTTATACTGGAAAACCTGAACAGGTAACCCAACAAATAGGCAGAAATAAATAAATAAATAAATAAATAAATAAATAAATATATTCAAAATTACAAATACGCTCTCTCAAGAAAGAAACCACTCCAGAGTCTAGGCATTCGCTCAACCTAGAGAGCACTGATACCACAATGTAACGACCCAACTTCCACACTCCAGGAAGTCGCATCGCTAAGAAGAAAGAAAGGGATAGAAAAGAGAAAAGAAAGGAAAGAAAGAAACAGACAACATCAGAATCTCACAGCGGAATCGAATAAATTATAATATAACACATAATACTTTACATAGTATCATATACATCAGAGTAATATAGCTAATACAACACAAACTAGACAGTTATAACTGTCTGTCTAGCAATTACAATCCAAGTATCTCAGAGAAAACAGATACAACTCAAACACAGCGGAACCACTAAATATATCTACACGCTGAAGTCTCCTGCTCCATTATCTCCTCCAGAACCTGTCAAAGCAATCCTGAATCACTTGACTACTCATACGTAATATGAGTACCCAAGAGTTTAATAAAACAGAAAATAAACACTCAGGTCAGACAGGGGTCTGGTGTGAGTAAACGGGGATAAAAGTTGCTTAACTTTAGAAAATCCTTTGAAAACAAAAGGTATCACGTAAGGCTTCCCACACATAAACATGGAAAAGTTTTTACCTTACGCTAACCAAAACATTTGATAGGAAATCCAGTGATATTATAATAGTGTCTAGAGTTTTCAAAATAAAATACAGAAATAGCTGGAATGCTTACATCTCACGTTCCAACATAGTTGGGCACAATCAAAACCATACAGGCACTTATTGGATTATGGATTCCATCAATGGCAGGGCTACTGGGGTACCGCCCGTCACAGTACGTGGCCTAGATCACCGTACCGAGGAGCCACCCTAACTCCCCAGCAACACAATGCCGGACCCATTCGTTACAGAACAGTTCCGAACAAGACTACCCCGCAGATTGGCCGTCGCCAACTGCCACACAACCAAATATAAAGGGACCTCTAGATAGGGATAAATCTTGCTCTCCAGTGGGGGCTACCCACGAAGCTTTGCTGCACCTCCCCTGTTTGATCCATTCCCGGTTGATGAGGCTTGAGGCTACAATTACCTGTATAGGACATATCAATCTTAGAATGCTCATCGTCCACCTGACGATGTTCTGAAAGCATTCAATCCATACAAGTTCGTTCCGGGTTCGAACGAAACCGAAGGCATTATCTCGTTACACTCGTATTGGAGTCACCCTCGGAGTTAACGACGATAACCCTTGCACTCTAAATCTCCATCTCGAATCTATAAGTACTATTCCGTCAAACTAATTACGGAATCACCCACAGAGTTATACTGACGTATAGCCCTTACACCTCGAGTCTTCACTTGCTCCACTTGGATTAACGACCTAACGTTTAATTGGAATCGATGTGGTTTTCGGATATCCAAATATGGAAACCCGATCCCGGTCTCATCGAAACCAAACGCCATCTTAGTGTCCAAGTTGTACTTAAGGGTTTTAAACAATTAACTCATTTTATTATTATCTAATTCACACAGATAGATAAACTACATCTCATAATAGATAATCACATTCATATCATAAACTGATAATCTATATCATCGATAAACAGATAATCATCACAACCAAATAATCCATCACAAACCAACATACATAAACCAATCATCCATATCATATAGATACGACCCGTCTCATTACTGAGATCACAAACATTCAATCAATAACATCCATAAGCAATGATTTATTAACCATCAATTATAATTAATTTAAAATGAATTAAATTAATTACGACTATCTCTAATTAATTTAAATTAAATTAAATTAATTACTCATTTAAATCCTGCTTAACATTCATTAATTAATCCAGTTAATTAATCACTCACTAAGTATTTAACTTGATTAAACATCTTTGATTAACCATTCATTAATTACAATAAGTAATTAGTATTTAATTAATTTTCACAAATTAATTAACCATATTCATAAGCAATTAACATTTAATTACCCATTTATTAATTAATTATAATTAATTATATTTATCCTTAATTAATTACAATTAATTAATCACTTAATTAATTAATTTAATCAAACAATCCATAATTACATCATTAATTATAATAATTAATGATCTCTAATATTTAAATAAATTAATTAATTAAAATTAATTACATTTAGTAATTAATCTAATTATTAATCACCTTAATTAATATTAAATTTAGTAATTAACTATCTTTAATTACTCATTTACAAATTAATTAACAAATCATTAATCATTAATTAATTCCTTAATTAATTACAAAAGTAATTATCTAAATTACTTATTACATTCTAGTAATTATCGATAATACTTCTCTAAGTAATCCTTCTCCCTTAATTACATTAAGCAATTACATTCTTAAAATCATCAAATGATTTATTTAAATTAATTGAACTAAATTAATTAACTTAATTAAATCACACATCAAAATTAATTACAATAAGTAATTAATTCCTTAATTACTTTAACAATTAATTATACATAACAAATTACAATTAATTATATTCAATTAATTAATCTAGTTAATTATCAAAATTAATTACATTAATTAATTATTCAATTATCCTTAGATAATTATCACCAATTATTAATTAACAACATTTCAATAATCACATACTTAAGAAAATTTGAATTAGATTAATAAATCATTCTAATTAATATTAATCTAAACCATTATTTAAAAATCAAATAATTAAGTAAATCCTTAATTATCTTAAATATTTTTAATAATTAAATTACTTATCAAATGGCTCCTTTATATTCAAAACAATATATTTCTAAATTAAATGCAAATTCCATTTTAAAAATTTGATATTTAAAATGTTTAATCATTAAACATTAGTTCAAATTAAAATAGTTATAAACCTTACAATAAAATGAATGTTAAAGAACACTCATTACCTAAATATAAAGAAAGATTTAAATAAATTACTGGATTAAAATTTATCCTTGAAAATAAATTGATTATTTCAACTTTCAAATTTAAATTAAACACTTCATATTTTAATTCAATACTAATGGAACTAATTCTTTCAAGTTTTAAAACTTACTTGAAATCAAATTTCTTTAACCATTTGAATATGTTCATTTTTTTCTTTTTTACAAACTTTTTGAATTCAAAAACTGTTTTAAACTTGATTTCCAAAAAAATTTAAATCTTGCTTAAAAACATTTAAATTTGTTCATAATTTTAAATCTTACAAAACTGTTTTGGATTAAAAGTCAGGTTTTAAAAGTAAACCTGAAACAGTTTTTAAACTTGATTCAAACTGAATTTAAAACTTGTTTAAATCATTTAAATCTAATCAAAATTTAAAAACTAACAAAAACTGTTTAAATCAAAAATCTGGTTTAAAGGTAAACCTGAAAACCGATTTTAGTCTTGATTTAAAACTTGAATTTAAATCTTGTTTAAATTTAAGATTTTACTTTTTAAAAACTTTGAATTTTGAACTACATTTGAATTCAGTTTAATCTTTAATTTGAATCAATTTACAATCTTTAAAATTTGAGTTTCATTCAAAATTTTAAAAACTGTAGAATTACAGATTCTAAAACCTGCAACCAAATACCCGAGGCCACTCAACAATAACTTTGAGTTTTCTAACCCCTAGCTTCGAGTCAAAATCAAAATTACCCGAGTAATGCCTCGAGTCAAAAACCCTGCACAAATCAAAAGACCACCAGACTCCAACATGAATGGTGCACATGCACCGTCGCTCCGGCGAACTCCAGCCACGCTAACCCCCTTCCACAAGACACTGACCATCTCCTTACATTAACAAAATCATCCAAACCACCCCATATCAGTTTGAAATCAAAAAAGGAAATTAACAGCAACCTGAAACATCTCAACAACACTATATACACCCAACCTGTCAACATCACCCAATCTCACCTCCGACCGTCATCAACCTTGAGACTCCGGCAAATGATACATCTACAACCCCTCTGCAATCTTCTAAAACCTCAAATTATTCAAAGCAACAGAGAGCATGGGAATAAACTAAGAACTGCACACTTAAAACAAGGTTTTGAAATATGGAAAAAATTCAATTCCCAACTCCTCTCTCTATGATCCTCCATCACCGAATCTACTCCATTCTTACATCAATACTCCACTAAATGAAAGCATCTTAACTCCTGACATTAACTAGCCTAACAGATTATTCCAAAAATTTCCACTTCCGTTTAAAACAGAAATGTTTCCCCCAACAGTTTAATTAAAACTGTAATTTTTTTTTAAAATTCCCAGTTTCAAACATATATTCTAGTTTTAAACTTGTTCTAATATTTTAATATATTTGAGATTCATGATTATTAAAAATAAGGACAGTTACATTTGTTTTCAGAGCCACAGATCTTTAATTAAACTAAATTTATCAAAAATCATAATTTATAAACCTAAATCTATGCTAACAAACATATTTGATTTACATAATAATTTCTATCTGAGATCTAATCTTGTGGAAATGGATTTTTTTATCAAAAAGCCTAGATAAGAAAACAGAATTCATGTCTGTAGATAGCTAGCATCACACATATATTCATATTAATGAACACACAGAACATCATCACATTATAATCAAGAAAACATGCTTGTTTCAATCAGTACTCAAGCACAGATACTTTAGGCCTTTTTGCTTTATGAGGTATCTCATTTTAAATCAAAAACAGAGCAGATTTCATCAAGACAGTATTGATTTTTATTTAAACAAGCATGTATTAGAACTTGAGATTTCTGAAACTTGTTTAGCTTTACTTTTTTAAAAAAAAATAAGTACTGTTTTTAAAATTAGAAGCTTACTCACCTTTTAAATGAAGATGCAGAGAATATTTTAGCTGCAGATTCCAATTTTCAGGAACTGTTTTTGAAATGCATGATGAACCTGAATGCTATTAGCAAATTGAAGTTGCTTTTCCTGTTGATGTATGCATGCAGACTCCAAAACTTTATTGCTTAGATTTGCAGTAGAATTGATCTTCATTTTGCAGATTTTTGAAAGGTTTTGTTGTATGCAGATTTTAACATGGTTTTGTTTTGGGGTTTTTGATTTACTGAAATATGATTCTCAGATTTTCAACATTGAGGAGAATGTTTTAACAAGTGAATTACTATGTTTCTCCTATCAAAAATCTAAATAATGAGATTTAAAACAATTGTCACTTGTTAACTTATTATGTTAAATGTTTACAAGCGTCCATTTAATAGTTTAAGAATTTAACACATGTTCATTTACATATTTAAAAGCAATTTCTAAATTCATATATGTATTTGAATTTATCTTAAACTATGTCAAACTTATTTTAGCAAGTTTTAAATGTTAATTAACATTAGTCTTTAAATAACAACATATACACTATCTAAATGTTTAGTTATAAACTTATTCTAAAATTATACATTTATACCTTAATGTTTGTTTAATTATTTTTAAAATAATATTCTTTATGAAACTAAATTTCAAAAGAAAAGAAGTGTTGAATTAAATTTTATTTAAGAGTTTTCAAACTAACTGTTATACTTGAACAAGAATGATTTAAATCTTATTTCAAAGAGAAAAACAATTTTAAAATAAAACAAAACAAACTTTTATTATAAAACAAAATTTAAACTATATTTATTTTTATAATTAAAATAAATACTTACTTACTTTTCTATAAATATATAAGAAAGATTTTTTAAAAAAACTTTTGAAAAGTTTACAATACTAATTTAAATTAATTTAAATCAATTTACAAATTATACATTTATATAATAATAAGAAAATATCCTTTATTTAATATAAATTAAAATTAAAACCAAATCCTCTATTTACAATGTATAAACATTTATACATTATAAATAAAATATTTTTAAATCAGCTTATAAAGATAAATTTATTGCTTAAATATTTTTAACTTTGAAAAGAAATCATTTAACAAACTAAATAATTATAAATTTTCAAAAGAGAATTCCAGTTTGAATTAAATTATTAAATCAATATTTCACATTTTAAAATAATTATTAGAGAAATTATTAAATAATTATCGCCTAAATTTCCGGGACATCACAGTTCATTTCAGCGGTGGTTCCACAATAGGCTCAAAAACATCTACTAATTCTCTTGCCACGTAAATCTGATTCAACTCATATGTCCCCCTACACCCAATAAAGCACAAACATCAAATCTTGAATTCTCTCCTAAGTAACTTGGTCACTACTATTAAGGTGTCTTAGTGTTATTTTCCTATTATGGTAAAATTTCCTAGCACCATGTTTACTTAACTAGTCCATACCCAAAATAATCCCAAAGCCCATGAAATCAAAACATGCAAACTGCAGGCAAATACATGACTTAATAATGCAAAAGCTAAATGGTCACATCTCACCCTTAGAGTTGCATGCCTTCCTATTGGATTCGCAACCCTTAAGAAGTAACTAGGTATAAGGGTCCTAGGTTAAGCTTATCTACCAAATAATGAGATATAAAATAATATGATGCACCGATAGAAAATAATACTAACAGTTATACCATGAATCAAAAGCGTACCTCCTATCATATCTTTCCCTTTCTCCTCAACTGTTGGTCGCGAGATAGCCGGTTGCAAAGTAAATACTTTTCTTCCACCTTGGCCACTACTAGACACTTATTCTTATAATGTCCAACTTGGTCGCAGTTAAAGTACTTAATGTTCTTCTTCTCGACAACTTCCTTTTCCTTGCCAGTTCAGCGCTCACGAGCATAATGCATCTTCTTGATGCACTTGTAACACGACCTCTGACTTTCCTTTCTTGGCATCTCCACCCATCTGAGCTTCCTTCTTTTCTCTTTTGATTTCGTCCATTCTGACTCTTTACTAGCTTGTTATTATTGAACAAAGCGAGCATCTCTTCATTTCTCAAAGCCATTTCCATGGTAACATAACATGGATTCCTAAGATGTGGTAAAGTTTCCCTAGCAAGCTTAGGACTCGGCCTATTGATGAACTTCTAAGTCCTTTTGATCATTGTATCCATAGTAGCATACCATATTTCGACAACTCCTCAAATCTGGTTGCATACTCAAGAACTTTCATATCACTTTGCACTAACAAAGAAAACTTCCTCAAAGAGTTGACTTACCGATCTCTGACATAAATCTTCCTTCTGGCCTTCTTCAGAATTCAGCCTAAGTCAAAGTCTACTATGCTACTCTGGCAGTCACACTATTCCACCAGTACAATACAGCTCCTTGCAGTTGACTAAACGCCAATCTCCTCTTTTTTACGTCATTCAAACCATAATTAGCAAAAATCCTTTCATAGTGAAGCAACCAATTCTCCACTTTAATTGCATCCTCCGTACTAATAAATGGCTTTCCTCCATGTCTAGTCTTTACTCAATACAACATAATTGTTGACAATTAGAACTTCCTGATTAGCACCTCTATCATTTCCAACAATTAACCCAGCGCAGATCCTGCTTGCATTATGTTGACAAAAAATTGATACATTACTCTCATATCAACCGGTGGTATTCCTGCATCTACGTTAGTAGCTATCCGTTGACCTCGATTACTCCTAGTATCGGGCTTGACATTTCCACTGGCAGTGGCACTTCCTCCACTGAGATTCACTCTTATGTTTCCTACCTCCATGTCTTACTTCCTTCAATATGCATTCGAACCTTAGTAAGATATGGTAGAATGATTTAAGAGAGAAGGGAATAAAGATAAAGCATATACTTATATATAGAAAATACAAGTACGTTACTATAGCATTATCCCATACCCCAATATTATTCTCTGATTCATTTAGATTATGTTTTCAAAACACTATATAAAGTTCAAAATTATTTAGTTTTTCATAAACCTATGCTAAATTGTAACATCTCTCACTTTGAGACTATAAATTAAGCGCTACAGATGCTGTAGTTATCTATAATATTAATTTCCAGTGATAAATTGAGATCACATTAATGATATCCATAATATTAGAAGTACAAGAATATAAAATAATTTTAATCACAATTTCAAGCAAACTTCCACATTTCATTTCAAAGTCATAATTTGATATTCAGTACATAATCCCAAACATTGTCGAGCTTTAGATAAAATATAATTATTACAAAATACTCCAAGAGCGACATATGAAGATGCCTTCTTAGTTCATCGGAGTTATTAAATAGACACTTACATTTACTACTAATACACTCGGGCAACGACAAACATAACATAGTGGATAATAGTAATAGATATGCTCCTCATAGCTAGTGTAGCCTTCCAAACATCTCTAAAAGCTCAATTCGCCAAAACATATTTAACCTATAAAGCCATTACTCTCACTTTCTCAAATCAAATTTTAAGCACTCGAGAGTTTAAGGGGAAAATATAAATTTCGAGTTAGAGAAAAATCCCGGTGTGAATAATAGTAAGCCATCTCGTTTGTAGATATTAGGTGAGACTACAAACCTAAGCGGAATGGGTTTCCCCTACACTATTAGTCCTTTAAAATATATCTTTACAAATCAAAGTCCTACAACCAAACTGGTTAAAATAAATAATATTATAGTAATGTGCATGCATGTTACATAGGTAATCATTACTATCCATCAAATTAGTGGACTATCCTTCCTAATGTTTTGTTTTCACAAGGCAACTGCCAAACAATATGGTTAACTCGGACCTACTAAATATACCAAATTTTCTAACTGACTGTTAGAATAAAAATGGACGGTTTGTTCAAATACACTTATCCTTGTGTTTACGTGACTATCTGTCAAACATATAGTTTTGCTAGGCTTACTATGAACCTAAAGGTTTTGTAGGCCAACCTATAACGTACCTTGTCTTTATGTATTCTTTTCCTTGCAAAAACCTACGTTTTGACTTACTCTTGATAGAGCCCAACACATTGGAATTTTGGACTTATATCAGATAGTGACTAATTGCTGATGTATAACGCGCTACCTTACACCAGTTCTATCTGGTTTTCTAATAATTAAATCAAATTCATCCTATCAGAATCTATCCAAAAGTGATAAGACAAGTAATTTCTTTAATAAATTTTTGGTCTTTTATATTTCCTTGAAAACACTTTCTTTATAAATGATTTTAACTCATGAAATCATATTTCAAATAAGGAAAATATAGCCCTTTACTTTATCCAAAATAATTATGCCATTATACACGCATTTATAAAGTAATGTTGATGAAGTCATAGTCTGTTAATGTCATTACCTTTCAAAATCATAGGTATAGGGCTAAAACAATATAAAGTCTTTATATTGATAAAACATAGCAATGACATGGTCATTGAGGGTCTTCGCCCCTCAACATATAAGCATAAGGTCAAAGTTAATAAAACCGTTTAATTTATAACGTTGGCGACCTTATCACCACTAAGGTTCTTCATACCTCTAAATATGTAAACCTTTTAACTTTTAAAACATAAAGCCATAAGGTTAATAACATGGATGTTGCACTTCTTAAAACGTCTGTGTCTTAAGGTATAAAACTTGGTTTGCATAAGCTTTAAAAGGATAGAGTCGACATAGTTGAACCTAAGCATCATTGCCTTACAAAAAATTAGCAGCATCATTTGAGTCGACGTTATTAGGAGTGGCACTCAAGCTATCTTTGAAATCATATAACTTTGAACAAAGGAAGCATCGTCATCAACGATGTCGACATAGCTAAAAGTGGCATAGTTGCCTATATTGTCAAAATCGATTATAAAACATGCGGCATCATCATTACCACTATAAGTCACTTCGAAACCTATGGAGTTGATGTCCTTAAGAAAATAAGCGGTATTGCTTTTATTAACGTCGACAAGGATGAAAGCAGCATTGTTAATGTTTTTAAAGGAAACAAGCGATTTTGTTCTCTTCAAAGCTCACAATGTCGATGTTATCTATGCCGACGTCGACTCTAACCTTCCTGAATTTATTCCATAACATCTAGGATGATATTCTATGCATTCATTAAGGTTAACAACATATAAAAGCTACATCACGAACTTCAACGATCGTGACTTCGAAGTTGCAGTATCGTAATTAAGTTAAAAACTTCAATTTTGCTATTCAAACTAATTTCTTTCCACCAACTCCTTGTATTTGTTAGAATGATATTGGATAACAAACTTCTTTATCAAAATCATTTCCAAAATATTTCCATAGGGTATCATTCCCAAATATATCTGCAAACCATTAACTTATATTAATATTTTATGATAAACATTCCAGCCCAGTAAATTTATATAAAATCCTAAACACATGGAAAAATCCCCAAAAATCACATTAAATCCAATTTATTGTATTCTTTAACATTAAAAATTTCAGGACCAAAAAAATAATTTAATCATTTTTAATAATAAAAACTAGAAATATATCATTTTGCAACTTTAGGAAATTCATCAAATATTCTCATTAAGTTAGAAAATTATGAAATTAAAAACCAACTTCCAAAGTGATGTTTCTAACATCATATCAAAATCTAAGTCATTTGATTGTTATATGATAGGTTTTCTAACTCAAACATATAGCCTAATTTCATAAATAAATTCCATAAATTCACCAATAATCATATAATCATTCAAACTATCATGGCATGGCATAACATAAGCAAAAGAAAAGGATTTATGCATATAACTGAAATAATTGTCAAAACATGAGATGCATAACTATTATTCATCTTCAATGGTTTAAGAAAGCTGGGGTTTGTTTTAATTTGATTCCCCTAAGCTTGGCTTTTATTTTCCCTAGCTTTACTTCCCTTGAAACCCTTGTTAATTCCATCCTTGACTCCTTGATTTCATTTTATTAAATGAAATGAATGAGGAAATGAGAACGAGCATATTTGTTAAGGAAACATGCTCCTTTTCCATTTTCCCCTCCTTATATAACCTTTTTCATATTAATGTTCTAATTAATTCCATTAGTTCATTAATTAATGCTCGAACCATTCTAATATCCAAACCTCAATCTTCTTATCCATTTACATTGTTTTATTTTATTTACTCAATTAATATCTTAAATAATGTTAATTAAAATTAGGGTTGTTACATTATAAAGCGGTTTTATATTTTTATTCAGTAAAAGATTCTTAATTTGGATTTTTATAAAAATTAGTTTTTTACGAATTGATAAGATGAACTATATTTGGATTTTTTAGAAAAATGAGCTTGAAACTGTTTTGAGAAGATGAAAACTTTTTGAGGATCTTTTAAGGTTTGGTAATTTACCAGAATATGACGGGATCTTTATGAGATCATTCTTCACATTTCATTTTCAATTTGCTGGAATTTTTTATTTTTTTAGTGGCTGATCATTGTTATACTATCCTTTCAAATGGATAATTATTCGAATTCCCATTAATGTTTCCTTGGGAATTTGGTGTCCTAACCGTAGCTGCTGGGATAGTTCATCTTTCTCTAAACATGTATCCATGTTGTTTACCATGGAATATATGTTAGGTTTTTTTATTAGCTGATTATCTACACTCCTTTTGAATGTTATCTGAGTTTGCATCTTTTTTGATGCAATTAGAAACTCTTGTGCTTCCTTTTTATATTGTCTCCTTAATTAATCATGTGGAATCTTAATTTAGGATAAACTTGACTTCTTACGCCAGTTTCGTTGATGATAACTTCTTATCCATTTAGGATGAATGTCTTTATGGGTGGATCACTTTGTTTAATTATCATTATTCAGACTAGTTTTTTGAAAGTAGACGACTTTCCATAAGTTTGGGTTTCTTGAATTATAATTTGATAATTTTCTTCGTTGAATGAGGTTATATAAGAATGTAAAGCTATTTGAGCTTTCCTTTGAAGATTTGGTTTAGGACAAAATTGGTTGTATTTGATTGCACTTCTTCTTAAAAGACTGTTTTGATCCATTCTCAAGATGAAATTACTTTCGTCTAATTGATGTCTTTACATAAGGTTGTCCTTTTATACCTTTTAGGTATTGATTTAAGCTCTGTTTGATTCCTTTTATCGCTTCTTTGGGCTTTGGACTTCTTCATCCCTTCTTATTCCTTTTGTGAGGATTTAGGCTTTGGCTGACCTTTTTGCCTCATCTTTGGGCTTTGGACATCTCCATGCCTTCTTACTCCATCGGTAATGATTTAGAGTTTAATTGATTCTTTTTTCCTTTTCTTTCGGCTTTGGCCCTCTTCATCCCCTTTATTGATTCTTTTTGCCTCTTGTTTGGGCTTTGGACTTCTTCTCCATTCTTACTCCTTCGATAAGGATTTAGATATTGATTTTTTTTCTCCATTTTTACTCCTTTGATAAGGATTTAGATATTGATTTTTTCCCCTTCTTTGGGCTTTGAACTTTTTCGTCATTTTTTATTGATTCTTTTTACCTCTTCTTTGGACTTTGAACTTCCTCGTTTCTTTCTAGTGATTTAGGTTCCTTACTAGTGATTTAGGCTTTTAATTTTTCGCCCTTTATTAGCGGTTTAGATCCCTTAGTAAGATTTAAGACCTCTTACTAGTGATTTAGGCCCCTGACTTGGTGATTTAGGATTTTAACTTTTCTCCCCTTACTACTGATTAAGCCCTTACTAGTGATTTAGGACTCCACACTGACTTCTTGTGCTAGTGGTGTTAATAACGGCCTTTTCCAATGTCTGTAATTGGGCATCCCCTGAACATCTTATTCAGAGTGTACAACAGTTAGGTCCAATGCTTATCTTTGCTGAAGGAATCTTTGTTAACCTCGTCAATCCAAAAGTTTCAATAAGCATGGTGTGCCTTGACCGAGAGTCACCCATTATTTATACTCAACGGGGTAGCGAGTAACTATTATTATAATAACTTTTCGACGAGGCTTTTCTTGTCATGACTTTTCCCGCTATGCCAAAGAAAGTCCTTATAAAACTTGCTTATTAAATAACCTTATAGCTTCTTAGTTAATTGATATGTTCGGGAAAACCTTTTTAGAAACAAATTTAACCAAAACTTCAACTTTTTGATATGAAATTTTCTTTTGAAAGGATTGATTTTCGAAAAAGAACTTCTACATCAAAAAAAATCCTAGAAGATCAATTCTTCGTTCGTGAATTGTTTTTTTGTTTGGGTTTCGAATCAATGAGTCAAAAAGTTTTTCTTAGTTACTTGAACCCTATGGTAGAGAAGCCTCTTCTTAGCGTTGCTACCAAGAAGGGTTTCTGGGCAAATCAGTTAATAGAAATGCAAATTTCAAATAAGGGACTATTTGGTCATGATTTATGAACCAATAGTTTTTAATCGAGAACAGACCTTGCATTTTTGAGTTTTAGTGTCACTAATGGGTTTTGACAGCTCCAAAAACTTTTCTAGAAAATACGCATAGACTTTTTCTTGAAAGAAAATATAGTTTTAACATTTTTCAGTAAACGTTAGGAAGGATCTTGTCAACATATTTTAGATCAGAATTTTTTATAAGAGACTATTAATGCTAAGCAGTATATTTTGAAGATTTCATAAATCATTTTCGAAATAGATATATATGTACTTTCCCTGATCCATAGGGTAACTAATAATAGTTTCTTTTGATTTCTTAAAATATATTCTCAAGGTTGCTTTTGGTAAAACTTTTGAAATGAAATTCATTTGTTAAAGTAAATATTGGCATAAATTACTCCTTTGTATAATTGTACTACATTGGGTGGTTCTTAGCAAAAAGGGAATGCCTCATTCACAAGTCTGAAAAGTCATGATTCATGAACTGGTAGGCTTTACAAACGAGAATACACTTTTTTTAAGGATCCCTTCTTTTAAGAGGATTTTGAACGCCAACATTTTTTTGAAAAGTGACTTGTAATGAAGGATTGATAATGATTCTGAATCCATAAAGAAATCCATTATTATTTATAAATCTAGGCCTTGAGAATTTGATTTCAGACATTTAAATTCATCCCACTTTATACAAAACCAAAAATCTACATGATAGCAAAAACCATAAACCTTCAATAGAAGACTAGAAAATCCATCTGATATAGAAGACTAAAAAAAATTCATCTGAGAAGAATAGAAAACCATCTCATAATAAGAAATCTATAAATTCATCTTATATAAGAGAAAAAAAATTCATCTGGTAATACAAATATCAGAAATCCAACTGATATAAGAGACCAAAAAACCATCTGGCAATAAGAAATGCAGAAAACCATCTAATAACGGAGATTCCCATCACGCTTTGACAAGAAGATCTAGAGTTTCTCTAATGTCTACTCATAATAAATTAGCTTTTGTTTCAGCCTCTAAAGAAACCTAAATAATGTGTTAGTACTTGGTGAATTCAAGTATAAACAAATCGGATTAGAAATTTCAATGAGTAGTTGATCCATATTGGGCAATCACCATAAAACATCACGGTTCGACCGGAATCTGAGTTTTAAGTTGCAAAACTACTTCCCTTCTAGGATTTCCCTATCATTTTGACATGTAACCGTGCTTATTTTTTAAGACCGTGGATTTCATTATCATACCAAAAGACTGCAAACTTATATTTAACATACTTGCAAAATGTAAGTTTCTACAACTTAAAAGGAACAAAAATAATAATCAGAAATAAAAGTGCAACAACAATAATATAATAATGTCGTATTCATCGGGTATTTTATTTTGAGGCTCCAAGAAACATTGTTAGACGATGTAGGGAAGTAAATTTATAAATAGAATACATGTTCTTCTTCTTTTAATCGGGTGCATGCACAAGCAAGCACTGTAGTGCGTTAAAATGTCCCATATCATCTGAAGAAGTCTTCTAGATTAGATAATTACCGTTCTTAAAACGTTGATTCTCAAAACCTCAGTGGACAACTTCTTATTTCAATAATTATATCTAACTTTGTGCATGTCTAATCCAATAACAAGAGGCATGTGGCAATGTACAGTAAAGTATGGTGTGTGTGTATTTCAAGACAAGGAGCTTCTACGCGTGAATTAGCAACACATTAAATAACTCTTTGAGTTTCCTTGATAAAAATGTAATACCACACTTACTGAATAATTCATTTAAGACATTCGACACCTAAATGCTATCAAGCTCGGTAACCGTGTTATTTTATAGCCATATCTGAATAAGTTTCGACAACCGCATCTGATACATCTTCACCGCCTTATAAACTGGAAATTGATATTTATACCTTCCATTTATAGTATATACCTAGTTGGCATGTACTTAAAACACGGAGTTTTTGTATATCATTTATAGCATAGAGAAATACTCCATATTAGGTGCGGCGCAGTGGAAAGGAGGCTTGGGTTCTGCTAAAAAGACGCAGGTTCGATTCCTACCATGCGCTTCGCTATCCTATATAAATTTACCCGGGAGTATGGTGGCTTGGATTAGCGGACGCCTTTACTATACCCTCCTCAGGAGTTTACCGGCCCACCGAGTTCTCCTGGGTTTTCAAAAAAAAAAAGAATTACTCCATTGTACACTATGTTCGCTATATTTTGATTTGACATGCTTATTCTTCTCCAGAATGTTGCTGCTCTAAATACACGGTATGTACTGTGGCTAAACATTTGATGTCTACAAATTCGACAACCTCATCTGATATGATACGAGTTCAACACCCGATAGAGGCCTGAGATCTAATATAATCTCGAAATCGAAAATGCTTGAAACCTCCTGATACAAGCTGGGCATGTCTTAATTTACAATATAACACCAAACTGCCTTGGAAATTTAGGGGCCATTTGGATTACAATAAATAAGCTGCTTTCTTGCTTATAAAAGGCAAAAGTTAAAAAGTTAATATGGATAAACAAAATCTACCAACTTTTAAAAGTGACTTTTCAACTTATTTCAAAAGAATTTTTTTTCTTTGCTTTTCGACATACATAATTCGATTTTTAGTATGAAAAAATTCTTAAAAAAATATTTTCAAAAAATTCTAGAAAATTTTGAATTTCAAAATTCCAAATTGTCAGATTTTCAAAAATTCAAAATTTCAAAACGAGAATTTCAAATTTTCAAATTTCAAAATTTAAAATTTAAATTTTAAAATTTTCAAAATTTCAAACTTCAAATTTCAAAAATTTAAATTTCAAAATCAGATTTTCAAAATTTTAAATTTCAAATTTAAAAATTAAAAACTTTCACAATTTCAAATTTCGGATTTTAAAATTTCAAACTTCAAATTTCAAACTTAAATTTCAAAATTCAAAATTGCAGAATTTTAGAATTTCAAATTTCAAATTTTCAAAATTTCAAAATTTCAAATTTCAAATTTCAAATTTCGAATTTTCAAATTTCCTGATGTCAAAATTTCAAATTACAAAATTTCAAATTTGAAATTTTAAATTTTCAAATTTCAAATTTCTGAATTTCAAAATTTTAAATTTCAAAATTTTAAATTTCAACTTTCAAAATTCAAAATCAGATTTTTTAGAACTCCAAAATTTCAAATTTCAAAATTTTATATTTCAAATTTCAAATTTTCAAATATTAATTATTTGAAATTTAACACTTTAGAATTTTTAATTTCAAATTTCAAATTTTAAAATTTTAAAATTTCAAATTTCAAAATTTCAAATTTCAAAAATTCAAAATTAAAAATTTCAAAATTCTAAATTTAAAATTTCAAATTCAAAATTTCGAAGTTTCAAATTTAAAAATTCGAAATCAAATTTTCAGATTTCCAAATTATAAATTTTCAAATTTCAAAATTCAAAATTCAAATTTTAAATTTTCAAAATTTCAAAATCAGATATTTGGAATTTCAAATTTTGGAAGTTCAAATTTTCAAATTTCAAAATTTTAGAATTTCAAATATCAAATGTCAAATCAAAATTTCAAAGTTTCGAATTCCAAAATTGGAAATTTCAAAATTTCGAACTTTATAGTTTCTAAACTTTGATCTTTGAAATTTCGAATTTTTAAAATTTAAAATTTTCAAATTTTGTACTTCATAGTTTCGAATTTTCAAATTTGAAATTTTACAATTTAAATTTTCAAAATTTCATATATGAATTTTTAAACCTTTTTTTTTTCAATTTTGACTCGTAAGTCAAAAGTTTTCCAAATATACTTTCTAAAAGCAAAAGGACTTTTTAAATTAGCAAAAGTCCTTTTGCTTTTGTTTGCCAAACGGGCCCTTAATAACCACTTGTCTATATCCACGACAACCCCAAGACCTTATAAATTCGATGCTGCTGCTATCTATGAACTCACCACCCTTTGACATTATAAGCTTGACATGCCACATCCACTATTCCAACTTGACATGCACTACACCATATTGGCAGTTTTGCAACACTCCCATAAGGAAGAATCGCAACGGTTTGCAGCCGTTGTAAATGATTTAGGAACGGTTAAGGGCCGTTGTAATTTTACAACGGCTCAAAGCCGTCGTATAGTTTTCCTAATTTTTTTCCCATCCGTGGACCACACTTGCGTACACATAATCCCCCGTTCCCAAACCTAAACGCCCTTAATTTCATTTCCCTCTTTCGCGCCCCCATTTCCCTCAGTTTGCCTTAACTGTGCGCAAATCACCGTCGAATGAGCGACTGCAAATCATCATCAAGATCGAGCGTTGGAACCCTCGGCTGTTCGAAATTGAGGTATAAAGTTCGTTCTCTTTTGATTTTTGTCATTAGAAATAAAATAATCGCGTAAGATTGCGTATTTTTCTTAGTATATATCGGTTTTGTTTATAGATCTGATACTAAAATTCCCTTTGATTAGATGACGTTTTTGAATTTGTATGTATTGATTTGTGCTGTATTTATAGGTTGTAGTTGTGTTTTGGTTCCGGTACTAATTTCAGATGAGGTTCTTTCAATTAACATTTGAACTTGCTTTTTAAAAAAATATTTTAAAGAATCTTAGGTAAATTATTGTTTCAATTTTGATTCTTTTGTTTTGGTGTTGTTGCTTATTTATTTGGTGCTATTTTAGATAGCAAGAGATGAGTTACATTATCTTTTGATTAAAAACAAATATCTGAATTATTATTTGTTGTATGATTTACCGATGTCATTGATAAAGTCACAAAAGAGCAAATTACTGAAGTCATTGTTAATGTAGTTTTTATAGGTCACAAACTGTAGTGGTAATCAAATGCAGTAATTCTCCCAGCTTAAGTTTAAGTTGTGATATAATCATTAACTCATGAAACCTGTACTTTTGAATAAACCTGTAATATTTGTATGTTTTTTGGATAGATGACATTCATGCTTAGCATTCAATCACTTTCCAAGTGTGCCAATAATTGCATGATTTCGAAATCATTTAACTTAGGTATCACAAAAGGTATTGAGATTGTCTTTTGTTGATATCAAAAGAAATATAGGTTCGTTTAAAAATTCTTGTTGAGTGGCTTTTACTATTCTTTGTACCATATCAATGTTTCAATTATAATCGTCCACTTATTCTCTCACGTGGATATGATCACTTATTTGTACATCACATCTCAAAGGAAGCTTGTTAATCTGACCACTTAGTCTCTTTGTCATCTAATCAGTAGCTGGAAGCACGTAAAAGATGGACTAATGAATATTCTTTGTAATTAATCTACATTTTAGATATATTTATGCGAAGATCATGAACTAAAAATATTGTCCATTGTGACTCAGATCCAAGTGGGTTTTCGGTTTCATACTCCAGTTGGCATTGTATTATAAGTCACATTAACATTCTTCAGTTATTAGGACTTCCAATTGGCATTATTAGTCACCTTACAATTTTCAGGCAAATGTGTTATTAGTGAAAGCTAATGCTACTGCCAGATAAAACTTTTAGACAATATAAAGTGGTTTATATTGTCTAGCAAAGGTGCAACACCTATTAGGCTTATGGATGGTGGAGATGTTATCACCAAATTTTCCATCGTAGGATATAGGTGCTTGTTTTTGACTATACTGTGACTTTTTTAGTTTACATACTTTAAGTTCTCGTTGTCCCATACAAGTTCGTTTGTCCGGCTCATCATTTAAGAAGGCAGTTCATGTATACTTGGACCCTCATACGTATACACACAAAATGCTGGTGTTTTAGCAAAATGGCAGAAGTGGCTGCTTTTGGATCGCAAAAGAGTTTCTAGAATCGTGATCTGTATATGATAATAAAAAATAGTCAACAAACTCAAACGAGGTCTCGAAAAGAAAATTAAATTTCGCATCATACTATTTTGAAATAGACAATTCTGCGACGATCTCCTTCTATTTTGATTTCCTTCCCCTTAGATTGATAATTTACCAATGAAAATTTCAGAATCATACTAAAGGTTTGAGTTCTTATATTTAAATTTAATTTAGTTGATGATTGATTTCATGCTATGAAATTCATTATATAGTATCAATTTAAATGTTAAATTTGATTATAAATAAGTTTGTTTGTGTAGTAATTTGAAGGTTAATGTTTTATTTTTACTTAAATCAATCGATAAAAATAGTTTTTGGTTCAAATATTTACATGTAGATAATTGTTGTTTCAATTTCACTTTGCAGAATAATTTGTACATAATTTTGCTGTTTGTGGGTAAAAAGGAAATATTTGTGGTAATAGTGTGTGATATGAATTTTGTCACATTTAGGCTTGGTTAAAGTGAGTTTGCGATCAGATATGGTGTTCAGCCTCCTCTTGGTGAACTTACTAATGTAAAACTTGCGTTCTATGTAGCAACACATGGATGTCTGGGTTAGTTGTTTATTTGTGTCTTTCTAGAAGTAGGAATCTTGTAAAATTTGTAAAAGGAAATCCATGAATCCTAAAACATCGACATGTGTTTGTTTTTCTTCTTTTGTAGTTCGTGACTATTAATGATTTGAAC
The DNA here is from genome assembly GCA_030765085.1 of Allium cepa. Taxonomy (NCBI): domain Eukaryota; kingdom Viridiplantae; phylum Streptophyta; class Magnoliopsida; order Asparagales; family Amaryllidaceae; genus Allium; species Allium cepa. The sequence goes on along the minus strand of CM060945.1, from coordinate 125,346,151 downwards.
TGAGATAAAAAAATAAACTTATGTAAAGATACGCTTTAATTGAGTTGAGTCATGCACAAGGAACGACTTTAAAGTTATAGTTGTAAAATAAACGTATTTAAGATAACCCATTTGTAAGAAATATTGTTTTAAAAGCAAACAAATTTGTGATAGAGAAAACTCAAATAAAATAAATAAAGGGACAGGATACAGAGATTGGTTTCATTCTTGTTATCATGGAAAAAACCACCTTTCTTATAATTTTTCATCAAGTACACAGTATGCGATGACCCAAATATAATGAAAAATCCAAATCCAATATTTGAGGATAGAAAATCGTGGTTGAGAAAATACCTACATTATTGAACATGATATCAAGATGGACGAATTTTTGGACTGCGAGTTCAACAGCATTTCTAACATCATCTTCGTTGGTGACATCACGAACATAAATAGCTGATGATCCGAGGTTGGTACATACCATGTTGCCTAGTTTGTATTGTATGTCTGCAATGATGATTTGGTCTCCCTGTTAAATGAAAAGTCTTGTTGTGCGTCCACCAATGCCACTAGCGCCACCAGTTATAAGCGCCACCTTTCCTTGTAACATGAGCACGGGATAAAATCTCAACCTTTTGATTTTTTTAAAGAATAGTGACTTCCTCAAATTGTGACTTCCTCAAATTCTTAAAGAATTGTGACAGGCATGTTGTAGGAAAGCAAGCTCCAGGGACAGAACTGGATTTGAAGCCATCGGCATTTGATCCAAAATTGAAGGTTTGGACAAAATTCCCACCAGAAGGGTCAAAACATACACCTCCACAACAGTCTTGTGATTTTAGGTGGAAGGACTACTGCCCTTTAGTTTTCAGGTGAGTTAGGTTGCTATGAACTGTTTTTAAAAAAATTATTTTTATTTTTTTTACCTAAAATTACTAATCTGATTCTTTTGAATTTTTATCTCTTGAATTGGTTGTAAGAACTTTGTGCAAACTATTTAGAATCGATCCCGATGACTATATGCTTTCTTTTTGCGGTAATGATGCTCTAAGGGAACTTTCATCTCCTGGAAAAAGTGGCAGTTTTACTTGACAAACGATGATCGTTATATGATTAAGAATGTCAAAAAGTCTGAAGTCAAAGTGAGTTTGTTCGTCCTTTCTTTCAACTGTTTTCATTTCGTACATACAATTCAATAATTTGTTTAAGAAGTTTGAAAAAAAATTATCTCAAATTTAAAATATTATCATCTACATTAAAGCTGAAACCGAAATGTCTTTTGCTGTAGGTTCTTCTAAGAATGCTACCTGCATATTATAACCATGTTAGAGCTTATGAAAACACTCTAGTCACAAAGTTCTTTGGTTTACATTGTGTCAAATTACCGGAATGGCTCTGAAAAAGGTCAAACTAGAGGCTCAAAATGTATAGATACCTCTTTGAAACTTGAAAGTACATTTCCTCATTGATATTCATAAACTTATACATAGGATTATATTTCAGGTCCGTTTTGTTATAATGGGGAACTTGTTTAGTTCCGATTATTTCATCCATAGACGATTTGACCTAAAAGGTTCCTCTCATGGAAGAACTACAGATAAACTCGAGTCAGAAATCACTGAGAATACAACATTGAAGGACCTGGATCTTAGCTTTGTTTTCGAACTACAAAGAGCTTGGTTCCAAGAATTCTGCAGGTAATCATAATTAATTTGTTCCAAATTCTATTCCATCATTCAGTTAGACTGGCTACTCTGGATTCATATAGGCATCAATTGGAAAACTGAATTAAGGTAAAGCTATAAACAAAGATAAAACAACCATTTGCCATTTAGCATGCATATTCTGTACTTAATCCACATAGATACGTTGAAGGAGGTTATTGCTGAATTTGTCCATCAACGTCCACCGATCGTGTTGGTTAAAATGTATATGTGTTTAGTTAGCAATTGAATTTTATGGATAAGATACAAAACAAATAGAAAAGAAAATATACATTTTTATTTGATTAAAAAAAGGTGTAAATTATATTACTTTCAAGTTTATACACAACCTGAATCCTTGCGTATTTTTCCTCCTCCAAAGGACTACTTTCGTAAGATTCACACTTGTAAACACTCAAAACTTAGTTTGCTTCTGTGCATGAAGACAATTCGATTTTATTTTCTTTTGGAGTTATTTTGTCATCCTCGATCAAAAAATATAAAAATGAAACTGTTTGAAATTTTTACTAAATTTGTGCCAAGGATCTAGTTTGTCACTTGAATACCAATTATCAATCAAAGACAATGAACTAACCTATGTATGAGCGTTATTTCTAGTCGTGTATGAGAAAATATGACAATGCTATACTGATATATCTCAGGTTTTAAAATTTTGTATGTCAACTGTCACTGCTGCAGTAATGCATCTTGCATAACCACAACGGTTTTCATATTGTTCCTGACATTTTAAAGCATAAGAAATTCCTTTTTATTAAATGTACAACATTTCATACTTAAATGTATAACATTTCAGTATGAGAAAAGAGATTTCCTTTATTCTGATGTGTTTTGAGCGTATACTACTGTGCATACCAATTCCAAACCTCCCAGCTACTTTAAATCACAAGTTATGTGCTAGTCATTTTTGTGAATGATTGTATTTTGCCGTTGTTGAGTATCCTAAAGAATCAATACCCATCTTTTCATACTCCCATCTTTGCCTTAAACGATTTACCACTTCTAGGATTTGTTTGACAGGAAATTTGTTTTCCAATAAGGTTATAAAAGAGGAGTTATCTTTCCTCAAATAATTTAAAATATCTATTTGTTTAAAGGATGCATTTATCCCCCGTATGTTCCAAAATAACATAGACATTAATCAGAAGTGGAGGTAGTACTCCTCGTTGCTAGGGACAGAGAACTCCTATGGGCTGCCTTCGATCTCTTGTTCTTTCTAGACTTAGTCTTCCCTATTGAATGAGATTATTCCTTTTTGGGTTATCTATAACACTATCAATATGGGAAGCGGAAAATTCTAATCATCTGTCCTCTTATCTCCTCTCTTGGAGTTTCTAGTGCGATTGTTTTAATGTTCAGGTGTAGCTAACTGTGTCTGATCCAATTGGTTATCGTCATTCAGTACTGATTCACTATTACCAAGGTTATTACATATTAGAAAGTTTAATAAAGTTTGATGTTCTAGACAAATTTGACAACATGAGAGTATTCATGTTCTCTTTTTTACTATTTTAATAGGTATTGGTTAATGAGGTACTTTAAATACTTTTTGTTGCTATAGAGGATGTGTTTGTAATTGCATAGCTATTTATACACAGTGGTGTATATATATACATTCCATGCACAACTTATTCTCTGTATTTAGTTTTCATTTTTTTAAAATACCCATGGTAAATTAAATTTAGGTGAACCGTAGATGGTATAGTGGGGTAAAATTGTACATTTTAAGGCATGGTTAAGACTTAAGACATCAAGCTATTGTGCAGATTTTTTTTGCTGTTATACCAAATATATTTGTTTTAGGCTTCTAGCTCTCTTTTCCTTGAGTTGATTTTATGTTTAGCCTATAAATTCCTAAAATAGAACCATGTGTTTATCTTCCAAAAAAATAAAATTATTCAGAAAACAGAACCATGTTTAGCCTACTGCCAATTTAGATTTTTCTATTACAGAATTAGTTATGTTTCTTGTGCTTGTTCGTAAACTTTTTATCCAACTCACGTCATCTTATTTTGTTTGTTCATGCTACATTCTATAGGTAACGGTTCGCTTCTTTATATATATCATAGTTGAAGAGTCTCGGTTCCTAATTTTCAAAGATATACGTGGAAGGTTTTTCAGGTATGATTACTGAAGTATTGTCGTTCTAATCATTTTTTTGTTGTTGCCAAACTATGTACTGTATATTGTAATATTGTTGTTGTTGCCGCTTAACTATGTAGTGTATTGTTGTTGAACATTGTAATTAAAAGATTTGTTATGTTTGGTCTTTGTGCTGAATCTATGAAAAATATTTGGTTTAATGATCTTTCTTTTGTAATGTTATGTTAAATTTTCAAATGTTTGTATTGAGTATGATAATGAATTAACTCCTATTGTAAGAGGGCAGGAAAAAGCAATGTATATTTGTAAAAAAAATATTAAAATTAGCAACGGTTTTGAGCCGTTGCAAAATCTAATTAACAAACCATGTACAACGAGGTTTTGCAACGGCTTTTAGCCGTTGCGAAATTAAATTTAGCAACGGCTCTTAGCCGTTGTAAAATTTAGTTTTGCAACGGCTTTGAGCCGTTGCTAAATTTTATTTCTCAATGGCAAAAGGCCGTTGCTAAATGTTTACCACTGCCAATTTTGCAACTTCTCTAAGCCATTGCGAAACTCGTTTGCAGCGGCTCTAAGCCGTTGCGAAATGGCATTTCTGGTGTAGTGATGCCATATTTCTGTTTTCAGTTCTAATGAAACTGATAACAATAAGCAATTAGATCATGATTAAATTTAAAATTTCCTACTTAATCCATAATTTTTGATTTTCAAACCACGTAAACCAATCTATTATCCAACTATGATTTTCTGAAACTGTTTGCTGAAACTCAAAACGAGTTAAATCCAAGTGATTTGATTCACCAATTTAAACACTTTATTTGCTAACTCAACAAGCCATAGGCTACTCCAGATTCCAATTGACATGCATGATACAAATTGTTGGAAGTCGAAATGAGCTAGTGAATGTCTAAATGAGCCGTGGAATGTAAAAATTAGCCGTTGAATATTGAATGAATGATAATCAAGTTAGCAACTGTCAAATCTTGAATGAGATGTCCAACAGTAATAGCTTGATTATCACCAGGAAATATTAAAAATTGACAAAGATTTTTTTTTTAAATTTAAAAATCAATAATAGTCGGATTTAAAAAAATTCTCCGAAACATATAAATTCAAATTTTAGGGTATTTTGGCATTCTTTCAAATATTCAGAGGTTCAAGCCCACCTCATAAGGCCAAGATGTTAAACTAAAAATTGGTTCAACATCCAAGATGTTGTACAAGGAAGCGTTCAAAGAAATGCTAATAATACCCTTGGTTTTGAATTATTTACAAAATCATTCGAAATTTAAATCATGTGTTCAAGAGTAAAATAGGCAAGTCAAAATATTCCATAGGTCTTGATTTATTGTCATCGGATGTAATAGGCAATGTGTGCAAGTTATATCTCTTGTCCAATAGTAAGGTGTATTATAAAACAAGTCAAGTATGAAAATTTCTAGTTGTCCATGTTCTTATATGCAAATGTCCATATCTTCTTCTTTGCCATTTGCCATTAAAATGGATCACAAGCTCTTAAGAAGGCTTAGAAAAAAGTTCTAGTCCAAAATGTGATTTATGCTAAGAGAGGGAATGAAGTTAGTGGCCCTTTCACAAGTATGTGAATCTCTATTTATAGTAGTTGAAGGGTTGTGAGACATACGGCTGCGGAAGCTCGACATCCATATTGTTGTCGAGACTCAACATCTCTTATGCTACATAAACTTTACATTTCCTATACCGTAGAAACTCTATAGCACTTATGGTTGCAGAAACTCTATGTAACACCCCTAATTTTGTATAACATTATTCAGGAGAATTAATTAGATAAGTTAAATAGAATAATGTAAAAATTAAAATGACAAGGAGATTGAGATTTGAATAAAACAATAAGATGGTTGTGTTTAGCAACTTAAATGGGCTTAAAATGGCTTTTATGTTATTATTCAAAGCATGGCATTTTAGTAAATAGCCGCACCACTCTTGGTTCATGGATATACATTTTCATTTTCCCATTTATGTGAATTTTATTTCTCATAATCAAAATGGAAATCAAACCTAAGGAGCCGTCCATTAATAAGGGGAAAAAAAGGAGGAAATCAAATCTAAAGCTAAGGATCAAAGTTCGGAGAAATTAAACAACAACAAATCTCAAATTCCTTATCATATTCAAGGGGAATAATAATTTTATACAATCTCTATTTTGTTCTATGATTATATATTTTCAGATTTAAGATTAAATTCTTTCTTTTGAAGATTTAGATGATGATATGCTTGTACTAAAATATGATTGGTTTAAACATAATTGTTTAAACATGGATTCGTATGGTTTTAGGGTAAAACCGAATATAAATGATTTTAGAATTCTATGGAAAAATTATATGTTATGTAAATTATGATATTGGATATGGATTTCAATTTTTTAATTTTTTCAAGCTATGGAAAATTTATTTTGAATATCCAAAGGAAAATATGATAAACTTGGGTTAAAAAGTTAATTTCAATTATTTTAGGAAGAATTTGGGTTTGAAATTTTAGTATATTAGATATCGTGATGAAAGTAAATTTCTGTGATTTTTAGGGAATTTTCCAAATTGACTTGCCATGGAAAATAAATTATTTTAAAAGAATGACCTATTTGCAATAGTCGGTTTTGCTTAATGGAAGGGTTTAAACGTTAATTTTTCCTTGATTTAGGTCTGATAAATGCGATTGTTATTTTGTAAGGGATTTAAAAGGTTTTAAGGCAACTAATTAAAAGATTACAAATATAGTTACTTAAATTAGCATGATTTCTGCCTTTATTCAGAAAAACAGGTTCCGCCTCCTTTAGAGGTACCGTTCGACTCCAATGCTTCCGCTTCGACTCAATCAAAACCAACTCTGTTGAAACCCACCTAGTCGAAACCAATACACATATCATTTAGATGGTACATATTGAATTGGAGGAAAGGCAGAAGTCATGGTGTCGAAAGCATTGCTCCTGATGGGGTCAAAACCTCAGTTTTACTTTCAAATGAAAAGCGCCTTCCTTGTTTATTAAGAGTGTAACGACCCGTAAAATTTATTAGTTTTAATAATATATTTAACTTAATTTTTATGAAATTTTAAATAATAGAATTTTGAAATAAAAATTTGATATTTGGAATACGTGTGTTCAAACATAACAAATGGTAAATTTTCATCTGAAAATATGGAAGCTTATTTTCTTGTGTAATTCTATTTAAATTTAAATCAGTTAATATTTGATGGTAATAAAATGTTTCTCAAACCTGAATATTTTTATACAGTAAATTTGTAAATCATGTTCTAAGTGTGACGTCATATTCCGCTTCTTTAAATTTGACACATTATTGCTTCGTTTATCTTATTTTCAACAAATTTGCAGCACTTTTGGTACCGAATATCGAGTTTTGATAGGACGATCGTATCACTCACATATGCATACCATCCTGATCGTCTCTTCGTGCAGATCTCTGCAGTATATTCATTTGTGTATTTTGGTGTTAGGTACATAGTGAAATCCATAAAAACGGTTAACTGTATCGGTAACACTTTTAATAGTTGTGTCCATTCAAATTTCAAACGTGAATTGACAGCAACTAGCATTTATTATAACATGTATTATTTGCTAAAAATTCAGCCATCGTTCGAAATAAAAAACGTGTAAAAAAATTACGTTTCGTTTCCATTTATTTGGCAACAGTTCATTTTTTTTATTTGCCTTTATAACCTTGTTTTTCACTTCATTTCTTTCGTACTGCAAACTTCTCATAGTTGCTGTTACCTTCCATTCCACTCCTCTATAGCTTCCACGCACACAAAGCACCCAAAGCAACCCACTCCTCCACCCATCGAACACCCAAAGCAACCGCATCCATCTTAAACTCCACGTTTATGCTCCCTGACCCCGCAATTTTACCGACCTCACCGCCCCCGACACACTTCAAGCATCACACCCTCTTCCTGTCGTCGAGCACCAGCGTCCCCCTACAACCCAAATCTCCTTCCAGCCGAAACACACCCATCGGTAGCCAAAAACTCTACCGCATCAATAGGGTGCCACACCTCCGATAGCTCCTCATTGTTTATAGCTAGGTAGTCTATTATTGTTATATATTGGTTTCTAAAGTTTATAAAGCTATTATTTTATATATTAGTTTGTATATGTTTATGAAGTAAGTATATACGTTTGGTCATATATACGAAACTGTAGAATCTGTTATATATATATATATATATCGATATGTAAAGGTCTATATTTTGTTGTATATAATAGGTTAGTATTTAAATAATATGTTAATTGTTATATGTCAGTTGAATGTATATAGTATTAATATATTTATAGATGTTTATATACACATTTGTTTATACGAACAGTAAAATCTATCAAGCTATATATATATTGTTTTGGATGTACTATGTATAATTGCAACAGTACATAAGTTTATATATATATATATATATATATATATATTTCTATACAGGCTGTTTTGTTTCTTTTGCTTCATATCTTACAGTTTTAAAATATGCGAATGTACGTGAGTTGGTATACATATATTTATATATACACGAGTTATATATTAGTTATAAGAATATGAGTTCTATGTTTTTTTAAAGTATATAAAGTTATAAAAATATAAATCTTTGTATAATTGTAATATATAAATATATATATATATATATGTATTGTTTGTTACCATATATATGTTATGTATATCTATATATTGTTTAGATTTTTGAGTTGTTTTTGATCTGTTGGATATATATGTGGGTCTGACTGCATTTTTATTTTTGGTGCTAAACTTATATATTAGTATGCATATTTTATAGTTTATATATATATATTAGTGTTAATAGTATATAGTAGTCTGTTTATAGTTTTGCTATATAGGTTATATTATGAAGTGTTGTTATATATATATATATATATATATATATATATATCGTATTAAACTGTACAAGTTTTAATAGCTATATAAAAATATATTTTATACATTTATAAGCTTTTGTATATATAGTAACCGTTTCACTGTATAAGTTCTATAAGTTTTTATATAAAGATGTTGTCATATATACAAATATACAAGTATATAATGTTATGAAAATTTTAAAGTATATAGTTCATATAGTTTTAAATAATATGTTATACATGGTATTATAGTATATCATATTATGGTATATCAGGTTTTAGTTTTATTAGTTTCTGCATATCGAGTTCTTAATATAAAAACTTATAAAAGTTTATTTTATATATATAAGCTGCTATATACACATTAGTAGTTGTTTTGGTTAAATATATGTTACATGTGATATATATATGTCATTCTAAAAATGTAATTTAAATTGAATATTGGTTTGAAGAAAAATATTAATTATAATAATAACGGTCTGTATATATATTTATATATTCCATTTGCGTCGAGAAAATTTGATTTATTCCCATCGATTCTTTTATCAGCCTTGTTCGTCGAAATCGTGTCTGTCGTGCTTTGCTTCGCAATTTGTGCTTGGATTCGCAACCCATTTCATTGTCAAATCTCTCCAGCCTCGAAAGGTGAACAATCACTCACGGTTTAACGTTCTTATATTTATAAATTTTAGTTCAATTTGAAACGACAATTGAAATATGCTGTTGTTAGTTATTTACATTACTATATATATAAGATATTATTTGTAACTATTCACCAATGACATTTGGCACCATTTTCTGTGACTTATTGATGATATATGCATGTTATATTATTATCATATTTGTTCTCACTCTGCAAGTTCCCAGTTAGTATAAAATTCCCAGTTCAGGATATATTTATAATTTTACTATTTTTAAAATATGTTAATAGATTTAGTATATAAATAAATTCAATAATATGTTTAAGTACTTAATTAAAAGTATAATTTAAATAGATTTTATAATGATTTTTATAAGTTAAGATTGGGATGATAAATTTGAATTTATTCGAAATTGTATTTAATCAAAAATTCTATTTAATTAAATAAATTTGTAACTTATTGAATTTGAGATTTTTAAAGGATATGAATATTTTTGACTTGATTTTTGTTAAGGTGATTAAATGATTATTTCAAGTTAAATAAATTAAAGGAAATATTTAGCGATTTGAAATTTGGGGTTTTATTTAAATGATATTGGATTTATTAAGTGAGTATTTCAAAACTAAATAGTAATGAAGTTAAATTTAGACATATATGAAATTATCAAATTTAGTTATGAAAATTTTGAATATTTAAAGTTTTGAAATATATTGAAATTGAAATGGTTTATTGAGAAACTAAATTGAACTGAAATTGATGAATTGAGGTTGAATTAAATATGAGTTTTGGAATTCGAGTAGATCTGAATCAATTTGTGAAATGTGAGGATTTAATTAAACTCAATAACAGATTTAATTATAAATTTAGGAATTTCTTTAGAACATTACAACAATTCTACAGCAAGGACTTTTGAAACAATTGCCAAAAACCTTGAAAATAAGAATAAAATTTTAAAACAGTTAGTTTAATTTTGTTTATTTTTTTTTAAAATCAAAACGAAAATATTCTACACAGCTTAGTTAATTTAAAAAATAACTTTCCAGATAAGTCATCAGTAAACGAGCTTAAGTTTCTTCTAGAAACAAATAAACCTAAAACTTTAGAACTTGAATCTAAACGAATATTAGAAAACCTTAAGTCAAAATATTTGAATTAGATACTAAAATAAAACAGGTTGAAACAGTATTTAAAGAAGTAAAACAGATCGTTAGTGGCTAAGTTTATGAACAAATTCTTACAGAAAGCAATTGAAGAAGCAAGTAAATTCGCAACTCAACCAGTTCCAAAACAAGGATTTACAGTATATTCTGGTAACAGTCTTTCCGATATAGAATATCCAACCTTATTTAATATTATTATAAGTCTTAATCTTCAAATTTTAGAATAGCTTGAACAGCTTGAGAATAAACAGTCTTTTAATCAAGAATTAGATAAAATCTCTGAACAACTATCAAAACTTAGCTTAGGAGAACTGGTAGTCATAAAAGCCAGACAACCAGAAGTTTATAAATTTTGGATTCCAAAATGATTAATAATAGAAAATCATTCTCAGGACCTAGTAGAACCTTAACAGAAGTTACCTCCAGTAGTAAACCGAAAAATGAAATTTCCAGCATTTTATCAAAATTTAAATCTAAGAAAGAAAAACCGACAGTACAATTAGACGAAGAAATAGACTTAGACCAAAATCTAGACATTTATAATAATAATCATCTAGATCTTTTAAATCCAAGAATTTTCTACCAGACAGGAATAACAAACATTAATACCACGTTAACTAGAAGTATACGGGAAGAAGAGATACGCGTAATAGACAACAATGTAACTTTAGACATTTTATCTCCAGAAACTATTCAGAAGTTAAAAAACACCGGGAAAAGATTTTTTCACCTAGGACTAATAGTCATAGGAATCAAAACTTTAACCAGAAAAGGATTAGGAACGAAACTTTTAACGCTTGTCCTAGATAAATCTTGGACATAAAATATAGAAAAAGCATTACTTTCAGGTATGGAGATAGACCTAAACGATAAATCAGCTTTAGTATATTGCGTTCCAGATATTTTAAAAAGCATAAAAGATTTAAAACACTTAAAACTTGGATTTAAAGCAAACGGATTTGAAAACTACGTAGGTAATAATCTTATTATTAGTATTGGAATAATAGGAAAAGCCAGTAACAGATCAGGGAAGAAATTTAAAATCAACCTTGATGGAATTGTCCAGAACATTGCTAGTAAAGGTATTAAAATGATAGAACCACAAAGAATAAACCCAGAAGACTTAGCAGGACTTGAATGGCAACTTAAAGACTTCATAGATAACGATAAAAGTTTGGTAATTCCAGAAACGCACGTTCTCTACACAAACCAATCTGGAGAACCAAACTTAAGATTCAGTAATTATAAGTTTAAACAGAATGAAGAAGAAACAGATACTGAATCAGAAATTAACGAACACTATAATTTAAACGAAGTAGTTTCTGAACAACTAAACGCTATGAATTGGGACGAGGGTCCAAAATTTGATGAATATGTTTCAGATCTAGAAATAGATGATGAACTAGATATTCTTGGATATCTAGTTGATGAAGAATACACCCAACAAGATCATGATAATGAGAATATAGAAATAGACGAAACCTTTAAAACAGAAAGCAAACGAACATTGCATGAAATTATAAACAAAAAAATTATATATGAAAACATAAGACAAGAAACAGATGTTATGCTTATAGCATGTATAACAGAACTTGATATGTCCTATGAAGAGGCTTTTACAACATTATCTAAACATTTTAATATGCCCCTAATAGAAGATATCTCAAATAAAAAAATTCCATTAAGTGATTTCTTCATTGAAACCAACTTTATGGATCAAGCTATGATTCCAGTAAATAAACGAAGTAGATTTGACAATGAACCCAGCTCTCAATATAAAGAAGGACTACTAGAAAGAGAACAATGGGCTAAACCAGATTTAGAATACACACATAAAAGCCCTTATATAGGAAAAGGCTTACGTAAACCATACGGTAAATTATACAGCCATAACATGTTACTACTTGAAAACCAATCCCCTCAGCTATGGCCCGAAGAAATTCTTATTTGGGAACAAAATGTTGTGAGATATTGGGAAGTAAATAAAAAACCAGAAATGGATATGTGGGCAGTCCTTGAAACCACGTTAGGTCCATTAGCATTAGGAATTTATCAGAGTCGTAAAACAGATAATCCAGCTGTAATTAAAGAGCAAAAAGCTTTGGGAAATAACCTATATAACTTTACCAGTTTTATTAGACTATTACTCATTGATAATGATCCAGGAAAAGGAGGAACTTTAATACAGAATACAGCTATATGAAATCTTGAACAATTAAGTATACGAGATTTCAAATACATAAAAGAATTTAGCCAAGACTTTGCTATTACCTTAGCTCAGACTGGCAAAGCCATGGATGAAAAACTATGTAATAAATACTTTTCAAAACATCCAGGCGATTTAGGACGCAAATTACAAGAAGATTGGAACGCAACATACAGATCAACGCCAAAATTAGGGATAGGACCAAGAATTATGTTTGTTTTTCAGGAATTAGAAAAACGCTGTAAAGAAGCTACATTACAAGAACAGATTAAAAGAAAGGCTTGGGCATTTTGTAGAACAACAATCTACACTCCATAAGCATACGGTTTTTATAAACCTAGAAAATATCTTCGAAAATCAAAATTTTACGATAAACGTAAAAAAGACAAGTACGTTAAAAGAAATAAACCAAACCGAAAATGTAATTGTTACATTTGTGGTGACCCTAACAATTTAGCAAACCGATGTCCAAATCACCAAAATAATCAATAAAGAGCAAATCTAGTTGATGAAATAGGCGAATTTGATATTGTAAGTTTAAGTGAAAACGATGAAACAGAATCTATTTACAGTATAGTTTCAGAAAATGAAGAAGGAACTTCACAAAACAGTATCACTTATACGCTAATGAACAGCGAAGATGAATGTAATCATCAATGGATCCAGAACAGGGGAAATGATCATATACCATGTTTCATTTCCCATCTATATCCAGAAATAAATAAACGATTTCAATGTGACAAATGTTTTGTAGAAATTTGTTTTCCTTGTGCAAAACACCAATTTAACCTAGACCTTATATATAAACAAAATATGCCAGATAATAAAAACATTTTTCAAGAAACATTAGAAAAACATGACGCGCAAATCAAGCTATTACAAATACAGGCAACCATGTTACAAAATGATATTACACAGCTAAAAACTAAAGAAAAAGACTTTAGCCAAAAAGAACCAGGAAGTAATCCAACACAAAATGAACAAACAGAAAATTTAGAAAACAGTTTAACAGAAAATATAGAATTTTCCGTTAATATTAATAAATATAATACCCCTTTATTAACGCTTAATTGCCGAATACGGCTTGATAATAATAAAGTCATAGATACAGTTGCAATAATTGATACAGGAAGCACTAAAAGTTTGATAGCTTACTCCTTAGTACCATCCCAATACAGAATACCGTTAAATTATACAATTACCTCCAAAACAACAAATCAAAGTTTTATGACATTAACACACAAATTACCTGAAGAATCTATGATTCAATTCAAATATTTTGCAAGAAATTACAGTTCAAAATATGAATTAGGACAATGCACAATTACACTAGCAGAAATTAAGAGTAACGAATTTTTACTTGGACTAAATTTTATTTTAAACTATAGAGGTACTATTTCTATCTCTAGAAACAGCATCACTTTCAGTAAACAGAATTACACCTTACCCATAAATTACCACATTTTTCAATCAGAGTGCGCTCGAAAGCGTGGTGGACAGGGAGAATTAGATTTTTTAGTCAAAGATCATAATAAAAACTCTCCAAAATATAAAGAACATAAAAATGCTTTAGCAATCTTAGCAAATGAAATATTTAGAGAATTAGAAAAGGGTAAAGAGGTAAAGTATATCCCTTATCAAATTATATCTAAACTAGAAAAAATAGGATTGATTGGTGATGATGTCACTAAAAACAGAGTTAATTACATATGCCAAATAAAATTAATAAATCCAGAAATTACAATTAAAACATCCAATATAGATTACAGTCCAGCAGATGTTAAAGAATTTAAAATACAGATTAATGAAATGCTAAATCAAAAGTTAATTCGCAGATCAGATAGTAGGCACAGATCAGTAGCATTTATTGTAAGAAATCATTCTGAACAGAAACGAGGAAAACCCAGAATCGTTTATAACTATAAACGACTAAACGACAATACAGAGGACGACGGATATAATATACCTAACAAAGACACGTTAATAAATTTAATTCAAAACAAACAAATATTTAGCAAATTTGACTTAAAATCTGGATACAACCAATTAATGTTAGAAGAAGATTTTAAGCCTTGGACAACCTTCATCTGTTTTGAAGGGCATTTTGAATGGAATGTCCTTAGTTTTGGCCTAAAAACGGCCCCAACAATTTTTCAACGTTTTATGGACAATATTTTTAAAAAATATGAATTTTGTTTAGTTTACATAGATGATATTCTTGTTGCAAGTAATAGTATTAAAGAACATGAAAATCATCTTAAAATGATTTTTCAAGAAATAGAAACAAATGGGTTAGTAGTATCAAAACCCAAAATGGAGCTTTTTAAACAAAAGATTTCATTTTTAGGACTAGAAATCGGAAACGGAAAGGTTGAACTTCAACCTCACATTTCATAGAAAATTATTGAATTTCCAGATAAATTAGACAATAAAAAGAAAATTCAAGCATTCTTAGGCCTAGTAAATTATGCTAGAAAGTTTATACCAATCTAGAAAAAAAGGTTGGACCACTTTACGAAAAAATCTCAAAAAACGGAGGATCTAGATTTAATTCTGAAGACATAAAATTTGTTCAAAAAATCAAAAGTGAAGTAAAAAAGATTAAACCTTTAGAATTACCTCTAGAATCAGACTACATTACAATAGAATGTGATGGTTGCAAAGAAGGATGGGGAGCCATCTTAAAATGTAAGCCATCCAAGCACAGTGATAGATGAACGGAGAAAATTGCAGCCCATGCAAGCGGCAATTTTCAGACTACATCAAAATGGACATCCTTAGACTTTGAAATCCAGGCATTAATCAATGCTTTTTAACAAATCTATTCTCCATGAATCAGGTACATCCGCTGCTCCTTCTTCTTCACCTTTGTAATATATTAGAGCTTGTTTTCAGATTTTTATTAGGGTATCTTTTAGGGATTTATCTAGAAGATTTTGTATCATATATAGCTCGTTTGTTTTAATTTTTTGAATTTTTTACCCCTCTTGCCATTCTGGTATCAGAGCAATGTTGATTCTAGTGTTACTAATTACAACTTTGTTTTACCATGTAAAATTAAATTGTTATTTTACTACAGAACCCTCTGAGTTAGTTCTAGGATAGCATAGAGGCGTAAATCCCATTTTCAACTAAACTTGGTAAATTGTAAGATAACAACAAAGTTGAATATGTATAAAATAAAAGGAATAATTGGTAACCAGGGAAATAATCATAATCTTATTACTCGTGTTTTCAATTTTTGTTTCTTTAAATTGATCTCTCAAAGTAAATCTATAAAAGAACTTAGAGGCATAAGTAGGAACGAGTCTTTAAAAATTATAAGAAAAAGAACTTTTAAAATTGATCCTTCATCCTCTAGACGACTAAGTTATCTCAATCTTGAGTATAATTTCAAAAATCACAGTATAATCAGTCTTGATAAATACAGCTTTGTTTGTTACTTTGAAAAGGGTTTTCAACATATATTACAAAGTGATAATAAACAATTAAACTCAATAATAGATTTAATTACAAATTTAGGAATTTCTTTAGAACAGTACGACAATTCTACAGCAAGGACTTTGGAAACAATTGCCAAAAACCTTGAAAATAAGAATAAAATTTTAAAACAGTTAGTAGAAAAATTTGATTTTGTTAAAAATCAAAACGAAAATATTCTACACAGCTTAGTTAATTTAAAAAATAACTTTCCAGGTAAGTCATCAGTAAACGAGCTTAAGTTTCTTCTAGAAACAAATAAACCTAAAACTTTAGAACTTGAATCTAAACGAATATTAAAAAACCTTAAGTCAAAAACATTTGAATTAGATACTAAAATAAAACAGGTTGAAACAGTATTAAAAGAAGTAAAACAGATCGTTAGTGGCTGAGTTTATGAACAAATTCTTACAGAAGCAATTGAAGAAGCAAGTAAATTCGCAACTCAACCAGTTCCAAAACAAGGATTTACAATATATTCTGGTAACAGTCTTTCCGATAAAGAATATCCAAACTTATTTAATATTATTATAAGTCTTAATCTTCATATTTTAGAAAAACTTGAACAGCTTAAGAATAAATAAGCTTTTAATCAAGAATTAGATAAAATCTTTGAACAGCTATCAAAACTAAGCTTAGGAGAACCGGTAGTCATTAAAGCCAGACAACCAGAAGTTTATAAATTTTGGATTCCAAAATGATTAATAATAGAAAATCATTCTCAGGACCTAGTAGAACCTTAACAGAAGTTACCTCCAGTAGTAAACCGAAAGATGAAATTTCCAGCGTTTTATCAAAATTTAAATCTAAGAAAGAAAAAACAGACAGTACAATTAGACGAAGAAATAGACTTAGACCAAAATCTAGACATTTATAATAATAATCATCTAGATCTTTTAAATCCAAGAATTCTCTACCAGACAGGAATAACAAACATTAATACCACGTTAACTAGAAGTATACGGGAAGAAGAGATACGCGTAGTGGACAGCAGTGTAACTTTAGACATTTTATCTCCAGAAACTATTCAGAAGTTAAAAAACACTAGGAAAAGATTTTTTTCACCTAGGACTAATAGTCATAGGAATCAAAACTTTAACCAGAAAAGGATTAGGAACGAAACTTTTAACGCTTGTCCTAGATAAATCTTGGACATCAAATATAGAAAAAGCATTACTTTCAGGAATGGAGATAGACCTAAACGATAAATCAGCTTTAGTATATTGCGTTCCAAATATTTTAAAAAGCATAAAAGATTTAAAACACTTTAAACTTAGATTTAAAGAAAACGGATTTGAAAACTACATAGGTAATAATTTTATTATTAGTATTGGAATAATAGGAAAAGCCAGTAATAGATCAGGGATGAAATTTAAAATCAACCTTGACGGAATTGTTCAGAACATTGCTAGTAAAGGTATTATAATGATAGAACCACGAAGAATAAACCCAGAAGACTTAGCAGGACTTGAATGGCAACTTAAAGACTTCATAGATAACGATAAAAGTTTGGTAATTCCAGAAACGCACGTTCTCTACACAAACCAATCTGGAGAACCAAACTTAAGATTCAGTAATTATAAGTTTAAACAGAATGAAGAAGAAACAGATACAGAATCAGAAATTAACGAACACTATAATTTAAACGAAGTAGTTTCTGAACAACTAAACGCTATGAATTGGGACGAGGGTCCAAATTTGATGAATATGATTCAGATCTAGAAATAGATGATGAACTAGATATTCTTGGATATCTAGTTGATGAAGAATACACCCAACAAGATCATGATAATGAGAATATAGAAATAGACGAAACCTTTAAAACAGAAAGCAAACGAACATTACATGAAATTATAAACAAAAAAATTACAGTTGAAAACATAAGACAAGAAACAGATAATATGCTTATAGCATGTATAACAGAACTTGATATGTCCCATGAAGAGGCTTATAACATTATCTAAACATTTTAATATGCCCCTAATAGAAGATATCTCAAATAAACAAATTCCATTAAGTGATTTCTTTATTGAAACCAACTTTATGGATCAAGCTATGATTCCAGTAAATAAACGAAGTAGATTTGACAATGAACCCAGCTCTCAATATAAAGAAGGACCATAGAAAGAGAACAATGGGCTAAACCAGATTTAGAATACACACATGAAAGCCCTTATATAGGAAAAGGCTTACGTAAACCATATGGTAAATTATACAGCCATAACATGTTACTACTTGAAAACCAATCCCCTCAGCTATGGCCCGAAGAAATTCTTATTTGGGAACAAAATGTTGTGAGATATTGAGAAGTACATAAAAAACCAAAAATGGATATGTGGGCAGTCCTTGAAACCACGTTAGGTCCATTAGCATTAGGAATTTATCAGAGTCGTAAAACAGATAATCCAGCTGTAATTACAGAGCAAAAAGCTTTGGGAAATAACCCATATAACTTTACCAGTTTTATTAGACTATTACTCATTGGTAATGATCCAGGAAAAGGAGGAACTTTAATATAGAATACAGCTATAAGAAATCTTGAACAATTAAGTATACGAGATTTCAAATACATAAAAGAATTTAGCCAAGACTTTGCTATTACCTTAGCTCAGACTGGCAAAGCCTTGGATGAAGAACTATGTAATAAATACTTTTCAAAACATCCAGGCGACTTAGGACGCAAATTACAAGAAGATTGGAACACGACATATGGATCAATGCCAAAATTAGGGATAGGACCAAGAATTATGTTTGTTTTTCAGGAATTAGAAAAACGCTGTAAACAAGCTACATTACAAGAACAGGTTAAAAGATAGGCTTGGGCATTTTGTAGAACGGCAATCTACACTCCACAAGCATACGGTTTTTATAAATCTAGAAAATATCTTCGAAAATCAAAATTTTACGATAAACGTAAAAAAGACAAGTACGTTAAAAGAACTAAACCAAACCGAAAATGTAATTGTTACATTTGTGGTGACCCTAACCATTTAGCAAACCGATGTCCAAATCGCCAAAATAATCAACAAAGAGCAAATCTAGTTGATGAAATAGGCGAATTTGATATTGAAAGTTTAAGTGAAAACGATGAAACAGAATCTATTTACAGTATAGTTTCAGAAAATGAAGAAGGAACTTCACAAAACAGTATCACTGATACGCTAATGAACAACAAGGATGAATGTAATCATCTATGGATCCAGAACAGGGGAAATGATCATATACCATGTTTCATTTGCTATCGATATCCAGAAATAAATAAACGATTTCAATGTGACAAATGTTTTGTAGAAATTTGTTTTCTTTGTGCAAAACATCAATTTAACCCAGAACTTATATATAAACAAAATATGCCAGATAATAAAAACATTTTTCAAGAAACATTAGAAAAACATGACGTGCAAATCAAGCTATTACAAATACAGGTAACCATGTTACAAAATGATATTACACAGCTAAAAACTAAAGAAAAAGAGTTTAGTTAAATAGAACCAGGAAGTAATCCAACACAAAATGAACAAACAGAAAATTTAGAAAACAGTTTAACAGAAAATACAGAATTTTCCGTTAATATTAATAAATATAATACATCTTTATTAACGCTTAATTGCCGAATATGGCTTGATAATAATAAAGTCATAGATACAGTTACAATAATTGATACAGGAAGCACTAAAAGTTTGATAGCTTACTCCTTAGTACCATCCCAATACAGAATACCGTTAAATTATACAATTACCTCCAAAACAGCAAATCAAAGTTTTATGACATTAACACACAAATTACCTGAAGAATCTATGATTCAATTCAATGATTTTGCAGGAAATTACAATTCAAAATATGAATTAGGACAATGCACAATTACACCAGCAGAAATTAAGAGTAACGAATTTTTGCATGGACTAAATTTTATTTTAAACTATAGAGGTATTATTTCTATCTCGAGAAACAACATCACTTTCAGTAAACAGAATTACACCTTACCCACAAATTGCCACATTTTTCAATCAGAGTGCGCTCGAAAGCGTGGTAGACAGGGAGAATTAGATTTTTTACTCAAAGGTCATAATAAAAACTCTCCAAAATATAAAGAACATAAAAATGCTTTAGCAATCTTAGCAAATGAAATATCTAGAGAATTAGAAAAGGGTAAAGAGGTAAAGTATATCCCTTATCAAATTATATCTAAACTAGAAAAAATAGGATTGATTGGTGATGATGTCACCAAAAACAGAGTTAATTACATATGCAAAATAAAATTAATAAATCCGTAAATTACAATTAAAACAGCCAATATAGATTACAGTCCAGCAGATGTTAAAGAATTTAAAATACAGATTAATGAAATGCTAAATCAAAAGTTAATTCGCAGATCAGATAGTAGACACAGATCAGCAGCATTTATTGTAAGAAATCATTCTGAACAGAAACGAGGAAAACCCAGAATCGTTTATAACTATAAACGACTAAATGACAATACAGAGGACGACAGATATAATATACCTAACAAAGATACGTTAATAAATTTAATTCAAAACAAACGAATATTTAGCAAATTTGACTTAAAATCTGGATACAATCAATTAAAGTTAGAAGAAGATTTTAAGCCTTGGACAGCCTTCATGTGTTCTGAAGGGCATTACAAATGGAATGTCCTTAGTTTTGGCCTAAAAACGGCCCCAGCAATTTTTCAACGTTTTATGGACAGTATTTTTAAAAAATATGAATTTTGTTTAGTTTACATAGATGATATTCTTGTTGCAAGTAATAGTATTAAAGAACATGAAAATCGTCTTAAAATGATTTTTCAAGAAATAGAAACAAACGGGTTAGTAGTATCAAAACGCAAAATTTAGCTTTTTAAACAAAAGATTTCATTTTTAGGACTAGAAATCGGAAACGGTAAGGTTGAACTTCATGAATCAGGTACATCCGCTGCTCCTTTAACTTAGAGGCATAAGTAGGAATGAGTCTTTAAAAATTATAAGAAAAAGAACTTTTAAAATTGATCCTTCATCCTCTAGACGACTAAGTTATCTCAATCTTGAGTATAATTTCAAAAATCACAGTATAATCAGTCTTGATAAATACAGCTTTGTTTGTTACTTTGAAAAGGGTTTTCAACATATATTACACAGTGATAATAAACAGTTAAACTCAATAATAGATTTAATTACAAATTTAGGAATTTCTTTAGAATAGTATGACAATTCTACAGCAAGGACTTTGGAAACAATTGCCAAAAACCTTGAAAATAAGAAAAAAAAATTAAAACAATTAGTAGAAAATTTTGATTTTGTTAAAAATCAAAACGAAAATATTCTACACAGCTTAGTTAATTTAAAAAATAACTTTCCAGGTAAGTCATCAGTAAACGAGCTTAAGTTTCTTCTAGAAACAAATAAACCTAAAACTTTAGAACTTGAATCTAAACGAATATTAAAAAACCTTAAGTCAAAAACATTTTAATTAGATACTAAAATAAAATAGGTTGAAACAGTATTAAAAGAAGTAAAACAGATCGTTAGTGGCTGAGTTTACGAACAAATTCTTACAGAAGCAATTGAAGAAGCAATTAAATTCGCAACTCAACCAGTTCCAAAATAAGGATTTACATTATATTCTGGTAACAGTCTTTCCGATAAAGAATATCCAAACTTATTTAATATTATTATAAGTCTTAATCTTCAAATTTTAGAAAAACTTGAACAGCTTGAGAATAAACAGTCTTTTAATCAAGAATTAGATAAAATCTCTGAACAGCTATCAAAACTAAGCTTAGGAGAACCGGTAGTCATTAAAGCCAGACAACCAGAAGTTTATAAATTTTGGATACCAAAATGATTAATAATAGAAAATCATTCTCAGGACCTAGTAGAAACTTAACAGAAGTTACCTCCAGTAGTAAACCGAAAGATGAAATTTCCAGCGTTTTATCAAAATTTAAATCTAAGAAAGAAAAACAGACAGTACAATTAGACAAGAAATAGACTTAGACAAAAATCTAGACACTTATAATAATAATCATCTAGATCTTTTAAATCCAAGAATTCTCTACCAGACAGGAATAACAAACATTAATACCACGTTAATTAGAAGTATACGGGAAGAAGAGACGCGTAATAGACAACAGTGTAACTTTAGACATTTTATCTCCAGAAACAATTTAGAAGTTAAAAAACACTGGGAAAAGATTTTTTCACCTAGGACTAATAGTCATATGAATCAAAACTTTAACCAGAAAAGGATTAGGAACGAAACTTTTAACGCTTGTCCTAGATAAATCTTGGACATCAAATATAGAAAAAGCATTACTTTAAGGAATGGAGATAGACCTAAACGATAAATCAGCTTTAGTATATTGTGTTCCAGATATTTGAAAAGGCATAAAAGTTTTAAAACACTTAAAACTTGGATTTAAAGCAAACGGATTTGAAAACTACATAAGTAATAATCTTATTATTAGTATTGGAATAATAGGAAAAGCCAGTAACAGATCAGGGATGAAATTTATAATCAACCTTGATGGAATTGTCCAGAACATTGCTAGTAAAGGTATTAAAATGATAGAACCCAGAAGACTTAGCAGGCCTTGAATGGCAACTTAAAGACTTCATAGATAATGATAAAAGTTTGTTAATTCTAGAAACGCACGTTCTCTACACAAACCAATCTGGAGAACCAAACTTAAGATTCAGTAATTATAAGTTTAAACAGAGTGAAGAAGAAACATATACTGAATCAGAAGTTAACGAACACTATAATTTAAACGAAGTAGTTTCTGAACAACTAAACGCTATGAATTGGGACGAGGGTCCAAAATTTGATGAATATGATTCAGATCTAGAAATAGATGATGAACTAGATATTCTTGGATATATAGTTGATGAAGAATACACCCAACAAGATCATGATAATGAGAATATAGAAATAGACGAAACCTTTAAAACAGAAAGCAAACGAACATTACATGAAATTATAAACAAAAAAATTACAGTTGAAAACATAAGACAAGAAACAGATGATATGCTTATGGCATGTATAACAGAACTTGATATGTCCTATGAAGAGGCTTTTACAACATTATCTAAACATTTTAATATGCCCCTAATAGAAGATATCTCAAATAAACAAATTCCATTAAGTGATTTCTTCATTGAAACCAACTTTATAGATCAAGCTATGATTCCAGTAAATAAACGAAGTAGATTTGACAATGAACCCAGTTCTCAATATAAAGAAGGACCACTAGAAAGAGAACAATGGGCTAAACCAGATTTAGAATACACACATGAAAGCCCTTATATAGGAAAAGGCTTACGTAAACCATATGGTAAATTATACAACCATAACATGTTACTACTTGAAAACCAATCTCCTCAGCTATGGCCCGAAGAAATTCTTATTTGGGAACAAAATGTTGTGTGATATTGGGAAGTAAATAAAAAACCAGAAATGGATATGTGGGCAGTCCTTGAAACCACGTTAGGTCCATTAGCATTAGGAATTTATCAGAGTCGTAAAACAGATAATCCGGCTGTAATTACAGAGCAAAAAGCTGTGGGAAATAACCCATATAACTTTACCAGTTTTATTAGACTATTACTCATTGGTAATGATCCAGGAAAAGGAGGAACTTTAATACAGAATACAGCTATAAGAAATCTTGAACAATTAAGTATACGAGATTTCAAATACATTAAAGAATTTAGCCAAGACTTTGCTATTACCTTAGCTCAGACTGGCAAAGCCATGGATGAAGAACTATGTAATAAATACTTTTCAAAACTTCCAGGCGACTTAGGACGCAAATTACAAGAAGATTGGAACACAACATACGGATCAATGCCAAAATTAGGGATAGGACCAAGAATTATGTTTGTTTTACAGGAATTAGAAAAACGCTGTGAAGAAGCTACAATACAAGAACAGATTAAAAGACAGGCTTGGGCATTTTGTAGAACAACAATCTACACTCCACAAGCATACGGTTTTTATAAACCTAGAAAATATCTTTGAAAATAAATTTTTTGCGATAAACGTAAAAAAGACAAGTATGTTAAAAGAACTAAACCAAACCGAAAATGTAATTGTTACATTTGTGGTGACCCTAACCATTTAGCAAACCGATGTCCAAATCGCCAAAATAATCAACAAAGAGCAAATCTAGTTGATGAAATAGGTGAATTTGATATTGAAAGTTTAAGTGAAAATGATGAAACAGAATCTATTTACAGTATAGCTTCAGAAAATGAAGAAGGAACTTCACAAAACAGTATCACTTGTACGCTAATGAACAACGAGGATGAATGTAATCATCAATGGATCCAGAACAGGGTAAATGATCATATACCATGTTTCATTTGCCATCGATATCCAGAAATAAATAAACGATTTCAATGTGACAAATGTTTTGTAGAAATTTGTTTTCTTTGTGCAAAACACCAATTTAACCTAGAACTTATATATAAACAAAATATGCCAGATAATATAAACATTTTTCAAGAAACATTAGAAAAACATGACGCGCAAATCAAGCTATTACAAATATAAGTAACCATGTTACAAAATGATATTACACAGCTAAAAACTAAAGAAAAAGACTTTAGTCAAATAGAACCAGGAAGTAATCCAACACAAAATGAACAAACAGAAAATTTAACAGAAAATACAGAATTTTCCATTAATATTAATAAATATAATACATCTTTATTAACGCTTAATTGCCGAATATGACTTGATAATAATAAAGTCATAGATACAGTTGCAATAATTGATATAGGAAGCACAAAAAGTTTGATAGCTTACTCCTTAGTACCATCCCAATACAGAATACCGTTAAATTATACAATTACCTCCAAAACAGCAAATCAAAGTTTTATGACATTAACACACAAATTACCTGAAGAATATATGATTCAATTCAAAGATTTTGCAGGAAATTACAGTTCAAAATATGAATTAGGACAATGCACAATTACACCAGCAGAAATTAAGAGTAACAAATTTTTTGTTGGACTAAATTTTATTTTAAACTATAGAGGTAGTATTTCTATCTCTAGAAACAACATCACTTTCAGTAAACAGAATTACCCCTTACCCACAAATTACCACATTTTTCAATCAAAGTGCGCTCGAAAGCGTGGTGGACAGGGAGAATTAGATTTTTTAGTCAAAGATCATAATAAAAACTCTCCAAAATATAAAGAACATAAAAATGCTTTAGCAATCTTAGCAAATGAAATATTTAGGGAATTAGAAAAGGGTAAAGAGGTAAAGTATATCCCTTATCAAATTATATCTAAACTAGAAAAAATAGGATTGATTGGTGATGATGTCACCAAAAACAGAGTTAATTACATATGCAAAATAAAATTAATAAATCCAGAAATTACAATTAAAACAGCCAATATAGATTACAGTCCAGCAGATGTTAAAGAATTTAAAATACATATTAATGAAATGCTAAATCAAAAGTTAATACGCAGATCAGATAGTAGACACAGATCAGCAGCATTTATTGTAAGAAATCATTCTGAACAGAAACGAGGAAAACCCAGAATCGTTAACGACAATACCGAGGACGACGGATATAATATACCTAACAAAGATACGTCAATAAATTTAATTCAAAACAAACGAATATTTAGCAAATTTGACTTAAAATCTGGATACAATCAATTAAAGTTAGAAGAAGATTTTAAGCCTTGGAAAGGCTTCATGTGTTCTGAAGGGCATTTCGAATGGAATGTCCTTAGTTTTGGCCTAAAAACGGCCCCAACAATTTTTCAACGTTTTATGGACAGTATTTTTAAAAAATATGAATTTTGTTTAGTTTACATAGATGATATTCTTGTTGCAAGTAATAGTATTAAAGAACATGATAATCATCTCAAAATGATTTTTCAAGAAATAGAAACAAACGGGTTAGTAGTATCAAAACGCAAAATGGAGCTTTTTAAACAAAAGATTTCATTTTTAGGACTAGAAATCGAAAACGGTAAGGTTGAACTTCAACCTCACATTTCACAGAAAATTATTGAATTTCCAGATAAATTAGACAATAAAAAGAAAATTCAAGCATTGTTAGGCCTAGTAAATTATGCTAGAAAGTTTATACCTAATCTGGCAAAAATGGTTGGACCACTTTACGGAAAAATCTAAAAAACGGAGAATCTAGATTTAATTCTGAAGACATAAAACTTGTTCAAAAAATCAAAAATGAAGTAAAAAAGATTAAACCTTTAGAATTACCTCTAGAATTAGACAACATTATAATAGAATGTGAAGTTTGCAAAGAAGGATGGGGAGCCATCTTAAAATGTAAGCCATCCAAATACAGTGATAGATCAACAAAGAAAATTGCAGCCTATGCAAGCGACAATTTTCAGACTACATCAAAATGCACATCCTTAGACTTTGAAATCAAGGCATTAATCAATGATTTAGATAAATATAAAATTTATCTTAATAAAGAATTTAGAGTCCGTACTGACTGTGAGGCAATTGTCTAATTTATATCTAACGAAAACTCTAAAAAAGTAAACTGGACACGATGGTTAAACCTAAAGAATCTTATTCAAGGAAATGGATATAAGATTAATTTTGAACACATCAAGGGCAAAAACAATCAACTAGCAGATATTTTATCCAGGAAATTATCTTATATTTTTAACCAAACTTGTGATTTTCAGGAAAGGAATAATATGAATGTACAGATAGACAAAGGGAAGGGGAAAGCCGAACACAGTAACACAGCAAATAAATCACAGAAAGTGGAAGTGCAAACTCCATTAGCAGAAACAGAAGTTAAAACAGAAACGTCATCTCCTAACAGAATAGACAGTCAAATTCCATGCATGACATGTGGTCAGAATTCTCTGACTATCTACAGAAACGATGATCCAAGGAGGTTTAAACCCCTGGTTTGAATAAACGATAAATCTCAGCAGTGCCTTCTTGATCATCTATGGAACTTACGGACCATAGACAAAGAAAGGAAGAATAAACAGAAATTAAGCAATTGTTTAGCCTTTTACTTTTCTAGAATACAGCAAAAACCTCTTTCCAAAAACTTCTTTTGTTATATTGTTTTCAAAGGAAATTTTACAGGAATTATCAAACAGCATAGCCAAGTTCAAATGGCTATAAACAATTTTTACAATCCTATTTTCAAAGGCTTTTATAATTTAAACGATGCTTTGAAAGAAGCTCGGAACTTTTTTGGGCCAAACTACTATGTTGATCAGAATGCCACCAGTCCTATGCCCAGACTACTTCTTCTCCTCCACCTACTCCAAATGATCTCCTCCAAACCCAGGCAATTCAATTAAATGACCTTCAAAACCTCTACCAGAAATCTCAAACCCAACTTAGCCAGTTATTACAAGAAAACCAGCTCCTAAAAAATCAACAGCAACAGACCTTGTACATCCAAAATACAAACAAACTCCTAGAAAAACGAATCCAACAACTAGTTGTAGAAAGAGATGATCTACAACAAAACCAAGCTAAACGACCCAAAACACTTTCTCATCAACAGATGTCAAACCACCTAAAATTAAAACCATATCCTATCCTCCAAGATCTTTACAAACTTGTAGGAACAGATGTTTAGTTAAAAATTGAAAAGATGGTAGAAGAACGATGGAACCAGCATTTAACAGAACTTCAGAAAAACCTAGCACAAATGTATAAAGACACTGCTGAAGGACACCAGTTTAAAGTCGTACAGGATCAACGATCAAACATGCTGAAAGCAAGAGTCGGTGAATCACTCTTACCATGCAATATTGATCAGGTTGTTGATTTCTTCGATCATGGGATGTTATCCCGTATTACATTTTCCAGGTCTACAGATCTAGAAATCCTTGAGAAATTTGGAAAATGCTTTGCAATGGTGGCATTACAATATCTAAAACTAGTACTAGGCATCATGGTATGCAATAATTCCACAACCCCAAGCTACCATTATGGACAGAATCACCAGATCATACGAGCTTTTCATCGCATGGCAATATTTAAACATAATGGATATACTCGGGAGCATGCGTCAAAAAGTTTAAAATGTTATTATCAACAGTTTGAAGGATCCCCAATATGGTTTGAAGCACACAAACCATGGGAGTTTCATCACAACAAACGCAACCTAGTAGCACCACTAGGATGGAAAGAATTTGTATTACTGTCAGAAAGTTCATGCTACCAAATATGGGGAGAGCTTGAACTAAAAATAATGTTTCCTCCACTCTTCCATGAATATTATTTCGATCCAAATAACGACGTGTTATTATACGATCAAAACTTTTCAGAAGAAGAGATGGAAGATAGTTTCCCCGGCATTAGTGGCCTAGCCAGGAATACAGAAATCGATCAAATGGCCGACACTGAATAAAAGTTTCATTATCCTTAAAGGCAACATGTCCCTCACCTTTTGCAAAATCAGGACAGATGTAAAAGTAACAGATCAAATTATAAATATAGCTTTTTTTGTCACTTTGAAAAGGGTTTTCAACATATATTACACAGTGATAATAAACAGTTAAACTCAATAACAGATTTGATTATAAATTTAGGAATTTCTCTAGAATAGTACGACAATTCTACAGCAAGGACTTTGGAAACAATTGCCAAAAACCTTGAAAATAAGAATAAAATTTTAAAACAGTTAGTAGAAAATTTTGATTTTGTTAAAAATCAAAGCGAAAATATTCTACATAGCTTAGTTAATTTAAAAAATAACTTTCCAGATAAGTCATCAGTAAACGAGCTTAGGTTTCTTCTAGAAACAAATAAACCTAAAACTTTAGAACTTGAATCTAAACGAATATTAGAAACCCTTAAGTCAAAAACATTTGAATTAGATACTAAAATAAAACAGGTTGAAACAATATTAAAAGAAGTAAAACAGATCGTTAGTGGCTGAGTTTATGAACAAATTCTTACAAAAAGCAATTGAAGAAGCAAGTAAATTCGCAACTCAACCAGTTTCAAACAAGGATTTACAGTATATTCTGGTAACAGTCTTTCCGATAAAGAATATCCAAACTTATTTAATATTATTATAAGTCTTAATCTTCAAATTTTAGAAAAACTTGAACAACTTGAGAATAAACAGTCTTTTAATCAAGAATTAGATAAAATCTCTGAAAAGCTATCAAAACTAAGATTAGGAGAACCGGTAGTCATTAAAGCCAGACAACCAGAAGTTTATAAATTTTGGATTCCAAAATGATTAATAATAGAAAATCATTCTCAAGACCTAGTAGAACCTTAACAGAAGTTACCTCCAGTAGTAAACCGAAAGATGAAATTTCCAGCATTTTATCAAAATTTAAATCTAAGAAAGAAAAATAGACAGTACAATTAGACGAAGAAATAGACGTAGACCAAAATCTATATATTTATAATAATAATCATCTAGATCTTTTAAATCCAAGAATTCTCTTCCAGACACGAATAACAAACATTAATACCACGTTAACTAGAAGTATATGGGAAGAAGAGATACGCGTAATAAAAACAGTGTAATTTTAGACATTTTATCTCCAGAAACTATTCAGAAGTTAAAAAACACTGGGAAAAGATTTTTTCACCTAGGACTAATAGTTATAGGAATCAAAACTTTAACCAGAAAAGGATTAGGAACGTAACTTTTAACGCTTGTCCTAGATAAATCTTGGACATCAAATATAGAAAAAGCATTACTTTCAAGAATGGAGATAGACCTAAACGATAAATCAGCTTTAGTATATTGCGTTCCAGATATTTTAAAAAGCATAAAAGATTTAAAACACTTAAAAATTGGATTTAAAGCAAACGGATTTGAAAACTACGTAGGTAATAATCTTATTATTAGTATTGGAATAATAGGAAAAGCCAGTAATAGATCAAGGAAGAAATTTAAAATCAACCTTGATGGAATTGTCCAGAACATTGCTAGTAAAGGTATTAAAATGATAGAACCACGAAGAATAAACCCAGAAGACTTAGCAGGACTTGAATGGCAACTTAAAGACTTCATAGATAACGATAAAAGTTTGGTAATTCCAGAAACGCACGTTCTCTACACAAACCAATCTGGAGAACCAAACTTAAGATTCAGTAATTATAAGTTTAAAAAGAATGAAGAAGAAACAGATACTGAATCAGAAATTAACGAACACTATAATTTAAACGAAGTAGTTTCTGAACAACTAAACGCTATGAATTGGGACGAGGGTCCAAAATTTGATGAATATGATTCAGATCTAGAAATAGATGATGAACTAGATATTCTTGGATATTTAGTTGATGAAGAATACACCCAACAAGATCATGATAATGAGAATATAGAAATAGACGAAACCTTTAAAACAGAAAGCAAACGAACATTACATGAAATTATAAACAAAAAATTTACAGTTGAAAACATAAGACAAGAAACAGATGATATGCTTATAGCATTTATAACAGAACTTGATATGTCCTATGAAGAGGCTTTTACAACATTATCTAAACATTTTAATATGTCCCTAATAGAAGATATCTCAAATAAACAAATTCCATTAAGTGATTTCTTCATTGAAACCAACTTTATGGATCAAGCTATGATTCCAGTAAATAAACGAAGTAGATTTGACAATGAACCCAGTTCTCAATATAAAGAAGGACCACTAGAAAGAGAACAATAGGCTAAACTAGATTTAGAATACACACATGAAAGCCCTTATATAGGAAAAGGCTTATGTAAACCATGTGGTAAATTATACAACCATAACATGTTACTACTTGAAAACCAATCCCCTCAGCTATGGCCCGAAGAAATTCTTATTTGGGAACAAAATGTTGTGAGATATTGGGAAGTAAATAAAAAACCAGAAATGGATATGTGGGTAGTCCTTGAAAACACGTTAGGTCCATTAGCATCAGGAATTTATCAGAGTCGTAAAACAGATAATCCGGCTGTAATTACAGAGCAAAAAGCTTTGGAAAATAACCCATATAACTTTAGCAGTTTTATTAGACTATTACTCATTGGTAATGATCTACGAAAAGGAGGAACTTTAATACAGAATACAGCTATAAGAAATCTTGAACAATTGAGTATACGAAATTTCAAATACATAAAAGAATTCAGCCTAGACTTTGCTATTACCTTAGCTCAGACTGACAAAGCCATGGATGAAGAACTATGCAATAAAAACTTTTCAAAACTTCCAGGCTACTTAGGACGCATATTACAAGAAGATTGGAACACAACATATGGATCAATGCCAAAATTAGGGATAGGACCAAGAATTATGTTTGTTTTTCAGGAATTAGAAAAACGCTGTAAAGAAGCTACATTACAAGAACATATTAAAAGATAGGCTTGGGCATTTTGTAGAACAGCAATCTACACTCCACAAGCATACGGTTTTTATAAACCTAGAAAATATCTTCGAAAATCAAAATTTTACGATAAACGTAAAAAAGACAAGAACGTTAAAAGATCTAAACCAAACCGAAAATGTAATTGTTACATTTGTGGTGACCCTAACCATTTAGCAAACCGATGTCCAAATCGCCAAAATAATCAACAAAGAGCAAATCTCGTTGATGAAATTGGTGAATTTGATGTTGAAAGTTTAAGTGAAAACGGTGAAACAGAATCTATTTACAGTATAGTTTTAGAAAATGAAGAAGGGACTTCACAAAACAGTATCACTTATACGCTAATGAACAACGAGGATGAATGTAATCATCAATGGATCCAGAACAGGGGAAATGATCATATGCCATGTTTCATTTGCCACCGATATCCAGAAAAAATAAACGATTTCAATGTGGAAAATGTTTTGTAGAAATTTGTTTTCTTTGTGCAAAACACCAATTTAACCTAGAACTTATATATAAACAAAATATGCCAGATAATAAAAACATTTTTCAAGAAACATTAGAAAAACATGACGCGCAAATCAAGCTATTACAAATACAGGCAACCATGTTACAAAATGATATTACACAGCTAAAAACTAAAGAAAAAGACTTTAGTAAAAAAAAACCAGGAAGTAACCCAAGACAAAATGAACAAACAGAAAATTTAACAGAAAATACAGAATTTTCCGTTAATATTAATAAATATAATACATCTTTATTAACGCTTAATTGCCGAATATGGCTTGATAATAATAAAGTCATAGATACAGTTGCAATAATTGATACAGGAAGCACTATGTAACGACCCAGAATTTTTATTAATTAAAATTTGAATATTTAATTAATTTTAAATATTAATAAGTGAATTTATTAGTCGAATAAATTTTATTTTGAATAATTGGATTTAATTGGATAATTAAATCAATAATTTAATATGTGAAATTATGGAAGTAATTGAAAATTGAGTTAAATATGACTGAAAATGATTTGTAAAATTTTATTTTATCATATTGAAGTTAGAATGATATTTTAGAACTTTTAAAATCGAATTAAAAGTTAATTTGTGAAAATTGAATATTTTAATATTAAAATCGACTAGTGAAAATAGTCAATTTTTAAACAGTCTCAGAATTGAACGAAACTATTTCCATTGGATCCGTAATAGTTAGTTATTACCGGATTTCAATTTTCATGCCAATCGGAGCTATCGTTTGATCGTGGCAGCTCGAAACGCATCGAATTATTTTTAATATTAATTTGGCGAGTTAAAATTGCCGTTTTTCAAAAAGTCTCGGATTTCGACGAAACTAGTTTCATCGGATACGTAATGTGATATTATTGTAAGGTTTCAAATTTCGTGTCAATTGGATTTACCGTTTGTCCGGTAGAAATTAAAACGCCTAGAAAATCGTTTAAATCGGTTTAATTTAAATTGAACGTTTACTGCCATAACTCGCACATATGTTCGAATTAGCTTTCGAAACCTGTTCCATTGTGTCCGGAACGCGGGGTAAACCCTAGAAACGCTGGTTACGGCGCGTAAATCGGAGTTTGGAATTTTCGGATGAATAGTGTTCGTTCAAAACTCTATAAATAGCCCACCATTCTCACAAATAAAAAAAACCTAAATTCTAAAACCCTAGCCGCCACCCCCATTTTCTATGGCCAGAAACTTCTCTCCTTCCTCCCTCGATTACTCCAAATCCATCAGCAATTAGACGAAACTTCCAACTACAAAGAGGTAGAGCATGAAGAGAACTACAAGATCAACGATTATGATCGCGTTTGGAGCCATGGATCGACGTGGGGAGGGGTTTGAAGGAGGCGCGTTCGGCCTCGAACTGCCTGCAGATGGGGGGGCCGCACGTGACCGCACTTGGGCCGTGGGTGGAGTGAGGCGAGGCGCACGTGGTGGAGGTTCTTGATCGTGGTGGATGTTGTCGTGTTTGTTGCAATAATTAACCCTAAATATCAAGTGGTGGGTTCGGCTAACCTGTCGAAGTCACGCATGTTGGGGAAGAAAGCATATGGACGGCAAGGATCTGGAGGCATAGGATCTAACGGTGGTGATTACTTAGGTTTAAAATTAATAAAATTATGTTGTATTTGTTTATATAAATACGAGTAAATTTCATAAAATCATAACTTTTTCATACGAGGTCGAAAACGCGCAAAACCAGTTGCATTGGAATCGTATGGACGAGCACTACGCGATGGAATTGGATTGGAGTCGTTTGGAGTTATTGAAAATTTCGTGTAAAATTAAACGCCCGTTTAATTTTATTCGAAATAAATCGCTAAAACGAAAATAAAATCAAGGTGAGAACTTCTCACTCAATCGAATCGGTTTCGATTTTATTTTAAATAGTTAGATTTAAAATATTTGAATGCAAGTTTGAATGATGATTGTTATCTATTGATTGTTAAAATAGACATTATGCACCGTTAGTAAGCGGATGTTATTTTTTAAAAACATATACCGCGAATATTTCATAAATAGTGAAATTGGTATTATATATAATAGCAATATATATATATATATATTGGCATATGTATATATTGGAGTTATTGATTTCCCGCATTTGCATAGCGGATGAGACCCTATTGCGCCGTCTATTAAGCGAATAATATTTTAAATCCCATATACCGCGATAATTTCGTACTGGAGCGAAATTGGTATTGTGCTAATGTTTGTGGATGCAGGAAAACAGGTTGGAGGGATCCAACTGGATTCCTCAACAGTATTTATTTGATTTCAGATATTTTGATATTTGATGGATTATCATATCGATATATGATATCGTTGTTGTCGTGATTGACTATTTGGTGTGTAACATCATTGGACCAAATGTTGGGATTTTAAAATGATTTTTAAAGTAATTTTTGAGAAAATACTATATTTTTGGAATTGATCCATTTTAAATAAATAAACGTTATAATTTTTAAAGTTATAAAAATTATGATTTTGAGGAATATAGTTAAAGATTGATTTTTGAGAAAAATGGATTAATGATTTTATAAAATAGTTTAAATTGGATTTTTGAATATATTATAAAAGTTTAAATATAGGATTTATAAAGTTTGATTTTTTTTATAAGTCAAAAAGATGAAATTTTAAAAAGAGTTTAAAGACGTTTTAGAATAATAATATAATTTGATTTACATTAAGAGATTTATAAATGGATATTTATAAATTTAAATATTGACATTATAAAACGAGTTTTTATAAGTGTTTGAACGAGGTGAAAATGAATTTCATAAGTGAATGGAATTTATAAAATTATAAATGGAGAAGTTATAAATGAAATTTATAAATGGTAAGATTTATAAATTTTGTGAAGTTATTAAAGAAGGGTTTTGGATAAATAATTGAATCTTATAAGTTATAAGATTTATAATTATGAAGTTCAAAGGAACGATTTTTTTTGCAAACAAATAAATTATAAGTATTTCACTTATAATATGAACTTTAGTATATCATTGAGATATGAATTGAGATAGGTTAATAAAGGAATTTATAAAGGAAGTAGTGGTAAAATAAATAGAAAAGGAATTTATAAACGTTGTTTTATAAATTCGTAAACGACTTATTTTGATAAGTAAATTGTTGAAACCTATTAATGGAGTTATATTCACATTTTTGACTGTGAATAATCCTTTAAAATGAAGTATATAAAAGGATGAAATTTGTTAACGTAGTATATTCACGTTTTGAATAGTGAATAATATGTTAAAGAAATTGTTTTGAATGTGATGTTTTAAATAGAATTAAAACGATCTAGAGATATTTTTAAAATGTGTTAAGATTCGAAACCATAGATTTCAACATTCATTGTTGAAATAGACGTTTTCGAGAAATAGAAGGAAATGGTGGACTATAACACTGTTGTTATAGTAAATGGTTTCCGAAAGGAAATGTTTTGTATAGAATTGGGATTTATATATCTATTTTAATTTCGAATCCCTATACTAGTGATTTTGGGTTGTCGTAACGATGTTTTACGCAACATTCGTTTTGGCCCAAATAAATATGTTTAAAAGAATGATTTCCTTAAAGAATGAAATATATACTTAATTTCGATTTAAGTATATTGAATATTTTCCGAAGGTTGAAAATAAATAAAATTTGTGAATTACTTATGAATAAATAAGTATGGAAATGTTTTCCAATATAAAGTGAATATTAGAGAATTTATCTTTTTGAAGATAAATTGAAATGAATAATTGAAATCGTTATTCACAAATAATTGTGAAATATAAATTCACTATGGAATTTAAAAAAGAAAGTGGAATTCGTTTAAAAATAAATATTGATTTATTTTTGAAGTGTGAAAATTATATATCTTGTAAAGATATGATTTTTGGAAAATAAATAATTTGGAAAATTATTTGGAAACTGGTGATGTTGTGCATATCCATTGATAGTTCAATAACCGACTATCAATATTTCCCTTTGAACGGGTAATTGATGTGATTTGTTTGAATTTGAATGCCACACTTATTTTTGAATAAGCACTCACTATTCGGGTTAACCGGGAAAAGACCATGGGGTCGTATAACCCATTCCGAATATGTGATACGTCGTTATGAATTGCATTTGATGACCGGTGTTGAAGACCGAGTATTTGCGAAAGCGATAGGATGACCTATCGATTGTCTCTGCACTGGGTAGCTCCTGGTATAGAGATTTCCTAAGTGATGGGAAATTCGATCGGGATTGTGAATACCCGGATTGCAAGGGCTTCGTGAGAAGTGCCTTCGGTTTTGTTCGAGCCCGGAACAGACTTGTATGGATTGTACGTCTGACATTACAAATTGAGATATAAAGCCGATTTCATTCAAATATATTTCTGTTGGTGGCGGAGAATTTATTCTTTTAGCTTAACACCCTTCTCTGAGATGTACGAGCTCAGAGGTTATGTAGTTGAATGTTATCAGCGATATATTCCCAATTTGGTAATGTGACATGCTGAGTGTTGCTGTAAATGATCATTGTGTTGATTATTTGTGATAGGATCGTTTATTTGATCGTTTATCCTGGTGATCATTTCTATGATCATTTGTTGACCCAAAGCATGGCTTTTGTATAAAGTATGTTTTTGTGGACGTGACTTCGTCGAGCCTCACACCCCGTGAATGGTCAAAACAGGAAAGAAGCAGCAAGGTTATGAGGGGTAGCGCCCTTTAGGATGTGTGCATTTCCTTCTGGAAAAGGGTGGTATCATGGTATGGAGCCCAGATACTTACTCATGTTGAAAACACTTTATGATTGTGTGAATTGATTACGAGCGCTCGGTGAAAGGTCCCAAAGGACCGGGGGATGGCATATTCGGTCAGTTGTTACTCAGTTAGGGGTAACCCGGCCTTGTGTTGGTAGAGATCCGGTTTGGTTCTCGGGGATGTCCATCCAGAGGCATTCTCATTTGGCAATGGGAAGTTCCTTGGCCTGTTCATTCGTTGGAAATGCAACGAAACAATACGATCTTGTACGGTATTAGTTGTAGAACCTATCATTCATTTATGGTGGCGCCCCACTGTTTGGATGGTAGCTATAGTAGGCATAGTTCGGAATGTCTATGTTGGCTAAGATTTATATTCTACTTTCGAAATGAATTTTTTTCTCTACACTATGCACTAGTAATAATATACAATGATCTTTTTAATGCGTATCAAGCATCTTTGACTATCATAAGGAGAAATCTCCTCCGATTCTGCGTTTGCATTATGTGTGTGTGCGGGAGGCCTTATGGTAGTCTTATTTTTAAAAGCATTGCGAATTGACTTTAAAAATATTCCTCTATTTTGATTTTAAAGATAAATAAACTGTTTTGAGTTCTCACACCAGTCACATGACTGACTCGGAGTTTATTGTTTTCCTTCCTAAACTCTGGGTGCCCACCAATTTCCACACGGGCAGTCAAGAGTTAGGTTTATCAGGATATCCTGGATATTCTGGAGTTGCAGGAGGCAAGCTGGATGGCATGGCTTATTATTAGTATATAGTATTTCTTTTTTTTCGCTGCACTATTTGATGTTGTTGTTGTTGTACACTCTGATGATATGATGTAATGTAATGTATAAAATGTAATAACTGATATAGTTCTTTGTTTAAAGATTATTCATTTATTATTATATGTTGTTCCGCTGCGAATTGTGAGATTCTGATGTTGTTCAGTTGTTTCCTTTTCCTCCATTTTCTATCTTCTTATCTCTTCTTCTCTCTTTTCCTTTTCTTAAACCATAACATTTCGGGTTTCCGGCCTTCGATTTCTCGGCAGTCGATAAAGTGACTATCGATGTTGAATTTTCGAAAGTCGAAAATTTTCGGGACGTTACACACTAAAAGTTTGATAGCCTACTCCTTAGTACCATCCCAATACAGAATACCGTTAAATTATACAATTACCTCCAAAACAGCAAATCAAAGTTTTATGCCATTAACACATAAATTACCTGAAGAATCTATAATTCAATTCAAAGATTTTGTTGGAAATTACAGTTCAAAATATGAATTAGGACAACGCACAATTACACCAGCAGAAATTAAGAGTAACGAATTTTTGCTTGGACTAAATTTTATTTTAAACTATAGAGGTAGTATGTCTATCTCTAGAAACAGCATCACTTTCAGTAAACAGAATTACATCTTACCCACAAATTACCACATTTTTCAATCAGAGTGCGTGGTGGACAGGGAGAATTAGATTTTTTAGTCAAAGATCATAATAAAAACTCTCCAAAATATATAGAACATAAAATGCTTGAGCAATCTTAGCAAATGAAATATTTAGAGAATTAGAAAAGGGTAAAGAGGTAAAGTATATCCCTTGTCAAATTATATCTAAACTAGAAAAAATAGGATTGATTGGTGATTATGTCACCAAAAACAGAGTTAATTACATATGCAAAATAAAATTAATAAATCCAGAAATTACAATTAAAACAGCCATAGATTACAGTCCAGCAGATGTTAAAGAATTTAAAATACAGATTAATGAAATGCAAAATCAAAAGTTAATTCGCAGATCAGATAGTAGACACATATCAGCAGCATTTATTGTAAGAAATCATTCTGAACAGAAACGAGGAAAACCCAGAATCGTTTATGACTATAAACGACTAAACAACAATACAGAGGACGACGGATATAATATACCTAACAAAGATACGTTAATAAATTTAATTCAAAACAAACGAATATTTAGCAAATTTGACTTAAAATCTGGATACAATCAATTAAAGTTAGAAGAAGATTTTAAGCCTTGGACAGCCTTTATGTGTTCTGAAGGGCATTTCGAATGGAATGTCCTTAGTTTTGGCCTAAAAAAGGCCTAAGCAATTTTTCAACGTTTTATGGACAATATTTTTAAAAAATATGAATTTTGTTTAGTTTACATAGATGATATTCTTGTTGCAAGTAATAGTATTAAAGAACATGAAAATCATCTTAAAATGATTTTTCAAGAAAGAGAAACAAACGGGTTAGTAGTATCAAAACGCAAAATGGAGCTTTTTTAACAAAAGATTTCATTTTTAGGACTAGAAATCGGAAACGGTAAGGTTGAACTTCAACCTCACATTTCACAGAAAATTATTGAATTTCCAGATAAATTAGACAATAAAAAGAAAATTCAAGCATTCTTAGGCCTAGTAAATTATGCTAGAAAGTTTATACCTAATCTTGCAAAAATGGTTGGACCACTTTACGGAAAAACTCAAAAAATGGAGAATCTAGATTTAATTCTGAAGACATAAAACTTGTTCAAAAAATCAAAAATGAAGTAAAAAAGATTAAACCTTTAGAATTACCTCTAGAATCAGACTACATTATAATAGAATGTGATGGTTGCAAAGAAGGACGGGGAGCCATCTTAAAATGTAAGCCATCCAAGTACAGTGATAGATCAACA
Organism: Allium cepa; assembly: GCA_030765085.1. Classification (NCBI taxonomy): domain Eukaryota; kingdom Viridiplantae; phylum Streptophyta; class Magnoliopsida; order Asparagales; family Amaryllidaceae; genus Allium; species Allium cepa. The sequence goes on along the minus strand of CM060945.1, from coordinate 125,306,661 downwards.
GAGAATATTGCAGCCTATGCAAGTGGCAATTTTCAGACTACATCAAAATGGACATCCTTAGACTTTGAAATCCAGGCATTAATCAATGCTTTAGATAAATGTAAAATTTTTCTTAATAAAGAATTTACAGTCCGTACTGACTGTGAGGCAATTGTCAAATTTATATCTAACGAAAACTCTAAAAAAGTAAACAGGACACGATGGTTAAACCTATAGAATCTTATTCAAGGAAATGGATATAAGATTAATTTTGAGCACATCAAGGGCAAAAACAATCATCTAGCAGATATTTTATCCAGGAAATTATCTTATATTTTTAACCAAGCTTGTGATTTTCAGGAAAGAAATAATATGAATGTGCAGATAGACAAAGGAAAGGAGAAAACCGAACACAGTAACACAGCAAATAAATCACAGAAAGTGGAAGTGCAAACTCTATTAGCAGAAATAGAAGTTAAAACAGAAACGTCATCTCCTAACAGAATGGACAGTCAAATTCCATGCATGACGTTTGGCCAGAATTCTCTGACTATCTACAGAAAATATGATCCTAGGAGGTTTAAACCACTGGTTCGAACAAACGATCAATCTCAACAGTGTTTTCTTGATCATCTATGGAACTTACGGACCATAGACCAAGAAAGGAAGAACAAACAGAAATTAGGCAATTGTTTAGCCTTTTACTTTTCTAGAATACAGCAAAAACCTCTTTCCAAAAACTTCTTTTGTTATATTGTTTTAAAAGGAAATTTTACAGGAATTTTCAAACAGTATAGCCAAGTTCAAATGGCTATAAACAATTTTTACAATCCTATTTTCAAAGGCTTTTATAATTTAAACGATGCTTTGAAAGAAGCCCGAAACTTTTTTGGGCCAAACTACTATGTTGATCCAGAATGTCACCAGTCCTATGCCCAAACTACTACTTCTCCTCCACCTACTCCAAATGATCTCCTCCAAACACAGGCAATTCAATTAAATGACCTTAAAAACCTCTACCAGAAATCTCAAACCCAACTTAGCCAGTTATTACAAGAAAACTAGCTCCTAAAAAATCAACAGCAACAGATCTCATACATCCAAAATACAAACAAACTCCTAGAAAAACGAATCCAACAACTAGTTATAGAAAGAGATGATCTACAACAAAACCAAGCTAAACAACCCAAAACACTTTCTTATCAACAGCTGTCAAACCACCTAAAATTAAAACCATATCCTATCCTCCAAGATCTTTACAAACTTGTAGGAACAGATGTTCAGTTAAAAATTGAAAAGATGGTAGAAGAACGATGGAACCAGCATTTAACAGAACTTCAGAAAAACCTAGCACAGATGTATAAAAACACTACTGAAGGACACCAGTTTAAAGTCGTACATGATCGACGATCAAACATGCTGAAAGCAAGAGTCGATGAATCACTCTTACCTTGCAGTATTGATCCGGTTGTTGATTTCTTCGATCAGGGGATGTTATCCCATATTACATTTTCCAGGTCTACAGATCTAGAAATCCTTGAGAAATTTGGAAAACACTTTGCAATGGTGGCATTACAGTAACTAAAACTAGTACCAGGCATCATGGTATGCATTAATTCCACAACCCCAAGCTACCATTATGGACAGAATCACCAGATCATACCAGCTTTTCATCGCATGGCAATATTTAAACATAATGGATATACTCTGGAGCATGCGTCAAAAAGTTTAAAATATTATTATCAACAGTTTGAAGGATCCCCAATATGGTTTGAAGCACACAAACCATGGGAGTTTCATCACAACAAACACAACCTAGTAGCACCACTAGGATGGAAAGAACTTGTATTACAGTCAAAAAGTTCACGCTACCAAATATGGGGAGAGCTTGAAATAAAAATAATGTTTCCTCCACTCTTCCATGAATAATATTTCGATCTAAATAACGACGTGTTATTATATGATCAAAACTTTTCAGAAGAAGAGATGGAAGATAGGTACCCCAGCATTAGTGACTTAGCCAGGAATACAGAATTCGATCAAATGGCCGACACTGATTAAAAAATTCGTTATCCTTAAAGGCAACGTGTACCTCACCTATTGCAAAAGAGGGACAGATGTAAAAGTAGATTCCAGCTAATCCTTCCAGCTCACATTAAGACTCCAAAAAACGTAATGCTGGTTTATTCATAGCTTTATTAGTGCTTACTTTACATAATAATTAATGTACAGAATCTTCAAGCCAGGTGTATTTTAGTTTTTATTGGCATAACCGGCTGTAATGTGTATAAATAGATAGGTTCTGCTTCAAACAAAATATAGAAGCAATCTTAGAAATATAGTAAGCAATCTATTCCCCATGAATCAGGTACATCCGCTGCTCCTTCTTCTTCTCCTTTGTAATATATTAGAGCTTGTTTTCAGATTTTTATTAGGGTATCTTTTAGGGATTTACCTAGGAGATTTTGTATCATATATAGCTCGCTTGTTTTAATTTTTTGAATTTTTTACCCCCCTTGCCAATCTGGTATCAGAGCATGGTTGTTTCTAGTGTTACTAATTACAACTTTGTTTTATCGTGTAAAATTAAATTGTTATTTTACTACAGAACCCTCTGAGTTAGTTCTAGGGTAGCATAGAGGCGTAAATCCCATTTTCAACTAAATAGGGTAAACTGTAAGATAACAACGAAGTTGAATATGTATAAAATAAAAGGAATAATTAGTAACCAGGGAATTAATCATACTCTTATTATTCGTGTTTACAATTTTTGTTTCTTTAAATTGATCTCTCAAAGTAATTCTATAAAAGAACTTAGAGGCATAAGTAGGAATGAGTCTTTAAAAATTATAAGAAAAAGAACTTTTAAACTGATCCTTCATCCTCCAGACAACTAAGTTATCTCAATCTTGAGTATAATTTCAAAAATCATAGTATAATCAGTCTTGATAAATACAGCTTTGTTTGTCACTTTGAAAAGGGTTTTCAACATATATTACACAGTGATAATAAACAGTTAAACTCAATAACAGATTTAATTATAAATTTATGAATTTCTTTAGAACGGTACGACAATTCTACAGCAAGGACTTTGGAAACAATTGCCAAAAACCTTGAAAATAAGAATAAAATTTTAAAACGGTTATTAGAAAATTTTGATTTTGTTAAAAATCAAAACGAAAATATTCTACACGGCTTAGTTAATTTATAAAATATCTTTCCAGATAAGTCATCAGTAAACAAGCTTAAGTTTCTTCTAGAAACAAATAAACCTAAAACTTTAGAACTTGAATCTAAACGAATATTAGAAAACCTTAAGTCAAAAACATTTGAATTAGATACTAAAATAAAACAGGTTGAAACAGTATTAAAAGAAGTAAAACAAATCGTTAGTGACTGAGTTTATGAACAAGTTCTTACAGAAAGCAATTGAAGAAGAAAGTAAATTCGCAACTCAAACTTTTAATGCTTACTGTATCAATTATTGCAACTGTATCTATGACTTTATTATTGTAACGACCCAGAATTTTTAGTAATTTAAATTTGAGTATTTAATTAATTTTAAATATTAATAAGTGGAATTTTAAGTCGAATAATTTATTTTTCGAATATTTGGATTTAATTGGACAATTAAATCAATTATTTAATAGTGAAATTCCAAAAATAATTAAATATTGGGTTAAATATGATTGAAAATGGTTTGGAAAATTTTGTTATATCATATTAAAGTTATAGAAATATTTTAGAACTTGTAAAACTGAATTTGGAGTTAATTTGTAAAAATTGAATATTTTAATATTTAATTATCGACTGAAAAGTAGCCAATTTTTGAACAGTCTCGGAATTGAACGAAACGAGTTCCATTGGATCCGTAATAGTTAATTATTATCGGATTTCAAATTTCGTAGCAATCGGAGTTGTCGTTTGACCGTGGCAGCTCCAAACGCATCGATATCGTTTTAATTTTAATTCGGCGAGTTAAAATAGCCATTTTTCAAACGGTCTCGGATTTCGACGAAACCAGTTTCATCGGATCCGTAATGTGATATTATTGCAAGATTTCAAATTTCAAGTCGATTGGATTTGTCGTTTGTCCGGTACAAGCCAAAACGTCTAGAAATCGTTTAAATCGGTTTTAATTTAAATTGAGCGTTTATAGCCGTATCTCACACATATGATGGAATTAGCTTACGAAACCTGTTCCATTGCGTCCGGAACGCGGAAAAACCTTAGGATCGCCTGGCGGCATGCGTCATTTGAAGTTCGTTTGCAAAAGTGTCAAATTAGAGATTTTATTATTAAAATAATATTAGTATATATATGTTATTTTATCTCAAAACCCTAGGAGATTAGGGCCAGCCGCCAGTATTTGTTCCAATGGCCAGAAATCACCCGAATTCTCCTCCAATTTTCTTATAATCCGCGCATCGATCCAAGAAGTTATCAACTGCAAAGTCGTAGAGGACTCTAAGATCTACAAGTTCAACGGTTGAGATCGTGTTCGGAGCTGCGGATTGATGGGAATTCGTGCTTAAAGCTACTCGGTTGCGCACATTTTTCAGGGTGCCTAAGGGGGCCGAGTTCGACCGCATCCCTGGTGGTGGTGGAGGCTTCAGGTGGCTTCGATTTGGTGGTCTCGGATCATCTTCAAGTCGTATGGGTAGCGTGCAAATTCAAACCCTAATGGATGCTAGATGGGTTCGGCTGCGTGATGTTTGCCTGGGAGGATATTGCCGTGCGCGATCAGGAAGAAAGGTGGGGGGGCCCGCGTGTTAGAGGGGTGAGGTGATTTCCTTTGTTTTGTTTTTAGTTTAAATTTAAAGATTCAAATCGTGTAACTTTAAAACGTGATATCTTTTTGCTGCGAGGTCCAAATTGAACGAGATTTTTTGCGTTGGCTTCGTATCGCCGAGCTCTTCGCAATGCAGCTGGTTTGGAGTCGATTGGAGCTCGTTTGAATTTCGGGTAAAATTAAACGTTCGTTTAATTTTATTCGAAACGAACGCGAAAACGAAAATAAAATCAAGGTGAGAACTCCTCACTCAATCGAAAGGTTTTGTTTAAAATTTTAAGTAGTTAATGTTGATTGATGATTGCTGTTTGATTGTGCTAGTAGATATAGTAGGATATATACTATATATAGCGATATATATATATTGGCATATGTATATATCGGATTTGATTCCCCGCCTCGTATAGCGGATGAGACCCTATTGCGCCGCCTATTAAGCGGATATTTTATAAAATCCCATATACCGCGATATTCCACCTCGAAGTGGAATTGGTATTGTGCTAACGTCTGTGGTTGCAGGGTAACAGGTTGGAGGGATCCAACTGGATTCCTCACATATTTATTTGTTTATAAATATTATGTTGATTGTTGATAATCACATTGATATATGATGTTATTCCCGTGATTGACCATTCGATGTCGTTGCATCATCGGATTCTAATTTTTAAATTAAAAATAACGGTTTTGAATTTAAAAGGGGTTTTAAATCGATTTTTCAAAGAATATGGTTTATTAAAAATTTTGAATTGATTAAATTTTAAAGTAAATAGATGGATAAAATTTTATGTTTTAAAAATTTATATTTTTATAAAATATAACTTAAAAGAAATTTTTAACAATAATAGGTTTTTATAAAATAGTTAAATTTGGTTTTTGGGAAGTTATTATTATTAATGGTTTATATAAAGGATTTTATGAATGGATGTTTTTAAATAAAAATCATTGGAGTTATAGAATAAATTTATAAAATGCTGAGTTGATGTATAACATGAATTTCATTATAAATCTATAGATATATAATTTGTGAAATTTATAAAACGAATGGTTATTGGAAATTTTAAGTTTATAAGTTATTAACTTATAGAAATGGATTTGGGCATTAAAAAGGGGAATTTTATAGAAATTGTTAATAAATGAAGATTTCATTAGTTGAAATTATTTTAAACCATAAAGAAATCTTGTAAGTGATAAGATTTTAAATCGGTGAAGTTCAAAGGAACGATTTGGTAAATAAATAATATTATAAGTATTTAACTTACAATATGGCTTTTGGGTATGAAATTGGGTTATGTAAATTGCATCGGATTAATAAAGGAATTTATAAAATTGGGGTTTATAATAGAAATGGAATTTATAAACTATGTTTATAAATTTGAAATTCATCGAATTTGATAAATTGAAATATGGGAATTTGTTAAGTGGGCTATATTCACTATTTTGAATATTGAATAGATTATTAAATAAAATGGGTTTGTTTTTGGGAAAGGAATGTTTTAAATGGAATTTAAAACGAATTAAAGGTGTTTTAAAATGTATTGAGTATTGAAAACATAGATTTCAACATTGATTGTTGAAATAGACGTTTTCGAGAAACAGAAGGGGATAATTTGTATAGTATTGGATTTATATATCTATTTTTAATTTCAAATCCATATACTAGTGTTTTTGGGTTGTCGTAACGATGTTTTACGCAACATTCGTTTTTAACCCAAATAAATGTGAATAAAGGAATGTTTTCTTAAAGAGAATGGAATAAATACTTAACTGTGATTTAAGTATATGGAATATTTTCAAATCGTTGAAAATAAATAAATTTGTGAATTACTTATTTTTAAAATAAGCATGGGAATGGTTTTCTAATATGAAATGGAACGGTTTTTGTGAATTCACCTTTAAGGTAATTGAAAGCAAATAACTTGAAATCGATTTGAGAATCGTATGCTAGTAGATGCTTGGAATTTAAATCCACTTTGGAATTTATATATATGAAGGGAAATTTGTTTAAAAATAAATGTTGATTTATTTTCAAATATGAAAATATAATTTACGAATTTGGAACGTAAGTTAAAATAAATCGGTAAAGATTTATTTGGTGGTTTGAAATTTGTTCAAAAGGTATATATGGTTAAGGTGATTTGAAATTAGTTTTCAAATGGTTAAGGTGATTTGAAATTGGTTTGCAAATGGTTAATGTAATTTGAAAATTGGTTTTCAAATGGTAAAGGTAAATTGAAAATTGGTTTTTCAATTAGTTAAGTGTGGAAAATTTTATCGTGAAGTGGTTTTGGTAAAACAAATAACTGGGGCAATTATTTGGAAATTGTGTATATATATCTTGTAAAGATATTTTGGGACTTAATAATTTTGGAAAAATTATTTGGAATCTGATGATGTGGCGCATCTTTATTGATAGTTAAATAACCGACTATCAATATTTACCCTTGGATGGTATTGATTGTGCTTGTTTGGAATTGAATGCACACTTATTTTTAAAATAAGCGCTCGCTATTCGGATTAGCCGGGGGAGGACCTTTGTGTCATATATCCCATTCCGAATATGCGATACGTCGTTTGGATTGCATTTGAAGACCGGCGTGAAGACCGGGTATTTGTGAGAAACGATAGGATGACCTATCGATTGTCTCCGCATCGTTAGCTACGATATGGAGATTTCCTTTGTGATGGGAAATTTTATCGGGATTGTGAATACCCGGATTGCAAGGGCTTCTTTGGAAGTGCCTTCGGTTCTGTTCGAACCCGGAACAGACTTGTATGGTTGCGTGTCTGACATTACATTTTGAGAGATAGAGCAGATTTCTTTCAAATACATTTCTGTTGGTGGCGGAGAATTTATTCTCTTAGCTTAACACCCTTCTCTGAGACGTACGAGCTCAGAGGTTATGTAGTTGAAGGTTATCAGCGATATTTCCCAATCTGGTAATGTGGCATGCTGAGTGCTGCTGTGTGATGATCATTGGTTGATCGTTTGGATATGATCATTTGTTTGATCATTTATCTTTGTGATTATTGCTTTGGTCATCTGTGGACCCAAAGCATGGCTTTGTTGCACAAAGCGTAGCTTTGTGGACGAGACTTCGTCAGGACCTCACTCCCCGGAAATGGTCGAAACAGGAATATGCGGCAAGGTTATGAGGGTCGCGCCCTTTAGGGTATGTCATTTCCTTCTGGAAAAGGGTGGTATCATGGTATGGAGCCCAGATATTTACTCATGTGGAAACACTATATATATTTCTGTGTGGTGTTGTTGGTATCGAGCGCTCGGATAAAGGTCCCAAAGGACCGGGGGATGACATATTCGTGTAGTAGTTACCTAGTTACAGAGGTAACCCGGCCTTGTGTTGGCAGAGATCTAACCGTAACGTTAGTTCTCGGGACGTCCCGCCAGAGGCGATCCCATGTGGCAGTAGGAAGTTCCTTAGCCTGACCATTTGTTGGAAATCCATTCCTCCAATACGCGCCTTGTACGGTTTTAGTTGTATTACCTGCCATTCACTTATGGTGGTCACCACTGTTTGGATGGTAGCTATAGTAGGCATAGTTCGGAATGTCTATGCTGGCTAGGATTTATATTCTACTTTCGAAATTGTTTTCTACACTATGCACTAGTAATAATATCAAAAATGATTTGATTTTCGCGTAGTAAGCATCTTTGACTATCATAAGGAGAAATCTCCTCCAATTCTGCGTTTGCATTGTGTGTGTGGCGGGAGGCCTTATGGTAGTTTCATTTTCCAAAAAGCATTGCGGATTTAAAAATTTAAATTTTCTTGTTGCTTGTTTAAAGATAAACTGTTTTTGAGTTCTCACACCAGTCCCATGACTGACCTGGAGTTTATTGTTCCTTTCCTAAACTCTGGGTGCCCACTATTTTCCACACGGGCAGTCTAGAGTTAGGTTGTCAGGTTATTCTGGATTCGGGAGTTGCTGTGCAGATCTGGAGGCGAGCCAGATAGCGTAGTCTATTATCTATTGTATATATAGTATTTCTTTTCCGCTGTTGTTGTTGTACACTCTGATTGATGTAATGTAATGTGATATATAAAATGTATAGTTCTTTGTTTTAAATGAATGTACATTTATCTATTATATATTGTTCCGCTGCGACTGTGAGATTCTGTTATTGTTTCCTGTTCTGATTGTTTGTTCTGTTTCTTCTCTCTTTTCTCTCTTCTTCTACCTCTTTCTTTTTCTTAAACCCTAACGGTTTGATTTTTCGGCAACGAAAAATCGCGATCGTTACATTTGGTATCAGAGCTTATGGTTAAGCGACAACCTGCTCTGTTGGGTGTTACTCATTAGAGATAGAGTCAGCAGTACTCTAGAATGAGTATGAGTGTAATAATAGATATGAGTGCGTATTTGTTAGTGAATATAAAATTGTTTTATATTGTGATGATTGGTTTATTGAGTGATATATGAACCTTCGTCGGCGCAGCCTCGAAAACTGAATCGAAGGGGTTCCTAAACACTTGAATAGAACAATTCGACACAATATTGTTTTAAATTGGGTAAATGAAATAATTTTACCTCGATTATATTTTATGTATATAAAGAAAATAATTTTTCAAGAATTATTGAAGTGTGTATATAATTGATTGCTTGGTTGTTGTAAATGATATATATATATATATATATATATACATATAAAATAATTTAAAGTTGTTTGAATAAGCTAATAAAAGCAACTATTGTAAAAGAATAATGGTATAAACCAATGAATCATAAGATGAAATAATAATTAATGATGATTTACAATTGTAAGATAAGCATGTATGTATATAAGAAGTAAAATTATATAAGTAAAAGGGTTATAAAAGTGATTTATGAATAGAAAGGAAATTTTTGAAAGAATATTTAGCATTGATTTCACTATTGTCACTGGGAAATAATAAGGGTGATGACTGCAGCATCATCAGTATCATTTTCGAGTTTCTATGTGATGGATTTGCTACAATAATGAATTTAAAATTGAAGTTTTGTTGTAATAAATCAATTTGAAATTAAAATTCAATTTGAAGTTGATAAGTATAAGCGAAAAAAAGTTTTGAACTTATAATATAAGTTAGAAGTTGAATAATAAGTTTTATAACTTATTAATTGGGAAAATGTAAGTGAAACCAGTTGTTGAAATGGTTAAACAATAAAGTTAAGTAAAATGGAATATGAATTTGACTTAAGTAAAAGTTAAATAGGATTTACTTTGGAATTTAAAATCCGAATTGAATTGATAAGTAAAACTTAAGTTTAATTAACAAATGATGTTTAAATGGAATAACTTAAGTGAAGTTGAATAAAAAATCGATATTTGTATCAAAGTTAAATAATCAAGTGAATTAAATGAGGTAAATAAAGTTGAAATGGAATGCAAGTTAAGTAATGTTGAAAGAATTGATGTTAATATCAAAGTAAGTGAATAAAGTGAGTAAATGAAATTGTTAAAGATGTGAACTTAAGTTATATAAATGAAATTCAATTTTATTTGTAAAAAGAACTAGCAATTGAGTTAAAGTATGAATTGAATGTTAATCAATAGAATATGAATAAGTTGATATGAAATGATGCATGCAAGTGTAAATTCATTTGAAAATAGTTGAATAGTAGAATGAAAATCAATTGAATGTTAAACCAATTGAAATTAAAACAGTTGAACCAAATTGAATGTAAGTAAAATGGATAAAATTTGGTTGTATTGGATGTCCATTGGTTGTTATTTGCTTGTTGGTTGATTGTATGAAAATTCATTAAGTGTTAACGAAATTGAATCTGCTAAATTGAAAGCTATGTAATTGAATTCAAACGAAAATTGGAATGCAAAGTTGAATGAAAATGAATATGCAACTTTAATAGTAAACTAAAAGTGGTATAAGAAGCATGTATTGGAAATTTTATAATTGAATTGGCAAATTTGTTTGAATATTATAATTAGATATTATGCTAGCAGGATATACAGGTTATAAAGGAATTGGGATTTTGATTTCAAAGTTAAAAAATTGAATTGCTCGACAAAAAGGTACGTATTTCAGTTTTTATATGAGATTTGATGATTTCCTTCTCCAGCCACTTGGCTTTCTCTTTTCTTTTTGATTCTGAGGGGCCGTAGTGCCATTTTGTAGTCGTACCGATCTAGCCGCGCAAAGGAGACTCTGGCGAAATTTTTCGAAAATTTAGGGAGTTAGAAAAATTTTGAGAAAATTTTGAAAGTTTGAAATTTGAATTTAAATTTAAATTTGAATTGTTGAGTAAACAATGTTGGTTGAAACCTATAATTGAAGTTGGAAAGCTAATTGAAATGATAGTAAATCTTTAATAAAAAGATTGGTGTTAGAAGGTTGATAAAACTATTAGTTTTGGAAAAATAATAAACGGATTATGAATTATTCTCCTTAACTTGCAATTTCGAGGACGAAATTCTTTTAAGGGGGGAAGATTGTAACGACCCAGAATTTTTAGTAATTTAAATTTGAGTATTTAATTAATTTTAAATATTAATAAGTGGAATTTTAAGTCGAATAATTTATTTTTCGAATATTTGGATTTAATTGGACAATTAAATCAATTATTTAATAGTGAAATTCCAAAAATAATTAAATATTGGGTTAAATATGATTGAAAATGGTTTGGAAAATTTTGTTATATCATATTAAAGTTATAGAAATATTTTAGAACTTGTAAAACTGAATTTGGAGTTAATTTGTAAAAATTGAATATTTTAATATTTAATTATCGACTGAAAAGTAGCCAATTTTTGAACAGTCTCGGAATTGAACGAAACGAGTTCCATTGGATCCGTAATAGTTAATTATTATCGGATTTCAAATTTCGTAGCAATCGGAGTTGTCGTTTGACCGTGGCAGCTCCAAACGCATCGATATCGTTTTAATTTTAATTCGGCGAGTTAAAATAGCCATTTTTCAAACGGTCTCGGATTTCGACGAAACCAGTTTCATCGGATCCGTAATGTGATATTATTGCAAGATTTCAAATTTCAAGTCGATTGGATTTGTCGTTTGTCCGGTACAAGCCAAAACGTCTAGAAATCGTTTAAATCGGTTTTAATTTAAATTGAGCGTTTATAGCCGTATCTCACACATATGATGGAATTAGCTTACGAAACCTGTTCCATTGCGTCCGGAACGCGGAAAAACCTTAGGATCGCCTGGCGGCATGCGTCATTTGAAGTTCGTTTGCAAAAGTGTCAAATTAGAGATTTTATTATTAAAATAATATTAGTATATATATGTTATTTTATCTCAAAACCCTAGGAGATTAGGGCCAGCCGCCAGTATTTGTTCCAATGGCCAGAAATCACCCGAATTCTCCTCCAATTTTCTTATAATCCGCGCATCGATCCAAGAAGTTATCAACTGCAAAGTCGTAGAGGACTCTAAGATCTACAAGTTCAACGGTTGAGATCGTGTTCGGAGCTGCGGATTGATGGGAATTCGTGCTTAAAGCTACTCGGTTGCGCACATTTTTCAGGGTGCCTAAGGGGGCCGAGTTCGACCGCATCCCTGGTGGTGGTGGAGGCTTCAGGTGGCTTCGATTTGGTGGTCTCGGATCATCTTCAAGTCGTATGGGTAGCGTGCAAATTCAAACCCTAATGGATGCTAGATGGGTTCGGCTGCGTGATGTTTGCCTGGGAGGATATTGCCGTGCGCGATCAGGAAGAAAGGTGGGGGGGCCCGCGTGTTAGAGGGGTGAGGTGATTTCCTTTGTTTTGTTTTTAGTTTAAATTTAAAGATTCAAATCGTGTAACTTTAAAACGTGATATCTTTTTGCTGCGAGGTCCAAATTGAACGAGATTTTTTGCGTTGGCTTCGTATCGCCGAGCTCTTCGCAATGCAGCTGGTTTGGAGTCGATTGGAGCTCGTTTGAATTTCGGGTAAAATTAAACGTTCGTTTAATTTTATTCGAAACGAACGCGAAAACGAAAATAAAATCAAGGTGAGAACTCCTCACTCAATCGAAAGGTTTTGTTTAAAATTTTAAGTAGTTAATGTTGATTGATGATTGCTGTTTGATTGTGCTAGTAGATATAGTAGGATATATACTATATATAGCGATATATATATATTGGCATATGTATATATCGGATTTGATTCCCCGCCTCGTATAGCGGATGAGACCCTATTGCGCCGCCTATTAAGCGGATATTTTATAAAATCCCATATACCGCGATATTCCACCTCGAAGTGGAATTGGTATTGTGCTAACGTCTGTGGTTGCAGGGTAACAGGTTGGAGGGATCCAACTGGATTCCTCACATATTTATTTGTTTATAAATATTATGTTGATTGTTGATAATCACATTGATATATGATGTTATTCCCGTGATTGACCATTCGATGTCGTTGCATCATCGGATTCTAATTTTTAAATTAAAAATAACGGTTTTGAATTTAAAAGGGGTTTTAAATCGATTTTTCAAAGAATATGGTTTATTAAAAATTTTGAATTGATTAAATTTTAAAGTAAATAGATGGATAAAATTTTATGTTTTAAAAATTTATATTTTTATAAAATATAACTTAAAAGAAATTTTTAACAATAATAGGTTTTTATAAAATAGTTAAATTTGGTTTTTGGGAAGTTATTATTATTAATGGTTTATATAAAGGATTTTATGAATGGATGTTTTTAAATAAAAATCATTGGAGTTATAGAATAAATTTATAAAATGCTGAGTTGATGTATAACATGAATTTCATTATAAATCTATAGATATATAATTTGTGAAATTTATAAAACGAATGGTTATTGGAAATTTTAAGTTTATAAGTTATTAACTTATAGAAATGGATTTGGGCATTAAAAAGGGGAATTTTATAGAAATTGTTAATAAATGAAGATTTCATTAGTTGAAATTATTTTAAACCATAAAGAAATCTTGTAAGTGATAAGATTTTAAATCGGTGAAGTTCAAAGGAACGATTTGGTAAATAAATAATATTATAAGTATTTAACTTACAATATGGCTTTTGGGTATGAAATTGGGTTATGTAAATTGCATCGGATTAATAAAGGAATTTATAAAATTGGGGTTTATAATAGAAATGGAATTTATAAACTATGTTTATAAATTTGAAATTCATCGAATTTGATAAATTGAAATATGGGAATTTGTTAAGTGGGCTATATTCACTATTTTGAATATTGAATAGATTATTAAATAAAATGGGTTTGTTTTTGGGAAAGGAATGTTTTAAATGGAATTTAAAACGAATTAAAGGTGTTTTAAAATGTATTGAGTATTGAAAACATAGATTTCAACATTGATTGTTGAAATAGACGTTTTCGAGAAACAGAAGGGGATAATTTGTATAGTATTGGATTTATATATCTATTTTTAATTTCAAATCCATATACTAGTGTTTTTGGGTTGTCGTAACGATGTTTTACGCAACATTCGTTTTTAACCCAAATAAATGTGAATAAAGGAATGTTTTCTTAAAGAGAATGGAATAAATACTTAACTGTGATTTAAGTATATGGAATATTTTCAAATCGTTGAAAATAAATAAATTTGTGAATTACTTATTTTTAAAATAAGCATGGGAATGGTTTTCTAATATGAAATGGAACGGTTTTTGTGAATTCACCTTTAAGGTAATTGAAAGCAAATAACTTGAAATCGATTTGAGAATCGTATGCTAGTAGATGCTTGGAATTTAAATCCACTTTGGAATTTATATATATGAAGGGAAATTTGTTTAAAAATAAATGTTGATTTATTTTCAAATATGAAAATATAATTTACGAATTTGGAACGTAAGTTAAAATAAATCGGTAAAGATTTATTTGGTGGTTTGAAATTTGTTCAAAAGGTATATATGGTTAAGGTGATTTGAAATTAGTTTTCAAATGGTTAAGGTGATTTGAAATTGGTTTGCAAATGGTTAATGTAATTTGAAAATTGGTTTTCAAATGGTAAAGGTAAATTGAAAATTGGTTTTTCAATTAGTTAAGTGTGGAAAATTTTATCGTGAAGTGGTTTTGGTAAAACAAATAACTGGGGCAATTATTTGGAAATTGTGTATATATATCTTGTAAAGATATTTTGGGACTTAATAATTTTGGAAAAATTATTTGGAATCTGATGATGTGGCGCATCTTTATTGATAGTTAAATAACCGACTATCAATATTTACCCTTGGATGGTATTGATTGTGCTTGTTTGGAATTGAATGCACACTTATTTTTAAAATAAGCGCTCGCTATTCGGATTAGCCGGGGGAGGACCTTTGTGTCATATATCCCATTCCGAATATGCGATACGTCGTTTGGATTGCATTTGAAGACCGGCGTGAAGACCGGGTATTTGTGAGAAACGATAGGATGACCTATCGATTGTCTCCGCATCGTTAGCTACGATATGGAGATTTCCTTTGTGATGGGAAATTTTATCGGGATTGTGAATACCCGGATTGCAAGGGCTTCTTTGGAAGTGCCTTCGGTTCTGTTCGAACCCGGAACAGACTTGTATGGTTGCGTGTCTGACATTACATTTTGAGAGATAGAGCAGATTTCTTTCAAATACATTTCTGTTGGTGGCGGAGAATTTATTCTCTTAGCTTAACACCCTTCTCTGAGACGTACGAGCTCAGAGGTTATGTAGTTGAAGGTTATCAGCGATATTTCCCAATCTGGTAATGTGGCATGCTGAGTGCTGCTGTGTGATGATCATTGGTTGATCGTTTGGATATGATCATTTGTTTGATCATTTATCTTTGTGATTATTGCTTTGGTCATCTGTGGACCCAAAGCATGGCTTTGTTGCACAAAGCGTAGCTTTGTGGACGAGACTTCGTCAGGACCTCACTCCCCGGAAATGGTCGAAACAGGAATATGCGGCAAGGTTATGAGGGTCGCGCCCTTTAGGGTATGTCATTTCCTTCTGGAAAAGGGTGGTATCATGGTATGGAGCCCAGATATTTACTCATGTGGAAACACTATATATATTTCTGTGTGGTGTTGTTGGTATCGAGCGCTCGGATAAAGGTCCCAAAGGACCGGGGGATGACATATTCGTGTAGTAGTTACCTAGTTACAGAGGTAACCCGGCCTTGTGTTGGCAGAGATCTAACCGTAACGTTAGTTCTCGGGACGTCCCGCCAGAGGCGATCCCATGTGGCAGTAGGAAGTTCCTTAGCCTGACCATTTGTTGGAAATCCATTCCTCCAATACGCGCCTTGTACGGTTTTAGTTGTATTACCTGCCATTCACTTATGGTGGTCACCACTGTTTGGATGGTAGCTATAGTAGGCATAGTTCGGAATGTCTATGCTGGCTAGGATTTATATTCTACTTTCGAAATTGTTTTCTACACTATGCACTAGTAATAATATCAAAAATGATTTGATTTTCGCGTAGTAAGCATCTTTGACTATCATAAGGAGAAATCTCCTCCAATTCTGCGTTTGCATTGTGTGTGTGGCGGGAGGCCTTATGGTAGTTTCATTTTCCAAAAAGCATTGCGGATTTAAAAATTTAAATTTTCTTGTTGCTTGTTTAAAGATAAACTGTTTTTGAGTTCTCACACCAGTCCCATGACTGACCTGGAGTTTATTGTTCCTTTCCTAAACTCTGGGTGCCCACTATTTTCCACACGGGCAGTCTAGAGTTAGGTTGTCAGGTTATTCTGGATTCGGGAGTTGCTGTGCAGATCTGGAGGCGAGCCAGATAGCGTAGTCTATTATCTATTGTATATATAGTATTTCTTTTCCGCTGTTGTTGTTGTACACTCTGATTGATGTAATGTAATGTGATATATAAAATGTATAGTTCTTTGTTTTAAATGAATGTACATTTATCTATTATATATTGTTCCGCTGCGACTGTGAGATTCTGTTATTGTTTCCTGTTCTGATTGTTTGTTCTGTTTCTTCTCTCTTTTCTCTCTTCTTCTACCTCTTTCTTTTTCTTAAACCCTAACGGTTTGATTTTTCGGCAACGAAAAATCGCGATCGTTACAATTATTATCAATCCATATTCGGCAATTAAGCGTTAATAAAGATGTATTATATTTATTAATATTAACAGAAAATTCTGTATTTTCTGTTAAACTGTTTTCTAAATTTTCTGTTTGTTCATTTTGTGTTGGATTACTTCCTGGTTCTATTTGACTAAAGTCTTTTTCTTTAGTTTTTAGCTGTGTAATATCATTTTGTAACATGGTTACCTGTATTTGTAATAGCTTGATTTGCGCGTCATGTTTTTCTAATGTTTCTTGAAAAATGTTTTTATTATCTGGCATATTTTGTTTATATATAAGTTCTAGGTTAAATTGGTGTTTTGCACAAAGAAAACAAATTTCTACAAAACGTTTGTCACATTGAAATCGTTTATTTTTTTCTGGATATCGTTAGAAAATGAAACATGGTATATGATCATTTCCCTTGTTCTGGATCCATTGATGATTACATTCATCCTCGTTGTTCATTAGCGTATAAGTGATACTGTTTTGTGAAGTTCCTTCTTCATTTTCTGAAACTATGCTGTAAATAGATTCTGTTTCATCGTTTTCACTTAAATTTTCAATATCAAATTCACCTATCTCATCAACTATATTTGCTCTTTGTTGATTATTTTGGCGACTTGGACATCGGTTTGCTAAATGGTTAGGGTCACCACAAATGTAACAATTAAAATTTTCGGTTTGGTTTAGTTCTTTTAACATACTTGTCTTTTTTACGTTTATCGTAAAATTTTGATTTTCGAAGATATTTTCTAGGTTTATAAAAACCGTATGCTTGTGGAGTGTAGATTGCTGTTCTACAAAATGCCCAATCCTGTCTTTTAATCTGTTCATGTAATGTAGCTTCTTCATGGCGTTTTTGTAGATTGCTGTTCTACAAAATGCCCCATCCTGTCTCACAACATTTTGTTCCCAAATAAGAATTTCTTCGGGCCATAGATGAGGGGATTGGTTTTCAAGTAGTAACATGTTATGGCTGTATAATTTACCATATGGTTTACGTAAGCCTTTTCCTATATAAGGGCTTTCATGTGTGTATTCTAAATCTGGTTTAGCCCATTGTTCTCTTTCTAGTGGTCCTTCTTTATATTGAGAACTGGGTTCATTGTCAAATCTACTTCGTTTATTTACTGGAATCATAGCTTGATCCATAAAGTTGGTTTCAATGAAGAAATCACTTAATGGAATTTGTTTATTTGAGATATCTTCTATTAGTGGCATATTAAAATGTTTAGATAATGTTGTAAAAGCCTCTTCATAGGACATATCAAGTTCTGTTATACATGCCATAAGCATATCATCTGTTTCTTGTCTTATGTTTTCAACTGTAATTTTTTTGTTTATAATTTCATGTAATGTTCGTTTGCTTTCTGTTTTAAAGGTTTCGTCTATTTCTATATTCTCGTTATCATGATCTTGTTGGGTGTATTATTCATCAACTAGATATCCAAGAATATCTAGTTCATCATCTATTTCTAGATCTGAATCATATTCATCAAATTTTGGACCCTCGTCCCAATTCATAGCGTTTAGTTGTTCAGAAACTGCTTCGTTTAAATTATAGTGTTCGTTAATTTCTGATTTAGTATCTGTTTCTTCTTCATTCTGTTTAAATTTATAATTACTGAATCTTAAGTTTGGTTCTCCAAATTGGTTTGTGTAGAGAACGTGCGTTTCTGGAATTAAAAAACTTTTATCGTTATCTATAAAGTCTTTAAGTTGCAATTCAAGGCCAGCTAAGTCTTCTGGGTTTATTCTTCGTGGTTCTATCATTTTAATACCTTTACTAGCAATGTTCGGGACAATTCCATCAAGGTTGATTTTAAATTTCATCCCTGATCTGTTACTGGCTTTTCCTATTATTCCAATACTAATAATAAGATTATTATCTATGTAGTTTTCAAATCCGTTTGCTTTAAATCCAAGTTTTAAGTGTTTTAAATCTTTTATGCTTTTTAAAATATCTGGAACGCAATATACTAAAGCTGATTTATCGTTTAGGTCTATCTCCATTTCTGAAAGTAATACTTTTTCTATATTTGATGTCCAAGATTTATCTAGAACAAGCGTTAAAAGTTTCGTTCCTAATCCTTTTCTGGTTAAAGTTTTGATTCCTATGACTATTAGTCCCAGGTGAAAAAATCTTTTCCCATTGTTTTTTAACTTCTGAATAGTTTCTGGAGATAAAATGTCTAAAGTTACACTGTTGTCTATTACGCGTATCTCTTCTTCCCGTATACTTCTAGTTAATGTGGTATTAATGTTTGTTATTCCTATCTGGTAGAGAATTCTTGGATATAAAAGATCTAGATGATTATTATTATAAATATCTAGATTTTGGTCTAAGTCTATTTCTTCGCCTAATTGTACTGTCTGTTTTTCTTTCTTAGATTTAAATTTTGATAAAACGCTGGAAATTTCATCTTTCGATTTACTACAGGAGGTAACTTCTGTTAAGGTTCTACTAGGTCCTGAGAACGATTTTCTATTATTTATCATTTTGGAATCCAAAATTTATAAACTTCTGGTTGTCTGGCTTTAATGACTACCGGTTCTCCTAAGCTTAGTTTTGATAGCTGTCCGGAGATTTTATCTAATTCTTGATTAAAAGACTGTTTATTCTCAAGCTGTTCAAGTTTTTCTAAAATTTGAAGATTAAGACTTATAATAATATTAAATAAGTTTGGATATTCTTTATCGGAATGACTGTTACCAAAATATACTGTAAATCTTTGTTTTGGAACTGGTTGAGTTGCGAATTTACTTGCTTCTTCAATTGCTTTCTGTAAGAATTTGTTCATAAACTCAGCCACTAACGATCTGTTTTACATCTTTTAATACTGTTTCAACCTGTTTTATTTTAGTACCTAATTCAAATGTTTTTGACTTAAGGTTTTCTAATATTCGTTTAGATTCAAGTTCTAAAGTTTTAGGTTTATTTGTTTGTAGAAGAAACTTAAGCTCGTTTACTAATGACTTATCTGGAAAGTTATTTTTTAAATTAACTAAGCCGTGTAGAATATTTTCGTTTTGATTTTTAACAAAATTAAAATTTTCTACTAACTGTTTTAAAATTTTATTCTTATTTTCAAGGTTTTTGGCAACTGTTTCCAAAGTCCTTGCTGTAGAATTGTCGTATTGTTCTAAAGAAATTCCTAAATTTATAAGTAAATCTGTTATTGAGTTTAATTGTTTATTATCACTGTGTAATATATGTTGAAAACCCTTTTCAAAGTGACAAACAAAGCTGTATTTATCAAGACTGATTATACTGTGATTTTTGAAATTATACTCAAGATTGAGATAACTTAGTCGTCTAGAGGATGAACGATTAATTTTAAAAGTTCTTTTTCCTATAATTTTTAAAGACTCATTCCTACTTATGCCTCTAAGTTCTTTTATAGATTTACTTTGAGAGATCAATTTAAAGAAACAAAAATTGTAAACACGAGTAATAAGAGTATGATTCATTCCCTGGTTACCAATTATTCCTTTTATTTTATACATATTCAACTTCGTTGTTATCTTACAGTTTACCATATTTAGTTGAAATGGTATTTACGCCTCTATGCTACCCTAGAACTAACTCAGAGGGTTCTGCAGTAAAATAACAATTTAATTTTACACGATAAAACAAAGTTGTAATTAGTAACACTAGAAACAACCATGCTTTGATACCAGATTGGCAGGGGGGGTAAAAAATTCAAAAAATTAAAACAAGCGAGCTATATATGATACAAAATCTTCTAGGTAAATCCCTAAAAGATACCCTAATAAAAATATGAAAACAAGCTCTAATATATTACAAAGTAGAAGAAGAAGGAGCAACGGGTGTACCTGATTCATGGAGAATAGATTTGTTAACACCTTTAGTGGCGCAGCTTGAACTCAGATACTTTTTTTTTATGATCTCTCAGAGTGACAAAGTAACTGAAGAACTTAAAATAACATAAGAGGAATGAAAAAGAAATTTAGTTCGCCATTAGAGAACTGAAGAGCTTACAATATTTCTAAGATTGCTTCTATATTTTGTTTGAAGCAGAACCTATCTATTTATACACATTACAGCCGGTTATGCCGGTAAAAACTAAAATACAACTGGCTTGAAGATTCTGTACATTAATTATTACATAAAGCAAGCACTAATAAATCTATGAATAAAATACTGCCAGCGTTACGTTTTCTGGGGTTTTCATGTGAGCTGGAAGGATTAGCTGGAATCTACTTTTACATCTGTCCTTCTTTTGCAAAAGGTGAGGGACACGTTGCCTCTAAGGATAATGAATTTTTTAATCAGTGTCAGCCTTTTGATCGAATTCTGTGTACCTGGCTAAGTCACTAATGCTGGGGCAACTATCTTCCATCTCTTCTTTTACATCTGTCCTTCTTTTGCAAAAGGTGAGGGACACGTTGCCTTTAAGGATAATGAATTTTTTAATCAGTGTCGGCCATTTGATCGAATTCTGTATACCTGGCTAAGTCACTAATGCTGGGGCAAATATCTTCCATCTCTTCTTCAGAAAAGTTTTGAACATATAGTAACACGTCGTTATTTGGATCGAAATAATATTCATGGAAGAGTGGAGGAAACATTATTTTTAGTTCAAGCTCTCCCCATATTTGGTAGCGTGAACTTTCTGACTGTAATACAAGTTCTTTCCATCCTAGTGGTGCTACTAGGTTGCGTTTTTTTTGATGAAACTCCCATGATTTGTGTGCTTCAAACCATATTGGGGATCCTTCAAACTGTTGATAATAACATTATAAACTTTTTGACGCATGCTCCCGAGTATATCCATTATGTTTAAATATTGCCATGCGATGAAAAGCTGGTATGATCTGGTGATTCTGTCCATAATGGTAGCTTAGGGTTGTGGAATTAATGCATACCATGATGCCTGGTACCAGTTTTAGATACTGTAATGCCACCATTGCAAAGCGTTTTCCAAATTTCTCAAGGATTTCTGGATCTGTAGACCTGGAAAATGTAATACGGGATAACATCCCATGATCGAAGAAATCAACAACCTTATCAATGCTGCAAGGTAAGAGTGATTCATCGACTCTTGCTTTCAGCATGTTTGATCGTCGATCCTGTACGACTTTAAACTGGTGTCCTTCAGCAGTGTTTTTATACATCTGTGCTAGGTTTTTCTGAAGTTCTGTTAAATGCTGGTTCCATCGTTCTTCTACCATCTTTTCAATTTTTAACTGAACATCTGTTCCTACAAGTTTGTAAAGATCTTGGAGGATAGGATATGGTTTTAATTTTAGGTGGTTTGACAGCTGTTGATGAGAAAGTGTTTTGGGTCGTTTAGCTTGGTTTTGTTGTAGATCATCTCTTTCTACAACTAGTTGTTGGATTCGTTTTTCTAGGAGTTTGTTTGTATTTTGGATGTATGAGGTCTGTTGCTGTTGATTTTTTAGGAGCTGGTTTTCTTGTAGTAACTGGCTAAGTTGGGTTTGAGATTTCTGGTAGAGGTTTTGAAGGTCATTTAATTGAATTGCCTGGGTTTGGAGGAGACCATTTGGAGTAGGTGGAGGAGAAGAAGTAGTTTGGGCATAAGACTAGTGACATTCTGGATCAATATAGTAGTTTGGCCCAAAAAAGTTTCGGGCTTCTTTCAAAGCATCGTTTAAATTATAAAAGCCTTTGAAAATAGGATTGTAAAAATTGTTTATAGCCATTTGAACTTGGCTATACTGTTTGAAAATTCCTGCAAAATTTCCTTTGAAAACAATATAACAAAAGAAGGGGAAAGAGGTTTTTGCTATATTCTAGAAAAGTAAAAGGCTAAACAATTGCCTATTTTCTGTTTATTCTTCCTTTCTTGGTCTATGGTCATAGATGATCAAGAAGGCACTGTTGAGATTGATCGTTTATTCGAACCAGGGGTTTAAACCTCCTAGGATCATCCTTTCTGTAGATAGTCAGAGAATTCTGACCAAATGTCATGCATGGAATTTGACTGTCTATTCTGTTAGGAGATGACGTTTCTGTTTTAACTTCTGTTTCTGCTAATGGTGTTTGCACTTCCACTTTCTGTGATTTATTTGTTGTGCTACTGTGTTCAGCTTTCTCCTTTCCTTTGTCTATCTGTACATTCATATTATTCCATTCCCGAAAATCACAAGCTTGGTTAAAAATATAAAATAATTTCCTGGACAAAATATCTGCTAGTTGATTGTTTTTGCCCTTGATGTGCTCAAAATTAATCTTATATCTATTTCCTTGAATAAGATTCTGTAGGTTTAACCATCGTGTCCTATTTACTTTTTTAGAGTTTTCGTTAGATATAAATTTGACAATTGCCTCATAGTTAGTACGGACTGTAAATTCTTGATTAAGATAAATTTTATATTTATCTAAAGCATTGATTAATGCCTGGATTTCAAAGTCTAAGGATGTCCATTTTGATGTAGTCTGAAAATTGCCGCTTGCATAGGCTGCAATTTTCTCTGTTCATCTATCACTGTACTTGGATGGCTTACATTTTAAGATGGCTCCCCATTCTTCTTTGCAACCATCACATTCTATTATAATGTAGTCTGATTCTAGAGGTAATTCTAAAGGTTTAATCTTTTTTACTTCATTTTTGATTTTTTGAACAAGTTTTATGTCTTCAGAATTAAATCTAGATTCTCCGTTTTTTGAGATTTTTCCGTAAAGTGGTCCAACCATTTTTGCTAGATTAGGTATAAACTTTCTAGCATAATTTACTAGGCCTAAGAATGCTTGAATTTTCTTTTTATTGTTTAATTTATCTGGAAATTCAATAATTTTCTGTGAAATGTGAGGTTGAAGTTCAACCTTACCGTTTCCGATTTCTAGTCCTAAAATGAAATCTTTTGTTTAAAAAGCTCCATTTTGCGTTTTGATACTACTAACCCGTTTGTTTCTATTTCTTGAAAAATCATTTTAAGATGATTTTCATGTTCTTTAATACTATTACTTGCAACAGGAATATCATCTATGTAAACAAAACAAAATTCATATTTTTTAAAAATACTCTCCATAAAACGTTGAAAAATTGCTGGGCCGTTTTTAGGCCAAAACTAAGGACATTCCATTCGAAATGCCCTTCAGAACACATGAAGGCTGTCCAAGGCTTAAAATCTTCTTCTAACTTTAATTGATTGTATCCAGATTTTATGTCAAATTTGCTAAATATACGTTTGTTTTGAATTAAATTTATTAACGTATCTTTGTTAGGTATATTATATCCGTCGTCCTCGGTATTGTCATTTAGTCTTTTATAGTTATAAACGATTCTGGGTTTTCCTCGTTTCTGTTCAGAACGATTTCTTACAATAAATGCTGCTGATCTGTGTTTACTATCTGATCTGCGAATTAACTTTTGATTTAGCATTTCATTAATCTGTATTTTAAATTCTTCAACATCTGCTGGACTGTAATCTATATTGGCTGTTTTAATTGTAATTTCTAGATTTATTAATTTTTTTTTCATATGTAATTAACTCTGTTTTTGGTGACATCATCACCAATCAATCCTATTTTTTCTAGTTTAGATATAATTTGATAAGGGATATACTTTACCTCTTTACCCTTTTCTAATTCTCTAAATATTTCATTTGCTAAGATTGCTAAAGCATTTTTATGTTCTTTATATTTTGGAGAGTTTTTATTATGATCTTTGACTAAAAAATCTAATTCTCCCTGTCCACCACGCTTTCGAGCGCACTCTGATTGAAAAATGTGGTAATTTGTGGGTAATGTGTAATTCTGTTTACTGAAAGTGATGCTGTTTCTAGAGATAGAAATACTACCTCTACAGTTTAAAATAAAATTTAGTCCAAGCAAAAATTCGTTATTCTTAATTTCTGCTGGTGTAATTGTGCATTGTCCTAATTCATATTTTGAACTGTAATTTCCTGCAAAATCTTTGAATTGAATCATAGATGCTTTAGGTAATTTGTGTGCTGATGTTATAAAACTTTGATTTGCTGTTTTGGAGGTAATTCTATAATTTAACGGTATTGGGATGGTACTAAGGAGTAAGCTATCAAACTTTTAGTGCTTCCTGTATCAATTATTGCAACTGTATCTATGACTTTATTATTATTAAGCCATATTCGGCAATTTAGCGTTAATAAAGATGTATTATATTTATTAATATTAACGGAAAATTCTGTATTTTCTGTTAAACTATTTTCTAAATTTTCTGTTTGTTCATTTTGTGTTGGATTACTTCCTGGTTCTATTTGACTAAAGTCTTTTTTTTACTTTTTAGCTCTGTAATATCATTTTGTAACATGGTTACCTGTATTTGTAATAGCTTGATTTGCGCGTCATGTTCTTCTCATGTTTCGTGAAAAATGTTTTTATTATCTGGCATATTTTGTTTATATATAAGTTCTCGGTTAAATTGGTGTTTTGCACAAAGAAAACAAATTTCTACAAAATATTTGTCACATTGAAATCTTTTATTTATTTCTGGATATCGGTGGCAAATGAAACATGGTATATGTTCATTTCCCCTGTTCTGGATCCATTGATGATTACATTCATCCTCATTGTTCATTAGCGTACAAGTGATACTGTTTTGTGAAGTTCCTTCTTAATTTTCTGAAACTATACTGTAAATAGATTCTGTTTCATCGTTTTCACTTAAACTCTCAATATCAAATTCACCTATTTCATCAACTAGATTTGCGCTTTGTTGATTATTTTGGCGATTTGGACATCGGTTTGCTAAATGGTTAGAGTCACCACAAATGTAACAATTACATTTTCGGTTTGGTTTAGTTCTTTTAACGTACTTATCTTTTTTACGTTTATCTTAAAATTTTGATTTTCGAAGATATTTTCTAGGTTTATAAAAACCGTATGCTTGTGGAGTGTAGATTGTTGTTCAACAAAATGCTCAAGCCTGTCTTTTAATCTGTTCTTGTAATGTAGCTTCTTTACAGCGTTTTTCTAATTCCTAAAAAACAATCATAATTCTTGGTCCTATCTCTAATTTTGGCATTGATCCGTATGTTGTGTTCCAATCTTCTTGTTATTTGCGTCCTAAGTCGCCTGGAAGTTTTGAAAAGTATTTATTACATAGTTCTTCATCCATGGCTTTGCCAGTCCGAGCTAAGGAAATAGCAAAGTCTTGGCTAAATTCTTTTATGTATTTGAAATCTCGTATACTTAATTGTTCAAGATTTCTTATAGCTGTATTCTGTATTAAAGTTCCTCCTTTTCCTGGATCATTACCAATGAGTAATAAACTAGTAAAACTGGTAAAGTTATATGGGTTATTTCCCAAAGCGTTTTGCTCTGTAATTACAGCTGGATTATCTGTTTTACGACTCTGATAAATTCCTACTGCTAATGGACCTAACGTGGTTTCAAGGACTGCCCACATATCCATTTCTGGTTTTTTATTTACTTTCCAACATCTCACAACATTTTGTTCCCAAATAAGAATTTCTTCGGGCCATAGCTGAGGGGATTGGTTTTCAAGCAGTAACATGTTATGGCTGTATAATTTACCATATGGTTTACGTAAGCCTTTTCCTATATAAGGGCTTTCATGTGTGTATTCTAAATCTGGTTTAGCCCATTGTTCTCTTTCTAGTGGTCCTTCTTTATATTGAGAACTGGGTTCATTGTCAAATCTACTTCGTTTATTTACTGGAATCATAGCTTGATCCATAAAGTTGGTTTCAATGAAGAAATCACTTAATGGAATTTTTTTATTTGAGATATCTTCTATTAGTGGCATATTAAAATGTTTAGATAATGTTGTAAAAGCCTCTTCATAGGACATATCAAGTTCTATTATACATGCCATAAGCATATCATCTGTTTCTTGTCTTATGTTTTCAACTGTAATTTTTTTTGTTTATAATTTCATGTGATGTTCGTTTGCTTTCTGTTTTAAAGGTTTCGTCTATTTCTATATTCTCGTTATCATGATCTTGTTGGGTGTATTATTCATCAACTAGATATCCAAGAATATCTAGTTCATCATCTATTTCTAGATCTGAATCATATTCATCAAATTTTGGACCCTCGTCCCAATTCATAGCGTTTAGTTGTTCAGAAACTACTTCGTTTAAATTATAGTGTTCGTTAATTTCTGATTTAGTATCTGTTTCTTCTTCATTCTGTTTAAACTTATAATTACTGAATCTTAAGTTTGGTTCTCCAAATTGGTTTGTGTAGAGAACGTGCGTTTCTGGAATTAAAAAACTTTTATCGTTATCTATAAAGTCTTTAAGTTGCAATTCAAGGCCAGCTAAGTCTTCTGGGTTTATTCTTCGTGGTTCTATCATTTTAATACCTTTACTAGCAATGTTCGGGACAATTCCATCAAGGTTGATTTTAAATTTCATCCCTGATCTGTTACTGGCTTTTCCTATTATTCCAATACTAATAATAAGATTATTACCTATGTAGTTTTCAAATCCGTTTGCTTTAAATCCAAGTTTTAAGTGTTTTAAATCTTTTATGCTTTTTAAAATATCTGGAACGCAATTAATTTCTGATTCAGTATCTGTTTCTTCTTCACTCTGTTTAAACTTATAATTACTGAATCTTAAGTTTAGTTCTCCAAATTGGTTTGTGTAGAGAACGTGCGTTTCTGGAATTAACAAACTTTTATCGTTATCTATGAAGTCTTTAAGTTGCCATTCAAGGCCTGCTAAGTCTTCTGAGTTTATTCTTCGTGGTTCTATCATTTTAATACCTTTACTTGCAATGTTTTAGACTATTCCATCATGGTTGATTTTAAATTTCATCCCTGATCTGTTACTGGCTTTTCTTATTATTCCAATACTAATAATAAGAATATTACCTATGTAGTTTTGAAACCCGTTTGCTTTAAATCCAAGTTTTAAGTGTTTTAAATCTTTTATGCTTTTTAAAATATCTGGAACGCAGTATACTAAAGCTGATTTATCGTTTAGGTCTATCTCCATTCCTGAAAGTAATGCTTTTTCTATATTTGATGTCCAAGATTTATCTAGGACAAGCGTTAAAAGTTTTGTTCCTAATCCTTTTGTGGTTAAAGTTTTGATTCCTATGACTATTAGTCCTAGGTGAAAAAAATCTTTTCCCAGTGTTTTTGGACTTCTGAATAGTTTATGGAGATAAAATGTCTAAAGTTACACTGTTGTCTATTACGCGTATCTCTTCTTCCCGTATACTTCTAATTAACGTGGTATTAATGTTTGTTATTCCTGTCTGGTAGAGAATTCTTGGATTTAAAAGATCTAGATGATTATTATTATAAATGTCTAGATTTTGGTCTAAGTCTATTTCTTCGTCTAATTGTACTGTCTGTTTTTCTTTCTTAGATTTAAATTTTGATAAAACGCTGGAAATTTCATCTTTCGGTTTACTACTGGAGGTAACTTCTGTTAAGGTTCTGCTAGGTCCTGAGAATGATTTTCTATTATTAAACATTTTGGAATCCAAAATTTATAAACTTCTGGTTGTCTGGCTTTAATGACTACCGGTTCTCCTAAGCTTAGTTTTGATAGCTGTTCAGAGATTTTATCTAATTCTTGATTAAAAGACTGTTTATTCTCAAGTTGTTCAAGTTTTTCTAAAATTTGAAGATTAAGACTTATAATAATATTAAATAATTTTGGATATTCTTTATTGGAAAGAATGTTACCAGAATATACTGTAAATCCTTGTTTTGGAACTGGTTGAGTTGCGAATTTACTTGCTTCTTCAATTGCTTTCTGTAAGGATTTGTTTATAAACTCAGCCACTAACGATCTGTTTTACTTCTTTTAATACTGTTTCAACCTGTTTTATTTTAGTAGCTAATTCAAATGTTTTTGACTTAAGGTTTTCTAATATTCGTTTAGATTCAAGTTCTAAAGTTTTAGGTTTATTTGTTTCTAGAATAAACTTAAGCTCGTTTACTGATGACTTATCTGGAAAGTTATTTTTTAAATTAACTAAGCTGTGTAGAATATTTTCGTTTTGATTTTTAACAAAATCAAAATTTTCTACTAACTGTTTTAAAATTTTATTCTTATTTTCAAGGTTTTTGGCAATTGTTTCCAAAGTCCTTGCTGTAGAATTGTCGTACTATTCTAAAGAAATTCCTAAATTTATAATTAAATCTGTTATTGAGTTTAACTGTTTATTATCACTATGTAATATATGTTGAAAACCCTTTTCAAAGTGACAAACAAAGCTGTATTTATCAAGACTAATTATACCGTGATTTTTGGAATTATACTCAAGATTGAGATAACTTAGTCGTCTAGAGGATGAAGGATCAATTTTAAAAGTTCTTTTTCTTATAATTTTTAAAGGCTCATTCCTACTTATGCCTCTAAGTTCTTTTATAGATTTACTTTGAGAGATCAATTTAAAGAAACAAAAATTGAAAACACAAGTAACAAGAGTATGATTAATTCCCTGGTTACCAATTATTCCTTTTATTTTATACATATTCAACTTCGTTGTTATCTTACAGTTTACCATGTTTAGTTGAAAATGGGATTTACGCCTCCCTAGAACTAACTCAGAGGGTTCTGCAGTAAAATAACAATTTAATTCTACATGATAAAACAAAGTTGTAATTAGTAACACTAGAATCAAGCATGCTCCGATACCAGATTGACAAGGGGGGTAAAAAATTCACAAAATTAAAACAAGCGAGCTATATATATATGATTGGCAAGGGGGGTAAAAAATTCAAAAAATTAAAACAAGCGAGCTATATATGATATAAAATCTTTTAGGTAAATCCCTAAAAGATACCCTAATAAAAATCTGAAAACAAGCTCTAATATATTACAAAGGAGAAGAAGGAGCAGCGAATGTACCTGATTCATGGAGAATAGATTTGTAGCACTAATTATTACATGTCGAGCATCATGTTGGCGATAAAGGTGTTTTGGCTAGAGCTAGTGGTGATTACGCTATAGTTATCAGTCATAATCCTAATAATGGCACTTCTAGGATAAAGCTGCCATCAGGGGCAAAGAAGATAGTGCCCAGCGGATGCAGAGCAATGACAGGGCAAGTAGCAGGAGGAGGGAGGACAGAGAAGCCGCTTCTGAAAGCAGGAAATGCTTACCACCAGTACAGAGTGAAGAGGAGCTGCTGGCCCTAGGTACATGCTGTGGCTATGAATCCAGTAGAGCATCCTCATGGTGGTGGTAACCATCAGCATATCGGTCATGCTTCCACTGTCCGCCGTGATGCGCCACCTGGACAGAAGGTCGGTCTCATTACTGCTAGAAGAACTGGGCGTCACAGGGGACAGGCTGCTGCTTCTGCTTCCAAGCCTGTTAAGTAGACCTTTTCCTATTTTACCTGTTTACATGCACTTTTCTTTTATGTTCAAGTTTGTAGGACTTATTTGTCACCATGGGGTTGTTGTGCTTTCTTATTTAAGATTCCCTTTTATGAAATTTGTATCTCTATTCTGGATTATGATTTTTACTGATCTGATACAATTCAAAATCTGGATATGTGATGTGATTCAAAAAAAAATCTAATTCTCCCTGTCCACCACGCTTTCGAGCGCACTCTGATTGAAAAATGTGGTAATTTGTGGGTAAGGTGTAATTCTGTTTACTGAAAGTGATGCTGTTTCTAGAGACAGAAATACTACCACTATAGTTTAAAATAAAATTTAGTCCAAGCAAAAATTCGTTACTCTTAATTTCTGCTGGTGTAATTGTGCATTGTCCTAATTCATATTTTGAACTGTAATTTCCTGCAAAATCTTTGAATTGAATCATAGATTCTTCAGGTAATTTGTGTGTTAATGTCATAAAGCTTTGATTTGCTGTTTTGGAGGTAATTGTATAATTTAACGGTATTCTGTGTTGGGATGGTACTAAGGTGTAAGCTATACAACTTTTAGTGCTTCCTGTATCAATTATTGCAACTGTATCTATGACTTTATTATTATCAAGCCATATTCGGCAATTAAGCGTTAATAAAGATGCATTAATATTAACGGAAAATTCTGTATTTTCTGTTAAACTGTTTTCTAAATTTTCTGTTTGTTCATTTTGTGTTGGATTACTTCCTGGTTCTATTTGACTAAAGTCTTTTTCTTTAGTTTTTAGCTGTGTAATATCATTTTGTAACATGGTTACCAGCATTTGTAATAGCTTGATTTGCGCGTCATGTTTTTCTAATGTTTCTTGAAATTTTTTTTTATTATCTGGCATATTTTGTTTATATATAAGTTCTAGGTTAAATTGCTGTTTCGCACAAAGAAAACAAATTTTTACAAAACATTTGTCACATTGAAATCGTTAATTTATTTCTGGATATCGATGGGAAATGAAACATGGTATATGATCATTTCCCCTGTTCTAGATCCATTAAAGATTACATCCATCCTCGTTGTTCATTAGCGTATAAGTTATGCTGTTTTGTGAAGTTCCTTCTTCA
This sequence comes from Allium cepa, assembly GCA_030765085.1. Taxonomy (NCBI): domain Eukaryota; kingdom Viridiplantae; phylum Streptophyta; class Magnoliopsida; order Asparagales; family Amaryllidaceae; genus Allium; species Allium cepa. The sequence continues at coordinate 125,275,503 of CM060945.1, read as the reverse complement.
TTTACTGAAACTATACTGTAAATAGATTCTGTTTCATCGTTTTCACTTAAACTTTCAATATCAAATTCACCTATTTCGTCAACTAGATTTGCTCTTTGTTGATTATTTTGGCGATTTGGACATCGGTTTGCTAAATGGTTAGGGTCACCACAAATGTAACAATTACATTTTCGGTTTGGTTTAGTTCTTTTAACGTACTTGTCGTTTTTACGTTTATCGTAAAATTTTGATTTTTGAAGATATTTTCTAGGTTTACAAAAACCGTATGCTTGTGGAGTGTTGATTGCTGTTCTACAAAATGCCCAAGCCTGTCTTTGAATCTGTTCTTGTAATGTAGCTTCTTTATAGTGTTTTTCTAATTCCTGAAAAACAAACATAATTCTTGGTCCTATCCCTAATTTTGGCATTGATCCGTATGTTGTGTTCTAATCTTCTTGTAATTTGCATCCTAAGTCGCCTGGAAGTTTTGAAAAGTATTTATTACATAGTTCTTCATCCATGGCTTTGCCATTCTAAGCTAAGGTAATAGCAAAGTCTTGGCTAAATTCTTTTATGTATTTGAAATCTCGTATACTTAATTGTTCAAGATTTCTTATAGCTGTATTCTGTATTAAAGTTCATCCTTTTCCTGGATCATTACCAATGAGTAATAGTCTAATAATACTGGTAAAGTTATATGGGTTATTTCCTAAAGCTTTTTGCTCTGTAATTACAGCTGGATTATCTGTTTTACGATTCTGACAAATTCCTAATGCTAATGGACCTAACGTGGTTTCAAGGACTGCCCACATATCCATTTCTGGTTTTTTATTTACTTCCCAATATCTCACAACATTTGTTCCCAAATAAGAATTTCTTCGGGCCATAGCTGAGGGGATTGGTTTTCAAGTAGTAACATGTTATGGCTGTATAATTTACTATATGTTTTACGTAAGCCTTTTCCTATATAAGGGCTTTCATGTGTGTATTCTAAATCTGGTTTAGCCCATTGTTCGCTTTCTAGCGGTCCTTCTTTATATTGAGAACTGGGTTCATTGTCAAATCTACTTCGTTTATTTACTGGAATCATAGCTTGATCCATAAAGTTGGTTTCAATGAAAAAATCACTTAATGGAATTTGTTTATTTGAGATATCTTCTATTAGGGGCATATTAAAATGTTTAGATAATGTTGTAAAAGCCTCGTCATAGGACATATCAAGTTCTGTTATACATGCTATAAGCATATCATCTGTTTCTTGTCTTATTTTTCAACTGTAATTTTTTTGTTTATAATTTCATGTAATGTTCGTTTGCTTTCTGTTTTAAAGGTTTCGTCTATTTCTATATTCACATTATCGTGATCTTGTTGGGTATATTCTTCATCAACTAGATATCCAAGAATATCTAGTTCATTATCTATTTCTAGATCTGAATCATATTCATCAAATTTTGGACCCTCGTCCCAATTCATAACATTTAGTTGTTCAGAAACTACTTCGTTTAAATTAAAGTGTTCGTTAATTTCTGATTCAGTATCTGTTTCTTCTTCATTCTGTTTAAATTTATAATTACTGAATCTTAAGTTTGCTTCTCCAAATTGGTTTGTGTAGAGAACGTGCGTTTCTTGAATTAACAAACTTTTATCGTTATCTATGAAGTCTTTAAGTTGCCATTCAAGGCCTGCTAAGTCTTCTGGGTTTATTCTTCGTGGTTCTATCATTTTAATACCTTTACTAGCAATGTTCTGGACAATTCCATCAAGGTTGATTTTAAATTTCATCCCTGATCTGTTACTGGCTTATCCTATTATTCCAAATATGGGGACTACTTTTACATCCGCTGCTCCTTCTTCTTCTCCTTTGTAATATATTGTAAATAGATAGGAACTGGTTTTTATCGGCATAACCGGCTGTAATGTGTTACTAATTACAACTACCAAATACAGTCAGAAAGTTCACGCTACAAAATATGGGGAGAGCTTGAACTAAAAATAATGTTTCCTCCACTCTTCCATGAATATTATTTCGATCCAAATAACGACGTGTTATTATATGATCAAAGCTTTTCAGAAGAAGAGATGGAAGATAGTTGCCCCAGCATTAGTGACTTAGCCAGGAATACAGAATTCGATCAAATGGCCGACACTGATTAAATAATTCATTATCCTTAAAGGCAATGTGTCCCTCACCTTTTGCAAAAGAAGGACAGATTTAAAAGTAGATTCCAGCTAATCCTTCCTGCTCACATGAAGACTCCAAGAAATGTAACGCTTGAAGTATTTTATTCATAGCTTTATTAGTGCTTACTTTATGTAATAATTAATGTACAGAATCTTCAAGCCAGGTGTATTTTAGTTTTTACCGGCATAACCGGCTGTAATGTGTATAAATAGATAGGTTCTGCTTCAAACAAATAGTAGAAGCAATCTTAGAAATATTGTAACCTCTTTAGTTCTCTAATGGCGAACTAAATTTCTTTTTCATTCCTCTTATGCTATTTTAAGTTCTTCAGTTACTTTGTCACTCTGAGAGATCATCAAAAAAAAAGTATCCGAGTTCAAGCTGCGCCACTCAAGGTGTTAACAAATCTATTCTCCACGAATCAGGTACATCCGCTGCTCCTTCTTCTTCTCCTTTGTAATATATTAGAGCTTGTTTTCAGATTTTTATTAGGGTATCTTTTAGGGATTTACCTAGAAGATTTTGTATCATATATAACTTGCTTGTTTTAATTTTATGAATTTTTTTTACCCCCTTGCCAATCTTGTAATATATTAGAGCTTGTTTTTAGATTTTTATTAGGGTATCTTTTACGGATTTACCTAGAAGATTTTGTATCATATATAGCTCGCTTGTTTTAATTTTTCGAATTTTTTTTACCCCCTTGCCAATCTGGTATCAGAGCATGGTTGATTCTAGTGTTACTAATTACAATTTTGTTTTATCATGTAAAATTAAATTATTATTTTACTGCAGAACCCTCTGAGTTAGTTCTAGGGTAGCATACAGGCGTAAATCCCATTTTCAACTAAACATGGTAAACTGTAAGATAACAACGAAGTTGTATATGTATAAAATAAAAGGAATAATTGGTAACCAGGGAATTAATCATACTCTTATTACTCGTGTTTTCAATTTTTGTTTCCTTAAATTGATCTCTCGAAGTAAATCTATAAAAGTACTTAGAGGCATAAGTAGGAATGAGTCTTTAAAAATTATAAGAAAAAGAACTTTTAAAATTGATCCTTCATCCTCTAGACGACTAAGTTATCTCAATCTTGAGTATAATTTCAAAAATCATAGTATAATCAGTCTTGATAAATACAGCTTTGTTTGTCACTTTGAAAAGGGTTTTCAACTTATATTACACAGTGATAATAAACAATTAAACTCAATAACAGATTTAATTATAAATTTAGGAATTTCTTTAGAACAGTACGACAATTCCACAGCAAGGACTTTGGAAACAATTGCCAAAAACCTTGAAAATAAGAATAAAATTTTAAAACAGTGTTAACCCTGTTGTGATTCACGACTTAAGAGCTATGCGACTTAGTGGGCCAAGAGACCAAGCGACTCTTCAACTTAAAGTTCCTAACGACTCAAGAAACCTCGCGACTTAGAGGAATGGAACGACTCAACGACTCGGGGTTTGTAACAACTTGGTGGATCAACGACTTAACGGGTTAAGGCACTTAGCGAGTTAGTAAGCCAGCTAGCTAACGAGTTAGTGAGTTAGTAAGCAAGCTAACGAGTTAGCGAGTTAACGAGTTAGTGAGTTAGTAAGCAAGCTAACGAGTTAGCGAGTTAGCGAGTTAGCGAGTTAGCGACTTAGTAAGCAAGCGGGCGGGTTAGCGAGTTAACAGGCTCACGTGTTAGGAAATGAACGACTTAACTAATGAGAGGTCCGAGCGGCTTAAATCAATCCGAAACAATCACCAAATGACTTACTATTTTTAAGTCGTTCACGACCTGTTAAGTCGTAACCCGTGTCCCTATAACACGTTAACTCGCAAATGCTTACCCTAAGTTGCAAACGAGTCAAGCTAACCCGTGAGATCCTCTACCTCGTGAAGACTTACCTTAAGTCGCAGCCGAGTTATGCTAACCCGTGAAGTTCTATAAGTCGCGCACGGCTTAGTCCAGGAAACTCTATAAATATGGCATGTGCTCCAACATACAAGGGACCTTTTGGCCAATCATTTCAAGCGCCAATACTCTGCTGAATTCTCAACTCACCCGACGCTTCAAGTTCGAAGGACATTTCAACTAACTTCAAGGGAAAATCTAACGCAATCTACATGGATTCGAAGAATTATTCTCTACCAAAGTTCTAGTTGTTTGTCTCGTCATAATTGTAATTGAGGATTGTTGTAAAGTTGTAATCGGTTTAGCAATAAAGAGAATTAAAGTGGACGTAGGCTTGCCTTGAGCCGAACCACTATAAAATCGTTGTTCTTCACTGCTTTTTGTGTGATTTTCTACTTATACTCTGCTCCCGAATCATCGGGTGGTGCTTTCACAACTACACTTCATACACCGGAGTGTTAGCGTTTAAATTTTAGCGTTAACATTTTTGGTGCTTTCACTGAGAAGCTGAACTCAGGCAAATCGTCATCATTGCTCCACGAAAGTTTGTTGAAGTAACCTCTCTGAAGACTAGAAGTTTATTCGAAATCATGGCTCCGGGGAGAAAGAGTAGATCTGTTAGATCCGGAAATGCTCAAGAGGGAACCTCCGCTTCCCCAGTACCTAATCAAGGCACTCCACCTGTTGGGGTTACAAAAGCGGAGTTGGATGCTGTAATCTTAGGGCTGAACCACCAGATAAATGCCCAAAGTGCACAATTGGAAGCTCAGAACGCCCAAAATGCCCTAATTTTGAATAAGTTGAATGACTTGCTTGGGGTAAACCGTCAACCAACAGGTAATGAAAGGAACTTTGCTAGCAACATTCATGAGGATGAAGAAAGAAACATTCCTGAGAGGGCTGCCAGCCCCTTTGAGCGGACATTTCCTGAAATTGGTGGATCTAAAGCTCGAAATGATGAGGGATATCTTTCTGAAATGGTTCGACAAATCATGAAGGAAAGCATGCAAAGGAATGAAGATGAGAAGGAATGGGGTTTCGCTCCAAGTAAAACCCCGTTTACCGAAAGAATCTTAAAGGCTGAGTTCCCAAGGAAGTTCGTCCCTCCAACTATCCCAGCTTACAAAGGAACAAGTGATCCGAACGAATTCTTGTATAAGTATGATTGGCACATGACAGGTGCCAGAGCTTCTGATGAAATAAAGTGCCGATATTTTCCTGTATATCTGGAAGGTGTAGCTCTGCTTTGGTTCACCAAGCTACCGATCCGATCTATAGATCAGTTTTCTGACCTAACCCGGAAGTTCAAGGAGCAGTTCAGACTATATGCTTCAAAAGCCAAAGATATCATGTCACTGTCAAGTCTAGAACAGAATCCAGGGGAGACTATCAGATCTTTCTTGAATCGCTTTAACATAGCACTGGCTGAGGTAGACAATGCAGAGCCACGAATGATCTTGACTTATCTGATGAGGGCCATCGACAAGTCAAGCGAATTTGGAAAATGGCTAAACATGAAGGAACCAAATTCCCTTGAAAAATTCTACAAGAAAGCAGATGAGTTCATACGCCTGGAAAGCCGTCCTGTACCGGTAAAGGCAGTGTTAGAAAAAGCTGAAGGTAACATTGCTGCTCCACGCAAAAGTGAATCTGTAGGACAGAAAAGGGAAAATAACGATGGAAAGAAACAGAAAAATCTGAAGAAGCCCCGTTCCTTCAAACCATCGGAATATACTCCTTTATCAGATACGCCAGAGCGTATATACCTTGCCACTGAAGATTCTGTTGAATATCCTAAACCTCCTGTTCTGAGAACCAGGAAAAAAGCTGTGCAAAGTGGGAAGTTCTGTCGCTTTCATAATCAACCTGGTCATGATACCGACGAATGCCGCCAATTGAAAAATTTGATTGAAGAATTGATAAGGGAAAACAAGCTGCAACAATTTGTGGAAAATAATAGCAGCAATCCCGCTTCGACTAGTCAGGGGCAACGAGCTCCTACTCATCAACCCAGGACAGGTGAAAAGACTGCAGGGCATGAATCCGGAAGGCCTGTTATCAATGTCATTACGGGAGGACCTCACCCAACAGGCAGGAGCTGGGGTGAGATGGAAAGGTATACCCGAGCTTTGAAGTATGTACCGACCGAGGAAGATGTATTCGTTTTGGAAGGTGCTATGCCCCTGAAGCAACAAAGAACTTTCAATGATGATATTGTGTTCAGAGCCAGGGATTCCGCAGGTATTGAAGCTCCTACCTTGGATCCCTTAGTCATCTCGGCTGGTATCGGGCCAGCTATTGTCAGAAGAGTTCTCATTGATTGTGGCGCATCCTGCAATATCCTCTTCAAGAAAACATTCGACCAAATGAAGATCCCTATGGCTGATGTACAAGCCTCATCGCAGAAAATCGCTGGCTTCACTGGGGAGCCAAAACAGCCGATAGGAACCGTTGATTTGTTTGTGGAACTTGGAGAAGGAGAGAGAAAAGTGGTCCGCAAGCAAACTTTTGTGATTGTTGACGAATTTTCTGCTTATAATGCTTTCCTTGGCCGTCCAACTCTCGCAGCATTCAAAGCTGTTCTTGCCCCATGGTGCCTCACCCATTAAATTTCCCACAGATAATGGAGTGGGAGTTATAAAAGGGGATCAAAATGCTGGGCGGGAGTGTTATCTGACAGAGCTGCGAGAGGCAAGGAAAAGAGAAATGGGAAAGGATGCGGCAGCCCCAGTCCGCATCAAAGAGCCAGCCTTGTAGCAATTACAGGGCGGGCCCTGCACTGGCGAGCACAGCGGAGCACGGAAAGAGATGGATCCTAGAAAAGTCAGTGCTGGGGAGAATAGAGTGGTACCAGTGGAAACAACAATACCAGTACCTGTTGACCCAAAGGACCCAAACAAGGTGTTGAATGTGGGTTCACAACTTAATGTGTCAATTTAGAATATCTTAATATCTTTTTTAAAGGCAAATTTGGATGTTTTTGCTTGGACTCATGCCGATATGTGCGGAATATCCCCAGAAGTTGCAGTACATGCTCTAAATATTGATCCAAAATTTACACCTGTGAAGCAGAAAAGGAGAACTCAAGGTCCAGAAAGGTCGGCAGCATTAAAAAAAAAAGTTGATCGGCTCATGGAGAATAATTTTATCAAAGAATCTACCTATCCGAGTTGGGTTTCAAATCCAGTGCTGGTTAAGAAAGCCAACGGAAAATGGAGAGTATGCATCGATTTTTCAGATCTAAACAAGGCCTGCCCCAAAGACTGCTTCCCATTACCCAGGATCGATCAACTGGTAGACGGAACAGCGGGACACGAATTGTTATCTTTTATGGATGCCTACTCCGGATATAACCAGATCATGATGCATGCGCCAGATCAGGAGGACACGAGCTTTATCACCGACGTTGGTCTTTACTGCTACAGAGTTATGCCCTTCGGGCTGAAGAATGCAAGGGCAACATACCAAAGACTTGTTAATGCTATGTTCAAACCGCAATTGGGCAAGACTATGTAAGTCTACGTCGATGACATGTTAGTAAAGTCTAAGAAAGCAGTGGATCACATAGAACACTTAGCAGACATGTTCACAGTCCTCTGAAAATACAGAATGAAGCTCAATCCTTTAAAATGTTCATTTGGAGTGGAATTCGGCAAGTTTTTAGGTTTCATCGTGAGCGCTAGGGGCATTGAAGCTAGTCCAGCTCAAATTACCGCCTTAAAGGAAGTCAAAGTTCCTAGAACAAAGAAGGAATTGCAAAGTCTCAATGGAAAAGTCGCTGCCTTGAGTCGGTTCATTTCCAAAGCCACAGATAAATGCATCCCATTCTTTGATGCCCTAAAGAAAGGAAAGAAAAACTTCGATTGGACTCCCGAATGCCAAAAAGCCTTTGATGAGTTGATTCGCCATCTGGAAACGCCTCCAATACTTTCTAGGCCTGGCGATGGCGAGGATCTTCTTATATACTTGGCAGTATCATCTCATGCTTTAAGTGCAGCGCTGATACGAGAAGACAAGAGGATTCAACATCCGGTTTACTATATCAGCAAAAGACTCACTGGGGCAGAGATGAATTACTCTAAGTTGGAAAAACTCGCCTATTGCCTACTAATTGCATCTAGGAAGTTGAGGCAATATTTCCAAGCTCATCCTATCAGAGTCCTCACTGATCAACCTTTAAAGCAAGTCCTGTTTCGCCCTGAAACTTCGGGTCGTCTTCTAAAGTGGAATATTGAACTCAGTCAATATGACATCACTTATCATCCCCGAAAAGCAATCAATGGACAAGCTTTAGCGGATTTCATCGCAGAATTCACAGATAAGGGTAACAGTGAGGAGGAAACGATCGACGATTCCCCAATCCAATGGAAGTTATATGTCGATGGCGCGAGAAACGACTACTGTTCTGGAGCCGGAGTTGTACTCGAGACCCCTGAAGGTCGATCATTATGCTACGCACTAAGATTGGAATTTCCTTCAACAAACAAAGAAGCAGAATACGAAGCCCTTATCGCTGGCTTGAGGATTGCTAAAGAACTAAACATCCGAGCGTTACAGATCTTCAGTGATTCTCAGCTTATTGTATGCCAAGTCAAGAAGGAATTCCAAGCGAAAGGGGGAAATCTGCCCGCCTACTTGTCAAAGGCTTGGGAACTCCTGGGTGATTTCGATCATTACATGATAAGTCATATTCCTCGAGAAGAAAACATGAAAGCAGATTCTCTCGCAAAGTACTCTAGCACAGGCGAAGCTCAATTTCTGGGGTTAACTCCAGTGGAGGTCCTGTCGACTCCGAGCATTGATGAGATGGATATTGATTGGATCATGAGCGTGTCTCAAGAGAAAGAATCATGGATGACTCCAATAACAGAATATCTGCTCAATGGATCTTTACCGGAAAATTCAAAAGAACGAAAGAAGCTACTGAGGAAAGCCTCTCGCTATATAGTCCAGGATGGCCAGTTATACAGACGGGGATTCTCAATGCCGTTACTTCGATGTGTATCCAGGGAAGAGTCCAAAACAATCATAGCTGAGGTGCATGGGGGAGAATGTGGTGATCATTTAGGTGGTCAAACTTTAGCGAAAAAGATTCTCCGATACGGATATTTTTGGCCAGAAATTAATCGAGATGCAGAAGACTATTCCCGAAAATGTGATAGATGCCAAAGATTCGCCAAAATTCCTAGAGCTCCTTCCACTGAACTCACACAGATGGTCAGTCCATGGCCGTTTGCAATATGGGGGATAGACCTTGTAGGACCGTTACCAACTGCCAAATCTGGAATTAAATATGCCATTGTTGTTGTAGATTATTTTACTAAGTGGGCAGAAGCTGAACCACTGGCTACTATCACCTCAAAAAAGATGATAGGTTTTGTGACTAAAAGCATCATTTGCAGATACGGTGTGCCTCAAAAAATAATTACAGATAATGGTACTCAGTTCGAAAGTGAAGAATTCCAAGATTTTTGCAAACGATTCAAAGTCCGAAAAAGCTTCTCAGCAGTAGCCCATCCGCAGGCAAACGGGCAAGTGGAAGTAGTAAATAAAATTATCAAGTCAACCATCAAGAAGCAACTTGAAAGAGCAAAAGGTGGTTGGGTCGATAAGCTACCGCTAGCACTATGGGCATACAGAACTATCCACCAAACTGCGACTGGGCATACTCCGTTTTCATTGGCATACGGATCAGAGGCAATGATTCCGGTAGAAACAGAGGTCCCTTCACATAGAAGAATCCATTTCAATCAAGCGGAGAATGAGAAACTACAGCTTGAGGCACTACATCTCCTTGATGAAAAAAGAGAAGAGGCTGAGCTCAGAATCGCATCTCATCAGCAAAGGATAGCCAGACATTTCAATTCCAAAGTTCGCCAACGCAGCTTTGAAATTGGAGATCTAGTCCTAAAGAGAATTATGACAGCGACAGGCGTGTTTGGGCCAAATTGGGAAGGACCATATGTCATAGGTCAGAAACTTCTTGACGGCACATTCAAACTCACTACTGTCGAAGGAGATCAAATTCCAAGAGCTTGGAACAGCAATCACTTGCGTCCATACTTTACTTGATAGCTTTGTTGAAATATTGTAAAAAGAATTATGAATGTATGATTCCTGTAATTGAAAGCGATTGTAAAACCGATGCAAGTGAATAATGAAAGACTATAAAGTGGATGTAGGCCCAAATTCTTGGCCGAACCACTATAAATCTTGTGTTCCTTATTCTTATTACATGTTTGCTTTATTTTCGATATGAAAAGTACATTAAATGTATTACTGAAATGTCGATTTAAATTTTTGCAGGCAACGAAAACAAAACTTGCACATTACAAGACCAAGTGATTCTTGTTATCATTCAGCAAACAAATTCCAAGTCGCAAAATTCCCGAGCTTAAATCCTAGATAAGAAGTGCTTCAATTGAACGGTCAATGATTTCGCCGAAAACGGGCTTTAGCTAATAAATTGAGAAGTTTGAACAAACAAACATCCAATTAAGAAGCTTATGTCCGTTCTCTTGAGCTGGCCTAGCAATGAAGTACACTTCTTTGGATTAAACAAGCTACTTGTAAGAGAAGGGAGTGCAAGCTTAAAAAAAAAAAAAAAAATAGAGGATCACTGAAAAGGCATAAGCAAGTGGACAAGGAACAACTAAAGTCCTCTTCGGAGGCACAACTCTTCGGAGGATAAAGACCTCTAACGAAGCATATGCCGTAAAAAAGAATGTTGTCTACTCAACCAAAAAAGATTGGAGGAGTCATGACCCTCCAACCATGAGAGAGTAACTTCCAGGCAATCTTCGGAGACCCGTTTCACCAGGAGTTGAAGTGTTACAACCGCTCTTCGGAATTTCACTTCACCAGATTTGAAATGTAAAACAAAATAAAAGCCCTCTTCGGAGGCCCATTTCACCAGGAGTTGAAGTGTTACAACCGCTCTTCGGAATTTCACTTCACCAGAGTTGAAATGTAAAACAAAATAAAAGCCCTCTTCGGAGGCCCATTTCACCAGGAGTTGAAGTAGCCGCTCTTTGGAGTTTCACTTCACCAGAGTTGAAATGCAAACAAAATAAAGACCTCTTCGGAGGCACATTTCACCAGGAGTTGAAGTGTAACAGCCGCTCTTCGGAATTTCACTTCACCAAAGCTGAAATGAAAACAAAATAAAGACCTTTTCGGAGGCACAATCAAGAAGAAAGACCTCTTCGGAAGCCCACGTTTCACCGAGATTGAAATAAAACTTCCAAGTGTTGAAACGTGAAAAGGCTTTCTTCAAAGGCACAACTCTTTGGAGGTACACATTTCACCAAGATTGAAATAAAACTTCCAAGTGTTGAAACGTGAAAAATCCCTCCTCAGAGGTACAACTTTCTATGTTTTTTAAAAAAAAATCCTCCTTAAAAGCACACTTTAACTTTCAAAGGAAGAGTGATTTACCTATTCTGGAAAATAATCTTCCTCAAAAAAAAAAAAAGTTAAAGTACCCTTCAGAGGCCCGCTTTACCTCATAGAAGAATTCACTTGGTAAAATGTGTACATAAGCAAAAAAAAAAGTGATTTCTTCGAAGGACAAAGCGTAAAAACTTATATGAAGGGAGTTGTATTCTACGAAAAATTTCTTCAAGAATGAAATAATTATTCTTCAGAAAATAAGAGTGCAAGTCCCCTCGAAGTATAAAATATTGCAGCAAGCTTATGGTATGGGGGCAACATGGTATAGTTACATACAATATGGTAAGCCACATCGGCGAAAGAAATGCTCAAACAACATGCCATAAGCCCGCTGCAATATCGTATAAATAAACTTGTGCAAAAATGAATAATAAATGCATTCTCAAATTCAAACAGGAGTCTGTACAAATAAAGGATCATTTTATTCAATTGTATTGCAGATACAATTTTCAAAATAAAAAAGCAGGGGCCGGTACCCGCACAATTCTCGACCAGTACATGCAAAAGGCAAGAAGCTAAAAGCTGGAATCTTCATTTCTTCTTACCACCTTTGGACCCTTTACCCGGCCGAATGATTAGCTTTTCAGGTCGGTCTGTAGGCATAAGGGAAGAAGGAGAGGGAGGTGCAACTGGTCCAACTTCCGGTTCCTCTTCAGTAGCGATGATTTTCTTCCCCCTCCTCTTTGATGTTCTGTGCTTCTTTCTCCTCTTCGAAGAAGACTCACTCCCTGGAGTAACAAGAGCAGACAAAATTATGTCATCAGAAGGAGTCCGCTCCGGAGATATCTCACCTCCCTCAAGTCCCTCATCTTTCTGCTCTTGCGAAGCGATAGGATCATCTAAGCCATGAAGAGCCTCTATTTGCTCCTCTTGTGACCCGGGCTGTGAAGCAGAAGGAGGAGCCACCTGAAGAGACGGAGGAGGGATAACCGGAGGAGGCGAAGTCTGAAAGATGCTCGATACTTTCTCTACAGGAGAAATGAGGGTAAAGTCAGTAAAAAGAGGAGATAAAGGCTCGTCAAGATTCAGAAAATAGTCAAGAAGCTCATTGAACCCATAAGAAACAAGTGAGCAGTCTACTTGAGTGAGGTTTACAGTAGCGAGATTAATGGTGGAGTTACATGGAGAAGTTGGTTTCCTGACATCAACCTCATAAGCCTGCACGTCAGCACTCTCGTCACCTTCATCTCCACCCTGTATGCTTGTCATCTCGGTAGTAACTTTGGTAGGAGATGCAAAATAGGAACTGGAACCAATAATGTTTATTTCAGACGAAGAAGGAGGCTGGACTGGAGTAGTTGAAGTAGTTTTTCTCAACTGGTCCCCTTCTGTCGCTCCAGTTCTTAATTGTGCAAGTTGCTCTTTTCCCTTCGCAAGAGCAGCGCGAGTTTCCTCATCTAGATAGCGCGCCTCAAGCTCTTCCTCGGTATACCCGGCGCCTCTAAACATGTCGAGAGCGGCTTCCCACACCTCAGCCAAGGTGATTTCGCATTTAGGACCGAGAAAAGAGAGACTGCCGCGCCCCAAGACGCTGTGCAAGTAAAAGTCGAATAGATTTGAACTGACGTTGGCTTCCATGGCTTGAATAGATTCTTCAGCTGCGATTTTACCAGCCATGGCCTCATCTCGTTCTTTTTCAGTTTTAGCAAGTTGAGCTTTTAACGCTTCAATCTCCATGTCTTGGCGCTCATTTTACTATGCAACTGAGCGGCATCGGTGCGGTAATTCTCTACGACCTCTTCTAGCCTCTCAACTTTAGCTTCGGCATCTCTTTGGCCAGTATGTGCATCCCGCACTTGTTTTTGTAGAACCTCTTCTCTTTGAGTGTAAGTGTTAGAAGAGGTGGTAAGATCGTCTTTAAGCTGCTTGACTTCAGCTTCAAGTTTCTCGTTATACTCGGTTATGTTTTTAATCTCGATGTTGTGCTGGTCAAGAATCTTCTGCCATTCCGACTTATCGTTCTCCATAGTTAGCATCGCCTCGATATTGGCCCGATTGACCCTTTGGAGTTCATCAACAAGCTTTTGCCATCCAGACATTCTTTCAATATCAAGTCTGACGGCATCAAGATTTTGGTACATGGCTTCTTTATCAATGGGGACTAAATCAAGATCGAAGCGCACCCCCTTCAAGCACCAATTCGGGAATCGGCTCTGTAGGGTCGGTGGGCCCCTTTCAACACGATATGAAGGCCTATTAAGAAGTGTTTGAATAGCACTTCCTTCAAGAGCAGGGGATTTGGAAGGAATGTCGATAGAGATGGGAGCGTCAAACTTTTCAGATATTGCAGATGCGTGCCTCTTACTAGGTTTGGCCCGCTTGCTCGGGTCCTCAACAATGTGGCTCTTCCCCGACCATCATGTGTTTTACGTTTGTGAGAGTCATCGCCTCTTGAAGGAGACTCATGTCGCACATCTATCCTCTCATGACGTTCTTCATATTCTCTCCTCTCTCTAGCTTTGCGAGCAGCTCTCTGCTCATCGGTTTCTCTGGGACCAGTAAGGCAGCGTCTATAATCATAGTTGCCACGCCCTCCATAGCGTTGAAAGTCTTTGTAATAGGATCCGCTGCGTCCCATCGGAGAATCTGAAATAAGAAGATAAGCTTTAGAAATCTTTAAAGTATAAGAAGGTAAGTGCATAGAAGTACTGCAAAATCCTAAGGTGTGTGTGACATGCAAACTATACGCGCCGAACGACGAACCGCTCGACAGTCGGGGGGTAGTGACAAGCTTTGTAACTAATGGCAGTTCTTGTGCTAAAGGAGTTTGCTTAAGAGCAGAGGTCGTTTCGGCCGCCGAAGATATAATTTTAGCAGTGGTAGAGTCATCCTTAAAGAGTTCTTGAGAGGTGATTATTATGTCACTTAAATTCCCAAAGATATCTTCACCATCACGCCCGACAAGGCTCCTTCCATCAGCTCCTTCTTCGATGGTCTTTTCTGCCCGATGCGGAAGCTCTCCTTCTTCAATGACTGGGGCAAGTACAGACTTGTCAGACGGCCCCGCAGCATCCTTCGGAGTTGAACACTTCACTAGTGAAGCCTCGATAGCAGTTTCACTCCACACAGGCTCTTCAATGGAAGATGGGGCATCTAATGCTTCAGCCGGAGAATCAGGGACTTCGCAAGGATGGATAGATCGAGATGGGTGTAGAAGCCCGAGTTGGTGCAAATACTCATCCCTCAGTAAGAACCTAGCGCTCCTCTCTTCCACTGGCACAGCACTCAATCTTTCAAAAGTCGCCTTATGTCTTGAATCTCTTGAAAGAGGAGGAAATGCTGCAAAGGTAAAGGGAAAAAGTTAGCACTCGACAACTGGAATTTCGGAAAAGCCCAAATGGAAAGAACAAAACTTACTTCCAACTCTCCAGATGCTATAAAACCCAGGGGGCAATGAACAAAGAAGTACTGATCAAGAAACCCATAAGCACTTTCAGAGAGAACCATAATCAATTTACGGCCTCTCACGCTTCTCACGAGTGTAATAGAGGGATGGTCCTTAGATTTTATGAATGAGCATAAATAGCAAATCTCCTCAAAGCTGGGAAAGCGATTAAATGTCCTCATGAACAGCGCACATAGCCCTATTAAAATGGCATAACCATTTGGGTGTAATTGAAATGGAGAGATAGTTAAGCGAAGAAGAAGCTGTCGTAAGAAGTCATTGAAAGGAGGAATGGCTCCACTCAAGCACATTTGGCTATTAACAGCGATAAAGCCGAGAGGGGGCCTATCTGCAGTGTCATTTGGTCCCGGGAGTAAGGCGTCAGCTTCAGCAATACCAAACTGGATGCGCAGTTGGTTGAACACCCGCTGATTCAGGGTAGTAGGAGTTCTGTCCGGAGGGTCAACCAATGGGTTAGCCATTGGGAAGACATCTTCAGCCTGGCCCATCGACTCTTCTTGTTGAGAAGACATTCTATATAAGCAACTGGATGTTCAAATATGAAGGTGCATGTTTCCTAAAAGTGTGTGTGAAGTGTTGTGCAAAACTGATAAGAATGACAAGTAAATATAACTGAAATCAAATTAGTCGATACTTATCGATTATTAAGTTTCAGAGCTTGTTGTCTCAAAGTTTAAATGCAGTATTGATGCAAACCAATCAGTTCTAGTTGATTGTTTTAACTTTGCTCTAATATGCCATTTGAGTTTGATTGATTAACAACATTTCATTCACATAATTCATTTGAAATAGTTATTCTTTATCGGCTAATCTGTCATTTGATATAGGCAGTCAATGGCAGTATATTCGCCTTTGTTCTCTGTAGAAATTGTGTTTGACAGGTTGTTAGCTTACAAGTTGGTGCAATTTATAAACGAATTCAAGTTGTTCAGTTTGGAAACTTGTTCAAGTTTTGTCAAAATCCTGAAGTTGTCAAGCTTGATGCAAATCTTTAAGTCACAATATGAGTTAAGGGGTCAAAGTTCGATGCTTCAAATCAAGGCAAAGCAAGATTTCTTAAGTTTTAGGTCACAAGAAACAAGGCTGTGCAGTAGCGAAAAAATTGGTTAAGTCCTAAGTCGAACAAGACTTAGCTTACTAAGTCATTAGAAGGTCCTAAGCTACTAAGTCGTTGGGAAGACCAAGCTATTCAAAGATCCTAACTCCTAAGTCGAGCACGGCTTAGCATGCTAAGTCGCTCAAAACTCCAGAACTGTTCAGATATGCTAAGTCGCTCAAAACTCCAGAACTGTTCAGATATGCTAAGTCGCTCATGATCCCTGGGTCGTTCAGATCTGGTCACTCACTAACTTCTCCTCCGCGTAACATTTCACTATCTCTAATTGCAACCCGATAACCCGTTAACAGCTGCATAAGGAAATTCACCATCCTCTCCATGAAATTCATCATTCCTCCACGCCACCAAACTATCTAAAAATCAAGTCACCACCAATCTATCATAAGCCTAGTGCGATCTCGCGAATTGCAGTAACGACGCGTTTATCAATGATTAAAGGTTATGATTCACAGCGAAAGGAGGCGGTGGAGTAAATGGAGGTCGTGAAAGTCATGGTTCAATGGAATCGAGATAGGAACAGAAATTGGAAGATTCACAGTCCAACCGAGATCGTGGTTCGATAATGATTGGGATCACTTACGTTGTTAGAATAATTGGTGGATCGGAGCTAGTTGATTCGAATTCTTCTTCAGGAAGCTTGGGAATCTGCTAAGTGAGTTAAGATATGAATGTGAGTAAAAGGGAAGGAGAAGGCATCTCACCAGCTTTTATACACGAACAGGGGGACTCGAATCGACACGAACGACTCAAGCCTCTTATAAGTCGCTAACGACTCAACGACTCAGGATAGCATGAGTTAAGATGAGTCGAAGCACACGACCTACGACGTAGGCACGTACTTCGAGGGGCAAATGTTAACCCTGTTGTGATTCATAACTTAAGAGCTATGCGACTTAGTGGGCCAAGAGACCAAGCGACACATCAACTTAAAGTTCCTAACGACTCAAGAAACCTCGCGACTTAGAGGAATGGAACGACTCAACGACTCGGGGTTTGTAACAACTTGGTGGATCAACGACTTAACGGGTTAAGGCACTTAGCGAGTTAGTAAGCCAGCTAGCTAACGAGTTAGTGAGTTAGTAAGCAAGCTAACGAGTTAGCGAGTTAACGAGTTAGTGAGTTAGTAAGCAAGCTAACGAGTTAGCGAGTTAGCGAGTTAGCGACTTAGTAAGCAAGCGGGCGGGTTAGCGAGTTAACAGGCTCACGTGTTAGGAAATGAACGACTTAACTAATGAGAGGTCCGAGCGGCTTAAATCAATCCGAAACAATCACCAAATGACTTACTGTTTTTAAGTCGTTCACGACCTGTTAAGTCGTAATCCGTGTCCCTATAACACGTTAACTCGCAAATGCTTACCCTAAGTTGCAAACGAGTCAAGCTAACCCGTGAGATCCTCTACCTCGTGAAGACTTACCTTAAGTCGCAGCCGAGTTATGCTAACCCATGAAGTTCTATAAGTCGCGCACGGCTTAGTCCAGGAAACTCTATAAATATGGCATGTGCTCCAACATACAAGGGACCTTTTGGCCAATCATTTCAAGCGCCAATACTCTGCTGAATTCTCAACTCACCCGACGCTTAAAGTTCGAAAGACATTTCAACTAACTTCAAGGGAAAATCTAACGCAATCTACACGGATTCGAACAATTCTTCTCTACCAAAGTTCTAGTTGTTTGTCTCGTCATAATTGTAATTGAGGATTGTTGTAAAGTTGTAATCGGTTTAGCAATAAAGAGAATTAAAGTGGACGTAGGCTTGCCTTGAGCCAAACCACTATAAAATCGTTGTTCTTCACTGCTTTTTCTGTAATTTTCTGCTTATACTCTGCTCCCGAATCATCGGGTGGTGCTTTCACAACTACACTTCATACACCTGGGTGTTAGCGTTTAAATTTTAGCGTTAACAAACAGTTAGTAGAAAATTTTGATTTTGTTAAAAATCAAAACGAAAATATTCTACACAGCTTATTTAATATAAAAAATAACTTTCCAGATAAGTCATCAGTAAACGAGATTAAGTTTCTTCTAGAAACAAATAAACCTAAAACTTTAGAACTTGAATCTAAACGAATATTAGAAAACCTTAAGTCAAAAACATTTGAATTAGATACTAAAATAAAACAGGTTGAAACAGTATTAAAAGAAGTAAAACAGATCGTTAGTGGCTGAGTTTATGAACAAATCCTTACAGAAAGCAATTAAATAAGCAAGTAAATTCGCAACTCAACCAGTTCCAAAACAAGGATTTACAGTATATTCTGGTAACAGTCTTTCCGATAAAGAATATCCAAACTTATTTAATATTATTATAAGTCTTAATCTTCAAATTTTAGAAAAACTTGAGAATAAACGGTCTTTTAATCAAGAATTAGATAAAATCTCTGAACAGCTATCAAAACTAAGCTTAGGAGAACCGGTAGTCATTAAAGCCAGACAACCAGAAGTTTATAAATTTTGGATTCCAAAATGTTTAATAATAGAAAATCATTCTCAGGACCTAGTAGAACCTTAACATAAGTTAACTCCGGTAGTAAACCGAAAGATGAAATTTCCAACGTTTTATCAAAATTTAAATCTTAGAAAGAAAAACAGACTGTACAATTAGACGAAGAAATAGACTTAGACCAAAATCTAGACATTTATAATAATAATCATCTAGATCTTTTAAATCCAAGAATTCTCTACCAGACAGGAATAACAAACATTAATACCACGTTAATTAGAAGTATACGGGAAGAAGAGATACGCGTAATAGACAACAGTGTAACTTTAGACATTTTATCTCCAGAAACTATTCAGAAGTCAAAAAACACTGGGAAAAGATTTTTTCACCTAGGACTAATAGTTATAGGAATCAAAACTTTAACCATGAAAGGATTAGGAACGAAACTTTTAACGCTTGTCCTAGATAAATCTTGGACATCAAATATAGAAAAAGCATTACTTTCAGGAATGGAGATAGACCTAAACGATAAATCAGCTTTAGTATATTGCGTTCCAGATATTTTAAAAAGCATAAAAGATTTAAAACACTTAAAACTTGGAATTAAAGCAAACGGATTTGAAAACTACATAGGTAATAATCTTATTATTAGTATTGGAATAATAGGAAAAGCCAGTAACAGATCAGGGATGAAATTTAAAATCAACCTTGATGGAATTGTCCAGAACATTGCTAGTAAAGGTATAAAAATGATAGAACCACGAAGAATAAACCCAGTAGACTTAGCAGGCCTTGAATGGCAACTTAAAGACTTCATAGATAACGATAAAAGTTTGTTAATTCCAGAAACGCACGTTCTCTACACAAACCAATTTGGAGAACCAAATTTATGATTCAGTAATTATAAGTTTAAACAGAATGAAGAAGAAACAGATACTGAATCAGAAATTAATGAACACTATAATTTAAACGAAGTAGTTTCTGAACAACTAATTGTTATGAATTGGGACGAGGGTCTAAAATTTGATGAATATGATTCAGATCTAGAAATAGATGATGAACTAGATATTCTTGGATTTCTAGTTGATGAAGAATACACCCAACAAGATCATGATAACGAGAATATAGAAATAGACGTAACCTTTAAAACAAAAGCAAACGAACATTACATGAAATTATAAACAAAAAAATTACAGTTGAAAACATAAGACAAGAAACAGATGATATGCTCATAGCATGTATAACAGAACTTGATATGTCCTATGAAGAGGCTTTTACAACATTATCTAAACATTTTAATATGCCCCTAATAGAAGATATCTCAAATAAACAAATTCCATTAAGTGATTTCTTCATTGAAACCAATTTTATGGATCAAGCTATGATTCTAGTAAATAAACGAAGTAGATTTGACAATGAACCCAGTTCTCAATATAAAGAAGGACCGCTAAAAGAGAACAATAGGCTAAACCAGATTTAGAATAGGCACATGAAGGCCCTTATATAGGAAAAGGCTTACGTATACCATATGGTAAATTATACAGCCATAACATGTTACTACTTGAAAACCAATCCCCTCAACTATGGCCCGAAGAAATTCTTATTTGGGAACAAAATGGTGTGAGATATTGGGAAGTAAATAAAAAACCAGAAATGGATATGTGGGCCGTCCTTGAAACCACGTTAGGTCCATTAGCATTTGGAATTTATCAGAGTCGTAAAACAGATAATCCAGCTGTAATTACAGAGCAAAAAGCTTTGGGAAATAACCCATATAACTTTACCAGTTTTATTAGACTATTACTCATTGGTAATGATCCAGGAAAAGGAGGAACTTTAATACAGAATACAACTATAAGAAATCTTGAACAATTAAGTATACGAGATTTCAAATACATAAAAGAATTTAGCTAAGACTTTGCTTTTACCTTAGCTCAGACTGGCAAAGCCATGGATGAAGAACTGTGTAATAAATACTTTTCAAAACTTCCAGGCGACTTAGGACGCAAATTACAAGAAGATTGGAACACAACATACAGATCAATGCAAAATTAGGGATAGGAATAAGAATTATGTTTGTTTTTCAGGAATTAGAAAAACGCTGTAAAGAAGCTACATTACAAGAACAGATTAAAAGACAGGCTTGGGCATTTTGTAGAACATCAATCAACACTCCACAAGCATACGGTTTTTATAAACCTAGAAAATATCTTCAAAAATCAAAATTTTACGATAAACGTAAAAAAGACAAGTACGTTAAAAGAACTAAACCAAACCGAAAATGTAATTGTTACATTTGTGGTGACCCTAACCATTTAGCAAACCGATGTCCAAATCGCCAAAATAATCAACAAAGAGCAAATCTAGTTGATGAAATAGGTGAATTTGATATTGAAAGTTTAAGTGAAAACGATGAAACAGAATCTATTTACAGTATAGTTTCAGAAAATGAAGAAGGAACTTCACAAAACAGTATCACTTGTACGCTAATGAACAACGAGGATGAATGTAATCATAAATGGATCCAGAAAAGGGGAAATGATCATATACCATGTTTCATTTGCCATCGATATCCAGAAATAAATAAACAATTTCAATGTGACAAATGTTTTGTAGAAATTTGTTTTCTTTGTGCAAAACACCAATTTAACCTAGAACTTATATATAAACAAAATATGCCAGATAATAAAAACATTTTTCAAGAAACATTAGGAAAACATGACGCGCAAATCAAGCTATTACAAATACAGGTAACCATGTTACAAAATGATATTACACAGCTAAAAACTAAAGAAAAAGACTTTAGTCAAATAGAACCAGGAAGTAATCCAACACAAAATGAACAAACAGAAAATTTAGAAAACAGTTTAACAGAAAATACAGAATTTTCCGTTAATATTAATATATATAATACATCTTTATTAACGCTTAATTGTCGAATATGGCTTGATAATAATAAAGTCATAGATACAGTTGCAATAATTGATACAGGAAGCACTAAAAGTTTGATAGCTTACTCCTTAGTACCATCCTAATACAGAATACCGTTAAATTATACAATTACCTCCAAAACAGCAAATCAAAGTTTTATGACATTAACACACAAATTACCTGAAGAATCTATGATTCAATTCAAAGATTTTGCAGGAAATTACAGTTCAAAATATGAATTAGGAGAAGGCACAATTACACCAGCATAAATTAAGAGTAACGAATTTTTGCTTGGACTAAATTTATTTTAAACTATAGAGGTAGTATTTCTATCTCTAGAAACAGCATCACTTTCAGTAAACAGAATTACACCTTACCCACAAATTACCACATTTTTCAATCAGAGTGCGCTCGAAAGCGTGGTGGACGGGGAGAACTAGATTTTTTAGTCAAAGATCATAATAAAAACTCTCAAAAATATAAAGAACATAAAAATGCTTTAGCAATATTAGCAAATGAAATATTTAGAGAATTAGAAAAGGGTAAAGAGGTAAAGTATATCCCTTATCAAATTATATCTAAACTAGAAAAAATAGGATTGATTGGTGATGATGTCACCAAAAACAGAGTTAATTACATATGCAAAATAAAATTAATAAATCTAGAAATTACAATTAAAACAGCCTATATAGATTACAGTCCAGCAGATGTTAAAGAATTTAAAATAGAGATTAATGAAATGCTAAATCAAAAGTTAATTCGCAGATCATATAGCAGACACAGATCAGCAACATTTATTGTAAGAAATCATTCTGAACAGAAACGAGGAAAACCCAGAATCGTTTATAACTATAAACGACTAAACGACAATACAGAGGACGACGGATATAATATACCTAACAAAGATACGTTAATAAATTTAATTCAAAACAAACGAATATTTAGCAAATTTGAATTAAAATCTGGATACAATCAATTAAAGTTAGAAGAAGATTTTAAGCCTTGGACAGCCTTCATGTGTTCTGAAGGGCATTTCGAATGGAATGTCCTTAGTTTTGGCCAAAAAACGACCCCAGCAATTTTTCAACGTTTTATGGACAGTATTTTTTAAAAATATGAATTTTGTTTAGTTTACATAGATGATATCCTTGTTGCAAGTAATAATATTAAAGAACATGAAAAATCATCTTAAAATGATTTTTCAAGAAATAGAAACAAACGGGTTAGTAGTATCAAAGCGCAAAATGGAGCTTTTTAAACAAAAGATTTCATTTTTAGGACTAGAAATCGAAATGGTTTATTGAGAAACTAAATTGAACTGAAATTGATGAATTGAGGTTGAATGAAATATGAGTTTTGGAATTCGAGTTGATCTGAATCAATTTGTGAAATGTGAGGACGCTATTTTATTAAATAAATTATTTTAAATTATATTTAAAAATATTTTGATATTTTACTTTATAAATTATTTTAATATAAACTATTTTGTTATAAATCATGTTATACAAATTATTTTTAACTCTTTTAATATACTAACTATTTTAAAATAAACTATTTTAACTTATAACTATTTTATTTTAGAAACTATTTTATTTTTATACTATTATTAATATCTAAATTGTTCAAGTGGGAAGTTATGATTTCAAAGTTATGAATTTCAAAGTATTCGGTTATCAAGTGTTGTGATTTCCAAAGTGTTACAAATTCTAAGCTATATAATTTCGAAAGTGTTATAACTTTGAAGCGCTATGATTTTGAAAATGAATATATTTGAAGTGAAATGATATCGTATTGATATGGTTTGAAATAGAAATAATATTTTGGTTTTGAAATATAAACTATTTTGAAATGACCATGGTGTTATAATAACTGTGGTTGTTAAAAAGATCGAGATCGGATATTGTTATACTCCATGCCAATACCGAAAACCACTTTAACAACTATGTACATGTTGGAGATTCCAGAATGAAGTAGGATGGCTTGGTGACGATTCTATATGGTATTTACGTGACCCTGACTCCCATGAGTAAGCTTGATGCGGCTAAAATTGGAGCCATGCAAGGCCAAGTGTGGTCATTCCTCCTATCAGACACATTTCTTTGATACCATTCTATTGCTTTTGTGATTTGATTGGGTGCACCCTATGATTTGGAAGTGTGTCACGAGGTGGGCGGTAGTAGTTGCTATGCGTTACCACCAGTCCGGATCCGAAAACGATATACCTACCCTAGCATTGCCTCGAGTGGCTTGTCACATGCCCTTTGCACCTTCTACGAGTTTGTTTTGTATCGTGCCTATGTGATGTCCTCTGGGTAAACCTCCTATTTGTGGAGGAGCGTACGACATTGTATAGACTACGGGAATATGTAAAATGTGTTAAGGGGGATAAGAGTAACGCCTTAATGCTATTTTAATAGTTTACTTTACTATAGACATTATTACAATAGCATATATTACTACATAGTAGATAGTTTAGCCGATCCTTAAAGGATGGCCATCCCAAACATCTTTTGAGTTACTTGTATTTCAGTTGATATTTCACTTGAGTTGGATTTATTGATATAAGAATGTTAATCTTGACTCGAGTGTGTTTTGCTTTACGCCCGGGTTAGACTGACTGTCACAGCATTTGAGACTCATCTTTGGAGTTGGAGCTTCGCTTAGAGATCCATCTACCTATTCAGCTTGCAGTTAGTCAGTTGAATCCTGTGATATATTTTGATCTTGTATTTTTCTATTGGATTGAAACTTCGATGTATTAGAGACTTCTGTTGTATCTTATTTTAAATCTGATATGTATATTTATATAGTACCTTCATGAACTACTATTCTTTTGTTTCCGCTGCTTATTGATAATATTACTTTGTGTCTATGATTCTGTGATTGATTTATTTACTATATATGCTGAGTTTTGCCAAATATAAATTAACAATCTGATATTTTGAGCAATTCATGTCTGATATGTGTGGATGCGAATGGCACAAAATACCGGGTCATTACAATTGGTATCAGAGCTCTGGTTTTTGGAAAACCTCAACATATAAAGTAAATTTAATTATGAAATCGCCTAAGTTCGAGCTTGAATCTCTTCTTTGACTCGACTTCCTTTGAAATTTGGAAATTTCCCCATTCGTTCTCAAATCCATCCTTGTCTCCCTATTCATATTTTTCTCAATTCTAGAGTATACCATCGCTCCACTGTATGATTTGTAAAGGGGTGAAACTCCTTTACAATAGGCATTGTTTCACCGGAGATTTATGTATCCTCGGTTTAGATGCTGCTATCTCTTGTTGTGCCCGAATTATATTTCTTGTGATCTAATGTCGATTTTCCCTAGAATTCTACATCGATCTTATTCTTAAAGTCTCGATTGATCGGTTAAGTCCACCCACGACTTATATAAGTCAATCCATCTTTCCTCTTTCGTAATTTAATCATTTCGAGCTTATCTTCCAGTTAGAATTCTATTTCATTAGGGTCTCCCTAAATTTGAATCTCTATCTTGTTTTGAAATCAATTCTTGTATCATCGTGTGAGGGAGTGTATTTGTATAAAAAAATGTTTTATATATTGCGTTGTTTGAGTTGTTAATGTTGATTTAAGATTTCAATCGATTCGTCAGATCAACGTATCGATAGGAATTCCGAAACACTTGAACAAAACAAACTAACGCAATATTTTTTTTCAAAATTTGCAAATGAAATAATTTTGTGTATGATTATATATTATATGTATAAAGAGGTATAATTTCGTAAAATTAATAGTTAAATGAATCGATTATTGGAAATGATAATATTTGTTTTTTTTGTTTATTGCTTTGTAAACCATTGATTATTCCAACATATAAATAAATGAATTAAAAACATGGTTTGTAAATTGATTTGGAATTTAAACGAATTTAAAATTGAGAATTTAAGAATTTGATTTCCAGTGATTCCAAACATTGGTTTTAAAGTTTTAAAATGTATATTATTTAAAGTCTTTCGAATGGATATCGTCCCAAAGAATTTTTGAAAGTTTTAAATCAGCACTCTTCTCTTTTGTCGTTGGAAAATAATTTCGGTTATGACTGCAGCATCATCGACATTCATTTTCGAGTTTTCAAAGTGGAGAAATTAGTTAGTGGCTTTGATACACTTTTGTTTTAGAAAATGGATTTGATTTGAAATTCCTGAATATGATTTGATTTATATAATATATATGTATATATAATTATATCAAAATAGTTTGAAGTGAAACTAAAAATTTGAACCTTAAGTTTTATATTAAGAAAGGTTTCAATTATTGAAATAAAGTGAAATGTTTGAATAATTCGAATATCTGAAATGATAAATCGAATTAAACCAACCTGAAATAATGGATTTGAACAAACTTATTTGTATAACACTAAATTACATTATAATATATATATATATATATATATATATATATTGCCAAAAATATTCAAAAACGTTAAAATGTTAGGATATAATAAAGGGTTGTACAAGAAGAAAACTTAAGTAATAAATTGTTCAAACTGAAATCTGGCTTAATATAAATGTTGTAGATAGAAGGAAAATGTGTATGGTATTTAACTGCACTTATAAACATTTATATAACTTACCTTAGAAAGTTTAAGTGTTATTAGAATGTAATTGGATAGTATACATTATGATATAAACAATGAGATAACAAAAGATGGTGTTTTGTTAAGGGAATTTATAGATAATAAATTTAATAATAAATTGGATAACAAATTGGACAATAAATTGGATAATAAAAAGGAAATTTTATTTGTTGAATAATATATGGTTATCAAATGTATACACCTATATATGTTGCAAAATATGTTAAATGGAATAAAATAAACAAATCAAAAGAAGACTGTGAACTTAAGAATTGTGTACTTGAATTTTCAAGGAATCAACTTAGCTGAAGATAAATGGATAAAATAAATGACCTAATTAAAAGTGAATTTGTTTGAAAGAAATGTTGATAAAATGAAAGAAAATAAATATTAAATTGAATGACTATTTATTAGTTGAATAAAATGGATTAAACCAAATTGCTGAATGTAAATTTATCTAAAATTTAAATCTATATGATTTTGAATAGTTGAGGCTGAATGTTGAGGTGGAATTAACTATGGCCGATCAAATGGAATTAATATATGAGTAAAATAAAAAAACTATTGTGAACTTTTTTTAATAAATGTTAATAAACGGGAAACAAATCAATTGAATGAAAATATATGGTATTCAAATAAATCAAATGGGAACAATAAATTTGTTTGACTAAATAAAATGAACTAGAATTAATAAATTTAATATCAACCAATTTTAAACAAATGAATTTCAAATCTATTTTTCTTTCTAGTTGTTTATATTCTCCAACCTCGTTCCTTTTCGGGGACGAAAATTTTTGAGTGGGGAAGGGTGTAACGACCCGTAAAATTTTATCAGTTTTAATAATTATTTAACTGATTTTTTGTGAAATTTTAAAAAATTGAATATTGAAATAAAAATTTGATATTTGGAATACGTATGATTAAACATAGTAAATGGTAAATTTTCATCTAAAAATATAGAAGCTTACTTTCTTGTGTAATTCTATTTAAATTTAAATCAGTTATTATTTGATGATAATAAAATGTTTTTCAAACCTGAAAATTTTTATACAATAAATTTGTAAATCATCTTCTACGTGAGACGTCATATTCTGTTTCTTCAAATTTGAACCAATAATGCTTCGTTTATCTTATATTCGATAGATTTATAGCATTTTTGGTACCGAATATCGACTTTTGATAGGATGATCGTATCACTCACATTTGTGTACCATCCTGATCGTCTCGTCGTTTTGATCTCCGCCATATATACGTTTGTGTATTTTGGTGTTTGGTACAAAGTGAAATCCGTGAGAATGATTAACTGTATCAGTACCACCTTTAATAGTTGTGTCCATTCAAATTTCAAACGGGAATTGATAGCAACTAGCATTTATTATAACATGTATTATTTGCTAAAAATTCAGCCATCGTTTCGAAATCGAAAAAACGTAAAAATTTGTTTATGTTTTGCATCCATTTTTCGGCAACGGTTCATTTTTTTTATTTGGCTTTATAACTTTTTTTTCACTTTGTTTCATTCATATTGCAAACTTCTCATAGTTGTTGTTACTTTTCATTCCCCTCCTCCATAGCTTCCACGCACACAACATCCAAAGAAAACCACTCCTCCACCCGTCGAGCACCCAAAGCAACCGCATCCATCTCAAATTCCACGTTTGTACTTCCTGACTCCATAGTTTTTCCAACCTCACCGCCCTCTGACCATCACCGTATATAGCCTGTTCCTACCCAAACACTTGAAGCATCTCACCCTCTTTCTGTCGCCGAGCACCAGCCTCGCCCTGCAACCCAAATCTCCTTCCAGCCGAAACACACCTATCTGTAGCCAAAACTCTACCACATCAAAAGGATGGCACGCTTCCGATAGCTCCTCATTGTTTATAGTTAGGTAATCTATTGTTGTTATATATTGGTTTCTAAAGTTTATAAAGCTATTATTTATTATATTAGTTTATATATGTTTATGAAGAAAGTATATGTTTAGTTGTATGTATGAAATTGTAGAATCTGTTATATATATATATATCGATATGTAGAGGTCCATATTATATTGTATATAATAGGTTAGTATATAAATAATATGTTAATTGTTATACATCAGTTGAATGTATATAGTAATAATATATTTATAGATGTTTATATACATATTTGTTTATACGAACAGTAAAATCTATCAAGCTATATATATATATATATATATATATATATATATATATTTATATATATATTGTTTCGGTCGTACCATGTATAATTGAAACAGTACATAAGTTTATATATATATATATATATATATATATATATTTCTATACAGGGTGCTTTGTTTCTTTCGTTTCATATCTTACAGTTTTAAAATATGCAAATGCATATGAGTTGGTATATATATATTTATATATACACCAGTTATGTATATTAGCTATAAGCATATGAGTTCTGTGTTTTTTAAAGTATATAAAGTTATAAATATAAGTCTTTGTATAATTGTAATATATATATATATATATATATATATATATATATATATTGTTCCTGCATATATGTTATGTATATATATATTATTTAGATTTTTTAAGTTGTTTATGATCTATTCGACATATATGTGGGTCTGACTACATTTTTAGTTTGGTGCTAAACCTATATTAGTATGTATATTTTATAGTTTATATATATACATATATATATATATTAGTATACATAGTATATAATAATCTGTTTATAGTTTTGGTATATAGGTTATATTATGAAGTCTGATTATGTATATATATATATATATATATATATATATATATATATAAACTGTACTAAACTATACAAGTTTAGTAGCTATATAAAAATATATGTTATACAGTTATAATCTTTTGTGTATATATATATTAACTTTTTCACTGTATAAATTGTATAAGATTTTATATAAAGTTGTTATCACACACACACACACTCTTATATATATATAATCTTATGAAAATTTTAAAGTATAGAGTTCATACAGTTTTAAATGATATGTTATGGTGTATCAGGTTTTAGTTTTATTAGTTTCTGCATGTTGAGTTCTTAATATAAAAATTTATAAAAGTTTATTATATATATGTATAAGCTATTGTATACACATTAGTAGTTGTTTTGGTTATATATACATTACATGTGATATATATATATATATATATATATATATATATATATATCTTTCTAAATGTGTAATTTAAATTGAATTGGTTTCAAGAAAAATATTAATTATAATAATAACATTTTGTGTATATATATATATATATATATATTCCATTTGCATCGAGCTAATTTGATTTATTCCCATCGATTCTTTTATCTGCCTTGTTCATCGAAATCGTGTCTATTGTGCTTTGCTTCGCAATTTGTGCTTGGATTCGTAACCCATTTCATTGTCAAATCTCTCCAGCCTCGAAAGGTGAGCAATCAATCACGATTACAATCTTATATTTATTAAATTTGATTTCAATTGAAACGACAATTGAAATATGTTTTTGTTAGTTATTTACATTACTATACATATGATATTATTTGTATCTGTTCACCTGTGACATCTGACACCATTATCTATTACTTATTGATGATATATGCCTGCTATATTATTATCATATCTGTTCTCACTCTATAAGTTCCCAGTTTGTATAGAATTCTCTATGGGTTGAAATGATACATACCCGAACGACCTGTAGAATAGGAGAAAATCTTTACGGGGTGAAATGATAAACCTAAGCGATTTTCATTGAATTGAATTTGGGATTGCGGGTAGAAATGATATATACCTGCAGATATTTAAATTGTGGAGTGAAATGATAAATATCCGTATCACTTGACCATACGATATAAAATTATATACAGACATCGTTGGTCTTTATATATATTTTGAAACGATTTCCAAGGTTTAAAAAAGATATATGTATATATATGGTTTTATATAAATATTGATTTTTAATATTATGTATAAATGTTATTTTATATATAGTTAAACTCTTGATTTCTAACTGTATGTTTTGAAAATTTTAAAATGATAGGTTTTGAAATTATAAATTTTGAGAATATATTTATAATTTTACTATTTTTAAAATATGTAAATAGATTTAATATATAAATAAATTTAATAATATGTTTAAGTATTTATTAAAGATTATATTTTTAAAAAGATTTTTATAAGGATTTTTATAAGTTAAGGTTAGGAAGATAAATTTGAATTTATTCGAAATTGTATTAATTAAAAATTATGTTTAATTATATATATTTGGAACTTATTGAATTTGAGGTTTCTTAAGGATATTATTTTTTAACATGATTTTTGTTTAAGGTGATTAACTGAATATTTCAAGTCAAATAAATTGAAGGAAATATTTAATGATTTGAAATTAGTGGTTTTATTTAAATGATATTGGATTTATTAAGTGAATATTTCAAAACTAAATAATAATGAAGTAAAATTTAGATTTATATGAAATTATCAAATTTAATTTTGTAAATGTCAAATGTTTAAAGCTTTGAAATATATTGAAATGGAAATGGTTTATTGAAAAACTAAATTGAATTGAAATTAATGAATTAAGGTTGAATTAAATTTGAATTTTGGAATTCGAGTTGATTTGAATCGATTTGTGAAATGTGAGGAAGCTATTTTATTATATAAAGTATTCTAAGTTATATTTAAAACTATATATATATATATATATATATATTGGCTAAGCCGGCGGGGTTATATGGCCTCTACCATAATTTATTGCCACAAGATATGATTACAAACAAGAAGAGCAGAAGCTCACAGCAAATACAACTCGAAACCACCGACATTACAACTACCACAAGATCCTACATATTCCTAGACAAAAGAAGGAAAAGAGAGTGTTTAGAGGTGAAAATACCATTAAACACTCTATTGTTCCTCTCAGTCCAGATAGCATAAATAACCTTCTTTAAAACACTTAATATTTTTATAGCAGCATGAGTTTTCAATCTAATATTTTGGAAGATATAATACCATTCTTCAGAGGCAATCAAAACATGCATGTGCACCTGCAAACATCCAAGATTCCCAGACAAAGCTAGAGTACTGACATGTGAAGAATAGGTGAGAAATGGATTCTTCCTCAACACCACACAGTGGGCAATTGGAAACAAGAACAATGCCATATTTATTAAGTTTATCAAGAGTTAAGAGACCATTCGAGATGACCTTCCATAACAATAAGTTTTCTCTAGGCGCTGAAGATGAAATCCAAATTCGAGAATGCCAAGGAAAAATATCAAGATCATCAGAGTTAATCAAAAATTTGTAAACTGTAGAAACTGAATGGCCTTTACCATTGCAAGAAGAGAAAACATTGTCACAATTATAATCACGATTTTGAATAATATTCCAGAGCTGTCTAACCAAGAAAGAGCTGGAGTAAGGTAGGGAAATATATCCATCAGTCCAAAATACACTAACCGTAGCATTGTCAGATATACGTGTTAAGATTTTAAGGCTATGATCAAGCATATTATGAAGGATACAACCCCTTGATGACCAGGGATCATGCCAGAAGGATAATGAAGCCATGTCCTTCATACTTCTTTGAAACAAGGGAAGAACAACATTCCTGAACCTTAGTAAGTTCCTCCACATCCAACTACAATAAGAAGGAGTAATCATAGTCCAAAAGTGTTGCTTCCTTATCAAATTTTTCTTAACCCATCTAGCCCAAAGATTACCATCATTTCTAAGCAGTTGTCTAACCAGGAAGACAAAGCAGCCTGATTCCATTTCTTAAGATTCAAGATACCTAACCCACCAAACCTATATGGGCTACAGACTCTACTAAATCCAACAGGAATGAGCTTTTTGGAGTAAGGATTTCCATGCCACATAAAGTGATTAAGAGCGGAGTTGATCATAGAGATAAGTTTAGAAGTAAGTATAAACATTCTAGCATAATATAAGAACATAGCAGTGGCAATGGATTTAACAATAATGAGTCTACCGGCCATAGAGAAATGTTTCCCATGCCAAGAAGAGATTTTGCCAATAATTCTTTCAAAAAGTAGAAGCCATTGATTGGTAGTGATTCTAGAGGAGCAGATAGGGGCACCAAGATAACTCTCATTATGATTAAAAGGAGATAGGCCAGATAAAGTGAACATATCAGTCTTCAGATGATCAGGGATTCCAGCAATCCACATTTTAGACTTAGAGTAGTTGATGGATAGCCCAGTTTTAGTTTTAAAATCAATCAAAATATTCATAACACCAGAAATTGATTTCCCATTAGGCTTAGTAAAAAACATGAGATCTTCAGCAAAAAGGAGGCAAGAAATTTCCATACTTTTGCAAAGAGGATGATAATCCACGAGGTAAAGAGACATTGCATTTTTGGATATGACAGTAAAGAGTTCCATGACATAAATAAGTAAGGAGAGATAGGGTCTCCCTGACGAATCCCTTGAGTAGCTTTGAAGTAACCAAAAATGCTACCATTAATTTTTTTTTTATTCATCACAAATTTACAAAAGAATTGCTACTAAAAGTCTTACACTTAACTGTCTATTCAACATGAACAATTTAACAGTCATGAAATTACTCTCAAACTATTATTCTTCTTTAGTTCCAGTAGTTGAAGGAGAGTGTGGATGAACCAAATGATGTCTCTTGTGTCCACCCATTGCTTCTTTCCCTCCTCTCTCATCTTCGTCTTCTTCTTCCTCGTCTTCTTTTTCTGCTCCTATTATTTCGTCCAGTCATTCTTCTGTTTCTTGTCAGCCTGTTTCTTTATCTTCTTCTTCCTTTAAGGACTCTTCTCCTGATTCGAATTGGTCATCTCTTTTCAAGTCTTTACCGAGGAATGCTGGCTCTTATAAGCCTATTGATTTTGATATCTGTAGGGATAAAGCGTCTACTGCTTTGCCTGATCTTATTCGAGAAGAGGGTTTGAAATACTGGGAAAATCATTTGGTTGGTTTTTTCTTGGATGGTACTCCATCGTTCTTGACAGTTGTTTCTTATCTGAAAAGATTTTGGAAGCTTAAAGGTGATGTGGATTTTAAATCT
Organism: Allium cepa; assembly: GCA_030765085.1. Taxonomy (NCBI): domain Eukaryota; kingdom Viridiplantae; phylum Streptophyta; class Magnoliopsida; order Asparagales; family Amaryllidaceae; genus Allium; species Allium cepa. Next base: position 125,242,433 of record CM060945.1, on the reverse strand, counting down.
GATGGTTATAATTTCTATTTCAAATTTTCAAATCAAGAAGATAGGGATTATGTTCTTAAGTTGGATCCTATTTTCATTAGAGGTAGAATGTTTATTATTACTAAATGGGATCCTTCGGTTGGTATTTCACAAGCTCAAATCAAGAAAGTTCCTGTATGGATTCACTTTCACAGAATTCCTATTATTCTTTGGACTTTGATTGGGATTAATTGGTTGGCTTGTCATGTTGGTAGGCTTATATGTTTTGATAGTAGCACTGAAAAACTTCAGAGATTTAAGTATGCTAAAGCGCTAGTTGAGATTTCTCCTGAGTTTGATTTACCTGATTCAATTTCTATTCCTCAATTGGGTAGCAACTGTCCAGATGTTCAACTATCATATGATTGGAAACCAAAGATTTGTACTCATCGTAAAATTTTTGGTCATGACACTGCATATTGTGAATTTCTGAATAAGGTTGAAATTAAAGAAATAGGAAGGGGGCAAGATGAGTTGAAGTGTGTTGAAAAAACTCGGTCTGATACTGTTACTATTCAAAATGAGAAAGGTTGGAAGAATGTTAATAGGAGGAATAAAGGTATCTGGAAAAGGAAAGAACAAGTAGATGTTGACAGTGCTAAAACAGCTGATGGAGGTGTTGTGAAGGAGAATGGAATCTCTATTAATTCTTGTCCTAATACTTCTAATTCTTTTTCAATTTTTTCCAATTCTTCACTTGATAAAACTCTGTATACTTCTTCTTTTGATTCTAATTCTATAGCATCATATTCATCTTGTGTAAATCATTCAACTGTTGCTTCTAATTCTAACCTTGTTACTGGTTCTTCTTCTGTTAATATTTCTAACAATTCTTCTGTTGATAGCTCCTCTACTATTACATCCTCTTGCTGTTCTCAATTTAGTAATCAGTCTCCTTCCATTTTATCTTCCAGCTCTCCATATTTGCACTTGTCTCCACCCAGTCACATTATCCTGCCTCCTCCTCCCTCTTCTTGTCATGATGCTGGTGCTAAGACTGTTTGTGACCTGAATAAAGGCAAGGATTTTAAACCCCATGAGGTTCTTCCATGTTCTTCTTCTAAGGAAAATTCACACACAAGACATACTAGGAAAAATCCTTCTCCTTTGCTACCTCCTCTGCCTTTTAAATGAATAATATTGCATTCTGGAATATTAGGGGTGCTAATTCATCCTCTAAGCCAATTGAGATTAGGAATCTTTTAAGAGAAAGGGATATTCAATTAATATGTATTTCAGAAACTAAGCTTGATATTCAATCTTCTATGAAAGCTGTAAGCATGATAGCTTCATCCTGGTCTTCTGATCATAATTTTCTTGAATCTAACTATGGTAGACTGTTGACTTTATGGAATCCAAGTATTTTTAATCTTTCAAGAATCAGTGCTTCATATCAATTTATTCACTATCAATGTACTCATTTACCTTCTGGTTTGAATTTTCTCCTTACCTCGGTATATGCACATAATTCTTTGACTTTAAGACAGAACTTTTTGGATCACCTTCCATCACTGAATCCACTATCTTGTCCTTGGCTTGTTGGTGGTGATTTTAACTGCATGTTTGCTTGTGATCACAAATTTGGTGGATGTTCTTTATCACTCAGGGATATATCTCCTTTTAATAGTGCTATTTGTCAAGCAAATTTATTTCCTCTTAAATTCTTTGGTTCTGATTTTACATGGTCTAATTGTAGTAGGAATGGTAATGTAACTCTTTGTAAACTTGATCATATTCTTATAAATCTGCCTTTTCTGCAATATTGGCCAAATTCTTTTTATCATATTCTTCAACCTTCTCTTTCTGATCATTGTCCTTTAATCTTTCAAAATGGAGTTGAGAATTTTGGTGGAGTGAAACACACTTTTAAATTTTTTAATTTTTGGACTAAACATGTTGATTTTTTTGTTATTCTCAGACAAGTCTGGTGTATGCAATTTGGCAAAAACCCTCTTGCAAATATTATTCTCAAGATGAAGGTGCTCAAGTTTCATCTTAAGGTGTGGTCAGCAGAACATTTTGGTAATGATTCTAAACTATCTACTCAAATTAGAAATGATCTTATTAAGATTCAGGAAGCAATGTGTGTCAGACCTTGTGATACTTTATTAAAACAAGTTGAATTGCATTTAAGGCATGAACTTGAGCAAGTAATTGATAGAGAAGTGTCATCTCTTAAACAGAAACTTCATTTGAAAATGGAAAAGGAGGCAGACAGGAATACTAAGTACTATCATAACTTTCTTAAAGTTAAAAGAAGTCGCGAATGCATTTTTCAAATTAAGTATATGAATGGGTTGCGGGTGAACACTTTTGATGGTATTAATCAGGCTTTTGTCCAATATTTCTCTTCTGTCTTAGCACCATCCACTTCTTTTATTCCTGATTTAAATTTCCTCTTTAATATTACTCTTCCCACATTATCACACCCCCAATCAGATTCTCTGATTAGTATAATAACTGAAGATGAAATTAGGAATGTAGTGTTCAGTTTGGATAGTAATAGTTGTGGAGGACTAGATGGCTATAATGCTTATTTCATTCAACATAGTTGGAATATTATTGGACCAGATATTGTTAAGGCAATCAAATTCTTTTTTCTTCATAACAAGCTTCCTGCTGGTTTATCTGCTACTGCAATAGCTTTGATTCCTAAAATTGTAAATCCAACATCTGTCACTGATTTTAGGCCTATTTCATGTTGTAATATCATCTATAAGATCATCTCAAAGATTTTAGCTAACAGACTTCAACTTGTATTGCCATCTATTATCTCCATTAATCAAGCTGCTTACATCACTGGGACCTATTAGTGATAAAATTTTATTGACTCAAGAATTGTTGTTTGGTTATGAAAGGAAAACCATTTCTCCAAGGTGTATGTTAAAATTGGATATTAGGAAGGCTTTTGATTCTGTGCATTGGAATTCTATTTTAGCAGTTATGTCCAAAATGAATTTTCCAAAACCATTCTTAGCTTGGATTTATACTTGTATTTCTTCTCCTATGTATTCTATTTTGAGAGATGGTGGTCTATATGGTTTTTTTAAGGGTAAACATGGTGTTAGGCAAGGTGACTCTATTTCTGCCTATTTGTTTATAATTGTCATGGAGCTTCTTAATTCTATGTTCAAGGAACTTGTTTTTAAAGGAGTTTTTCAGTTGCATCCTAAATGTAAGCAACCACTTATTACTCATCTCCTTTTTGCGGATGACTTGGTTGTTTTTACAAAGCCCACTCATGATAATATTCAATGCATTCTCTCAACTCTGAAGCTTTTTCACTCTATCACTGGACTTCAAATTAATTTGGCTAAATCTAATATTTTAGTTGCTGGATTAAGTCCATTGGATAAGAATGCTATTATTAATCTTTCTGGTCTTCAAGAACTGCCTAGAAATTCTTTCTATTTGGGTCTGCCTTTGATTACATCTAGAATTACTAAGCAAGATTGCATGCCACTGTTTGAAAAGATCATTGAAAAACTTCACTTATGGCCTGTTGGAAAACTTTCACAAGCTGGTAGGCTAACCATAGTTCAGTCAATAGCTGTAGCCATGACTACATATTGGACAAGGCATTATATTCTTCCAGCTAAGCTTATTAATATGATTACTAGTGCTCTTAATAAATTCTTATGGCATGGTGATCCATTTACTAGGAAGTTAATTCCAATTTCTTTCTATAAACTTTTTGAAGCAAAGAAACATGGTGGTCTTGGAATAACAAATACCTTTCAATGGAACAGAGCTGCTATATCTGTCTATTTCAATAAAAAATTTACATCTGACAACGATCTCTGGTCACAATGGGTTAATCATAATCTTATTGGTAGGAAAAATTTTTGGACTATGCCAATTCCTCAAAGTTGTAGTTGGAGTTGGAGGTGTATTTTGAAGCTTAGAGAAACATTTATTCCTTTAATTCAATGTAATCATGATCTGATTAAGGACTTGTCTTTTTGGCACTCTCCCTGGTCTAAACAAGGCTTAATCCTTAGTTCAATTGTTGATTACAATTTGAGAAATATTTCTGGTATAGCTGAACAGGCTAAGGTTGTTGATTTTATTCATGATGGCAATTTAGTTTTGCCTTACACAAGCTCTTTTCAATTAAGACAATTATGGAACATCATTTCAAAATATCCTACATTAAGATCTGATAATGTGCTAGTATGGTCTGGGAAGACTTTTTCAATTAAGCTTGTTTACAAATCTCTCTGTGATAATGGTTCTCTTTTTCCATGGTATACAAGAATTTGGAAAATAGGTGGCAGTGCTAAAGAAAATTTGCTGTTATGGAAAGTGATGCCTAATGCATTAAATACCAAGGATAAACTTTGTAGAATTGGTATTATCTCAGAGAATATGTGTGTTTTTTGTAAGACTGGTATAGAATGTAACACACATTTATTCTTTGAGTGTCCTTTTGTTTTTCAAACCCGGTACAGATTATTATCATCTTGTGGATTTTACAAACCTTCAACTTTAAGTCCTATTGAATGGTTCAATATCTTCAAGGCAACTAGATGGAAATCACGTCAGACAAAGCTTCTGCTAAAGATGCTTAAAAGATTGGTTTATGAAGTTTGGCAAGAGAGAAATAATAGAATATTTGGTAACAGTATAAGGAATTCCTCACAATTGTTTGCTCAGATTCACAGGAATATTCTTTGGTTTTTAAGAACTGATACTTGTTAAGATTATTATTATTTTCTTTACAGTTCTCAGTTGTTCACTTTGTTGTTTACTGATTCTTTTTAAGTTTGGCAAGAGAGGTTTCTGGAAGCATTTACAGAGTGAAGCTTTCACTGTTATGCTGTTTTTCATATGGAAGTTGCTTGTTATGTCTGTTTGGTGAAGCATTTACAGAGTGAAGCATTTTCAGAGTGAAGCATTTACAGAGTGAAGCCTTATATGCTGATGGTTATGTCTGTTTGGTGGCTTAGGAGTTTGCTTGCATTGCTTTTCTTTCCTGAAGCCATCTTGATTTCTTGGTTTCAATGCTGCTGCCTTGTTATTCCAATATAGTTGTTATGTAACTGTTGTTTGATGTTTAAGTCTTTTTTTTGTTTGTAATCTGGTCATGGTTGTAAGTCAATTTCTCTAATTATATTCTGGTCATGTATGTGTTCATGGTTGTAATCTAGTCATAGTGTGGTTGGGTGTAATCTGGTCTTGATTTGTAATCTGGTCATGGTTGTGTAATTGTTTTTGCTTGTAGGTCATTTTCTTTGGTTGTAATATTTCATTAGTTAATAGAGTGAGCTTTTTGCTCTTGCTTTTCAAAAAAAAAATGCTACCATTAATACTCAAAGAATAGTTGATAGTGGAGATACATGTGAATATCCAAGCAAGGAAACGAGTAGGGAAATTCATTCTATGCAAGATATAAATGATAGTTTTCCACTGAATAGTGTCATATGCCTTCTGAATGTCCAACTTTAAAACACATTTGGGGGAAACATTAATTATGTAGTATCCTCTGAGCAGTTCAGTGGAAAGAGTGACATTATTAGTGATGTCTCTGTTGGCCAAGAAAGCACCCTGATTAGATGAGATAATGGAAGGAAGGATCTCCTTCATCCTAGCAGCTAAAATCTTAGTTATACACTTGTATATAACATTACAACATGCAATGGGTCTGAACTGACTAACCAAAGAAGGATGATCAACTTTAGGAATGAGAGCAAGTCTTGTGGCATTGATACCAGATAACATCTATATATTTTACTTTAGGAATGCGAGCAAGTCTAATGGCAATAGGGGAAACTATTTATATATTTTATTTTATAAACTATTTTAATATAAACTAGTTTATTATGAATCATTTTATACAAACTATTTTTAGCTATTTTAATATACTAATTATTTTAATATAAACTATTTTAACTTATAACTATTTTATATAAACTATTTTATTTAACACATACTATTAATATCTAAATTGTTCAAGTGGGAAGTTATGATTTCAAAGTTATGAATTTTAAAGTATTAGGTTATCAAATGCTATGATTTCTAAAGTGTTACAAATTCTAAGCTTTATAATTTCGAAAGTGCTATAACTTTGAAGTGCTATAATTTTGAAAATGAATATATTTGAAGTGAAATGATATCGTATTGATACGGTTTTGAAATGGAAATGATATTTTGGTTTTGAAGCATAAACTATTTTGAAATTACCATGGTGTTATAATAACGTTTGGTTGTTAAAGAGATCGGGATCGGATATTGTCATACTCTCTGCCAATAACGAAAACCACTTTAACAACTATGTACGTGGTATTCTAGAATGAAGTAGGATAGCTTGGTGACTGTTCTATGGTATTTACGTGACCCTGACTCCCGTGAGTCAGCTTGATGCGGCTAAAGAGGAGCCATGTCGGGGGAAGTGAAGGTCATTCACACATTTCTTCGATACCATTCTATTGCTTTTGTGATTTGATTGGGTGCACCCTTTGATTTGGGAGTGTGTCACGAGGTGGGCGGTAGTAGCTTCTATGCGTTACCACCAGTCCAGATCCACAAACGGTATATCTACCCTGGCGTTTCCTCAAGTGGCTTGTCGCATGCCCTATTTAGCCTTCTACGAGTTTGTTTTGTACCATACCTATGAGATGTCCTCTGGGTAAACCTCCTGTTTACCGAGGAGCATACGTCATTGTATAGACTACGAGAATATATAAAATGTGTTAAGGAGGATATGGGTAACGCCTTAACGCTATTTTAATAGTTTACTTTACTATAGACATTATTATAGTAGCGTATATTACTACATAGTAGATAGTTTAACAGATACTTAAAGGATGGCTATCCCATACATCCTTTGAGTTACTTGTATTTCAGTTGATATTTCACTTGAGTTGGAATTATTAATATAAGAATGTTAACCCTGACTCGAGTGTTTTGTGTTTTTCTTTACGCTCGGGTCAGACTGAGTGTTACAGCATTTGAGACTCACCTTTGTGATTGGAGCTTTGCTTGAAGATCCATTTATCCAGCTTGCGTTTAGTTAGTTGACTCTTGAGTTATATTATGATCTTCTATTTTGCTATTGTATTGAGACTTCTATATATTCAAGACTTTTGTTATATCTTATTTTAACTCTGATATATATATATATATATAGTAGCTTCATGAACTACTATTATTTTGTTTTCGCCGCTTATTGATTATAATACTCCGTGTCTATGATTCTGTGATTGAATTATTTTCTGTATATGCTGAGTTTTGCTAAATATAAATTAACAATATGATATTTTGAGTAATTCAAGTCCGACATGTGTGGATGCGAATGACACGAAATACCGGGTCATTAGAAAGAGCTTTCGACTTAGTCAAAACAAATGCTTTCGGAAGGAGTTTTTCTATGTAGCTTTCGAAGGAGATGTCATCTTATGTTTTATAAAGTGATCTTTCGATCGAGTTCCTGTGTTTTTAGAAGTAATGCTTTTGAAAATGTTGGTTCCTACCTAGTCAAAACCTTGTTATTATTCATGTACCTTTCGAATGTATTGAAATCATCAATGCTTTTGAAGGATGCCTTTATTTTAAACTTATACCGAGTCACTTTCAAAACACTTTCGAAAGGGATCAGAGGGTTCGAAGGAATTGGTGTCGAAAGGGAGTTTCGTTGCTATCCTTCATAGTTTTACTCAAAGGTTTTGAGCTTTCAAATAGATGGTTTCGACACCATCAAATTTTCCCTAAACAATTTTATTAAGGGTTTCGAAAGAGGTACTTTCATAGAAAACCACTCCGACCCAAAAAATGTTTTAAAGAGTAAACTCAATGCTTTCAAAAAGGGTGTTTTCCTTTGTTTCAAAGCCATGTTTTAAAGTAAAGTTTTGATACATTCGAAAGATATATTTTGGTTTTGAGAGAATTCATTCATAAAGCTTCGAAACGTATATACCTAGAGTTTTCAAAAGGGGTTTTTCTATGTTTTCGAAGGAGGTTATCCAGTGGTTTCGAAAGTGATGTTTTAAGATTTCAAAAAAAATAACCCAATCTCATTTTAACGGAAAAACCATGGCATAGATAAAGAGTTTTGAAATGGATTCTTTGAAGAGGTTTTCCTTGATTAATAGGTTAAAGGGACCAACTAAGTTTTATATAAAATGATTTAAAGAATATTGAACCACGACTATTAGTATTATTACGTTGTTATGATTACTACTTTATATGTTTACTCACATTGAAATGAACTAATAACGGCGCTTTGGAAAAGGGCAGAATAACCAGCTAGGTTCACCTAGTGGTGAATATAAATTAAGGGTGCTAAAATATTTATTAAAGATATTGGTAGGGGCCAATAGCTTCACAGTAAGCCCATTCAAACTATGTATAAGAAAGATATTGGCAGGGGCCAATAGGTTCATAGTAAGCCCATGAAAAATATGATTTGATATTGGCAGTGGCCAATAGGTTTGTAGTCAGCCCATGAAAACTATACCCGGATTAAGATATTGATAGAAGTTAATTGGTTCCTAGTCAACCCATGAAAACTAATATAAGAGAAAAGATATTGGAGTTACCAATAGGTTCTTAGTGATCACGAAGACTGTGAAATTGAACACAGAGTCCAAAAACATTTAAAAGGTAATTAGTAAGCCTATGAAAACTATTAGGTTAATGGTATACCCAGAAACTATAAACGGGACAATTATTCAGAATGAATAGGATGGATAATCCTGATTTGATCTAATTGTTTGTGTATCATCATATTATTTTGAAATGCTATGTTTTTAACCATTATGGATACAAAAACACAATATATGGTTTTATAAATGTTTTAGAACAGTAATGAGGGGAAAACTGGTTCCGCTAAGTGGCGTGGTCTCACTAGATATCTAAATGGTTTGAGATGGCAGATTATTATTCACACCAAGCTTTATGTTTAACTCAAAATTTTTGTGTTTCCCTTAAACTCTCGAGTACTCAATTGATTTTGAATAGGTTGAAGGTTAAGGTTTTCAGGTTTTCTTTTTGATGAATAAAGCTTCTGTAGAAGTGTGGGAGGCATGCTAGTTACTAAGAGTTCATTTATCCTGCTGCGTGTTTTGGTTGTAAAGGTAAATTTATTTTATTGTCTTATATACTCTAATTAACCAAGGGTACGTCTTTATATGTCATTCTTGGCTTATTTTATATTAATTATGTGATATCTAAACGTGGTCTACGCACTGGGATTATGCAATGAATTTAAAATATTTTGAAATGAAATATGGAATTTGTTTGTTGTTTAATTTTTTCCATATTCATGTGTTCCTATATATCAACGTATCTAATGTTGCTGTAATTAGTCGTAGAGGATTAATAACTATGGATTACTACAACATCCATAGCCATTAGTTTTGGGCCTCTAAGTAAGGGGATGTTACAAGTTGGTATCATAGCATAGGTTTATGAAACTCTTAAAGAAAATTTAAACCTAAAAGATTTTTCAAACATAATCCAGTGTATCATAAAATAAGATCGAGGGTTGGGATAACAATATAGTAACGTACTTGTATTTGATATATAGTTATATATATAAGTACGTATTCCCCGCTCTCTTAGACCATTCTTTTTTATCCTACTATGGCTCATATGCAGATTTACGAGAAAGAAGATATGGAAGCAGGAAACAAAAGAGGACGTCTCGGTGGAGAAAGCATTACAACTAATGGAAATTCTTAATCCACCACCCGGAGGAATCCAGGTCTATCGGCTAAGTCTAATAACCAAAATGTTGATGATATTGTGGGTGCTAGAAATCAACCAGTAGATATGGTGGCATTGTATCAGTTCTTCTTCAATATGATGTAAGCAGGAGCTGCTTTTTGTGTGTCTGGAAATGTAGGAGGAGCTAATCTTGTGGCTACAGTTGGGAATAATTATGGTAAGCTGAGTAGGGACTACACCTATCTTGGTGGATAGTCATTCACGTGGATGGAGAATGCCATTGAGGTAGATAATTGGCTGTTGTAGTGTGAGCGTATATTTGCTGATTTTGGTCTAAGTGATGGGTATAAGAGAAGGTTGGCCTCTAGACCATTGCAAGGATCAGTGATTCATTAGTGGAATAGTATTACGGTCGGAGTTATGGAGGATCAGTTGAATTAGGCTGATTTTAAAAGAAGATTTGAGCAAAAGTTTGTGTCTAAGTTTGCTAAGTCAGAGCTGCTGAGGAAGTTTTTGGATCTGGAGCAGGGAGAGATGTCTGTTGTTGAGCATGCCACTAAGTTTGATGAGTTGTCCCATTATGGACGTAATACTTTAAATACCGTCAGCAGGAGGAATGAGAGGTTCATTAGGGGACAAAGACTTGAGATTGCGAAGGCGACCCTGCCACATCTTCGCGATCCTAGTAATTTGGTTATGGAAATGACCATTCGCCATGAGGAGATGCTTGCAAATTGCGCTAGAGAAGCTAGTGGAAATTCAGGTTTCTCAACGGAAGAAGAGAAAGTTCTTTAAGAAGAAGGAAGCCCAGAAGGGAGAGGCTGCTAAGAAGGCAAAGGCTAAGTTGGTTTGCTTTAAGTGTGACAATAATGGTCATTATGCGAATGAGTGTCGGTCAGGTAATGGGAAGAAGAATGAAAATAAGAAAAATGAGATGTGCTTCAACTATGACCAAGTTGGGCATTACAAGAATCAATGTCCAGAGCCAGTCAGGGCAGATAAAGGGAATGTTTTTGCTAGTGGGTTACCATCAGTTAGGCATACTGCAGCTGATAAAAGGAAGGCTGTGATGGAAGGTACACTTTTGATCCAGAGTACACCAATTAGGGTACTTTTTGATACTAGTACATCACATCATTTATATCTCAGTGTTTGGTTGATAGATTATGCTTCGAACCCACCTACCTTGTTACTTCCTTAAGGTTTGCAAATCCAATAGGAGGGTATGTAACTCTAGGGTTGAGATGTGACTATTTAGAACCTGATTTTCTATGTCATAAGTTTTCATGCAGCTAGTATGTTATTCCTTTCATAGATTTCGGGATCATTTTGGGTATGGATTGGTTGGGTAGGTATGAGGCTAGAATATTTTGTTAGGATAGGGAGACATCCTGATAGTCATAATTGAGTGATATTCTTAGTAGAGAATTCTAATTGGAGTGTTTTGCTTTGCTAAGTGTTGTGGAAGTAGGAGAAGAATTAAGTCAGGTTCGAGTAGCAAAAGAGTTTACAGATGTCTTTGAGCCAGTTACTGGATTACCACCAAAACGAGCTGTTGAGTTTCAGATAGAACTCGTGCCAAGAGTTGAACCAGTAAGTAGACCACCTAGCCGGATGACACTGACTAAGATGAAGGAATTAAAGATGTAGCTAATAGATTTGGATGGAAGGAATTTTATTCGACCAAGCAGTTTTCCTTGGGGAGCGGCCGTGGTGTTTGTGAAGAATCCAAATGGGTCGTTGAGAATGTATATCAACTTGAATGAAAGGATGATTAATAATAAGCATCTTTTGCCAAGAATAGATGATTTCTTCAATCAGTTGAGTGGACCCAAAGTGTTTTCCCAGTTGGATTTGGCTATGGTTATCCATCAGTTAAGAGTAGTAGAGGACAACATTCCTTTGACAACATTTCAGACTAGGTATGGTTCATATGAGTAGTTGGTGATGCCATTTGGACTAACAAATGCACCTGCATTCTTCGTGGATTTGGTGAACCGATTTTTTTGAGAGTACTTGGATAGGTTTGTACTAGTGTTTATAGAAAAAAATTTATATACTCTAAGGATGAAAAAGAGCATGAACTTCATCTTAGAGTGGTGCTGGGACACTGAGGCAGAATCATCTAAAGGCGAAGTTTACCAAGTGTAATTTTGGAAGAAAGTGGTTAAGTTTCTTAGTCACGTGGTTTCATAGAAAGGCTTATTAGTCAATCCAAATAAGATCGAAGCTGTAAATAATTGGAAGAGACCATGTGACTGAGATCATAAGTTTTCTTGGACGTGCTGGCTACTATCAGAAATTCGAGGATTTCTCACGGATATCAGCAACCTTGACTAAGTTAACCAGGAAGGATGTGAATTTTTTTTGGGTGGACAAATGTGAAAATGTGTTCCTTAAGTTAAAGCATTTGTTGATCATTACACCTATATTAGTAGTTATAGATGGAATACTAAACGATCGTGGTATATACTGATGCATGTAGAACTGATTAGGAGTGGTGTTGATGAAGAAGGGTAAAGTTGTTGCATATGCTTCATGATAGCTTAAAAGGCATGAACTGAGATATCCTACTCATGATTTGGATTTGGCTGCGGTGATCTTCACATTGAAGGTTTGGAGACATTATTTCTTAAGGGAGAGATTTGACCTTTACATGGATCATAAGTCTTTTAAGGTACTTGTTCTCTCAGAAGGAGTTGAAATGAGACAATAGAGGCAGTTGGAGTTTTTGGTTGCTTGTGATATTGGACTAGATTATACATCAAGGAAAGGAAATAAGGTAGCAGATGATCTTAGTAGAAGACATCAGAATGTGGTGTTAGATATGTTGGAAGAGTGGAAGGATTTAGAAGCCTTGGCCAGTTGTGGTGTGCATTTAAGATCGACTGCTAGTTCTAGCCAAAGTATCGCCACGTTGTCTTGTTTAGAAGTTCGACCAGTGTTGATCGAAAGGATTTCTTCAAAAAAGAAAGGGGATCCAGTGTTATCTGAGAGGATCAAACGCCTTGAGGTTGTAACTGAGATCGATGATCAAAAGGATTTCAGCCTTGACCAAAGAGGATGGTTGAGAAAGTTGGGGTGATTATGTGTTACGAATGTAAAGGTCATGAGGAAGGAAGTTCCAGGAGAATGTCATCGATCCAAGTTTACGATTCATCCTGGAGGGACCAATATGTATCATGATATGAAGAGAAGCTTCCATTGGAAAGGTATGAAGAAGGATGTTAGTTTGTGGGTTAGCCAGTGTGCAAACTATCAACGAGTGAAAACGGACATCATAAGCTGAGTGGGTTGCTTCATCCTTCAAAGATTCTAGTTTGGAAATGGGATTCAATATCCATGGATTTTATAAATGAGATGCTAAGGTAAAATAGAGGAAATGAAAGTATATGGGTCATGGTGGACGGGTTGACCAAGAGTTCCCATTTCATCCTAATTAAGTCAACCAGAATGGCACCTATATTAGATAAGTTATTCATGATGAACATAGACTACATGGAGTTCCTAGTAGTATAGTTCGTGACAGAGATGCTTTGTTCCCTAGTGAATTCTGGAAGATTCTACAGGAAGTATTAGGTATCAATCACAATATGAGTACTACATATCACGCTCGGACAGATGGAAAGATAGTGAAAATCAATAAGGCACTCGAGAATTTGTTGAGAGCTTGTGTATTGGACTTTAGTGGATCTTGGTAAAATCACCTACATTTGTTTTATTTTTCCTATAATAGCTATCAGATTAATATAGGAATGGCGCCTTTTGAAACTTCGTATGGAAGGCCACGCAAATCACCCGTATGTTTGTTGGAGACTGGAGACAGGTTAAACTTAGGTCCAGACTTGGTTAGGGAGGCATCAGAAAAGATTGAGTTAATCCGGGAAAGGATGAATGAAGCTCAGTCCAGACGGAAGAGTTACATAGATAAGAGGCATAAAACCTATAATTCTTAGTTGGAGATAATGTTTTCATTAAGCTATCACCGATGAAGAGTGTGGTGCGATTAGGAAAGTCAGGGATGCTAGCACTAAGATATGTTGGTTCATTCCAGATTATAGAGGGGATTGGAAAGCTCGCGTATAAAGTAGAGTTGCCAAGAAGTATGGTTGGTGTCCATTATGTCCTTCATGTGTCTCATCTTCACAAGTATGTGTATGATCTTGAGACTACTATTCCTCCGACGGAGCTAGAAGACTTGATAGTAGAGCCTAATTTGACTTTTGTTAGACAACTAGTTCGAGTTGTAGTGAGCGATGAGAAGAGATTGAGGAACAAGACAATCAGGTTAGTGAAAGTTCAGTGCAGCAACAATGCGAAGGACTGTACATGGGAGATAGAGGACATGATTAGAGTACTTACCATGATCTGCTTTAAGGGTATGTCTATATTATATTTATATAGATAGTTGCTAGTCAGGTGCGCTAGTATGGTTGTTAAGAGTTGTAATGGATGACTGCTATGTTTAGTATTTTGTCCTTACTGAATTTCGAGGACGAAATTCTTTAAGGGGTAGCCTATAACACCCCTAATTTTGATAACATTATTTAGGCGATTTGATTATATAAATTAAATAGATAATGTAAGAACTAGAATGATAAGGAAATTGAGATTTGAATAAAATAAAAAGGATGTCATGCTTAACAACATAAATGGGCTTAAAATGGCTTTTATGTTATTAATCAAAACATGGGCATTTTAGTACATAGCCGCACCACCCTTACTCATGGCTATACACTTTCATTTTCCCATCATTTTATTTCTCATAATCAAAGTGCAAATCAAACCTAAGGAGCTAGCCATTAACAAGGGAAAAGAGGAGGAAACCAAATCTAAAGCTATGGTTCAAAGCTAGGAGATATTAAGCAACAACAAATCTCAAATTCCTTATCATATTCAACGTGAATTATAATTTTATAACATCTCTATTTTGTTCTATGATTATATGTTTTTGGATTTAAGAGTAAATTCGTTCTTATGATGATTTAGATGATGATATGCTTGAATTATAATATGATTGATTTATGCATAGTTGTTTAAACATGGATTTGTACGGTTTTAAGGTAAAAACCGAATATGAATGATTTTAGAATGCCTTTGAAAAATTATTTGTTGTGTAAATTATGATTTTGGAGATGGGTTTCAGTTTTTTAAATTTTCCAAGCTATGGAAAATTTATTTTGAATTTCCGAAGGAAAGTATGATAAAGTTGGGTTAAAAGTTAATTTGGACTATTTCAGGAAGAACTTGGATCTGAAATTTTAGTATGTTAGATCACATAATGGAAGTTGATTTCTTTGATTTTTGAGGATTTTTCCAAATTGATTTTCTATGGAAAATAAATCATTTTAAAAGGACTTATTTGCAATAGTCGGTTTTGCTCAATGGAAGGGTTTAAATGTTAATTTTTTTTGATTTAGATCTGATAAATGTGGTAGTTATTTTCGTAATGGATTTGAAATTTTTTAAGGAAGCCGGTTAAAAGATTACATATAGGCAGGTTAGTTATAAAGCAATTACTTAAATTAGCATTATTGAAGTCTTTATTCAGAAAAGCAGGCTCCGCATTTAGAGGTACCTTTCACTCCAATTTTTTCGCTTCGACTCAGTCGAAACCAACTCTACCGAAACCCACCTAGTCAAAACCAATACACAGGATATCACTAGACGGTACGTAGTGGATTGAAGTAAAGACAGAAGTTATGGTGTCGAAAGCATTGCTCCCGATGGAGTTGAAACCTCGGTTTTGCTTTCAAATGAATAGCGCCTGACTTATTTATTAAGAGTTTTTAGCTCGGGCGAAATAAATGCTTTTGGAAGGGGATTTTCTAAATAGCTTTCGAAGGAGCTGTCATTTTACGTTTTAAAAAGTTAACTTTTGATTTAGTTCCTTTATTTTTAAAAGTAGTGCTTTCAAAAATGATGGTTCTGGCCTAGTCGAAACCTTACTGCTGCCCATGTACCTTTCGAGTGTATTGAAGTCATCAATACTATTGAAGGGTGACTTTGTTTTAAACTTAGACTAAGTCACTTTCAAAATGCTTTCGAAAGGGTTCAAGGGTTTCGAAGGCAATGGCTCGAAAGGTGGTTTCGATGCTATCATTCAAAGTTTTTCTCAAAGTTTTTAAGCTTTCAAATATATGGTTCTGACATTATCAAATTTTCCCCAAATAATTTTATTAAGGGTTTAAAAGAGATACTCGTATGTACACTTCGACCCAAAAGATGTTTTAAAAAGTAAACCCAAATGGTTCCAAAAGTGGTGTTTTCCTTGGTTTCGAAGCCATGTTTCAAAGTAAGGTTTTGATAAATTCAAAAGGTGTATTTTGGTTTTGAAAGAACTGATTTATAAAGCTCCAAAAGGTATATACTTAGAGTTTTGAGAAGAGGTTTTCTATGCTTTCGAAGGAGGTTATCCAGTTGTTTTGAATATGATGTTTTAATGTTTCAAAGCAAATAACCTAATCTCATTTTAAAGGTAAAACCATGGCATAGATAAAGAGTTTTGAAATGGAGTTTTTGAAGAAGTTTTCCTTAATTAACAAGTTAAAGGGACTAACCAAGTTTTATATAAAATGATTTCTAGAATATTGAACCACGGGTGATGGTATTATTATGTTGTTACGATTACTTCTTCATATGTTTATTCACATTGAAACGAACCCAAAACGGTCCTCTGGGGAACAACACAATTACCAGCTAGGTTGACCTAGTAGTAAATATAAGTTAAAGGTGCTATAATATTAATTAATTATATTGGTAGGGGCCAATAGGTCCACAGTAAGCCACTGAAAATTGTGTATAGGAAAGATATTGGAAGGGGCCAACAGGTTTATATTAAGCCCATAAAAACTTTAATTTGATATTGGCAGGGGCCAATAGGTTTGTAGTTAGCCCTAAAAACTATATCTGGATTAAAATATTGAAAGAAATCACTAGGTTCCTAGTCAACCCATGAAAATTAAGATAAGAGAAAAGATATTAGAGTTACCAATAGGTTCTTAGTGATCCCATGAAAACTATGAAATCGGACAGGGAGTCCATAAACATTTAACAAGTTATTAATAAGCCTATGAAAACTATTTGGTTAACAGTAAACCTAGAAACTATAAACGAAATAGTTAGCGAGAATGAATAGGGAGGGTAATCTAGATTTGACCTTGTTATTTGCATATCATCATAATATTTTGAAATACAATGTTTTTAACCATTATGGATGCTGGAGCACAGTATATGGTTTTATAAATATTTTAGGATGTAGTGAGGGGAAACTCGTTCCGCTATGCGGCGTGGTCTCACTATATATCTAAATCATTTGAGATATTAGATTATTGTTCATACCAGGCTATATGTCTGACTCGAAATTTTTGCTTTCTTCATAAACCCTCGAGTACTCAATTGATTTTGAGCAGGTTGAAGGTCAAGGTTTTCAGGTTTTCTTCTAGACGAATACAGCTTTCAGAGATGTGCAGGAGGCTAGCTAGTTACTATGAGTTCTTTTTATTCTACTGTATGTTTTGGTTGTAAAGGAAAATTTGCTTATTGTCATATTATGTACACTGATCAACCAAGTGAGCATCTTCATATGTCTCTCTTGGCGTATTTTGTATTAGTTTTATGATATTTGAACATGGTCTGTGTATTGGGGTTATGTAATGAACTTGAAATATTTTGAAATGAAATATGGAATTTGTTTGTTGTTAATTTTTTTCAATATTTATGTGTTTTTGTATATCAGTGTTTCTAACATTGTCATATTTGGTCGCCGAGGATTAATAATTGCAGATGATTGCAGCATCTGTAGCCGTTAGTTTTGGGCCTCCAAGCAAGGGGATGTTACACTATACATCTCTTATTTTGTAGAAACTCTCTTTTATTCTAGACACCCTACATCTCTTAAGGCTGTAGAAACTCTACATCGCCTAGGCTGTAGAAACCATAAATCTCTTATGCTGTAGAAACTATGCATCTCTTACGGCTGTAGAAACTCTACATCTCTCATGCTATGGAAACCCTACATCTCTTATGCTATACAAACTTTACATCTTATTGTCTTCAAACTCGACAACCTCCTACCTCCTTTTTTTTGAGAATTTGATACCCCATTAACTTTAGGCTCGATATTTATCTTTTGATGCTTATACATCCTCCTATTGACTTAGTTACTTCTTTTTCCCTTGATTATTCTTCTAGCATAGCACTAGAAAATATGTGGATAACACCTTTCTTTTTATTCAAAGAAGGTAATTTTTTTCTTTATCCTTTCCCTTTACTGTCATCAGTAGCCATTTATACAGTTCATTAATGTCATTCATTTATACCCTCTTACTCCTACATATAAAACTCTTTCCCTTTTCCTTTCTTAATATAACGGTCACATTATCTTAATTAATGCTACTAATTATAATTTAAGTTGATTAATTATAATTTAAATTGATGTCAATAATTGTAATTCCAATCAACATCTTTAGTTAATATTATATATGTATGTATGTATGTGTGTGTGTGTGTGTGTCTATTTGTTTATATTAATTGAAATCATATCCTTTACCAATTAATTGGTATTAAAATTTTCTAATTCAAATCGATTTCCTAATTTCATAAACCATGTCTTTTACCAAATAATTGGTATTAAAGTTTCCTAACTCGTATCAATTCCATTAAATGTAATTCAAATCGATTTTAATTGGTATCCTATGTGTGTGTTATATTAACCTTTGTATGGAATCTTGTATTCAACGTACATTGTGTGTATTAATTAGAAAGCTTATTATTTACCGTTAATTGAGCAATCAATTACACTGGTTCATGAGTATTAATGTTTATAAATTCAAAACCAAACTTACACTATTTCTTTACCAATAAAGAAATAATATATTTAATTTCCTTTAAAATAATGGATTGCTTCTATATTTTGTTACCTTCATTCTATTACATTACGTGCATTCTTATTCTCCTTAAATATATAATTGCATCTCTTTTCTAACATAAGCAACATATATTTCGTAATAAATTCCACTGTTAACCCAGTAATTAATATCTTTGCCCCCGTTCATGTAAGTACATTTCTTTTAAAACAACTATTTACTTTCATACATATTCGTTTTTCAAACATACAATATTAAACATATCCTTTTCTTCTACAACATATATTTACATCCGCTTTCTAACACATGTAGCATATATGTTCATTTGTTATAGCAATAAATTCTATAACATAGAAATTAACGTTTCCCTTCTTTGCATTCTTTATCTTCTTTCTTTCTATTCTATTAAATGCAAATACATTATTGTACTCTCTTTTTTATTTTAGAGTAGTCCATACACGTTCAATTTATTTCTTAATAAATAAGATTTTCCTTATTCTTGTATCAAATCTTAAACTTAATTTCAAAATAGGCACAAAACATGAAATGAGGGCTATGGTAAATGCTCTGTATCTTCTTCATACGGTATTCAATTTTGACATTTTATATATGAATTTAGGCTAGGAAAATCTAACTAACACGATGGAAAAGTTAGATTCTCAAAATTCCTTCATTATTCAAATTTTCATTTTATAAGAAATTAAAATTTTGCCCTTACTAATATTTTAATTTGTTATTAAAATTTCCAGGAAATTACATAGTTATTTTGAAAATTTGTATATGGACTACGTATTATTGAGACATTATTTAAGATGCTTATTTTCAATATTTATATTTTTCTTCCTTCCGGCGTCATATCTGAAAGTGTAGAATGCCTAAATTTTATCTTAGCTTTGACTCCCTATATCATGTAATGTTCTAAATTATTGGCTCTTACATTTTGACTCGACGCATATTTATCCGAAGGTTTGGTTATCACACATTGAAAAATTAATTGAGAATTTATTGAGAAAAATGAATTAGTTAAGAGTAAAAGAAAAATGAATATTGTTCAAACGTAAAAATATGGCTACAAAACTTACACCATTATGTTCATGATGATCTTTTGGAAATCATTCAGATATAGAGTTTCATGAACGGAGTTAAAATAGAAAAGCTACTAACGTTTAAAGATTTGAAATCAAAATAATTCAAAATGTAGTTAAGAAAATACATGTATAAAGGAACTAAATCGGTAAACAAGTTAACGTTAATAAAATAACTTTAATTGGTTGACAGTTGATAATAGGTTGACAACTTGTGGTCTACTATCTCCTATTGAACAATCGACCGGTCAACGTTGGTTAGCTTAAGCTTTAACGATCGGTATTTTATATTATTAATCAAACTTTTGTTATGTATTCCAATGCTTATAAATAACAGCGTAACCCTTCACTCCATTGCTATTCTAAACCATAATATAGTAGCCAACAACAGTACATTCAAATTTTCCTTCTCTTCCAAATCTCTACCTTCCGTAAATTCTAAATCAAAATAAAAATGGTATTCATATTAAATTCAAATCATAGAAAGGATATCAATAAATAAGAAGAAAAGGAGATTGAAGGCAAGCTAGGAAGGAAGAGAGCTTCGAGAGTTAAGCGGGTTGATTAATAAAAGATGTTGTTTCATATGCAATTGAATTTGTTTATATTTCTACTTGATCTGGTGTTGGTTTCTTTTAATTTATGATAATATTTCATATTCAAAGTTCATATTAAAAAATCAAGCTCATACATGTACAAATAAAAGGGAAAAGTGAAATTTTTAATATAATAAAAATTAGAGAAAGCAGGCTAAATTAATTTCATTTAAGTCATATGAATCCTTATTGATAAGAATTTAATTAAATACATAGAGTAAAGTAAATAATCTCGATTTTACCTTGATTCAATTTTGAGATTCAAATATATAAAAACTGAAGTTGCAAATATATAGTTATTTTGTAAAAAAAAATTGCAAATATGCATACATCGTAAAGTAATATTTTGAATTTATGTAAATAAAATTATTGATTATGCACATAAATTTGTTTGAATTATGGATGAAGGGAATAGCGAAAATCTAACATGAGTGAGCATAGAATTAATGGTATAACAAAGTTTAGGGTTAGCTGGAATAATTAAAGAGTAATAAAATTTACATTATAAGAAAAATTTACATTCTAGAATTAATTCCACCAATCAATGGAAGACCTTAGCCAATCGACAGTAAGCAGTCGACCACTAACTTGCAAATAGTCGACTAGTTATTGACGAATGACGTAATTTGAACCTCGACTTATGGTCCTTGTTTAATATATAATAATATATAAGCATGGGAAACTAATTCTCATTTTCTAGACTTTTGACTGCCATGGAACTTAGGTAAACGTGTAGGAAGGAAATCAGGCCAAAGCACTGTTTATTATAAGGGCAGTTTAATCGTGATTGTGTGGTGAGCACACAACACTAACAAGAGGTTCCTCGATATACCCAAGCATGTCGATCTAAACACTGTTTGTGGATACCCGCACTGTACATCTTTATGGTACTAATAGAAGGTTCCTTGGTGTAAGCTGACAATTAAGCCAGAGAATGTTGTTGGATATTCAGTACAGTGCATAATTATGGCAATAAAAGAAGGTACCTTGATATATACGGGTAGGTCGGCATAGACCCTGTTTATGGATGTTCAGCATGGTGCATAAAGACGTTATCATTGAGATTATTGAGAGGGAAGCATACGTAGGTCCTAAGTCATCGATGTAGTATGTTCGACGCAAGCATAGCATTGCAAGATCCGCTTAGTGTGTAAGTGTGAAATATATTGTTGTTATTTGGATAATGCCAACCCAATAGTGATAGGAAATTATTTCTTGCAATCTATACTAGGAGTAGTCCGAGGGACTATTAGTCAATCTATTGCTTGACCCTCGTTTACATAATACTGCAAGATGTGTTGGGTGTAGGTGTAATTAGGGCATATTCCTTACGTTAAGGTGACCAACCCTAGGTAAGTGATTCACAAACATAAAAAAGGACACACTAGATCACGTAGACTATAAATTAAATTAATTACTCTTGAGCACCATACACTAGTAGTACAATTCATTCACTAGACTTTTATTTGACCCATCCCTTTCTTTCTTCCCCCTTCCCTACCACAAAAGGACCGACCAACAGGTGAATTGACCATACATTTTATTTAGAGGAAGGAGGTAAGCGCTTAAGTTATATTATTATTCTTACTTACCCTCCATGTAATATTTATCATATTTTAGTTGGACTTTATGTAGTTATTTTAGGAATTTTGTATATGAACTACTTATTATTAAGACATTATTTAAGATGTGTATTTTCAGTATTTCTATTTTACTTTGTCGCACTATGAGATCTAAAAGTGTAGAATGGTTAAATTTTGTCTTAGTTTATGCACCATATAATGTTCTAAACTGATGGCTCATACTTCTTGGTACGATGCGAGTAAGGAACTCACTTTAGGCTTTAAATCGGTATACCAGAAGGTACATATTGTTACACTATTGTCGATATAGCCCTATCCGAAGCACTGTATGATCGATCATGGATGCCCCTTCATGTTGGTAGGAGAGAAAGCGATGATTGAGCTAGATATGATCAAAGAGAATTCAGAGAAGACTGAAGTCATTGGGCAAGGGATGAAGGCTGCGCAAGATAGGTAGAAGAGATATATTGATAAGAGATTTAGGGATCTGGTGTTCTCTATCGACTATATGGTGTTTTTAAAGATTTCTACATTGAAGAATGTTGTTCGATTCGGCAGTAAGGGAAGTTTCCATTGAAATTTTGTAGGTCCTTTCCCGGTAACAGAAAGGATTAGGAACCAACATATAAGGCCGACTTACCCTGGAAGATGGTGGGTGTGCACAACATATTCCATATCTCTCACTTGCGGAAGTTTGTGCATGATTCGGGCATGACGATAGAACTAGATCAAATTGATGATATCGATGAGCTAAAATCTTGATGACATTGTATGTAACGATCCGTAAAATTTCGATAATTAAATTTGTAAATTTAACGAATCTTGTAGTTTAATGTTGGAAGAAATAAAAAGTTGTAAGGTAATAATGTTAAAAATGAAATGTAATCATGGCAGTAAAACTAATAATTAACAATTTAAATGGAATTACAACAAATTGAAAATAACGTAAATATTATACTTGGTTATAAGTGTAATTAAAAGCTAACGGCAACAATTATTGTACGTTACCCTCTATTTAACCTGTTAATTTGAACTGGAAATAAATTTCAACAAACGTAATTAAATGTTATGTAAATGTGAATTAAGTTATTATATAGGAATAATGTAAATTTTTCATAACAATAGGTTGAAATAAAAGAATGGAAATCAAGATTTATTAATTTATTGGATTTTAAATTTAATAATTGGATTAGTTGCAAATAGATGAAATTAAATATTTAAATATTACGTTAATGGAGATTAAGATGAAATTTGAGAATATTGATGTAATTTACCATGAACCAATGTTAATTTTATCTATTTGATGATAAAGAACGTGAATAACCAGGTTCAAAATTTAATAAATGGATTTTGGGAATTTTAATTTATAATTTATGAATTTAATGAAATTGGAATTAAACACGGAAATTGATGGATTAATCAACTTTAGTTTGACATCTAAATTTGTTTAAATTATTATAATTGTTTAAGAGATAAATAACGATAAAATTTGTTAATTAAAGAATTGAAATTGAAGAAGCGATTAATTAATTTAATATTAAATTATTTAATTAACTGGAAAATAGCCATTTTGGTCACTGACTCGGATTTCGACGAAACCAGTTTCATAGGATCCGTAACGGTGAAATATTGCAGGATTTTAAGTTTCGTAATGATTGGACTTGTCTTTTGATCGTACAGACTCAAAATGCCTAGAAATCAATTTAATTGAAATCAATTGAAATCAATATGAAATAACTTGATTTTAGCATAACTTCTTCCTACGATGGAATTTGGACCTGTAACTTGTTCCATTATTGATATATGGTTTGACCTATTTTCGTTTCGAAGTCAGAACGGGCTTTTCGGGTCAATTTTTGTTCAAAACCCAAATCAATCATATATGTTCATCTATTTTCAGCTCTACCTATATATATCCGGTTATAAACCCTAGTCATTCCTTATTTTCAATTGTCTATATGTACAATTCCATTTTCTCCCTCCTCATTTCATTGGCAGACAGAACCAATTCACAAATTGCAAATCCAAATCAAATTACAAATCAATATTCAAACTCTTCAAAACCCTACCGAATTTTATATTATTGAAAGTTCTCTTTAAATGGAACCTACGTCTGCTTGTCGTTTTTCAAGACAGCGACCGGATTGATCAGAAATCGCGGTCAAAGTTGAATTGGGCGTTTTTGATTGGAGCATCAATCGGGGAATCGGTTTCTGGGTTTTGAGGAGGGTGCTGTCAGGAGTCTATCGGCGTAGTCGAGTCATCAAATTCGACCTAGGGTGATCTGAAATTTGCGAATTAGGGTTTTTATTTTCGTGAACTTTGGCGGCGGCCGGCGGCGTTAGGTGAGGCCGAACTTTGGCCAGGGCGGTGGCCATCGATGGGGGGCGGTCGGAGTAGGCGTGGCTGGAGTTGATGGTCGGAGATGGTGGCAATTGTTGGTCAAAGTTCGGCTAAAGGGGATGTCGCGTGCATGGATGGCGCATTCATCTGGAGAGATGATCAATGAGGTGGCACGATTTTACTTGTCCATAATTATTTATTTAATTTTGATTTCAAATAGTTCTAATTTGTATATTTTTCACGTACGAGGTCCGATTCACGCGCGGTTTTCTCCGCTAGGATTGTATTGAAATTCCAAACATTTTGGCACTGGTTTGGATGAACTCTAAGACTGTTCAAATTTTGGGTTTAAATTGGATTTAAATTCAATTTAAATTCAAAAGGTGAGTGTTTTGACCCACTCACAACTTCTAAAATATCTTATGTTTGTTAAATTGATTTATGATGTGATTAGAAATTTGTTTGTGACTGTTTGGCATATTTTGAATCATCATCTCAGTTATTTGAATTTATTTAGGTAAAATAGTTATTTAATTTATTATTGAATCTATACTGCCAGTAAATACCTATTATTTATTATCTGTTCTATATTGATATTGATTGATTGTTTTGGATGATGATTGTAATGGATGTATGATTTTGATGATGGATGAATGGATGTTTTATTTTATATCATTATAATCTTCAAGTTCGTTATGGATTTATTTTTATTAATTCGGGATTGCGGTTTGAAATGATATACAACCGTATTTTTATTTCAAATTGTGGATTGGAATGATAAATATCTGTATCGCTTGACCATGGAATAGAAAATTATATACAGACACCATTGGTATATATATATATATAAATATTTTGAAAAAGATTTCTATGATTTTGACAAGATATATATATGGTTTTATTGGATATTGAAATTATTCTATAAATAAGTTCTAAATTAAAGAGGATTTAAAATTGGTTTGGAAATGTATGTAATTAAGAATTGTTTTAGTATATCGATTTGAAACTTATTGGTTTTAAGATTTAAGGATATGATTTTTATAACTTGATTTTTGTTTAAGGTGAATTAAATGAATATTTCAAGTATGAATAAATTGAAGGAAATATTTAGTTAATTGTAATTTGAGTTTTATTTAAATAATAATGGGTTTATTATGTAAATATTTCAAAACTAAATAATAGAAAATGAATTGCTGAATCGTAATTACCAAACTTAGTTTTGAAATTATTGAATACTTAAAGTTTGAAATATATTGAATTTGAAGTGGTTTATTCTGTGAATCAAATCTGGTTTGAAATCGATAAATTTGGGATAATTTATTTGGAAACTAAATTGAATTGAAATTTATGATTTGAGATTTGGTTAAATATAAAATGTAGAAATTCGAGTTGTGTTGGATTTGAGTTGTGAAAATTGAAGAAGCTATTTTATTATATAAAGTATTTTAAATATTCAAACCATTTAAGTGGTGGAAGTTATGTTCAAAGTTATGAGTTTCAAGGTACTATAGTTTGAAAGTGTAATATTCAAGTGTCTTGATTTCGAATTGTTATAACTTTGAAAGTGTTATGGTTTTAGAAAGGATATATTTGAAATAAAATGATATTGATTGGTTTGGTTTTTGGAAAGGCAATGATATTTTGCTTTTAAAGTATAAACTATTTTGAAAATGACCGCGGTGTTATAATATCCTTTGGTTGTTAAAGAGACCGGGATCAAAAGTTGTCATACTTTCTGCCAACTCCGTAAACCACTTTAACAACCGTGTACGTAGTGGAGATTTCAGAATGAAGTAGGATGGTGGCGGCATTCCTTTGAGGTGTATACGTGGACCCGACTCCCATGAGTTGGCAAAAGGTGGCTAAAACAGAAGCGAATCTCGGGCCAAAGAGGTAGCCCCTCTTATCGGACACACTCCTTCGATATTATATTCTGACTTTGGATTGTTTTGATGGCCACTTTTGATTTTGGATTTTGGGGGTGTGGCTCGAGGTGGGTGATAGTAGCTGCTACGCATTACCACCAGCCCGGATGCATAATTGGTATATCTCCCTGGCATTGCCTTGTGTGCCGTGTCACCTACCATATCGCGCCTTGTACAAGTTTGGTTTCCTCCCGTAGCCCATGTGGTATCTTCTAGTGGCTTCTCGATCAGGAGGGACCATGATACTGGATGGACTACTGAGACTATTACCTGTTAAGGTGAAAAATGTAAAGCCTTAATGCTATTTAAAAGTAAGTTTATTTTACTATAGACATTACTACAATAGCGTAATATTACTACATAGTAAATAGTTTAACGGATCCTTAGGAGATGTGAATCCCGAGCATCTCTTAAGTTACTGCACTCATGTTATACACTGGACAGGAGATGTTAAATCCGGTAAACATCTCTGACGTCGTTCCACTCATATTACTTACATTGATTTAACTTACATAAGATCTTTTAGTTCTGACTCGAGTGTTTTGTCTTTTCAATTCGCTCGGGTCAGCCTGAGCATTTCAGGGTTTGAAGACCCTACTTTTGGAGGACGAAGACGAAGATTGTATTACTATTATTTATTATATTATTCCTCTACATTCATATTGTTCCGCTGCATTATTTATTATTCTCTGCTATGTGTAACTCTGATCTTGGTTGTACAAGTATAATCAAATGTTTTATAAAACAACTTCATGAACTGTTATTTGATTATTATATTTTGTCGTTCCATTGCAAGATTCTGTTTTGTTTTTCTTCTTTCCCTGCTTTTTCTTATTTACACCATAACAATCCACCCTTCTGTATGGTTTGTGTCTGACGTGTGTGGTTCATCGTCGATTTAAAAGCATACAAAAAGGCAGGATGTTACATTGTAAGCCATTTCGTATTGTCGAACATGAAATAAAATAGCTTAAAAAGAAGATGGTAGAGTTGGTTAAGATTCAATATGGTCAAAGTGTAGGCAATTGTACATAGGAAACGAATGAGAGGGTGAGGGCTGCATATCCGGACTTCTTTGCAAGGTAAGGCCTATTATTTATCGTAGCTACTTCCACTTTTAATATCATATAGGATATACATGTTAGGATAGATTTATCTATAATAATGATTACATGGTTACTTGTTTAATATGTTTAACGGTTGCATATGATTGTTAGGCATGTGAGGTAACTACAGTTGACTATTCTTTGGTTTGTTTAGAAATTTTGAAGGTGAAATTCAAAAGGGAAAAGAGTGTAACTAACTATATTTTGTATGTCGAAGGATCATATAATATTATTATTTATATCATATGAGGTCATTTGACTCTAAAATTTTGAAAATGGCTAGTATGGATATTTTCTGCCTTTAGATTTTTTATCAAACGGCTTGGACTCAATTTTTGTAAGGCCTATAACTGTTGATAGTGGTTGAATTGAGGTCTGAAATCATGTCAATTAGATCAGGATATTATTTCTCCTTTAATATTGTAGTCGTAATATAAAAACGAGTTTGCCATCTAGGAGATATAACTGTATAAGTTTAGACTACTACTTGCTAGAATATGGGGTAACTATTAAAGTCCAAAATTGAGTCCACTAACTCATTTCAGGATTGTGCCTAATTATGATGGTGGTATAGATCCTAATCATTTCCCATATCCTAGAAATAGCATTAAACTTCCATTAACCTATATTTCATCAAAAAGAACATCCTTTTAATACCAGTCTTAGCGTAAAACACAAAGGTAATTGACAAAGTGGATTGTAGATATATCATTTTGGGTGCTTTGGAATTTGGTTTCTTGCTCTCCATTTAAGATATTAGCATTAAAGTCGGTAAATTAGGTATTATATGAGTGATTAATGATCTCTCACTATCCTATACTTGTTTATATAGTTAAATTGGTGTTTTCAATAAGATTTCCATTCTAAAACATTTTAAAAATCTAATCTAACCTTGAATGTACATTTATAAATGTTATATGGATGCTAATGATTTGATATTTTCTCATAAATGTATTGCTTTGATGTGTTGATAATGCATTTCAGTGTAATATGGATCTGGTTGTTACTTTAGGCAAAAAAGGATCAAACGAGTTCAAAATCTAACGATACTTGGAGATGTTATTGAAAAGAATTTGAGGAGTTTACAGCTCTGGTCGCAGTTTGATTAGAGGTGCTTTCGTTGCTTGAATTCAGGCTAGGAATTTACAGATCTGATCAGTGTAAGTGGTTACTTTGGGGACTAAGGTTGTGAAACTTTGGAAAAGACTTCGAGGAAGGCAAAAAATTGGAAATTGAGACTTAATCCCAAAATTTGGGGAAGATCTATAGATCGGTACTTACTTGACCTTGTTGGTACTGATCTTTTTTTGAAGCTTAGGGAAGATATCGAAGACTTAGGGTGTGCGACATTGGGGAAAGAAGCTCAAAACAAGAAAAATTGAAGAGACTGGGGAGTGAAAGACTTAGCCAAATTTCTGGCTAAGCAATTCAGAGCAGTACCAATCTAATCAAATTGATACCGACCTGAACTGATGTGACCATTTCTAAACAAACTTTTTTGGGATGATGAGGAGGCCCTAGAGGTCATGCCTATGGTGTTCGTTCGATCGTTCAGTGTTTGGTTGCAATGAGGTAGCATGATAAATGATGATGACAAAACGATAAAGTGATGTTGAGATTGTAGGATCGTTTTCATTGGAGACAGGGTGTATAGGGCGATACTAAAAAATTTAATGCGGAAATAGAAATATAAAACGGAAAATAATGCAGAAGAGATCACACATAGATTTACCCAGCTTTGGCAATAACCTGCCTACGTGCTGCCCCCAAGGATTCTACTAAAAATTAAGTAATAGGATGCTTACAAAACACATAAACTCACAACACCCGCAAACTTGATTAACCTAACTCTAAGCTCAAAACACTGCCTTAACTCGGCTACTGAGTTGCGAATTCGCAAACTACAAAATCATATTTGTACCTAGTTACACAACTAGTGTTTGACTCGAATTTTAAAAGAAAGAAAATTACAAATGAAATAAAACTATAAAACAAAACCCTATTCAAAATTGAGGCCCGATGTAAAATAAACAACCGGCCCAAATAAAATTATAAAAGTGAAGACTGTCTCCCTTTTTCATTTGAGTTATTTCTTTTTCCGTTCCTTTTGCTCTTTAAAAATTAGGGTTTTCAAATTGAGGCACCGCTTTAGATATTGATCGATTGATGTATGCTATTGCATTGATTGCTTCGTCAATCGACTTCCTTGGCTTTGTTAGCTTGCGGCTGCTCCAATTGTGTCAAGCGCAACAGGTATGAAATTGGCATGTGATTTTGTCCCTTTTCAATTTTGATTATGCTCAACTTCGATTTGATTTATTATTTGGTTCATGATTTATTTCAAGACTTGCTCTAGTAATTGCTTGAACTCAAATGATTTTAATGCCGAAGATGACATGGGTTTATGTAGGGATAAAATCCTATATTTCGTTCGTATAATTTTGGTTTGAATCTGTCATGATTTTATCATCTACGTTGATTTTTGATCATATGGTCTTGATATTTGCTGGCTTGTTCATGATATATGAGATACTTAATATTTTGCCGATGAATAAGAATCTTCTTAAACATAGTTGAATTGTTTCGCTCCTTTCTGCTATGACTTTTGCATTTGAAGTTTGACTTGTTAATCATCTTGAATTCCTCTGTGGATTTATTCAACTTGCAGCTGATAATTATCCACGACTTGATCTTCTTCATTTTTTTGACCGATGTTTACACTGCTACTTGTTCATCATGTTATAACCTCTGTGACTTTTCTAGTTTCTATTGATAATTTATGAGCACTTACAAAGTGTTTTGACTAAAAATTTTGTTTTGAAACTGCTTCTTTACTTTAAACTGCGACTGTTTTTGCAATAAACATGTAAACCGCTTGTGTTTGAACTGCTGCTGATAGTTTCATTGATCATGTCATGTTCACTTGTATGTATGTGACTATGTCATGTTCATTTGTACTTTTCCAGTCTAGGCTTGGGTTTGACCTTGCGCTCACCTGTCCTTGCTATTTTAACAAACAAGTGTATATTGGTGTGCACGACCTTGCAGCATGTATAGTGATACACTATGTATGTCATAAGCTGTTCGTGTAAGATGAAAAATAAATATATGATGACGAACAACCCAAATTATTGAGGCAAACAATATTTTCAAACAGACACTTCATTGTGCAATGCAAAATATTTCTTTTCCAATTTTACTGCGTCAGTGATTATTTTGCAGCTAGTTCAGATGTTGGATATAGGCTGGAACAGAGTTGAAGATAAAAATATGAGTGAAGAGTGAATATATAGTGAGGTGTATTATGTATGTAAAACTATAAAGTGAAAATGTGTTATAACCGAAGTTGTATTGTAATTGAAAATGTATAAATATAGTGAGAGCTCAAATTTGTACTATTTGAATTTGTAATAAAATATTTGTTTGAATATGAATTTCGAGTTAATTATTTTATCCAACAAATATTTATTTAATTATGCGGAAAAATAAAATAGTACAGTAATAAATACATTTCAAACGAATATATGTATGTTTATTATCATCAAAAAAAAATCATATGTTGTTGTATTCTATAATCTCCCCCTTTTGATGAAAACAAACATATATTAAGATTTTGACTCTATTATATGTACTTGGTTTTGATGAATTCTATTAGCTCCCCATATTTGAATATTCCCCCTACAACAAAGCTCCCCCTTTACATATGGATGAAAAATATGAAAATAAAATGAAAATCAAATGCAATGAGCTTAGATAAGAATATGTTATGCAAATAAAAAATAAGACTTATTTTCCAAATCTTAACTTCTCTCTCCCCCTTTGTTGTCAGCAAAAGAGTAACAGTGTTAGAAGAGTGTGATAAAGCGATAGACATTAATACAACATTAATACCTAATCGAGTATAAATATTAAATTTCAATAAAAAATCAAACAAAAATCATAATTACTCTATTAGGTGCATATTCCATTTTAGAGTGATAAGGGTGATGTTGGCATATAAAACCGTATAGTCATGTCCATTTGTGGTATATTTATGACAGGAATTTGAATTCTTACTAACCATACATAACCGTTAGGACTTTTAAATGAGATTAGCAGTATTCCCAATTTTAATTAAAAAATGAATCCCAAGTATCTTCTAACCACACATAACTGTGAGGACTTCTAAATGGGGTTAGAACCAACTCGCCTATTTAATAATCAATTTTGATATGTGTTCCACACATGCATAACTAGTGAGGACTTTTAAATGAGCATGAAAGCAAATAATAAAAGATTCCATGTAGTTCACCCATACATAACCGTAAGGACTTTTCAATAAGAGTGAATATTTTTGGATGATTTTGTTGCTAGTTAATTAAAAAAAGAATAATTTTCTATTTACATACCATATTTTGACATACTATATTGGATTTTGAGAAGTTATAGTCGAAGATATACGATAGGAATAGAGATGGTTATGGAATTTTCACCAGCCAAAGTTGTTACAAATTTTGTTTATATTTTCAAAGAAATTTACTAGAAATATTGTCTCAAGTCATAATGTATGATTAATATAACCACTCATCATTTTTTAATCACTATTTATCTTTTCAATAATCAATAGGGAGTTAGATTAATTAACATAGACATTTAAAATCAAATCCAAAAATATAAAATCAAATTTCTAAAATGCCTAAACTGAGATGAAGTCGATAAAAAAACTATTTTATGAAAGGGGTTTTATAAAAAATGTCCGCCAATTGAAAATCACCTAAAATGAAATTTATGCAGTTGTTTTCTTTGGAAATGGGATGCAACTAAAGAACGTCCCAACACAAAACACGTTCTACTAGTACTTTTTCTATCAACTAGACTACCAGCATAATCTACATCTGAACACCCCTTTAGCTCAAAGTTATCATGTCATGGACCAAACCGTGGGGTGTGCAACAAATACCTTATAATCCTTTTTACAGCTTTTAAATGAGATTCTTTTGTATTTGATTGAAACAGTGCACATAAGCGAACAAAGAAAATAATGTTTGGTCTAGAAGCAGTAAGATAAAGATGTATACCCACATGTATCTAGAGTAATCATCAACCAATACAAAACAATATCTCTTACCACATGGACTTGCAATATCATTAGGTCCAAACAAATCTATATGAACTAGGTCAAGGACTCTGAGGTGCTTATAGTGTTCTTCGCATGAAAAAACGATTCTTAAAATTTTTCCAGTTGATCACTGGCAGATTGAAATCAGATTATGATGCAGATTCTCAACATATAATATATCGTTGTAGCCCATTGTGACTCTACCACCATTGTATTTCTCCAGGCTAAGGAACTTTGACTTATCGCTCGTCATTTGCCTGGAACAGTTAAAATTCTGGTACCATGACCTATTTGTTTTTTATAGGTCCATGATTGTAAGTGATAGAAAATTTTGAAAAATAAGTTTGCGTAGAACCAAAAAAGTTTATGTTTGTTCCTTTTCGCACCCAGATTTGTTTGATTGTTAGGGATTTTTTACATTCGTGCCCTTAGGAACCCAAATTGGTTTGGTTGTCATGTGTCTTGGTCTGTACTAGCAATTGTTGTGATTGTATCCAATTTTTTCACAAATCGTGCACTTGGAGTTGACATGATTAGTTTCACTTCTACCCTTTTAGATTGAGTATACCCAAGTCCTTGTCTAGCAGTATCAATAGTTTTTTCCCTAATAGCATATTTAGTGATCTTTCTCCTTTAGAGAATTTTCCTAAATTTTAAGACAAATGTTGGACTTGTGACATGAGAGATTCATTTTCATTCAATAACAGAGTGCATTTTTTAATAGAATTTTCTCTCCTGGTATTTTCACTTTCAAAATCAGAATTTCATTTTCAAGCGATTTAATTTTAGTTTTTGATTTTTCAACTTCCTTTTCTGGTGATGGACACTTATCACACTTAGTGCACTTATTTCTATAATTTTTAACCATTTGATCAGACTTCTTATTTAATTCTATCAAACTATCTCTTTGTGATTCTATTTTAGCATACTTCTCTCCAAGTCTTTTAAACAGCCATTTACTTTAGGAAAATATATAAATAATTGCGAGCGAGTAAGTTTTTGATACCTCACTTGGCTCGTCTCATCACTGTCACTTGTTTCTCCTTGAAGACACAGATTTGCTCTATCAACCTCACTACTAGTACTTTCATCATCTTCATCACTTTCATCCCTAGTAGCTGTAACGACCCGTAAATTTCGACGATTAAATTTTAGTTAAAAAGGGATTATGTTAAAAAAAAATTGTAAAGAAAAATAAAGATATATATAAAAGAGATAGAATTTATGCTGGAATGAACGCTAAATGAAAATCCAATGATTGAGATAGTGTAAGATGTATACCTGTGTGTAAGTTGAATAAATAAGGGAGATTTAAATTTATAACTAATAATGAATTGTAGAAACGGGTATTTAACTTAATTGTTGAAAGTTAGGTGAAATATCAATAAAGAAATAGCGTAAATTGTCACACTTGAATAAAATGTAAATTAAAGAAATAAAGACAAAATTTAAATTACCTATGTATTAATATATTAAAAAGGACTGTAATTGTATGTGAATTAAGGTGGTAACATAGATGGCAGTTGATGGATAACCAATTTAATGCAAATCCAAATGCAATTGAAACGGCTGTTTGAGTTTTGGAGTGAAAATGGGAATAGTGAATACAACATTATAACCTCTTAATTAAATATGATTGTTTAATTTATACTAAAAGTAATAAAATTTGGTAATAGTATTAATGAAATAATAATAAGGAGAATTGAAATTGTATAATGGAAAATTTGTTAATAAATGGATGAAAATATTGCATGAACTAATTGATGGAAATAAAATCTAAAAGAATGTTGGATAGAACATAAGTGATTGAAATTTGGTAGTGTGTATTTGGAAATAAAGTTCATCTAAATATTGAGAAATTTTAATGTTGTTATTATGAAAATGTTACTTTAGTAATTATAAAAATAGTAACGGGAAGTGCGAAGGTAAATTTATAAACGTAAAACCTATTTTAAGGAATTAATTGAGTGTAGACTTATGAAATAGATTTAATGACAATAATTATTATACGTATTTGTTCTATTTGTTGGTTAAGTTTTATTTTGATCAATTTCAATTAATGTACTAAATTATTGCAGTTAGTGTGGAATATTGGTAAGAGAATAAATAAGATGTAACCAAGGGAAAGGTCCATTTTATAATATAATAATTAGTGTGATCTTAGGAATGAATTAATTGAGGTTTAAGCTTTTATTTATGTGTAAAGTTAACAAAATTTCAATTAAATTGAAATCCAGTAATTTATGAAAATAAAGATGAGAATTGGGAAATATTACTGTAATGAATCATAAAAGAAAGGTTAACTGTGTGGTTGAGTAATAATTGATTTATTTTGAGTTGTAATCCAATAAAATCAAATTTATTAGAATTTATTGCAATTAATTGGATTAATTGCAGTAACCTTTGGAAATTGGAACTTAGTAAAATTAATCTGGATTGGATTTCAAATAAATAGGTTAGGGTGAGTAACTGAATTACATACTATGAATAAGTAAACCAGGAAGATTAAATTTAATTAATATAAAATATTTGATTTATTGCAAATAAAAGATTATGTAAATATTTAGTTAGGTGGAATTAAAGTTAATTACATAATATGGTATGAATCCACTTCTAATTTTATGGAAATGAAAAGAGTACCAAAAACAAGCTTTGTCAGTATATTTAAGTTTAATGTATAATAATAAGTTAATGGTAATAAAAGAAGTTTAAACATCTAAATATTCTGTTAATAGAGAGTTGAGTTTAAATCTAAGAATATTAAGAAGTAGATTTTTGAATACAACATTTGATCCATCCACTTAAAATGTATAGATAGGATAATCGCTGATTTTTGATGTAAGTAGTACAAACGGAGATTTATCTATTTATTTGGAATTGAAATTTATAAGTGTATAAATAGGAAATAAGTGAAATTTATTTTTAAATAGTCATAAATGAAGATTTAGATGAAGCTGAGAATGGTAATGCTTTAAATAGTAGAGACGTACACAAATCAATGTAGGTGATTTGAAATAAAATGTTGTCGAAACGATAAAACGTTTCTTGTGAAAAATGGATGACATAACGAAAAAGGGTAATGTATTCACTTGAATATAAATTGAAACTTATTTAAGGTATTAATTACAATGGATAGAGATTTTGGGTAACATTGTAAATGATATGTAAGTCATGCAAATGTATGTCAATAGTAAGGGATTAGGATGAATTAAAAATTTGTAACATAGGAATTACCTGCCTATTTGTTAATAAAAATTTGAATGGTTAGTAAGTGATAATAGAATAAGTGTACATTAGTGGAATTGAGGTAACGTCGGTTTTAATGTTGAGGAAATAAATGGGTATAGTAAAGTTTAAGTGGAATTGTAAGTATGTATAGGGGAATGAATTATTGCAGGGAAATATTTGGTAACCATTGCAATAAATGTAAATTAGTGTGCATTAATATGAAATTTAGTAATAGGTGTGAATAACTTAAATTTCTTCATAGGATAAAGAATGATGGAAATAACGTTTATTTAATATATCGGGATTTAATTGATCATATAAGGTTGATTGCAAATCAAATGAAAAATGCTTAAATGGGAATCAAGTTATTTATTCATTTGGATTTAAAGCATGATTGAAATTTATTGGAAATTGAATAAAACGTTTTATGTTGATTGAAATTTAAGTTGGAAGTAATTAAGATAAATAAAATATGTATAATATGGAATTCAAATGTACATAGAAATGTGGATTTTAGTATGTAAACGTAAATCTATTGAGAATGGATAGAAATTTAATCTGTAATTATTACAGTAATTTAGAAATTTAGTTGAAATTGGAAATTTATCTATGTATTGGAAATTTATGGAATTGTGAATATATATATGGAAATTTAAATGAAGCATCTAATTATACATGTGTGAATACGCTTAAAATGCAATGTAAATGTTGAGAAGGAAATAATTTAATCCGTAACGTGTATAATTAATATCCTTTTGGGACCACTTCTGTTTGCACGTTAAAATTCGTGCACACATATCCTTTTGCGATCTATCTATAAATATGCTGTGATAAACCCTAGCCTCCTTTCTATTGTCAATTGGCTGTACGTTCATTTTTCTTCATCTCTTCCTCTTCCTCAATGGTTGCAAAACCTAATCTATCTACAATTCAAATTTTCTAATAAAATTCAAACTCTCCACAAAAATTCCAGAAAATTTTATGATAAAGTTCTCGAGACACGTAATCTGCTGGTACAATTCGTTTTCTGTTATGGATATTCGTTTGACCAGAAAAAATTTCGACGATGTGCTGTAGCTTTTAGCTGACGTGGCCATTGAAGTTAAGTGGGTTTTGTTTTATTTTATTTTATTTTATTTTTGTTTTCAAATCGTTTAAAATGAATATCTTTTTCATACGTTCTCTGATTCACGCGAAATTTCTTTTGTTAGGATCGTAATTTAGTTCCGGATCTGATGACGCTGGTTTGGACAGATTTGGGGACCGTCGGATTTTTTGAGTTTAAATCGGGTTTAAATTCGATTTAAATTCAAAAGGTGAGTGTTTTAACCCACTCACAACTTCTAAAAGTTTTTATGTTTGTTAAATTCATTTTAGATATGAGTAGAAATTTAGTATGACTGTTTGGCATGTTTTATTCATCATATCTGTTAAATCGCATTTATTTAATATAACTCTTCATTTAATTTTATTACTGCATATAGATTTACAGTTATAGTTATTTATTTGCATATAAACCGTTAGTTTAATAGTGTTAAATTTATTTTTGAATATAACTGCCAGTTATTACAGGTCATATATTCTCGGATATATATTGATATTGATTTAGTATTGGATGATGATTTTGATTTGGATGATGGATGATGATGGATGAATGGATGTTTTATTTTATATCATTTAACTGCAAGTTATCATGCATTTTTCGTTTCATTCGGGATTGTGGTTTGAAATGATATACAACCGCAATTTTTTTTTTATTGCGGATTGAAATGATAAATATCCGTATCACTTGACCATAGGATAGAAAATTATATACAGGCACCGCGGTCTATATATAAAATATTTTAAAGTGATTTCTAGGTTATGGATGGGATACGGTTTATGAAAATTTTAAGTTTTGATATTTTATAAATATTATTCTTCTACATATATACATATGAAGTTAAAATTTTTGAATTTAGGCTGTGTATAAATCTGTTAAATAAAAATGGAAAAAAATTTAGAAAATGGAATTTGATAATTTATATTATATGTTTAAGTTTAGAAATTTTAAGGTATGATATTTATAACTGGAGTTTTTTCCAAGATAAATTTAAATGAATATTCTAGTATAATTAAATTTAAGGAAATATTAAATTTCTAGAAATTGGAGTTGTATTTATGTGAATATTCAAGACTAAATAATAGAACAATTGATTTGTTGAAATAATAAAATTCCAACTTTAGTTTTGAAATATTAATACTCCAAATGGATATATATATATATATATATAGAAATTGAAATGGTTTTGGAACTTGAAAGTGATTTAAATTATGGTTTAGACTTTAAATAAGGAAATATATTTGTAAAGCCATGGAAAATATTTTTCTTTAAAAAGTAACCTTAAAGTCAAACCATTTATTTTATATACTGTTGAATATCCAAACCATTCAAGTTCTAGAAGTTATGGTTTTAAAACTATGAATTTTCGAAATATTATGCTTTGAAAATATAATTCAAATGTTGGTTTCCAGATATTATAGATTTCAAAGCAGTATGATTTTTGGGAAAGAATTATATTTGGATAAAATGATATCATATTGTTTTAGGTTTTAAAATGATATCGTATTCATAGTTTTGAAATGGAAAATTTTATTCTGGTTTTAAAGTATAAACTATTTTTAAATAACCGCGGTGTTATAATAACGATGGGTTGGAAAGAGACCGGGATCGGATATGGACATACTCTCTGTCGATACCGAAAACCACTTTGACTAGCCGTGTACGCGGTGGAGATTCTAGAATGAAGTAGGTTGGTGGCGACGTTTCCTGTAAGGTAAATACGTGGACCCGACTCCCGTGAGTTGGCATAAGGTGGCTAAAACAGGAGCGATCGACGGGTTAATGAGGTCATTCCTCTGATCGGACACTCCTCTTCGATATTATACTTTGACTTTGGATTGATTCAGTGGCCACTTTTACTTTGATTTTGGGGGAGTTTGTTCGAGGTGGGCGGTAGCTGCGGCTACGCGTTACCATCGGCCCGGAAGCGTAATTGGTATATCTACCCTGGCATTGCCTAGTTGTGCCGTGTCACCTACCCTGGCGCGCCTTATACGATTTTGGCTTTGTACCATACCTATGGAGTGCCCTCTGACGACGCCCAGTACGGGGGAGATTACGGTACTGTATGGACTATGGGAATATATTCTGTGTTAAGGGCTATATGGGTAACCCCTTAACGCTATTAAAAAGTAAGTTTATTTTACAAATAGACACTATTATAATAGCGCAATATACTACATAGTAAATAGTTTAACGGATCCTTAGGAGATGTAAATACCGAGCATCTCTTGAGTTACTGCACTCATATTTATTTCTGTTAATTTAACTCACATAAGATCTTTTAGTTCTGACTCGAGTGTTTTGTCTTTTCAATTCGCTCGGGTCAGTCCGGGCGTTTCAGGATTGAAGACTTTAGCTTTGGAGGACGAAGACGAAGAACCCGTATTATTATTATTTATAGTTTTGCACCACACTCATACTGTTCCGCTGCATTGATTGTATTGGTATGTGTAACTCTGATACTTATTGTATAAAGAAGAATCAAGTGTTTTGTAAACCGTTTACGAACTATATATTTATTATTGTATTTTATCCTTCCGCTGTGAGATTCTGTTTTGTTTTATTTTCTTCTCTGTTTTCTTATTTACCCCATAACAATCCGCCCTTCTGTATGGTTTGAATTGGCACGTGTGTCGGTTTAAATCGTGCGAAAAGGCGGGACGTTACAGTTGGTATCAAAGCTTTGGTTTAGCGATAAATCTTAGCTTTGTGGGGTTTGACTCTTTGTTAATAGGGTAGTAATACCCTATGGGAGTCACTGAGTGTGTATATATATATATGAGAGAGCGTACTTGTTAGTTTTATAAAAGGTTTTATATTGTGTTAATCTGTTTCGTTTTGTATTTATAAATTCCGGTTGATGCATGGGACGCTGTGACATCAATAGGGGTTTCTAAACACTTAATAGGACGGACCGACATAATATTTGTTTTAATATAGGCGAATGAAATAATTTTGCCTAATCTATTTTCTATATATATATAAAATAAAATTTTCAAATTATATCTATAATTGGTTGCTATAGATTTGTTGTTAGGAAATAGAGTAAATAATAATAGAAATAAAATTGAAGAAAATAGATAAATGAATTTGGAAATTTAGAACTGAAGTTCCGGGGGTTTTGAAAATTCTTTCGAATAAATTTTGGAATATAATAATATTATTTATAAGTATTTTCTAAAATAAGTATTTCAATATATTTCGGAAGAATTGTTTTAAAGTACGATTTTGGAAAATAAGTTTGTACTTTCCTCTCTGTCGCTGGAAAATAAATTTCGGTGATGAGTGCACGCATCATCGACATTCATTTTCGAGTTTCGAAGTGGAAAGGCCACTGTAGAAATTTACTGCACATTTGTTTAAGAGAACTTTATCGTTTGATTATAATTAAAGTTATATAAGTAAAAAGAATATGTGTATCTACTATTTTAAACAATTTGGAATTAAACCCGGTATTTGGTTCTTAAAAATTCCAGTTAATTAATAGTTCAATTTAGTATAGAAAATGTGAACCTTTAATTAAAGAAAATTTAATACCATAGGAAGATAAGAAATGTAAATAAACAATTGTAAACATTAGTAAATGAATTAGTAAACTTCTTTATTTATAAGAATTAATGTTATAGGGTAGCAAACTTAGTGTAATTAAATTTTTACTATTATTAAATATAATAGTAACGTAAACCTTTAAATAAATAAATGAAATTAAAGGTAAGTTGAAATTGAAATTTATAAAACGAATATATTTATTTAACCATTAATTAATTAAAGAAATCGAGAAGAAACTTGTATAAATTTCACTTACATTCTTAAAACATATATAACTTACCATATAATAAAAGTTGCAATGTTAGTAAGGAAATGTAAGAGAAAACTTACAAGTGAAGATTGAGGAAATGAATAATTCAATGAATTTGCTATAATTAAGGAGAATTTAATGTTATTAATTTAAGTTAGAATTGAAATTCTATCGAGTAAATATAATAGAAAGGTAAGTATGACAGATAGATGATTTTAAACTCAAGTGATTAAAGTGTGAATAAATAAGATCGTGAAATTTTAGTAAATAGTTCATGAAGAAGAAATAAACATTGGAAAAAGATTGAAGCTATTTGTTAACAAATAAGTATAAAGGAATAATTATAAGTAATAAGTAAATTAATGAAACAAATATTAATGAGTAAATGAAATTTAAAGGTTACGTGAATCATAAAAGGAAATCAAATAAGTAAGCATGAAATCAATGTATAATAAGTGAATTTGGTCGTTGTTTTGAAATTATTATTGGTTGATTTATGGTTGGTTGGGTAAAGAAATGTGAAATTGTTGGATGAATAAATAATCTATCTTTGTTCCATCTAAGACTGTTGAGTAAAGGATGCACTTGATAGTTATTTTCATTCCATACAAATTTCAAGTTCTGAACCCGAACAACTTCTTGATTGTTGGGTAAATGGTTGCTTTGTCTTGTGTATGTATGCTGTTTGTAAGGTTGATGGTTGTTATTTGATTTGGTTGATTAATGGTGAAATCACTTAAATATTTCACTGTATCTAAATTTGTATATTTTAGCTAAATTAACTAATTTTGTAAATTTAAAATATTGATTTCGAAATTCTTCTTTTCCCTTCTTTTCTTTTTCGGGGACGAAAAGTTTTGAGTGGGGGAGAGTGTAACGACCCGTAAATTTCGACGATTAAATTTTAGTTAAAAAGGGATTATGTAAAAAAAAAAAATTGTAAAGAAAAATAAAGATATATATAAAAGAGATAGAATTTATGCTGGAATGAACGCTAAATGAAAATCCAATGATTGAGATAGTGTAAGATGTATACCTGTGTGTAAGTTGAATAAATAAAGGAGATTTAAATTTATAACTAATAATGAATTGTAGAAACGGGTATTTAACTAAATTGTTGAAAGTTAGGTGAAATATCAATAAAGAAATAGCGTAAATTGTCGCACTTGAATAAAATGTAAATTCAAGAAATAAAGACAAAATTTAAATTACCTATGTATTAATATATTAAAAAGGACTGTAATTGTATGTGAATTAAGGTGGTAATATAGATGGCAGTTGATGGATAACCAATTTAATGCAAATCCAAATGCAATTGAAACGGCTGTTTGAGTTTTGGAGTGAAAATGGGAATAGTGAATACAACATTATAACCTCTTAATTAAATATGATTGTTTAATTTATACTAAAAGTAATAAAAGTTGGTAATAGTATTAATGAAATAATAATAAGGAGAATTGAAATTGTATAATGGAAAATTTGTTAATAAATGGATGAAAATATTGGATGAACTAATTGATGGAAATAAAATCTAAAAGAATGTTGGACAGAACATAAGTGATTGAAATTTGGTAGCGTGTATTTGGAAATAAAGTTCATCTAAATATTGAGAAATTTTAATGTTGTTATTATGAAAATGTTACTTTAGTAATTATTAAAATAGTAACGGGAAGTGTGAAGGTAAATTTATAAACGTAAAACTTATTTTAAGGAATTAATTGAGTGTAGACTTATGAAATAGATTTAATGACAATAATTATTATACGTATTTGTTCTATTTGTTGGTTAAGTTTTATTTTGATCAATTTCAATTAATGCACTAAATTATTGCAGTTAGTGTGGAATATTGGTAAGAGAATAAATAAGATGTAACCAAGGGAAAGGTCCATTTTATAATATAATAATTAGTGTGATCTTAGGAATGAATTAATTGAGGTTTAAGCTTTTATTTATGTGTAAAGTTAACAAAATTTCAATTAAATTGAAATCCAGTAATTTATGAAAATAAAGATGAGAATTGGGAAATATTACTGTAATGAATCATAAAAGAAATGAATCAAAATAATTGATTTATTTTGAGTTGTAATCCAATAAAATCAAATTTATTAGAATTTATTGCAATTAATTGGATTAATTGCAGTAACCTTTGGAATTGGAACTTAGTAAAAATAATCTGGATTGGATTTCAAATAAATAGGTTAGGGTGAGTAACTGAATTACATACTATGAATAAGTAAACCAGGAAGATTAAATTTAATTAATATAAAATAGTTGATTTATTGCAAATAAAAGATTATGTAAATATTTAGTTAGGTGGAATTAATGTTAATTACATAATAATGTATGAATCCACTGCTAATTTTATGGAAATGAAAAGAGTACCAAAAACAAGCTTTGTCAGTATATTTAAGTTTAATGTATAATAATAAGTTAATGGTAATAAAAGAAGTTTAAACATCTAAATATTCTGTTAATAGAGAGTTGAGTTTAAATATAAGAATATTAAGAAGTAGATTTTTGAATACAACATTTGATCCATCCACTTAAAATGTATAGATAGGATAATCGCTGATTTTTGATGTAAGTAGTACAAACGGAGATTTATCTATTTATTTGGAATTGAAATATATAAGTGTATAAATAGGATGTAAGTGAAATTTATTTTTAAATATTCATAAATGAAGATTTAGATGAAGGTGAGAATGATAATGCTTTAAATAGTAGAGACGTACACAAATCAATGTAGGTGATTTGAAATAAAATGTTGTCGAAACGATAAAACGTTTCTTGTGAAAAATGGATGACATAACGAAAAAGGGTAATGTATTCACTTGAATATAAATTGAAACTTATTTAAGGTATTAATTACAATGGATAGAGTTTTTGGGTAACATTGTAAATGATATGTAAGTAATGCAAATGTATGTCAATAGTAAGGGATTAGGATGAATTAAAAATTTGTAACATAGGAATTACCTGCCTATTTGTTAATAAAAATTTGAATGGTTAGTAAGTGATAATAGAATAAGTGTACACTAGTGGAATTGAGGTAACGTTGGTTTTAATGTTTAGGAAATAAATGGGTATAGTAAAGTTTAAGTGGAATTGTAAGTATGTATAGGGGAATGAATTATTGCAGGGAAATATTTGGTAACCGTTGCAATAAATGTAAATTAGTGTGCATTAATATGAAATTTAGTAATAGGTGTGAATAACTTAAATTTCTTCATAGGATAAAGAATGTTGGAAATAACGTTTATTTAATATATCGGGATTTAATTGATCATATAAGGTTGATTGCAAATCAAATGAAAAATGCTTAAATGGGAATTAAGTTATTTATTCATTTGGATTTAAAGCATGATTGAAATTTATTGGAAACTGAATAAAACGTTTTATGTTGATTGAAATTTAAGTTGGAAGTAATTAAGATAAATAAAATATGTATAATATGGAATTCAAATGTACATAGAAATGTGGATTTTAGTATGTAAACGTAAATCTATTGAGAATGGATAGAAATTTAATCTGTAATTATTACAGTAATTTAGAAATTTAGTTGAAATTGGAAATTTATCTATGTATTGGAAATTTATGGAATTGTGAATATATATATGGAAATTTAAATGAAGCATCTAATTATACATGTGTGAATACGCTTAAAATGCAATGTAAATGTTGAGAAGGAAATAATTTAATCCGTAACGTGTATAATTAATATCCTTTTGGGACCACTTCTGTTTGCACGTTAAAATTCGTGCACACCTATCCTTTTGCGATCTATTTATAAATATGCTGTGATAAATCCTAGCCTCCTTTCTATTGTCAATTGGCTGTACGTTCATTTTTCTTCATCTCTTTCTCTTCCTCAATGGTTGCAAAACCTAATCTATCTACAATTCAAATTTTCTAATAAAATTCAAACTCTCCACCAAAATTCCAGAAAATTTTATGATAAAGTTCTCGAGACACGTAATCTGCTGGTACAATTCGTTTTCTGTTTTGGATATTCGTTTGACCAGAAAAAATTTCGATGATGTGCTGTAGCTTTTAGCTGACGAGGCCATTGAAGTTAAGTGGGTTTTGTTTTATTTTAT
Organism: Allium cepa; assembly: GCA_030765085.1. Lineage (NCBI taxonomy): Eukaryota > Viridiplantae > Streptophyta > Magnoliopsida > Asparagales > Amaryllidaceae > Allium > Allium cepa. Next base: position 125,197,917 of record CM060945.1, on the reverse strand, counting down.
TTTATTTTATTTTTGTTTTCAAATCGTTTAAAATGAATATCTTTTTCATACGTTCTCCGATTCACGCGAAATTTCTTTTGTTAGGATCGTAATTTAGTTCCGGATCAGATGACGCTGGTTTGGACAGATTTGGGGACCGTCGGATTTTTTGAGTTTAAATCGGGTTTAAATTCGATTTAAATTCAAAAGGTGAGTGTTTTAACCCACTCACAACTTCTAAAAGTTTTTATGTTTGTTAAATTCATTTTAGATATGAGTAGAAATTTAGTATGACTGTTTGGCATGTTTTATTCATCATATCTGTTAAATCGCATTTATTTAATATAACTGTTCATTTAATTTTATTACTGCATATAGATTTAAAGTTATAGTTATTTATTTGCATATAAACCGTTAGTTTAATAGTGTTAAATTTATTTTTGAATATAACTGCCAGTTATTACAGGTCATATATTCTCGGATATATATTGATATTGATTTAGTATTGGATGATGATTTTGATTTGGATGATGGATGATGATGGATGAATGGATGTTTTATTTTATATCATTTAACTGCAAGTTATCATGCATTTTTCGTTTCATTCGGGATTGTGGTTTGAAATGATATACAACCGCAATTTTTTATTTATTGCGGATTGAAATGATAAATATCCGTATCACTTGACCATAGGATAGAAAATTATATACAGGCACCGCGGTCTATATATAAAATATTTTAAAGTGATTTCTATGGTTTGGATGGGATACGGTTTATGAAAATTTTAAGTTTTGATATTTTATAAATATTATTCTTCTACATATATACATATGAAGTTAAAATTTTTGAATTTAGGCTGTGTATAAATCTGTTAAATAAAAATGGAAAAAAATTTAGAAAATGGAATTTGATAATTTATATTATATGTTTAAGTTTGGAAATTTTAAGGTATGATATTTATAACTGGAGTTTTTTCCAAGATAAACTTAAATGAATATTCTAGTATAATTAAATTTAAGGAAATATTAAATTTCTAGAAATTGGAGTTGTATTTATGGATTTTATGTGAATATTCAAGACTAAATAATAGAACAATTGATTTGTTGAAAGAATAAAATTCCAACTTTAGTTTTGAAATATTAATACTCCAAATGGATATATATATATAGAAATTGAAATGGTTTTGGAACTTGAAAGTGATATTTAAATTATGGTTTAGACTTTAAATAAGGAAATATATTTGTAAAGCCATGGAAAATATTTTTCTTTAAAAAGTAACCTTAAAGTCAAACCATTTATTTTATATACCGTCGAATATCCAAACCATTCAAGTTCTAGAAGTTATGGTTTTAAAACTATGAATTTTCGAAATATTATGCTTTGAAAATATAATTCAAATGTTGGTTTCCAGATATTATAGATTTTAAAGCAGTATGATTTTTGGGAAAGAATTATATTTGGATAAAATGATATCATATTGTTTTAGGTTTTAAAATGATATCGTATTCATAGTTTTGAAATGGAAAATTTTATTCTGGTTTTAAAGTATAAACTATTTTTAAATAACCGCGGTGTTATAATAACGATGGGTTGGCAAAGAGACCGGGATCGGATATGGACATACTCTCTGTCGATACCGAAAACCACTTTGACTAACCGTGTACGCGGTGGAGATTCCAGAATGAAGTAGGTTGGTGGCGACGTTTCCTGTAAGGTAAATACGTGGACCCGACTCCCGTGAGTTGGCATAAGGTGGCTAAAACAAGAGCGATCGACGGGTTAATGAGGTCATTCCTCTGATCGGACGCTCCTCTTCGATATTATACTTTGACTTTGGATTGATTCAGTGGCCACTTTTACTTTGATTTTGGGGGAGTTTGTTCGAGGTGGGCGGTAGCTGCGGCTACGCGTTACCATCGGCCCGGAAGCGTAATTGGTATATCTACCCTGGCATTGCCTAGTTGTGCCGTGTCACCTACCCTAGCGCGCCTTATATGATTTTGGCTTTGTACCATACCTATGGAGTGCCCTCTGACGACGCCCAGTACGGGGGAGATTACGGTACTGTATGGACTATGGGAATATATTCTGTGTTAAGGGCTATATGGGTAACCCCTTAACGCTATTAAAAAGTAAGTTTATTTTACAAACAGACACTATTATAATAGCGCAATATACTACATAGTAAATAGTTTAACGGATCCTTAGGAGATGTAAATCCCAAGCATCTCTTGAGTTACTGCACTCATATTTATTTCTGTTAATTTAACTCACATAAGATCTTTTAGTTCTGACTCGAGTGTTTTGTCTTTTCAATTCGCTCGGGTCAGTCCAGGCGTTTCAGGATTGAAGACTTTAGCTTTGGAGGACGAAGACGAAGAACCCGTATTATTATTATTTATAGTTTTGCACCACACTCATACTGTTCCGCTGCATTGATTGTATTGGTATGTGTAACTCTGATACTTATTGTATAAAGAAGAATCAAGTGTTTTGTAAACCGTTTACGAACTATATATTTATTATTGTATTTTATCCTTCCGCTGTGAGATTCTGTTTTGTTTTATTTTCTTCTCTGTTTTCTTATTTACCCCATAACAATCCGCCCTTCTGTATGGTTTGAATTGGCACGTGTGTGGTTTAAATCGTGCGAAAAGGCGGGACGTTACAGTAGCTGCAAAACCTTTTCTTTTCAATTTCTTTCCTTTGCCGAATAGATTTTGAGGACAATTTGGCTTGATATGAGAAGGTCTATTGCACTAATGAGAAATGATCTCCCGTTTTTCTGAGTTGTTGAGAACTTTGATGATTCTGATCTTCGGTTGTTGATTTTTGGCAAGATTTCCATATTTGTTGTTCCACCTTTTGAATCTCTTTATTATCAGTGCTAGTTTAGTTGCTCCTTCGTCATTACCAACATCTTCACTTTCCATTGTTCCTGTGAGAGCTATTGATTTCTTTCACGAATCTCCTCCTTCATGTTCTTCCTTGAATTTTATTTCTAGCTCATATGTGGTGGGGTTTCCGATGAATTCTTCAACTTTAACTTGTTTCGGATCCCTCAATTTGTGGATAGTAGTCGCCTTTGGTTCAATATTTCGCAAAAAAATTCTGAGGATTTTTCGGACTATTTCCAGTTCTATGTATGGTCTTCCTTGGGATTTTGATTTACATACAAAATTAGAAAGTCGTCCACACATTTCTTTGACACTTTCACCTTTGCCATTTTGAAGTTCTCGTACTCGCTACTAAGCATGGCAAGACGAGATTTTTAACCTGGGAGGTTCCTTCATGAGTCATTTTAAGCGTGTGCCAAGTTTCTGGCACAATAAGACAATGTGAGACACGATTAAATTCAATTTGATCTAAGGAGAAAATAATAGAAGTCATAGCTTTAGCATTGGCAATTTGCCATTTATTTTCAAGATCCGTCCATTGATCCATAGGTTTTTCAACTTCTTGATTATTTACCATTATTGTCGGCGTGCTATATCCCGTTTCAACAATATTCTATGTATGTATGGTTTTCAGAAAAATTTCTATTCTACTTTTCCAGTAAGTGTATTCACCATTAAACATGGATAGTCAAACTATAGACATACTTTCAGCAAAAGCATTATTAAAAGAAGCCATTGAAAAAATCAAATTTTTTAACAGAAAAAAGGGTTTTGCTCCTGGCTCCGATACCACTTATAGCATCAATTTCTCCCTAGAGGGGGGCGTTGAATAGGGTGATACTAAAAAATTAACAGGGAAATAAAAATATAAAATAGAAAATAATGCAAAAGAGATCACACATAGATTTACCCAGCTTCGGCAATAACCTGCCGGTGTGTTACCCCAAGGTTTCTACCAGAAATTAAGTAATTATACAATTACAAAATACGTAAAATCGCGACATCCGTTAACTTAATTAACCTAACTCTAAGATCAAAACCCTACCACAACTGAACCATTGAGTTTTGAATTCTCAGATTACAAAACCGTAGTTCGTACCTAGTTACACAACTAGAGTTTGACTCAAATTTTAAAAGAAATAAAATTACAAATGAAACAAAACTATAAAACGAAACTCTATTAAAAATTTAGGCCCAATATAAAATAAACAACCGGTCTAAATAAAATTATAACAGTGAAGACATGTCTTCCGTTTTCTTTGAGTTATTTCTTTGGTAGTTCCTTTTGCACTTCAAAAGTTAGGGTTTTCAAATTGAGGCGCCGCTTGTGATATTGATCGATTGAAGTATGCTATTGCGTTATTGGCTTCGTCAATCGACTTCCTTGGCTTTATTAGCTTGCGGCTTCTCCAATTGTGTCGAGATCGAGGATACGAAATTGATATATGATTTTGCCCCTTTTCGATTTTGATTATGCTCGACTTCGATTCGAGTTATAAATTGGTTCGTGATTTATTTCAAGGCTTGCTCTGGTATTTGCTTGAACTTGAATGATTTTATTACCGATGAAGACATGGGTTTATACAGGGATAGATACATATAATTTCGTTCATATAATTTTGGTTTGAATCTGTTGTGAGTTTATCGTCTACGTTGATTTTTGATCATATGGTCTTGTTATCTGCTGACTTGTTCATCATATACGAGATACTCCATATTTTTCTGATGATTTACAATCTTTTAAAACATATTTGAATTGTTCCATTCTTTTCTTCTATGACTTTGGCATTTGAAGTTTGACTTTTTAATCATCTTGAATTCCTCTATGACTTTATTCAACTTGCAGCTGATAATTATGCACAGCTTGATTTTCTTCATTTCTTTGACCGACACTGCTACTTGTTCATCATGTTATAACCTTTGTGAATTTTTATAATTGCTACTAATAATTGTTGAACACTTCAATTGTGTTTTGATTAACAATTTCATTTTGAAACTGCTTCTTTACTTTGAATTGCGACTGTTTTTGCTGTAACCATGTAAACTGCTTGTGTTCGAACTGCAATTGATAGTTTCTTTGATCATGTAATGTTCACTTGTATGTGTGTCACCATGTTTATACAAACATATGTATGTGCGTGTGTATGTGTTGTGATGCCTATGCTCTCTCCACTGTACTAGAGTTGTCATGTTGATTTGCTTAATCACCCATACATTTGAGCATGTTTGAAGCTCTGATACTTTGTTTCAAGTTAAGCCGCTATCATTTCGAGTGCTTGCATTTTGATGAACTTTATTCTCTATCATCAATTTTGTCCTTATGCACTTGTTTTCATGTGTTCATCCCTTCATACCTGAACTAATATATGCGTGTTCATGTATGTATGCTAGTGCCTTTGTTATTTGGAGTTTGGTGTAGTTTCTTTGCATTTTGATTCTGTATTCTCTATTCCATGTCTTCATGTGCTACATGCTTTCATATCCATGTATATTCAAGCATATTTACAAATTTGGTCCGGACTACTTTGGTGGGGCAGTTGTATTCTCTAACCATCTTTATTGCCCTTGTATTTGAACCCCTGCTTGCCTTTAAATTGATATGTGTATACGTGCATTTGCTATGTTTGTTGCACTTGAACACCTAAGTCTGGTCTAGTGTAAGCTTTGCATTCATGTCCTGCTATCATGTTGTATGTTGTAAGTCTGGTGCACCATGTGGTATGGTGTGTGTTCATGCCTTTGAACTATAGACTGGTCTAGTTTATTTTGGTCTTGATGAGTCTGCACTTATTTTCATGTTCAATAGACTGGTCTGATGTGATGTCAAGTTGTTATTTTCATTTGCACTTGAGTTGAATCCAGTCTAGGCTTGGGTTTGACCTTATGCTAATTTGATCTCGCTATTTTAACAAACAGGTATATAATTGTGTGCACGACTTTATGGCATGTACAGTGATACACTTTGCATGTCACAAGTTGTTCTTGTGAGATGAAAATAAATATATAATGACAAACAACCTAAATAACCGTGGCAAACATTATTTTCAAACACACACTTCATTGTGCACAGCAAAATGTTTCTTTTTCAATTTTACTATGTCAATGATTATTTTGCAGGTAGTTCAGATGTTGGATATAGGCTGGAAGAGAGTTGAAGATAAAAATACTAGTGAAGAGTGAATATGCAGTGAAGTGAATTATGTATGAAAATTTGTAAGGTGAAAATGTGTTTTAATCGAAGTTGTATTGCAATTGAAAATGTTTAAATATAGTGAGACCTCAAATTTGTACTATTTTTATTTGTAATAAAATATTTGTTTGAATAATATTTGTTTGAATATGAATTCGGAGTTATTTATTTCATTCAACAAATATTTATTTAATTATGTGGAAAAATAAAATAGTACAGTAACAAATACATTTAAAACGAATATATATACATATATACATATATATATATTATCATCAAACGAAAATCATAGGCTATTATATTCTACAGAGACGCTTCACTAAGATGACTTAGGGACTTTGATATGCTGGTCCTACAATTAATATAAGATGTCTAAGTAGACTATGATGAGGATGACTCGAAGGATGAGCATCATGAAGGCCTTTAAGGGCGAGTTCAAATAAGGATGGCTTATGAGTGGAACAAGTTATGAGTTCCACTATGAACAAATGGAAATGATATAACGATGATGTGTTCGAATATGTTTGCGAAGGGGTTGTGGGCACCCAAAGGTTTCTAAGGGGTACTCTTATAGTGGGGGTACGTGGGGACGCCTACCTATATTTATGCAGGATCCAGATCCTTATTTAGATGGTATGTCGTAGACCTTATGCGGGTGGTCTATTCCCTAATCGTATAGAGCAGTGGGAATCAAGTTCCTTGATACAAAGATATTTCCATTGGTCATTGACTTATATGGATATCATTAGTTCCATCTTTTATCCAAAGCGCATTAAGTGAAAGTGAGGATTGCTTAATGAAAATACTTTTGCTATGGTTGTTTTTCTTGTTATCTGTCACTCTAGGGATGTCACATGATGTAGATACTATGATGGGGACACCTAGACACCCGATGTTGTACTTAGGATGTATCCACTTTTATGATGATAGTAGTGTGCTAACTCTTTGAATGTAGGAACATGTTAGTTATGATTCTTATAACTTGGCTCCTTATTATATTAACTTGTATAATATTTTGAGATTTCTTATCGCACACAACAGACTATTGTTTGACCCAAGGTTTTGTGCATTACTTCTTGTTATCTCAGGTACCGTTAAACAAGTAGACTAGAAAGCAGGTCCAGCTAGTATGGGATATGTGACGAACCACAAATTCGTACCCTTTGAATCGGCAATAAACCATACATGACCGACCCAAAAAGCATAGATTGCCGGAAAGTCGGGAGAAAGAAAAGAAGAGAGAAGAAGAGAAGAGAAGAAAGAGAGAAGATAGAATCAAACAGAACAATACAAAATCTCACATCGCAGCGGAAAACATACAATATCATATCAATGATCTTTACAAAATAGAAACTGTATATACATACATCAATCAAAGTTCAACAATCAATCACTAGTTATCAGCATGAACAGTTATATAACCTGTCCTCACAATTGCTGATAATATAAACAACTAAGCAATGCAACGGATAATCAAACGAAACGTGTACATGTATACAGAATGGAGATCTCTAGCTCTCCTGCTGAAACTCCAAAAGCACCAAATCTGGACCTGTAAATATACACGGTCTGACCCAAGCATTGGATGGGAAGAACGCCCTGATCAGTCTGGTAAACCATCATGAGAAACATACTCATCTGAATTTATTAAATTGCCAAACTTTTCCTTTATCAGAACAAAAGTATCTCGTAAGACAAGTCCGCACATAAACACGGACATGTTTTTACCTTGCGATAACTAAAACATCTCATATCAAATCATCTGATATTATACTAGTGCCTAGTAATAAAAAATATTAATCATAGTCGAAATTGTTACATTGATTAAATTCCAGCATATCGCCCAATTGTGTAATACAATCAAAATGGCAGGTACGTAGTAGAGTTTAGATTTCCATACAAATGACTAGGTGAAGGGACTATCTTCCAAATGGGTACACCTCTAGATGGATGTCCCGAGGCATAGAATATCTGCCCTCTACCAACACAAGGTCGGCCCACCTTTATAACTAAATGGTACCGAATATGTCATCCTTCGGTCGTTACCGACCTTTACTGAGGGTCCTCGAAGCATACAAACCATAATATTCAGATACACTAAGTCATAACATGTAAAGATATATCTAGAAGTGAATGATCATACCTTAATGGGAGCGACCCACTTAGCCATGCTGCATCTAACTCTGTTTTGATCTTTTTCGGTTGATGAGGCCTGAGGTAACGATTACCTTTCACAGTCACATATCACATCATTTTGAATGCCACATAGCCATTTTTGTTGACTATTAATTGTCTTCTACAAAAATACAACTCTTAAGCTCATACGTCTCAAGGAGGGTGTTAAGCTAAAAGAAGTTGCCTTGTCCACCACCACTGATGTACGTTAGTAAAAACCAATGTACATGATCTTAAGAAATGCAATGTCAGATAAACATCCATACAAGTTGTCTAGGAATAGGACAAGCCGAAGTTATTTTCTTGCCACATCCTGTCGGGAAATCCCTAGGATTAGTAGTGAATAGTCCTTGCATTGGATATTTCATAATGAAGAGACCACTGCAACTGGATGTAAATTGGGATTTTAACCCCAAATGATCCGCAAGCCCCCACTATGAAAATCCTGAATATCAATACTGTTGTAACCAACCTGCACAATCGTCGTGTAAATATTGGTCCGAAGTGGTTTTCAGATAAATCTGATCCCGGTCTCTTCGCACCAACAACACAAAAGCATTTCTCAACCTCATATAGAAACCAAGTCTCATAAACTTATCACGTCTCCAACTTTCAACTTGCCATCCTTCGGGCCAAGAAGGAAGCTTGATAGATTGGAGTAATACTCCGCACTGCACGGAATCAACATCCTCAACACAAACGATAATCATGCCTTCATAGAAGGCTACGTACTAAGTGTACGACTAATTAGTTCCCACATCAAGTCAAGGAACTAAAATGGCCAAATCTGATAGTCGGTTCTTTAACTATCGAAACAAATAAAAATATATTCAGTACCATAATAATCACTAGGCCCTTTTAATTAATCATTTATAAATTAAATTACTTGCCAAATATTCGCTTCAAATTATCTTTAAAAAGGATATATTTTAAACCATTTCAACTTTTCAAATTGGAAAACATTTCCATATACTTATTTATCAATTAGTAATTCACAAATCTCTTTATTTTCAACACTTAGAAAATATTACATATACTTAAATCAGGATTAAGTATATATTTTATTCCTAGGAAAACATTCACTTTAAACACATTTATTTGGGTCAAAAACAACGTTGCGTAAAACATCGTTACCACAACCCAATTAGTATAGGGATTAGAAAATTAGATGGATATATAATCCCCAATACTATACAAAAACATTTTCTTTCGAAAATCATTTACTATAACAATAGTGTTATAGTCCATCATTTCCATTCTTCTTGAAAATGTCTATTTCAACAATGAATGTTGAAATATATGGTTTCGATACTTAACATATTTTAAAACATCTTCAAAACATTTAAATCCATTTAAAATATCACTTTCCCAAAATTTATTTGATATATTATTCACCGTCCAAAATCGTGAATATAATTCTCTTATCAAACTCAATGTTTGTACACATTTATTAAAGGGTAATCCACTGTCTAGAATCGAAGATATAGCTCCTTTACCAAATTCATTACTATTTCATATTTAATTAAAGGATTATCCACTGTCCATAATCATGGATATAGTTTATTTAATAATCTTCTATATTTAACTTATCAAATTCAATTGATTACGGATGTATAAACAATGTTTATAAATTCACATTTCTATTTTATAAAAACTTCAACTTATCAAATCACTTAATTAACCGATTCCATTTATCTCTCATTTACATTTCAAATCTGATTTATAAATTGATTACTTATAAATCTATTTATTTCCAAAATCATTCTTTTTATAACTTCATAAGTTATAAATCTTATTACTTATAAGATTCCTCTATAACTCATTTTAATACTTATAAAAATTCATTTATAATTCCATTATCCCGATTGATAAAAATTCCATTTTATAAATCTTATTTATAAATCTTTTATAATAAATTCAAAAATCACCGTTTAAACTAATTTATGAAGTAGTTATCTCTATATTTCAAAATCATATTCTGATTTTATTTCACAAAAACCATAATTTTTATAACATAAAAATTATAACTTTAGTTTATTAAAAGTAAATTCATTTACTCAACAATTCAAATTTCAATAAAATGTCAATTTTCAAAATCACTTTGAAAATCCTTTTTAATTTGAAATCGTCACTTTAACATTTTTAAATTACCAAAAATAGGCCCAATGCTGCAACAACACTAAATACATCAATCACAACATCCAAAACATCGTATATCATATGATAATAGAATATATTACAATATCTATAAATAAAACCAATACTGATGAGGAATCTAGTTGGATCCCCAACCTGTCACCTGCAACAAATATACATATTAGAATATGTGTACAATATCCGCTTCGAGGCAGATGTGCGTACAAAGCGTCATCCGCTCATACACGGGTATTTATAGGGTCATCTGCTCCAATAGGCAGGAATATATCCAAATACCAATCAATATATAGATAATATATCATATATCATCAAAACAATCATCATAAATAATATTTATTTCTCTATTATATAAAAATATCAATGAGTCAGAAAGAGTGAGTTGTACTCACATTGGTTCACATAGCAGTTGCAATGTTTTATACCGAATAAAATTAAACGAGCGTTTAATTTTACCCAAAATTTACAATAGCTCCAATCAACTCCAAACTAGCTCTAAAATATAGTGCTCATCAATACGGACCCAACGTAACTTGTTTCGTCAAAAACGGACCTCATATGAAAAAGTAATGATGTTACAAAGTTTTATACGAATTAAATATATAATTTCAATTTCTTTTATTTTTTATAACCTTTTTAAATCTGAAATCATCAGAGCAGCATATTTCTACTCAGCAGATTGAAGCCACATGTTCCCTCTTCCTCTTAGGTTCGTTTCTTTCAAACCCAAACATGCGACGAAACCCTGATGGTCGCGCCCTCCCTCTTCGCCGTGAACACCATCGACCGTCGTCATTCGAATGGCCATCCCAAGCTCACCATCGTCCTAAACACCATCAAACTCGGTTATACATTTGCCTCGGTATACGCATGTGAACGGCTGGCCTATGAACACAAATTGCCATCGATTGGCTTCGCCAAAGACGATCTCCACCGTACAGTTGATAGATCTCTCCACCCTCTCCATTTTCTTAGTTGACGTCGATGGTTATAGGGGAGTGGATGAGGAGATAAACGAGGAGAAACGATGCAAGATTCTGGGCTTTAAAAATCATGGTGGCGGCCTGCCCTAGTTTTTTTAGGGTTTTGCAAAATAGAAAAAAACAGGTCCTTTTATATTAAATTCTCCCGACACTATTCACTTGAATTTTTTCCAAACTCGAAAGGAAGTGTGCCGCCTAGCGTTTATAACGTTTTACCCCTATTCCGAACACAATGGAATATATATCGAAAGCTAATTCGATCGTATTTAGAAGATAAGTTTTGGAATCGAATTATTTAAATTTAAAATTTCACTTAAACAGATTTCTACGCGTTTTAGCTTGCCTGTAACAACCCAAGATTTTTCATATATTTTAATTTTGACTTTATTTTTATTTTTATATTATTTTAAACTTGCTTTATTTCAAACATTTCATTTCTAAAAATATATATTGATTATTATGTGAATTATAATTTCAAACTGGTATAATTTGGATATTTTACTGAAAAATGGATTTCTACCCAAAATGGTCAAACTTTGACTTTTAAATTTTAAATTTAAATATTTAAATTCTTAAATTTTGTCTTTTATTATGAAAATAGATGTAATAACTTGAACATTGGCTTTTCGCTCGTAGAAAACGGACTTAAACTGTAAAAATTATGTATATTTCAATTTTGAGTGTAATTTGTTTTATTTTGCAATTTTGTCTACTTTAAATTATATAAATTATATTTTCTTTGTCACATTTTATTTTAATTTGTTTTAATATGTTATTGTATGTATTTTTTGTCTTTTATTATTTTTAAAGTGATAATATAATTTTTCTAAAGTTTATTTGAATTTATTTCAATTTATTAAGCCTAGTTTCCATTTTTCTGCTATTTTCTTCATTAAATTATATTTAATTAAAATATATTTATTTATTTTTGTGAATTCATTTTTATTTTGTGTTTTTATCTTTATTTATAAATATTTTTCAAGTAAATAAAGATTTTCTAAAGTTCATTTGAATTTGTTTCAAATTTATAAAGCCTAGTTATGTATATATTGCCATTTTCTTTACTTACTTGATTTTATTTAAATTTATTTATTTATTTTCTAAGTTTATTTATCCTTATTATCAGCCTTTGTATGTATTTATAAAATTAAAATGAATTTGTGGAAATTTGAAAAGACTGAAACTCTTTATCTCCTTTGGACTTTTCCTCTTTCGCCTTTTCATTTTCCAACCTACATCTCATTAAAAAAAAATTGGCCGTACAATACTTTTCTCATTTCAGCTAACTTCCTCATTTGTTTCACATGTTCTAACCTTCTCAAACCGACAAAAAAAAAATCATGGCCATGGCTTCAAGAGACTGGGTAAAATTCTTCCTTCCTTTTTCTTGTTTTTTATGTTTTCTACCTTTGTTTTGCATATGCTCTCTACCTTCATAGCTCGGCTCCTCCTCAAGATCTGACCCGACCTCTACCACCCCTTTTCTCTGACCATCACCCACCCTAGTTTCATCACCAACGCAGGCCGAACCCATCCATGGCAAGGTGCGCCACCAAAATCCAGTTAAACCATCACTTTATGCATAAACCGAACCTAGTTTGCTAGCACCACCTTCTACCACCTCTAGCCGCCACTTCCTCCACCACCACCACCTCTTACCTGACCTCCACCCTCTGCCACAGCACCCACCACCACCTGCACCACAAGTTGGGCCCACCTAGCCTCTGGCTGAGCATAATTGGAGCAAAGAAATGATGTATGATGCTTTATTTTTGCCTTGTTGTTGAGGTTCATGCACCTAGACCTATGCACCATCTCCAAACCAAGCTAGGCTGACCTGTTTGGACCCAAACCCAGCCCTTAGTCCCTGCCTTAGCTGAGCTTATCCAACCTATAACTGATCCATATGAAGTTGAGAACAAGTGCAATGAATTTGACTTTGTTTTCTTGCATTGTTTAGTGACAATCTGCGTTGAAAACTCACATATATTTGTATTGTTTTGTGTAAATGTTTAAACAAGGCTATTTTCTTTGGCTCTCCACTCTCTTGTCGTATCCGTGTTGTCGTGCCTTCTTAGTGTCGGTATGTGTGCTTTGGTAGCGATCTCCATCTTTGAACAGGTGAGTAAATCTCACCAGACTAATATGTGCTTATGTAATTATAAACTGACATCACCTGAACCTGTATATGCATATCATCCTGTTATCACTGCTATATTATTTTCATATGCTGTTCACACCTGTTATTACACCTGTTATATCATATGTCACTGTTATTTTATGCTATTCTGTTGTTTATATCAGTTTTCACCATTGCAAGTTCCCTGTAGACTAGAATATATGGGTTGAAATGATACATACTCGAACGGATTTTAGAATAGAGGAAAACCGTTATGGGCTGAAATGATAGGTCTGAGCGGTTTTCAAATCATTCATTTTACTTGGGGCTACGGGTTTGAAATGTTAGAACCCGGGTTTTTCTTTTTAAATTGCGGATTGAAATGATATACATCCGTATCACTTGACCTAGGCTAGAAAACTATATACAGACCCGTGGTTCATAAATTATTTTCTGAAATGTTTTAAATATATTTTTAAATGTAAAAGTATAATGTTTTGAATTAAAAAATGAATTTAAATGATTTTTTATAAAATAAAAATAATTTTTGTATAAGTGAAATTGTAAGTAAATGAATGTTTAGGTCAAATTTTGAAATATAACCTATTTTTGGGAATTTTGAATTTTTGTTAAAAGTGACATTTTTATTAAGTAAAATAAATGGAATAAGTTATAAATTTAAGACTTAATGGTTAAGTAATAAAATTAATTAAAGAAATGGAAATATATACTTGAATTTAAATTAATAAAATATAATAAAAATTGGATTTTTGTAAGAAACTTAACCTATAAAGTTTACAGAAATGTAAGTATTGAAATAATGAATTAATAATGTAAAGTTATATGATTTCATAAGTAAATATGATTTAAATGAAAATTTACTTAGTTTTTAAATTTTACTTTTAAGTTTGAAATTTAAATATAACGGGTATTACAGCATTTGCAAATGCTGCTGTTACGAATAAATGAATTTAAAGGCTAAATTGAACAAAAGCTATTATAGCACTTTGTAAGTGCTATAGTTGATAAAGATAATTAAACTTAGTTAAAAATAAAGGAAGCTATTATAGCACTTAGATGCTGTCTTTTGTAAATGAACTTTTTTTAAACTAAAATTTTTACGTAGCATTTTATAAGTGCTATGAAAACTAAATTTTGTCGGTTTAATAAATTTTAATGATAAATAATTTTGGAAAAAGGCTTAAATTTTGGAAATTTAATATGTAATTAATTTATGTAAGGAATTGACTTTAAATGGTTTTAAATAGAGGAATTTAACTTTAAATGTGAATTTGAAAGGTAATTAATTCCTTAATAAAATAAATAGATTTAAATGGTATTTGAAAGTAAATTAAACGACTGATGTTTATATAAAGGATGGTTTGAAATGATATTATGGTATTTTGAAATGATATTTCATTTTTGATTTATTTAATTTATTTGATAAATAAATATTTGAAGTATATTATTTGAGTTTATTCAAATGATATTGGATTTATGAAAGATGGGATATTTAAGCCTTGAAATATACTAAGATTGAATATTGTATTTTGTGGATTAAATCGATATTTGAAATTGATAAGTTTTGAAATGGTTTATTTATAAACTGAAATTGAAATTGAAATTGATGGTTTGAATTAAATTGAATGGAAATTTGAAATTTGGGTTTAATTTAATAAATTTGTAAAATGTAAAGAATTAAAGGATGATTTCAAAATGTATTATTTCGGAATGTTATGATTTTCAAGTGTAATGATTTCAAGTATTTTATAACTATGAAAGTTTTATGATTTTTGAAAGGTGAATATATGTTTGAAATAGAAATGATATAGTTTTGATTTGAATATAGTTTTGAAATAAAATGGTTTTGGTTTCAAAGTATGAATTATCTTTGGAAAGATAGGATTTTGATATATTAAAATGATTTGAAATGAAGTTTTGGAAAGATATGATATTTTGACATATTGAAATGATTTGAAAGGATGTTTAGAAAGGTATTTTATCTTATTATATTGAAATAATTTTAAAATGATTTAATCTTTATTTTGATAAAGGTTTGGATTTGAACTGATTTTATTTCAAAGTATATTATATTTTAAATTATAACCACAGGTTATAATAACGATTGGTTGTTAAAGAGACCGGGATCGGATATCTGGCATACTCTCTGTCGATACCGAAAACCACTTTGACAACCGTGTATGCGGTGTAGATTCCAGAATGATGTAGGATGGTGGCGACGCTCTTAAGGTATGTAACGTGGACCCGACTCCCGTAAGTTGGCTTAAGGTGGCTAAAATAGGAGTGATCGACGGGCCAAGTGAGGTAGCTCCTCCGATCGGACACACTTCTTCGACGCCATTCTATTGCTTTTGTGGTTGATTTGGTGTGCACACCTTTGATATGGGAGTGTGGCTCGAGGTGGGCGTATGTGGCTGCTGCGTTACCACCAGCCAAGAAGTGTAATTGGTATATCTACCCTGGCATTGCCTCATGTTCCTAGTCGCCTACCCTAGCGAGCCTTGTACGAGTTTGGTTTTCTCCCGTACCTCGTGTCATTTCCTCTGATAGTCTCCCGATCTGGAGATATTATGTTATTGGACGGACTATTGGGACTATTATGTGTGAAGGGTGATATGGGTAGCCCGGAATGCTATTTAAAAGTATGTTTATTTTACTGTAGACATTATTATAATAGCGAAATATTACTACATAGTAAATAGTTTAACGGATCCTTAGAGGATGGGCGGTCCCAGGCATCCTTTAAGTTACTTGTATCTTATTACAGTTCACTTGAGTTAGTTTATATTACATAATTATATATTGTCCTGACTCGAGTGTTTGCATTTTATTTACGCTCGGGTCAGCCTAAGTTATTCATAGATTTGGATTCCACTTTCTGGAGTTTGGAATCGCTGGAGATCATCTACTTATCTATTTTTATCTATTCCAGTTCTGTTGTTCTATTCAGCTTGTACTTGGTTATCATCTTGAGACTTCTGTTGTACTTTATTTATTCTATTGTATTTTATTTAACTCTGATACGTTTTCATAGTAGCTTCATGAACTACTATCTCTTTTACTTCCGTTGCATTTCTTACTCTGTGTCTGTGTTCTATGATTTTTATTTACTGTATGTCCTGAGATTTTGCCAAATTTTATTTACAACATGGTATTTTGAGCAATTCAAGTCCGGCATGTGCGGATGCGGATGGTTGAAAATATCGGGTTGTCACAGTTGGTATCAGAGCTTTGGCTTTGAGGCAAAACTTAGAATGTATGGTAAATTTAGTTACAGAATCACTTTCATCCAAACTTGAATCTCTTCCTCTTTGATCAAAATTTCATTTGAATTTTGGAACGTTCCCTGCGGTTCCAAAATCCATTCATGTCCCTCAATATTCATCTCCTTTTGATTATGGAGTATCCCATAACTCCACTTCGAATGAGCTTTATAGTGAATTGGCCGTCCCGCCAATCTAAAAAAAAATCATTTGAAAAGGGAGAAACTCCTTTACAATTAGCATCGATTCACCAGAGATTTATATCTGTCCTTGGTTTAGATGTTAATATCTTTTGTTATTCCAAACTCTATCTTCTGAGGTCGAATGTAGATTTACCCCAGAAAATCTACATCGATCTTATTCTTTAAGTCACGGTTGACCAGTTAAAGTTTCCCGTTATTTATATAAGCTTATCCATCTTCCTATTCTATTATTTAAGCATCTCATCCTTGTTTCCAACTTATTTTCAAATCAGAATTTCTTTTGATTTGAGTTAACCATATTTGAATCTCTATCCTTCTTTGAAAATCTCTTCATGTATAGTGTATTTGTAAACTAATATTTGAAAATGTAAATGTTTTATATATTGTGTTGTTTGAGTTGTTGATGTTGAATTGGGTTTCTGATCAATTCGTCTGATCAACGCTATCGATGGGATTTCTAAAACACTTTGACAGAACAAACTAACACAATATTATTTTAAAAAATTGGTTAATGAAATAAATTTTGATATAAGTAAATTTATGGAACTTAATAAATTGATTTAAATTGATCATTTGAAATGATAAAACTTGACTTATCACTTATTGTTCTATAAATGAATTTATAAATAGCTGGGAACAGAAATGAGTTAAAACAAGAAATTTGAGAATTTAATTTCCGATGGTTTCAAACCTTGTGCTTAAAGTTTTAAAAGGGCTATATTATTTGAAGTATTTTCTAATAGAAATTTGTTCCAAGAAATTTTAAAGTTTAAAATTAGTGCTCTTTTCTTTGTCACTGGAAAATAACTTCGGTGATGACCGCTGCATCATCCACATTCATTTTCGAGTTTAGAAGTGAAGAGACCGTTCTGTAGTCTTGCTGCAGCTTTGTTTTGAGAATTTAATTGATTTGAATTTTCTAAGATATGATTTGATTTATATACATATATGATTTTAATTGATTTGACATATTATGTACATATATTTATTTATCTCTAAATGGTTTGAAGGGAACCAGAAATTTAATTCTTAAATTTTATCTTAAAGAATAATTTCAGTTATAAAAAGAAAATCAAAATTTTTGAATAGATGATTCAAACTTGAAATGATTGAATTGGAAAGCTTTATTTGTATATTACTCAATTGGAGTCCAATATAACTTACCTTAATTTTTAGAAGTTAATAATGTAATTGGATATTATACAATACAAAAAGTTTTTATAAATAAAATTTGAGTGGTTATAATAAATGTTATACACTTAATTTTAGTTATAAAAAAGATTTACAGTGATAAATATAGAATAAAAGGTAAATTTAATAACTTACAATACAAAATGACGTTAAAAGAATTAAGAATAAGTCAAAACAGTTATAATAAGTGTAAGTATATTTAGCCTAGGTGATAAAATATATTGAGAGGAATAAATTTAATTTTAATCGGGAATAAGGAGGAATTAAATTTATACATTATGAGTATAATACTGATTTTTCAAATCCATGTTTTTTGAAACTGTTAGTTTAAGAAAGTTGGATGGTAAGATAATGAAATTATAGATAGTAAGATTTACTTAACTTGTGAAAAATTAATTATCAATTTAAGCTGAAACCATGGAAATTTCAAACCTATTATCTGATTTTGTTTTTTCAAACTTATTATCTTACTTTGTTTCCAAACCATCTTTTGGTTGTTCTTATTTTCCTCATCTTGCTACAGACTGGTATAGGCATCTATCTATAATCTTTCTGTTTAGAAATCTTTCTATAATCCTTGATAATCATTTGTACTTATTTTAATCTGAGCATTGCTTGCCATCCACCTTGTTAAACTTACCTATAACAATATTTACTAGGTATAATTTCAATCTCCTTGTCATCTTGTCTTAATCTTATTTCTTTTTTTTCTGTGCTTTCCCATACCTCATTCCTTTTCGAGGATGAAAAGTTTTGAGTGGGGGAGAGTGTAACAACCCTAGATTTTTCATATATTTTAATTTTGACTTTATTTTCATTTTTAAATTATTTTAAACTTGTTTTATTTCAAACATTTCATTTCTAAAAGTATATATTGATTATTATGTGAATTATAATTTCAAACTGGTATAATTTTGCTGAAAAATGGATTTTGTTTGCACAAAAAATGGGCAAACACCTCCAAGTCGTATGATCTAGTTGATTATATGTGGTTCTTAGTGATTTGGGTGATTTATGCAAATATATAAAAAAGATGGACTAAACCGTAAAAGACACACAGATTTATAGTGGTTCGGCCATAATGTGCCTACGTCCACTTTATGTGTTATTCCCCTTTTCTGTTCAGATTACAAGTACAACGCTTTGATTATAATTATCTGAAAGTTTTTTCAAAATTCTATCCGTGCTTGAGCTCTCAAACTTGTCCGCCATTGTTGTACCCCTACCCTTCTAGTTATAGAGTGAGGTTGAGGGCAGGGGTCTTGGATGTATATAGCGGCTGGTGGGCCTGGGCTGATGCAATTTGGCCTGGCAGAATTGGTCTGGTCGTCTCCTCCCTTGCTTCTGGTTCGGTAGTGGATGGTGGTAGGTTGGTTCGGTAGAGCTTGGTTCGGCGGGACATGATTCAGTGGCGAGTGGATGGAGCTTGGTTCGGCTATGTAGGGGAAGTTGGTTGGTTCGGCAATGCATGGGAGTAGTGTTGGACCCGTAGGGCTTTGGAGAGTGTATTGGTCCGGCATTGTTTGGAGAGGAGATGGTTCGGTGAAGGTGGATCCGGTAGTAGGTGGGAATAGGTTGGCTCGGCAATACTTGGGAGGGAGTTGGCTCGGCAATGCTTGGAGAGGAGATGGTTCGGTAGTAGGTGGAAACATGCCCAACATTTGCCCCCCAAAGTGGGGCATATGCCAGCATATGCCGCGCTTTGTTTTAGCTTGGACAGTCTCATCCGGCATTCTCATCCGGCCCTGTGTGCCGAACCAGTGGTCTGGTCGCTTCCATTTTCCTATAAGTATGGGCATTGTGCTTTCGTTATTTCTTACCAAGTGAAACAGCCGAATCGAATTCTTATTTGCCGAACAAATTGTAGTGCCGAACCAGTTCTGACTGCCGAATCAACTGCATACCGAATCGACTTAACTGCCGGACCAGGTAAGCTTTCTTCTTTCGAAAGATTTTTTAAGGTTGAACCTCCGAATGAACTTAGAGAATTTTATTTACGGAATGAACCTTGTCGGTTTCAAGTACCGAATGACACTTTCGTGCTTTGAATTGCCAAATGGAACTGTGCTCGAACCATCGAATGGGAACGGGAAGTGCCGAATGAGCTTAAAAAACCCCTGAATTACTGGATGAAACCGAATGAACTTTTTTCCTCGCTTTACCAATCGGGAGTTTGAGCGCCGAATGACCTTCTGGCTTTGAACTACCAAATGTTCTTCTTATATTTTGAATTACGAGTGAAATTTCGGACTACATATACTTATATGTTTATATCCTCTATTTTAACGATATACTTTCTTTCGTTGCAAATAAATGTCTCGTAAAGTGGAAACTCGATCAAATAAGAATAAATCCAAGGACGAAGGAGAGTCCACCATAGTGCCACCAGCTCAGCCAGGACCGGAACGTCATGGACCCACCCCGAGATCGCTAGTAGATGGGTATGGTCCTCGAGAGCTTCTGAATTCTCCGCCTGACTGCTTTCCTTGCTCTCTCAAAGAAGAACAGCTTGATGTTATCTCTCGCAACTTTGGGATTGATAGAGCATGCATGCTGTTGCCAGGGAAGGGGGTCATGCAATATAATCCCCCTGAAGGATACTTCGCTTATAGTAGGTACCACTGCATGTGTGGGGCCATTCCTCTAATCAATGCTTGGATAGTTAGCTTCGTCACTTATTTGAAGGTGGCCCCTTTCCAGCTTCAGCCCAACTCCTACGCTATCTTGGTGTGCCTATTCGTAATTTTCCAGAGAAAATACGGGCGCCCCCTTCCAACCGGGAGATTCGGTACCTATATAATTTGAGAGGTTACAAGAAAGGGTCTCCATACATCAGCTTGGAATCAGCCGTGTCCTTCAAGCCGGTCCTGGACTTGTATTCAAAGTTCACCATGTTTAAGAAGGAACGATTCTTCGTCCAGGATGACTCCGTTTCGATCCACCGCTTCACCTCTGGCTGTATGTTGAAGCTTATTTATAAGTTTCGTTCTGGCTGAAATGCTTCTTCTCATGTGTTTCTATTTCTTGCTAGAGACAGGTGGCTTTGCGGTCGTGGAGAATGATCACCTGGTTCAGATGGCAGCGGAGATAGAAGCCATTTCAGGAAGGGATAGGTCGGCTTCTTACCTAATCAGGAATGCTACACTCCTGGGACACAACTTGATTCTACCACATTAGTCTGTGGTCAAGCAGAGGGACACGGCTGAGGAAAGAGCTGCCAAAGCCAAAGGAGGGACCACGGCGAAGAGCAGTAAGAGGAAACCCTTCTCGATAACTCCCATCGTCAGGGGGGAAGAAACTCAAGAAAACTGATGGATCCTCTCCCAGCACGTTCCCAGATGTTCCGGAGGAGGAAAGTGGAGAGGAGGAAAAAGGCGAGGAGGAGAGCGGAGGTGATGGTGGTAATGGTGGCGAAGGACAAAGTGGTAGTGGCGTTGGTGCCTTGACCTCTGGGCAAGCAGGTGAAATTCAAGAGTGGACGGATGACGCTTTCCGCCAAGCTTTTGAGGGGTTGGAAGAAGGGTCGGCCTTGGTGGAGAAATCGAAGAAAACTGATAAGGCCGGGACTAGTGCCAGTCCATCTTCTGAGAGCATTTCAGCTAGGACAACTCCAGCGGTTCAAGGTAAATTTTTGACTCCTCTTTTAACTTCACATGTTTCTTGGATTATGGTCTCATGCATGCTTGTAACACTTGGTTTTTATTGCAGGAACGGATAAGGCGGCCAAGACATTAGACATTCGGCACCGCCTCGAGCAATTCAAACTCCTCAAAGCTTCTGCTAAACCGAAGCCTTCGACCAACCGTTCTGGGGAGGTAGTCGGCTACCGTCCTCTTCTTGGAGTTATCGAAGAGGATATTCAAAAGAGAAAGAGGAAGCGCTCCATGTTCGAACCTTCTCTTGGACCTCAGCCCCCCAACCCAGCATATTCATGATATCACGGGGGAGGATCTTGAGTCCATACCATCTCCGCCTCCATCAGAGAATCCTACCGTTATTCATGTTGATCGTCCCGGCTTGGCTCGTAACCCAATCGTGGGTCATCCAGATCTGGACCCGAGTTCTCATGATATTTCCTTCGATGAGGTTACCGGTGAGCACCTCCTACCCCGCGATCCTATGGTAAGGGTGCTTGATGAGGCTAAGTCTTTGGATCTCGACTTGTTGACTACTCGGATTGTGACTATGGGGGATGAGGCCAAGGCAAACATCGATCGGGTGGCTGAGAAGACCAGGAGGCTGATGGCGCATCATGCCCGACTAGTCAAGGCTGGAGAGGAAATTGGAAGTGCTAACATTCGGTTGTGGCTAATGGTTTCCGATCAGGCCAAACAGCTTGCCGATCAGGTCATCCAGATCTCCCAGCATGAGGCGGCCTCCAGACGACCAAAAGAAAACCATGGAGGAGGCTAGCAAGGCAGAGTTGCGAAAGTGGAGGCTGCTTGCAAGAAACGAATTGACATGGCCATCGCAACGGTGGATGAGGTTCGGAGAGCGGATCTTGAGCAGGTAGAGGAGTTATCTGGAAGGCTTGAAGCCGCAGGGCTTGCTCAGGCCAAGCTAAAGGAGGAGATGGAGGCGATGAGGAGATCCCTTCAAGCTGACTGCTCGCGATACCGATTGGAGAGGGATGCTGCCGTTGCTAAGTTGTCGGCTTTCTGAGGCCCGTATGAGGGAGTTTGAGGAGAACGAGGGGATGATAGATGATATGTGCAGGATATGTATTTTCGTACTTGGAAGCAGGGAAACCTATCCTGGATGGACGATTACCCCTGGGTCATGGCCAGGATATATCTCCAGGCTTTGAGGAGGCCAAGGCTGATGCAGATAAGGAGGGTGGTATGGCCTTCAGGATGGATGTGGTTACGGCCCAGTTTACTAAGGAAGAGAAAGTGGCAGTGAAGGAGGGCATGCGGCTGCTTGCTGCCGAGGAGGTAGGCGTGCAGTTGGGAGACGACGATCAAGGAACGGATGTTGGTAAGTCTTCCCTTTTTGCCTTTTCATAGCTTGGTTGCTTATCGTTTATCTAATAGATTCTTCTCCTGAATTGGACAGGTGGGACCTCTGGTCAGCATGCTGGGAGTTCTGACCCGCGGTTAAGTAGATCTTGGGAGTCGGAAGGATAGAGATGAAGTTCTGATGCTGCCGACTATTTTGACTTGATCCGGATATTTTTGGTTTTACTTGACATTCCTGTATATACTAGTTCCAAAACATTAATGTACTTTCAGGTTGTAATTATGTCATTGCAACGACTGACTTTATTTTTTACATGTAATTTTATAACATAAGCTGATTCTGTCATATTAGGATGCTGTCATTATTTTGATGTGTTACATAAGAAACATAGTTGCGCATGTTCTAGTGATTCAATTGTGTTTCGATGTCAAGTTCTTGCTTAAAATATAATTGCATGTCTTGCAATGTTAATGTGATGTGTGAATATATCAGAGCTACTTATTTGTATACAAGAGAAGAAAGTACCGCCCTTTTAATTTTTAGTTGTAGATGGTAGCTTTGAATGTATTGTGTGATCGAACACGAAATGCAGTTGAGTGACCCGTCGTCCAGCTGAGAGTCCTCATTCCCATTAGCAAGTGCATCCTATTTGGTGTCCTGTACTTTAAGGGTTGTTATAGAGGATAGGAGCAAAGTTTCTTAAATAGAATGGAAATATACGAAATAGTAAAACTTCCAATCACGGAAGGCCTTCGATGTGCTTAGGTTTGTGGCAAGCGGGTTTTGTAGTCACTTTCCCTAGCTGTGGGTCTTGGAGACATTTGTCACCCATCTTACACCTCTGCGGGGAGTTTTCTTTTTTACCACAGCCGCACATAAGACACATCGGAGCCGAGATCGCGCACGGTAACTACCAGGGCCATTATGGCCCGTAATCGTGGGTATTATTCGATTTACCGTAGCCAGCTAGCACGAGTGCCGATCGTCAACTGTGAACTGCCACTGGCTGGCCACACCTTATGTTGGGGCTTATAATCGGTTCACAGTTGTCGGCGAGCCAAACGCCGTAATGAGCTGCCTTGGTTATAGTCGGCATTCTCGGTGGCTTATAATCGGCTCATTACAGTTGGCTTTGAGGGCCGTCGCGAGCAATGAGTTAACCCGCAGCAGAGGGATGCTGGAGCAAAAGTGTCTCATTGGCGAGGGCATAGATTCGTGTAGTATCTGTTAGGTCTTGTCCAGGTGAGGTTGTGCCGTGAAGTGTCCTGGATGGAAATGCCATTATTCAAGATTTTGTTCAACAGAAAAGGATAAAGCTTAACACGCAGCCAAGATATAAAGGAACAAGTTAAAAAGAGACAAGATTTTTAAAGTGGTTCGGCACGAAGATGCCTACGTACACTGATTCTCAATGTTAATTCACTTCATATAGGCAGTACAAGTTAAGAAAAGTATCGACGAAAGTGTTGGATGTTCCATGCCTTCTAGAACACCTCTCCGTCCACTGTTGACAAAATATAAGCTCCGTTGTGGAGGTCTTTATGAATTACATAGGGTCCGTCCCAAATTGGAACTAGCGCTCCAGGGCACGGGAAGATCCGTTTGAGGACAAGATCTCCTTCTCGTAAGCTGCGGTGCTTGACTTTGGAATTGTATTGTGCTGCCACTTTTTGCTTGTGAGCTGCCGCTTTAAATGCTGCATCATTTCTTCTTTCTTCAATTAGGTCCAAAGACATGTGTAGGAATTCTTCATTCTCTTCTGGGTTGTAGTGGATCCTACGGTGGTAGGGCACTACAGTTTCAACTAGGAGTATGACCTCCGATCCGTATGCCAAAGAGAAAGGAGTATGCCCTGTTGATGTTCTGAAAGTCGTGCGGTAGGCCCAAAGTGTCGTAGGAAGTTCATCCACCCAAGAGTCTTTTGACTTTTCAAGCTTCTTCTTGATCAGAGTTTTGAGAATTTTGTTGACAGCTTCGACTTGTCCATTTGCCTGGGGATAAGCCACAGATGAGAAGCTTTTGTGAATTCCGTGCTCTTGGCACCAGTCGGTGAATTCCTCGCTGTCAAATTGAAGTCCATTGTCCGATATGTTTTTGAGTGGAACCCCATACCTGCATAAAACATTTTTCATCAAGAAGTTAATAACTTTTGCTGAAGATATTTTATTTAGAGGCTCCGCTTCCACCCATTTGGTGAAATAGTCAACTGCACTATGGAATATTTGGCTCTGCCTCGGCCCATTGGCAGTTCGCCAATCAAGTCGATTCCCTATATTGCAAAGGGCCAAGGGCTGGTCATATGAGTAATCTCATTGGTTGGTAGTCGTGGGATCTTAGCAAATTTTTGACATCTATCACTTCTTTTGACGAAGTCTAAGGCGTCTTTGTTTAAAGTGAGCCAGTAATACCCATATCGGAGTATTTTCTTTGCTGGAGTCTGCCCTCCAGTGTGATCTCCGCAACTTCCTTGATGGATGTTGGATAAGATTTCCTTGGCTTCCCTTCCAACGACACATCTTAATAAGGGGTTAGAGAAGCCACGCCGATAGAGGATGCCTTCTTGTATTGTGTAGCGGGAAGCACTCCTCAAGATTTTCCTCACTTCGTTACGCTCGTTGGGTAGTGTGCCATCTTGCAAGTATTTCCAGGTAGGAGTCATCCAAGTTTCTTCTTCGATTTCAGCTATCAGATCCTCTTGTTCGAAACTTGGGGCTAGTTGTTTTGAGACGGCTACCGTTCCAGAAATGGTGCTGTTCTTCATGCTAGCTTGCTTTGCCAGTTCGTCGACCTCTCGGTTCTCCTCTCGAGGAATGTGTTTGATTAAATAGTGGTCCAACTGATCAAATAGCAGCTTGGTTTTCTTTAGATATGCTGTAAGCCGTTCCCCTCGAGTTTTTAACTCTCCTAGTATTTGATTTACAATGAATTGAGGATCACTATGGAGACATAAAGAACCGACTCCAATCTCTAGGGCAAGTTCTAATCCGACTATCACTGCTTCGTATCCTGCGTCGTTGTTGGTGGCAGCAAATTCCAATCTTAGGGCATACAGCAGCTTCCTTCCCCTAAGGGTGGTTATCACAATACCTTCCTCCGAGCCTTGTTCGTTCGATGCTCCATCTACAAAGAGATTCCACTTGATATCTTTTGTTATTTCAGATTGATCTTTACCTTCGTTGGTAGTGAATTCGGCAATGAAATCAGCCATGGCTTGTCCCTTGACGGCGGTACGAGGATGGTAGGTGATCTCATATTGACTTAGTTCAATTCACCATTTAAGTAGTCGCCCAGAAGTGTCGGGGCGATGGAGTACCTGCCTTAGTGGTTGATCGGTTAAGACTCTGATGGGATGAGATTGGAAATAGTGTCGCAGTTTCCGTGACGTGATTAGCAAACAGTATGCTAGCTTTTCAAGTTTAGGGTATCTGGCTTCTGCCCCTGTAAATCTCTTGCTTACAAAGTATACGGGCCGCTGCATGCGGTTGTCTTCTCTCACCAAAGCGGTGCTTAAAGCCTGGGACGATACAGTAAGGTATGGGTATAGTTCTTCGCATTCATTTAGAGTTGAGAGTACTGGTGTTCTCTGAAGGTGTTCGATTAGGTTATGGAAGGCTGTCGAGCATTCGTCAGTCCATTCGAACTTTCCTTTGTCCTTCTTTAGAGCTTTGAAGAAAGGGATGCATTTGTTGGCCTCCTTAGAGATGAACCTGCTTAGGGCGACCACTTTCCCGTTTATGCTTTGCATCTCTCTTCGAGTGGATGGTATCTTGATATCTTGCAAAGCCCGGACTTGTTCGGGGTTTGCTTCAATCCCCCTGGCGTGGACGATGAATCGCAAGAACTTTTCGATGATACTCCGAAGGAGCACTTTAGAGGATTCATCTTCATTCCATATTGGCGAAGTACTTGAAACATCTCATCCAGGTGGTTTATATGATCGTTGGCTTTCCTCGATTTTACCAGCATGTCATCCACATGAACTTCCATATTTCGTTCTATTAGTTCCGCAAATATCTTGTTGACGAGGCACTGATAAGTAGCTCCGGCGTTTTTAAATCCAAAAGGCATTACTCTGTAGTAGTACAATCCCAGTGTAGTCTTGATCGGGGGCGTGCATAGGGATCTGGTTATATCCTGAGTATGCGTCCATAAAGTATAAGAGTTCGTGTCCGGTTGTGCTGTCCACGAGTTGATCGATTCGGGGGAGTGGGAAGCAGTCCTTCGGGCAAGCTTCATTTAAGTTGGAGAAGTCGATGCATGTTCGCCACTTCCCATTAGCCTTCTTTACCAGTAACGGGTTGGTGATCTATTCTGGGTAGATGGCTTCTCGTATGAAGTTATAGGCAAGTAGGTTCTTTACTTCTTCCCCGAGGACTGCTGATCGTTCTGCCTCCATGCTTCCCTTTTTCTGCTTTACTGGCACCTTGGTGGGATCGATGTTTAGTACGTGGCACGCTACGTCTGGGGAGATTCCAGTCATGTCAGCGTGCGTCCATGCAAATACATCCAAGTTGTGGCGAAGAAAATCGACGAGTTGATCCTTCAATTCTGGTCTTAACTGAGACGCGACTCTCAGCAGTCTACTTGGGTCGTGCTTGTCTACAGATACAAATTCCATAGCCTCTGCAGGCTCGGTGGTGGCCTCCTCCTCCTTGTCCCTGGGGTCTAATTCGTTGAAGGGATCACTGGTATATCGAAGAGGAGGGGCTTTGTTTAATTGCTATGCTTCCAAGTTTTTCTTGCCGAGAGAGGTCTCTGCATCCTTCCCTTTATCCTTCCTACGGTTATTGCGAAGTTCAGTTACATAGCAATCTCGAGCGGCGTCTTGATCTCCCTCTATTTCTCCTATTCCATTATCTGTTGGAAATTTCATCTTCAGGCACCACGGGGCTAAGACAATTTGGAAGTCAGACAAGGCTGGTCTTCCCAAAAAGGCGTTGTAGGCCGAGTGGTTCTCTATTAGCACAAATGTTTGTTTTCGCACAACGGAGCGGGGATGACTTCCTATTTCGACAAAGAGGTCCAGTTGCCCGACGGGCATCTTCGCATCTCCAGTGAAACCATGTAGCGGTTTGCTGCAGGGAGACACATCCTTCATTGACAGCTTCATTTTGTCGAAAGCATGCTTGAATAGGATATTTACTGAGCTTCCAGTGTCTACTAGAATTCGAAAAACTTTGGCTGGACCGAACCAGGCACAGATGACCATAGGATCCATGTAAGGGTACTGCCTTCCCTCTAGATCATGCTTATTGAATGTGATGTCATCATTCTCTTTCCGCTTCGGGTGGCGTTCTTCTGTTACAGAATTAACGTGGCCTTCATTATTTCTAAGTGACTTGCCGTATCTTTCCATCTCTGCTCAGCTTCCGTCGGCAATGTGTGGTCCTCCTGATATGGTAAGGACCACTATCTTCTCTTGACTGGAGCCGCTGATGTTGCGATTTCCTCCGCCTGCTTCCAAGAGGGGTAGCCCTTGGTTCTCATTGGCAGGAGTTGAAGTCCTGTTCTGACCTTTCACATAGCGCTCCAGTCTCTTCCTTATGATGTGTTCTTCAATTAAGTCCCGGAGATGATGGCATTCATTGGTGTCATGCCCATGAGATTCGTGGAAGCGGCAGAACTTTCCAGACTTAATTGCACTATCTGATTCCTTCTTGTGCGGAGGGCGCTTGTATCTAACTTCGTCCTGGGCGGCCAAGAAGATTTTTTCGATTGTTTTATTTAAAGGAGTGTAATAGTCAAATCTTGGTCCTGGCCTATATAAACGCTTCACTCCCTTCTTGCCCCCAGCACTATCTCTGGAGTCATTTCTTCGAACGTCCTTTGCTACTGCAGGTGTGTTGCCATGAGCTGCCTTGGTTTGTTTCCCAGTCTGCCTTTCAATGGAAGCGTCTTCAAGTCTCATATATTTCCCGGTTTCATGGAAGAAATCGGGTAAGGTAGCTGGCTTTTCTTTCGTTAGTCTCGTAGTGTGCACACCACTAAAGAGGGCCACTAGGATAAGTTTCTCGTCGGCATCTTGGACTGCGGCCGCTGCGGCGTTGAATCGGATTAGATATTGTTGCACTGTCTCTCCTGGTTTCTGTTTGATATTAGATAAGGAATAAGCGTCCTTGGGTTGTTCCACGTGAATGCGGAACTGGCTGATGAACTTTTCTTTCAACATTTCCCATATGCTGATGGACCCTTGGGGTAGGTGGCAGAACCAGGAGGTAGCTAGATCTGCCAAGAATAGTGGGAAGCATTTACACAACACTCCCTCTATTGCTCCGCTCATGAGCATATGCTATGTGTATCTCTGCAAGTGTACAACGGGGTCAGAGGTTCCCTTGTAAGGTTCCATTGTTGGCATTTTCCATTCCCGAGGGATGATGGCAGTTTCGATATTGCAGGTGAAGGGGTTGGATACCCTAGCGCCTATCCCCCGATCCCTTTGGTCCCGTCGGACGCACTCTCTGAAAAATCGCGCCATCCTTTCATCAGAACTTGGAGCGGGTAGAAATGAATTTGGTTCTTCCCTGCGGGATTGATTCCGTCCAGATGACCTGTAGGGATGGTATCGTCTATCACTCCTAACATTCTCCAATGGCTGCCTCTGGTCTTCCGGGGGCACGCTGGGGTCAGCCATAGTTGGCCCTTGCCTTGATCTTCCCCTGCTGGGTTCTGTTCTCAGCACTTCCTCGGGTCCAACTTCGGGCTGGACTCCAGCTCGGCCCCGTCTATTGGTGTTTCCATGGTTAGGTAGCATGGCAGGCTCAGCTACATCCGAGCCCTGCCTGGTACCTCCCCCGTTGGGTTCTCTTCCAAGTGTTTCCTCGGGTAGGAATTCGGGCTGAGTCCGGGCTCGGCTCCTTCCATTGATGTTTCTGTTGTTAGCCTCTTCGAAGAAGAAAGACCTTTGTCGTCTCCCAGATCATCTAGTCCGAGACTCTCCCCATGATTCAATGTTGCAGTTGGATTCTTCAGCATCCCTTAAGCGTGACATGAGTTGGTCCACCAAGGCTTCTTGTTGAGATGCGAAGCGGTTAGTTACTTCAGCCACAACCCTGTCTAGATCCGTTCTTGTAATTGGTTGTTCCGTAACAGGGGCTGTCGGATTTGCCTGATTTCCATTTGCTGTCGGAACCGGACGATTGTCTTGATCTCTGACCACTGGATCTGGGATACTGCTAGTTGCGATGTTCTTTCCTTTGTTAGCATCTTTTTTCCGTCCGGGAGGCATGTTTTCCAAGCAATGAACGATGCTTACGATGCTGATAGGAAAAAGGTTAAGTGGGAGAAGCTGAAGCTTCGAGCTCCTTTTCTCAGTGAAATCACCAAAAATGTTTGCACATAAAATGGGCAAACACCTCCAAGTCGTATGATCTAGTTGATTATATGTGGTTCTTAGTGATTTGGGTGATTTATGAAAATATATAAAAAAGATGGACTAAACTATAAAAGACACACAAATTTATAGTGGTTCGGCCAGATTGTGCCTACGTCCACTTTATATGTTATTCTCCTTTTCTGTTCAGATTACAAGTACAAAGCTTTGATTACAAGTATCTGAAAGTTGTTTGAAAATTTATCCGTGCTTGAGCTCTTAAACTTGTCCGCCATTGTTGTACCCCTACCCCTCTATTTATAGAGCGAGGTTGAGGCCAGGGGTCTTGGATGTATATAGCGGTTGGTGGGCCTGGGCTGATGCAATTTGGCCTGGCAGAATTGGTCTGGTCGTGTCCTCCCTTGCTTCTGGTTCGGTAGTGGATGGAGGTAGGTTGGTTCGGTAGAGCTTGGTTCGGTGGGACATGATCCGGTGGTGAGTGGATGGAGCTTGGTTCGGCTATGTAGGGGAAGTTGGTTGGTTCGGCAATGCATGGGAGTGGTGTTGGACCTTGTTTGCGCCAAAAATGGTCACAAACACCCAATATCGTGAAAGCACCCGTTTATCAACACAGATCAGTAATAATTAGCATAGAACTCAGATCTAAGAGATAATAAATGCAGCAAATTACAAATAACAATAAACAACACAGGATTTATAGTGGTTCGGCGATCGCGCCTATGTCGACATTGAAGGTTATCTCTTTATTGATTCACTTGATGATTCTCAATCGATTACAGCGGATTACATCATGTTGTAGCTTTGATACATGATTACAATGATGATGAAAAGATATAGAACTGAATCTGGCGGAGTCTGGGCGTGCTTTTTTCTCCAAGAATTCTTTTTTCCCCATTTCTGAATGACCAGGGGCTCTATTTATAGGTGTAGGAGGCGGATATTTCGCCTAAAATCTGGGGAGAACGCTTCTAGCACGTGAGGGGGCCCATACGGCCGAATTCTGGAGATCCGGGCCCACTTTGGGATCGATTCGACCCTTGGTTCGAATCGATCAAGAAAGTGTCCAATCGTGATGAAACTTGGCGTGGACATTCTTCTATGTATACGCAAGCTCCTGCGAAAATTTCATAGCATTTGGACATGTAGATCTCAAGTTATGATCGATTCAAGATTGTGCTTCCGGTCAACAAGCTCGATAGGGTCGAATCCATAGGGTCGAATCAATAGGGTGGAATCCATAGGGTCGAATCCATAGGGTCGAATCCATAGGGTCGAATCCATGGGGTCGAATCCATAGGGTCGAATCGATCATATCTTACGCGTATGAACTCGGATTGACTTGAAACTTGAAACGTTGGCTCTCGTGGCTTTTCTTGTCATATCCTATCAATTGTAGCCTGATCCGGGCTCGGACAAAATTCATCGATATCCATAGAGAAGTGAAGTACAACCAATCTCTGAGACGAACTGTCTTTTGTTTTTGACCGACCTTTTGGTATCACGGCTTTGCCAAAAAGCAGGATAACATTTGCCCTCCAAAACTTGCCTTGCGGTTGGAAGGTGTGTTTTGTAATGCCTTGAGTTGGTTGTTCATGTCTTATCATCAACCTGTAAAGACCTTGATAGTTTCATATTTCCTCAAGTGACGATCGTTCGGGATCGTATGCCACTTGAGGTGAATCGGGACCGTTCGCGTTCTGCGCCGCTCGCGGCAAAGGATGGAATAGGACCGTTCGCGGTCGATGCCGTTCGCGGCAAATGGTGATCGTTCGCGATCAAGTGTCGTTCAAGGCAAATGGTGACCGTTCGAGGTCGAATTTCATAATAAGTGAATCATGACCATTCGCGGTCGGTGCCGTTCGAGGCGGATTGTGATCGTTCGCGATCAACTGTCATATAAGTGAAGCGTGACCATTCGCGGTCGGATGCCGTTCGAGGCGATTTGTGATCGTTCGCGATCGTGTGCCGTTCGAGGATGATTGTGATAGTTCGCGATCGTTTGCCGTTCGAGGCGAATTATGTGTGCCCGGGGGGGACTTAGTATTATCGATGTCGGAATTCATGTTCGAGGGAGTTTCTGAATCAAAGACTCTGGCGGTTCATCGCCATTCAGAAGGTGCTCATGGACCGTTCGCGATCCAACGGGCATGAAAATAAACTCTTTCATGGAATTGCAAACATCAAAGCAATGATTATACGAATATCACAACAGAAATGTCCATACAAAAAGAATCTAAATGTTCAAATCAAAATCAAAGCAAAAAGCAAAGCAGGGATGTCAAAGTGTAAACTCTCACTATGATGTGATTGGTGGTCATTCAGAGCATGCCTATGGATCGTGCGCGATCGCTCACATGTGTAAATGATTTAACCGTATTAGTGAGAGGTTTACAACTTGTTCATCGTTATTTCAGTCAATCAATGGACAATCAGACGTTGTCCCGACTTAGGGCCACCTCTAACTGGGGTAGACGGTGGGCGCTCTGGCTCCACTGCTGGAGTCTGTTTCCTCACATACTGAAGGAGCATACCATTCCTAATATGCCCTTCCACCTAGTCCTTCAGATGCCTGCAATCATTAGTGTTATGACCGTTCAGTTCATGAAATATGCAATACTTATCTGATTTCCTTTCGTCGGAAGTTGGGTCCCTTCGCATTGGTCTGCTATACGGTACCTATTCTTTAGTATCCTGATAGATTCGCTCTAAATTCTCATTAAGCTCTAAGTATGTGGTAAATCTTGGTTCCTTTCGTGGTCGCATCGACCTGTTATAGCCACTCTCAGCCTTTCGCTTCTCCTTGCTAGTCTCTGTACCTTTCTCAGGAGGATTTCCATCTTTGATCGTGTAAACATTGGGCTCATCTCCTTCTTCTCTTTCTGCACTCGCGTCTTCCAATCGCAAAAACTTTTCCTCCTCATGATAGAATTCTCCTAGATCCATAGGTGGATCTTTTGTCAATGAATTTTTGAAATCCGTGCCATCAGCTATTCCGAAAACGGCTGCCATCATAACCATGGATGGATCTGGCCGATCCACCGATGCTGCTGCCGCATTGAATCGCGTCAGAAAATTCCTCAAAGTCTCTCCAGCCTTCTGTTTCAAAATTGCTAAACTCATTACGTTCTAGGGTCTTGCAATGTGAAGCCTAAATTGTCTCATGAATTTTTTAGTCAAATCTGCCTATGTTCCTATGGAACCGCTCTCCAGTTGCCTAAACCATAATGCTGCGATATTTGACAGATATAATGGAAAGCACCGAGCCATAACCTCTTGTGATGCCCCCAGCACTTCCATATGCCTCATGTACCTCGTCAAATGGACCGCAGGATCCGCCCTCCCATCATACATCTCTGTCGATGGCAACTTAAACTCCGGTGGGTTCCTAGCCATCCTAATTGCAGGAGAAAAGGGACTCATGTTCACGTCTTCAAGATCTTTGTTTGTTAATCCGCCTCTCATGGCTCGTCTAACCATTTGTGCCAATTTATCTTCATCTCCAAGATGCAATCCTCGTTCATCGCTTTCGACCTGCCCCCCGAGTTCATGAGGGAATTCTAGAATCTGCCTCCTTGACTGAGCGTTCATTCCTCTGCTGCCTCCAGATTGCGCAGGTACTCCTTTCTCTCCCTCCGGGATTGGATCTACATGCTTCAAGTGTGTGCCTCCTAATCCAGGTGCTATGCCGGATGGTCCTGCTCCGTTCTGAACTCCATCAGTTCCTCTGTTCTGTGCTCCAAGTTGTCCGATTGTTGAATTAAGCTCTGAATCAACTCCTCCTGTCTCTTCATCATTGTCTCCATTTCGTCCCTAGTGATGAAGATAGACGCTTGATTCCCTCCCGAGGAAGCCTATTGACTTCCTTGGTGTTCACTCCTCTCTGGCCTTTGTCTTTTACTGGTTTGCCTTGTCATGACTCTTAGATCTGAACTCTTAGATCCTCAAATTCAACTTCTCCTCTGAACTCTTAGATCCGAACTCTTAGATCCTCAAGTTCAACTTCTCCTGAATCAGTTCTCAGTGAAAGCACCAAAATGTTTGCGCCAAAAATGGTCACAAACACCCAATATCGTGAAAGCACCCGTTTATCAACACGGATCAGTAATAATTAGCACAGAACTCAGATCTAAGAGATAATAAATGCAGCAAATTACAAATAACAATAAACAACACAGGATTTATAGTGGTTCGGCGATCGTGCCTACGTCCACTTTGAAGGTTATCTCTTTATTGATTCACTTGATGATTCTCAATCGATTACAGCGGATTACAACAAGTTATAGCTTTGATACTTGATTACAATGATGATGAAAAGATATAGAACTGAATCAGGCAGAGTCTGGGCGTGCTTTTACCTCCGAGAATTCTTTTTTTCCCCCTTTCCGAATGACCAGGGGCTCTATTTATAGGTGTAGGAGGCAGATATTTCGCCTAAAATCCGAGGAGAACGCTTCTGGCACGTGAGGGGGCACATACGGCCGAATTCTGGAGATCCGGGCCCACTTTGGGATCGATTCGACCCTTGGTTCGAATCGATCAAGAAAGTGTCCAATCGTGATGAAACTTGGCGTGGACATTCTTCTATGTATACGCAAGCTTCTACGAAAATTTCATAGCATTTGGACTTGTAGATCTCAAGTGATGATCGATTCAAGATTGTGCTTCCGGTCAACAAGCTCGATAGGGTCGAATCGATAGGGTCGAATCGATAGGGTCGAATCGATAGGGTCGAATCCATAGGGTCGAATTGATAGGGTCGAATCCATATGGTCAAATCCATAGGGTCGAATCCATAGGGTCGAATCGATAGGGTCGAATCCATAGGGTCGAATCCATAGGGTCGAATTCATAGGGTCGAATCGATCATATCTTACGCATATGAACTCGGATTGACTTGAAACTTGAAACGTTGGCTCTCGTGGCTTTGCTTGTCATGTCCTATCAATTGTAGCCTGATCCGGGCTCGGACAAAATTCATCGATATCCATAGAGAAGTGAAGTACAACCAATCTCTGAGACGAACTGTCTTTTGTTTTTGACCGACCTTTTGGTATCACGGCTTTGCCAAAAAGCGGGATAACAGGCCGGTAGGGCTTTAGAGTGTGTATTGGTCCAGCATTGTTTGGAGAGGAGATGGTTCGGTGAAGGTGAATCTGGTAGTAGGTGGGAATAGGTTGGCTTGGCAATACTTGGGAGGGAGTTGGCTCGGCAATGCTTGGAGAGGAGATGGTTCGGTAGTATGTGGAAACATGCCCAACAGATGTCTAGTCAAACTGGTCAAACTTTGACTTTTAAATTTTGAATTTAAATATTTAAATTCTTAAATTTTATCTTTTATTATGAAAATATATGTAATAACTTGAACACTTCTTTTCGTTTCGTAGAAAACGGACTTAAACTGTAAAAGTTATGCATATGAGTGTAATTTGTTTTATTTTGCAATTTTGTCTATTTTAAATTATATAAATTATATTTTCTTTTTCACGTTTATTTTAATTTATTTTAATATGTTATTGTATCTATATTTTTGTTTTTTATTATTTTTAAAGTGACAACATAATTTTTCTAAAGTTTATTTGAATTTATTTCAATTTATTAATCCTAGTTTCCATTTTTCTGCTATTTTCTTCATTAAATTATATTTAATTAAAATATATTTATTTATTTTTGTGAATTCATTTTTATTTTGTGTTCTTATATTTATTTATAAATATTTTTCAAGTACATAAAGATTTCCTAAAGTTTATTTGAATTTGTTTCAAATTTATAAAGCCTAGTTATGTATATATTGCCATTTTCTTTACTTATTTGATTTTATTTAAATTTATTTATTTCTTTTTATTATTTCTTTTACCTTTTGAGTTTATTTATCTTTATTATCAGCCTTTTTATGTATTTATAAAATTAAAATGAATTTGTGGAAATTTGAAAAGACTTGAAACTCTTTATCTCCTTTTGACTTTTCCTCTTCCGCCTTTTCATTTTCCAACCTACATCTCATTAAAAAAAATTGGTCGTACAATACTTTTCTCATTTCAGCTGACTTCCTCATTTTTTTCACTTATTCTAACCTTCTCAAACCCACAAAAAAAAAATCATGGCCATGGATTCTAGAGATTGGGTAAAATTCTTCCTTCCTTTTTCTTATTTTCTATGTTCTCTACCTTTGTTTTGCATATGCTCTCTACCTTCATAGCTTGGCTCCTCCTCAACCAGATCTGACCCGACCTCTACCACCCCTTTTCTCTAACCATCACCCACCCTAGTTTCATGACCAAGGCAGGCCGAACCCATCCATGGCAAGGAGCACCACTAAAATCCAGTTAAACCATCACTTTATGCATAAACCGAGCCTAGTTTGCTAGCACCACCTTCTACCACCTCTAGCCGCCACTTCCTCCACCACCACCACCTCTTACCTGACCTCCACCCTCTGCCACAACATCCATCACCACCTGCAGCACTGGTTGGGCCCACCTACCCTCTGGCCGAGCACAATTGGAGCAAAGAAATGATGTATGTTGCCTTATTTTTGCCTTGTTGTTGAGGTTTATGCACCTAGACCTATGCACCATCTCCAAACCAAGCTAAGACGACCTATTTGGACCCAAACCCAGCCCTTAGTCCCTGTCTTAGCTGAGCTTATCCAACCTATAACTAATCCATATGATGTTGAGAACAAGTGCAATGAATTTGACTTTGTTTTCTTGCATTGTTTAGTGACAATCTGTGTTGAAAACTCACATATATTTGTATTGTTTTGTGTAAATGTTTGAACAAGGCTATTTGCTTTCGCTCTCCACTCTCTTATCGTATCCGTGCTGTTGTGCCTTCGTAGTGTCGGTATGTGTGCTTTGGTAGCGATTTCCAGCTTTGAACAGGTGAGTATATCTCACCAGACTAATATGTGCTTATGTAATTATAAACTGACATCACCTAAACCTATATATGCATATCATCCTGTTATCACTGCTATATTATTTCATATGCTGATCACACCTATTATTACACCTGTTATATCATATGTCACTGTTATTTTATGCTATTCTGTTGTTTATATCAGTTATCACCATTGCAAGTTCCCTGTAGACTAGAATCACTATGGGTTGAAATGATACACACTCGAACGGACTTTAGAATAGGGGAAAACCGTTATGGGCTGAAATGATAGGTCTGAGCGGTTTTCAAATCATTCATTTTACTTGGGGCTACGGGTTTGAAATGATAGAACCCGGGTTTTTCTTTTTAAATTGTGGATTGAAATGATATACATCCGTATCACTTGACCAAGGCTAGAAAACTATATACAGACCTGTGGTTCATAAAATATTTTCTGAAATGTTTTAAATATATTTTTAAATGTAAAAGTATAATATTTTGAATTAAAAAATGAATTTAAATGATTTTTTATAAAATAAAAATAATTTTTGTATAAGTGAAAATGTAAGTAAATGAATGTTTAGGTCAAATTTTGAAATATAACCTATTTTTGGGAATTTTGAATTTTTGTTAAAAACGACATTTTTATTAACTAAAATAAATGGAATAAGTTATAAATTTAAGACTTAAGGTTAAGTAATAAAATTAATTAAAGAAAAGGAAATTTATACTTGAATTTAAATTAAGAAAATATAATAAAAATTGGATTTTTGTAAGAAACTTAACCTATAAAGTTTACAAAAATGTAAGTATTGAAATAATGAATTAGTAATGTAAAATTATATGATTTCATAAGTAAATATGATTTAAATCAAAATTTCCTTAGTTTTGAAATTTTACTTTTAAGTTTGAAGTTTAAATATAACGGATATTACAACATTTGCAAATGCTGCTATTAAGAATAAATGAATTTAAAGGGTAAATTGAACTAAAGCTATTATAGCACTTTGTAAGTGCTATATTTGATAAAGATAACTAAAACTTAGTTAAAAATAAAGGAAGCTATTATAGAACTTAGATGTTGTCTTTTGTAAATGAATTGTTTTAAACTAAAAGTTTTACGTAGCATTTTATAAGTGCTACGAAAACTGAATTTTGTCGGTTTAATAAATTTTAATGATAAATAATTTTGTAAAAAGGCTTAAATTTTGGAAATTTAATATGTAAGTAATTAATATAAGGAATTGACTTTAAATGGTTTTAAATAGAGGAATTTAACTTTAAATGTGAATTTGAAAGGTAATTAATTCCTTAATAAAATAAATAGATTTAACTGGTATTTGAAAGTAAATTAAATGACTGATGTTAAATAAAGGATGGCTTGAAATGATATTATGGTATTTTGAAATGATATTTGATTTTTGATTTATTTAATTTATTTGATAAATAAATATTTGAAGTATATTATTGGAGTTTATTCAAATGATATTGGATTTATGAAAGGTGGGATATTTAACCCTTGAAATATACTAAGATTGAATATTGTATTTTGTGGATTAAATCGATATTTGAAATTGATAAGTTTTGAAATGGTTTATATATAAACCGAAATTGAAATTGAAATTGATGGTTTGAATTAAATTGAATGGAAATTTGAAATTGGGTTTAATTTAATAAATTTGTAAAATGCAAAGAATTAAAGGATGATTTCAAAATGTATTATTGCGGAATGTTATGATTTTCAAGTGCAATGATTTCAAGTATTTTATAAGTATGAAAGTGCTATGATTTTTGAAAGATGAATATATGTTTGAAATATAAATGATATAGTTTTGATTTGAATATAGTTTTGAAATAAAATGGTTTTGGTTTCAAAGTATAAATTATCTTTGGAAAGAAAGGATTTTGATATATTAAAATGATTTGAAATGAAGTTTTGGAAAGATATGATATTTTGACGTATTGAAATGATTTGAAAGGATGTTTAGAAAGGTATTATATCTTATGATATTGAAATGATTTGAAAATGATTTAATCTTTATTTTGATAAAGGTTTGGATTTGAAATGATTTTATTTCAGAGTATAAAATATTATATATTAAATTATAACCATGGGTTATAATAACGATTGGTTATTAAAGAGACCGAGATCAGATATCTGGCATACTCTCTGTCGATACCGAAAACCACTTTGACAACCGTGTACGCGGTGGAGATTCCAGAATGAAGTAGGATGGTGGCGACGCTCTTAAGGTATGTAACGTGGACCCGAGTCCCGTGAGTTGGCTTAAGGTGGCTAAAACAGGAGCGATCGACGGGCCAAGTGAGGTAGCTCCTCCGATCGGACACACTTGTTCGATGCCATTCTATTGCTTTTGTGATTGATTTGGTGTGCACACCTTTGATATGGGAGTGTGGCTCGAGGTGGGCATAGGTGGCTGCTGCGTTACCACCAGCCCGGAAGCGTAATTCGTATATCTACCCTGGCATTGCCTTGTGTGCCTTGTCACCTACCCTAGCGAGCCTTGTACGAGTTTGGTTTAGCCCGTGTCATATCCTCTGATAGTCTCCCGATCTTGAGATATTATATTATTGGACGGACCACTGGGACTATTATGTGTGAAGGACGATATGGGTAGCCCGGAACGCTATTTAAAAGCATGTTTATTTTACTGTAGACATTATTATAATAGCGAAATATTACTACATAGTAAATAGTTTAACGGATCCTTAGAGGATGGGCGGTCTCAGGCATCCTTTAAGTTACTTGTACCTTATTACAGTTCACTTGAGTTAGTTTATATTATATAAGTATATATTGTCCTGACTCGAGTGTTTGTATTTTATTTACGCTCGGGTCAGCCTGAGTTATTCAAAGATTTGGATTCCACTTTCTAGAGATTGGAATCGCAGGAGATCATCTGCTTTTCTAGTTTTAACTATTCTAGTTCTGTTGTTCTATTCAGCTTGTACTTGGTTATCATCTTGAGACTTTTGTTGTACTTTATTTATTCTGTTGTATTTTATTTAACTCTGATATATTTTCATAGTAGCTTCATGAACTACTATCTCTTTTACGTCCGCTGCATTTCTTACTCTGTGTCTATGTTCGGTGATTTTTATTTACTGTATGTCTTGAGATTTTACCAAATTTTATTCACAACGCGGTATTTTGAGCAATTCAAGTTCGGCATGTGCGGATGCATATGATTGAAAATATCGGGTTGTTTCATTGCCCCAGGCAAACCGTAAATCCGATTGACCCAAAATTTGAAATCCTACAATAATAAACATTACGGATTCAATGAAACTAGTTTCCTCAAAATCCGAGACTATTTGAAAAATGGCTATTTTTACTCGTGAATTAAATATTAAAATATTCAATTTCTACGAATTAACTTTTAATTCAATTTTAAAAGTTCTCAAACATCATTCAAATTAAAATAGAATTTAAATTAACTCTATAAATCATTTTTATTCATATTAATTACAAATTACAATTTTTTCTGTAATTTCAAATATTAAATTTACGATTTAATTATCCAATTAAATCCTTATATTTGAGATATAATTTATCCAGCTTATTGAATTAACTTGTAAATATTTAAAATTAATTAAATATACGAATTTCAAATGACTGAAATTCTGGGTCGTCACACGGTGGATCTATAGCTGATGAGCATGATGGAGCTTTCTCATATTATATATGGAATTGTTATTGCCCATTCAGTTGGGCAAAACCGTGAAGTCTAGGTATTGTATGCTATATTATGAGACATTTTTATATAAGTTTATTTTTTTTGTATAAACTCTACTACTATGCTATATAACTCTTGGATTTGTTCTTCGATATTTGATTCACCTAGTTATTTCAATTTTTCATGTTTTATAACTACGATGATTTTTAAGCTGTAAGATATTCTATTGGATCTATGATGCTTTACTTTCTTTTCAACCCTTGACAATCGTCCTACGTCGGTAGAACATTGCACCAGTGCACTTATATATGTATATTCGATACCGAAGGTGTAGGACAATCATCATAGAGGGGTTGAGCCGTTAATATAGTTTGAGGGGTTGAGTCATCAATGTACCAAAGTCCATAGAGTTGGGTCTTCAATATATCGTAGTCAAAGGACTCGAGTCCATAATATAGTCTAAGCAACTGAGTATTCAATATACCATAGTCTGAGGAGCTGACTCCGCAATATATCATATATATATATATATATATATATATATATATATATATATATCATAGTGTCGCTTCTAAACGTGGATCAAGATGTCATTGAAGGAGGGGTGTTAAAAGACCCTCCTGATAATTTTGTCGCGAGGTCCATAAACATTTAGGTATCTAGTAAGGAATCATCCTTTAAATCATTGAATATATCGTTAATTGAGTTAATGCTAATTGCAGATTGATTAAGTTTAACATGGTTGTGTTTCCATTCCACCATTAGTCCTTTCCAACTGCATCGGTAGGGAGGCATACCCAATTATTAATATTTAACCACTTAAGGCTTCTATAAAGTCGATAAAATTTTGCTACTACACCCAAACTGTAGTTTGTCATTTCATGCGGGCCGACATTGAATTCTGCAGCAAACTATCTTAGCCGTAGGATGTAAATTGTCCTGCTAATTTCCTTCATCTGATTAAAATTCTTACATATTGACTTACTAAAATGCGGTCACATCAGCATCTCCCAAATCGACAGTTAGAGCATTCTATTTTGGTTTCTTGCCAAAGAGTTATGTCTATGTTATTATCTTTGACAAAAGATTAATTTTGTTGCATCTATTCAAATCATTCATACCCATAACATTGTAACCGATATATCTCATGATCTGATAGTGTTAGGGGTATTCCCTAGGGGCAATTCTGTAATTTATTAACTCTAAAATCAATTCTTGTTCGAAATAAAGGTGTTTCTTCTTTCAATTATATATTTGTTATAATGTGTTATAAATAATTAAATGTTCAGTTAAAAATATATTTAACAGAAATCCATAAATGACATGGCTATGATAGTAAATACAATTGGTTGTAATCATGAGTATTGGATCATATTTTTACAATGCACATTATTTTAAATGATCTTAGCCAAGATGCATCGACACCGAATACCAATGTATCCGTTAAGACCAGTATGTAATGCTCTCCAAATGTTGGGCAGTGTATTACTCATGACTATTGGAGGCACCTAGAGGTTATGTACTGATAGTTATTGGGTAGTTATAGAACAACTCACTCGGTAGTTTGCTGTTAGTTAATATAACTAAGGTCAGACAAAAAATATTAATGTGACTAATTTACACAATTCTTTCGACTAGAGAGTACTTCAACCTTCAATATGAAAAAATCTGCTTTGATTATAGTCAAATCATGGAACGACATCCATCAAGTGATTATAGTTGGGTCGAATGGAAGTATTGGAAGGAAGATAATATTAAAGAGAGGACTCGTCACTTCAATTATGTGAGGTTAGTATCATGGTCAACTCAAGTCAACCCAAAGTCAAAATCTATAGCTAGAGTAGTACGGTTAATAATAATTGTTATTATTGAACGAACGATTTTGTGTTTGGACTATAGAGTCGAATATGGAAAACATTGGAATTTTGACCATTACCAAATTCCATAAATCCAAAGTGATACAGTTTTGAGGAAGAGAATTGGTGTATATAAATGTCACTAACGGGTAACG
This sequence comes from Allium cepa, assembly GCA_030765085.1. NCBI lineage: Eukaryota > Viridiplantae > Streptophyta > Magnoliopsida > Asparagales > Amaryllidaceae > Allium > Allium cepa. The sequence continues at coordinate 125,154,865 of CM060945.1, read as the reverse complement.
CTTATTAAATTAAATCAGATTTTGCTGAAAATGTAAATTTGGTTATAATTTCACACTACTTGCTAAGTGAGTTGTGAACGTTAACATTCGAATAGTTCAGAGTCAATTGCTGACCAAATTTACACCCAAGAGTTGCACAACTGATATTATGAATTCCCTTAAGACCCAATGATTTTATTATTTTTTAATTGTTATAAATAAATTAAATTAATTAATATTTATAAAATATTAATTATAAAAATTTGAATATGGTTAGAGAAATAATTTTTTTTATATATTTATAATAGTTATAAATGTACAAATCGATATATGATATCGATAAGCGATTAAATTAGATTTAATTGCATAGCATTTTGGCTTAGGCTTAAATGGGTTTAAAGCCCATCATTAGGGCTAAAAATTTCAATTTTGACAAGTTATTGAAGGCGGCTAAAACTTAGGATTAGACCTAGAAATGGATGGCTAAGATTAAGAGAGAATAGGTAATGAGATTGTCCTAATATCTCCCTTATACAGTATTATATATATATATATATATATATATATATATATATTAACCTTAATCAAATACAAATTTTGGCTACCATAATTACCAAGTTTGCTAGATGAAATTATCCTCATATCTGTTCTAAGAATCTCAAATAATTCTAGTTAAGTAAAAGCACAATTTGACAGAAAAGGTCGACGATTCTAGACTTGCAATTCGACGGATCAAGCACAACTAGAGAAGGGAATTCATTGATTCCAGTGGACTCAAAGGTATCATCAATTGGTATTTTATTTATATATTATGGTACTCATATCATATTTTATGATTTAATATTGATTAATCCCAAATCCGTATATATGTTAATGTTGTATATCTACTCATGTGAGATTTTTGTATCTATATGCAGTTATCATAAATTAGTTCGGTTATGTGCATGGTTATATTGTTATGTGTTATAATCTATGTATAGACAAATCTAATTTCTGTATAAAAAAAAATTTCATTACTAATTATTTTATGTATATTTATTTATTAATTTAAATATAGACTAATGTATATTTTGAACATATAATTGCATATATGTATATTTATAATGTATAAAAAGCTTAGAATTTTTCCTTACGCCTATTTATACATAATATAAATTATCAAATTCAAAAATAAATTATATATATATATATATGAATAATTTTAAGTTATCTTTTATTGATTATTTGAATTGTTTATTATATCTAAAATAATTATTGCATTGAAAATTTGATTTTATATTTTTTAAATTACTACTTCTATGCAGAAACCCGAGAAATTTTTTTTGAATTTTTTGTAAATATTTAATATTTTTAACAATTAAATTACTTCGGTTGAACATTCTTTTATTTATTAAAAATAATATTTTATTTTAAAAAATCATGAAAATATTTTCTAACATGTATTGTATGATCCTTAATTTTCGTAAATTTTAAATTTTGATTTTTTAATAATTATTACCGATATTTTTAAATATTACGATCAAACTATTTATTATATGTATATATAATAACGATAAAATTCTCAAATTATTATTTTATATTTGTTATGCTAGTTTCTGTAAGGAAATAATTTTAAAATTTATATATTTATATTTTAAGTATTTGAATCTAATTAAATATATACATTTATTTAACCTTATATATATGTATATATGTATATATGTGTGTATATATATAATTTTAATTATTATATATATGTATGCATAATTTTATATGTTTAACTATGTATATATATTCATACGATTGTTTTAAATTATATATATATATATATATATATATATTAATTTAATTTTGAGACTTTTAGTTATAAAATATATTTTAAATATATGTATACGTATTTATATAAATATAATGCCTTATTGATTTATGCACATATTTAGACAACATATAATACATACGAAATGAGCTAATATGTCCGCTGCGATGTAAATTCCGACATTTATATATGGGCATGTTTTACCCTTCACGGATTATTATGTTACACATGCACACACATATGTATATTTATACGATACATGTACATATATAAATTAAATCATTCAAATTAACTTTACATTATGAAATGCTTAAATTTAAATAAAATACATGATTTTATTTAAAACAAAGATCCAATAGGATAAAAAAATTGAAATACACCCACCACCACCGCTACTGGCTGGCCCAGTTCCAACAACGGTATCAGAGCCCAATAGCCTATGCAGTCTAAATTAGTCATGTTAGGACAAACTTATTAAATTTGCCTACTTAATACGGTGCCTAGAAAGGTAATGTCTAGGATTGAAATTGGGTAGTCAAGTACCTTGCCCTACCTAGTTACCAGCCTCGCTTGAAAGGTGAAGTGAGCCCAAAGGTTGCCCCTAATAAATAAGGTCCAACTTAATTTGGGCATTGAGCTAATTTTAAAAATTGTCTTGAAAAATAAAATAAAATATTTTAAATTTAATTGTTAAAATTAAAATAAAATATATGTTTATTATAATAATTATAATGTAACATATTTTTCAAAATGTTTGAAAAATAAAATAACATAAATTTCGAAAATTATAAATTTTATTAATAAATTAATTAATAAAATGTATGTGCATGTAGTAAATATATCATGAAATATGTTATGATATTTTAAAACGCTCAAGATATCAAAAATATTTATGCATACATGGTGTTTCTTCCTCTTTTGAGGAAACCTAGTAGTTAGGTTATTTATAGTAGCTGTGACATCTCTGTCATGATCCTGTAATGTATTCTCCTTACTATTAGTAGTTAAGGTGTTTTTACCTTACTGTTGTACTTCAATTGTTTAATTACTTTTATAATAAAAAGTGGACGGTCCACAAAAAAACCGATCGGCTTTGCCAAAAAAATATTGATTTTCGAAATTAAGATAATTTAATTAATTTAATTAAAAGGTTAATTGTTTTATATTATAATTACACATGTATATGATATATGTGTTATACTATAAAGGTTATAGTACATAATAAATATAAATGTTATATCAATATAAAATTAATTAAAACGTCAACTATTTAAAATTAATTAAATATGATTTAATTAATAGAATATTATACACAAGACTATTATATAAGTAATGTGAAATATAAAAACTATATAAATAAAACTTATATAATATGAATGTATAAAACCCATAATAGACTTAAGAAATAAACACATACGTAATTGTATGTATATCATGAAATCTGATGCGTTCAACACATGAATCATGAGGGTAGTTCATAAGAATTACATTATTTCATAAGTCGATATCACTCGATTTAATTTTGTCCTCTACCATATATATGTTAATAAATTGCTTGCATGCTCCTTAGTTATTGAGCAAACTAAGGATGTTATGTGTAGTATTATTAATATATTGAATAGATGATGTAAGATAACTATATGTATTTGTTAAGCAAACTCAAGGTCAGAATTCCAAGATGGACAAATCTTAACACCTACAAGTGAAGTCATAAGATTTCTATGTTTTTGACTTAGGTTTTGGCAAAACATAAAAGACTAGTAGGATCTTAATAGTAAAATGAAAAATAGTGTTTAACCTTACTAATATTATAAGAATGTCTACTACGATTTGTCTTAGTAATCTACCATTTAAACATGCAAAAAATGTCAACTCCAAAACTATTTTATGAAAGTGATAAACTCACCGGACCTAACTATACCGACCGGATAAGAGCAATTAAGCTATCATTGACTTAGAGCACCTTTGGACTTCTGTTACATGTGAAACCGAAATAGAACCCACTGATGGTGCAGACCCTGTAGAACGACCTGCTTATTAAAAGTGGCAATTTGACTTTAAAATCTCCCAAGTTTTTGTGTTGTCTACCTTAGACAAGCCATTGCAAAAGCAACACAAGAACATGTCCGCCCATAAGATTTTTAATAGTCTCAAAGCTCTTTTTGGTGTATAGTCTCATTCCATAAGGTGCTAGCTTTCGAAAAAACTATTTAACACCTAAATGACCAAGGGACAAAAAGTAGACAAATACGTTCTAGCGATGAAAGGCTATATTGAAAGACTTGCACAATTAGAGATAGAGATAGGCAACGAAATGCAAGTAGACTTGGTCCTTGGTTCTCTCACTCCTTAGTATGAACCGTTCATACTGAATTACAACATGAACCAATTAAATGTGAATCTCGTGGAGCTCCTCAATATATTGAGGTCAATCGAGTCAACATCTAAAGATCAAGGTGCCATACTTGTTGTGAAGGGAAATGCATCCTCTTCGAAAGGTTCGAAGAAGCGGAAAAGAGATAGCAAGAAAAAGAAAAGTAAGAAGACCGATGACAAGGGTGAGTCTCACCATTGCCACAAGAGATGTCACTGGAAGAGAAACTGTCCTGACTACTTGAAGATTGTCAAGGAAAGGAAGAAGAATAATTCTACAGCTCCATCAAGGGCTTAGAAACTAGCATCACATGGCGAAAGGAGAAATGGAATTCCAAGTTGTTGATGGATCTATAGTAGATGCAATGATAGTAGGAGACTATCATTTGATTTGCCAAGTGGATTAGTGTTTGTATTAAAAAAGATTTATTTGTGGAATTGTCTCTGTTTCTAGATTGTCTAAGACTTGATATATTTTTCATTGTGCAAATAATGTATGTACATTAGTTTGGATGGAAATAAAGTCAGCAAATTTGTCCTTGAAAATGGCATTTATGTGATTAATACTTGTTATGTGTTTTCTGTGAATGAAGTTTCTAATAAATTAAAGGACAATTATCTTTAGCATTGTAGGCTTGATCATATTAGTGAGAAACGACTACACAAATTGAAAACAGATGGTTTTCTACCGCTAATTGATCCTGAATCATTTGAAACTTGTGAGGCGTGTCTTAAAGGTAAAATTACCAAGTGCCCCTTTAGTGGGATCAATGAAAGAGTTAATGAACTCTTAAGGTCAGTATATAGTGATGTATGTGGCCTAATGCCTATATTAACCAAAGATAATAGTTCTTACTTTGTTACTTTCACTAATGATTTCTCAAGACTAGGATATGTATATTTTATGAAGAACTAATCCGACGTTTATGAAAAATTTGTTGAGTACAAAAAGGTAGTAGAAAATCAAACGACCCGTAAAATTAAAATTCTTCGATCAGATCGAGGATGTGAGTATATTGGACAGGATTTCCAACAATGTTTAAAAGATAATGGAATTGTCTCTAAAGCTACTCCACCTTATACTCCACATCACAATGGTGTGTCGGAGCAAAGGAATCGAACCCTATTAGATATGGTTCGTTCCATGATGAGTAAGGCTATGTTACCTTTTTCATATTGGGGATATGCGGTAGAAACTGCAGCACATATGTTAAACTTGTTACCCACTAATTCTGTGCCCAAAACACCATATGAGATGTGGTGCGGTAAGAAACCCCAACTCAAATATTTAAAAGTACGGGGTTGTCCAGCATACATTAAGGACGTTGGTCCAAATAAACTAGAGGCAAGATCAGTATTATGTAAGTTTATAGGATATCCCAAAAACTCGATGGGATATATATTCTACTATACCGAGGAATATAAGGTCATTGTTTCGCGATGCGTTGTCTTTTTAGAAAAGGAATTTCCGTTAAAAAAATTAACAGTGAAGTCATAGACTTGGATGAGATCCAAGAAACTAACACTTAAGCCGAAACAGTGGGAGAAACAAGGTCACCCGTGAACGAAAACACGCAACCTATAAGAAGGTCTTTAGGGAATCCTGCACACCTGAGAGATACTACGGTTTTCTCATGGATGGTGAAAAGGAGGATTGTGTCTTAAATGGCGATACTCCTATGTCTTTCCAACAAGCACTGCAAAGTAAAGACTCTGCACTCTTTTTTGAAGCTATGAAATCCGAGACGGACTCCATGTACGAAAATAAAGTTTGGACTTCTTCGGACGTAACCGAAGGGATAAAACCCATCGGCAGCAAATTAACTTTTAAGAAAAGGATAAGTTCGAATGGAAAAGTGAAGACTTTTATGGCAAAACTAGTTTCAAAAGGATTTTGTCAAATTCAAGGTGTTGATTATGACGAGTCCTTTTCTCCTATAGCCATGCTTAAATCTATTCGGATTATGTTAGCCATTATCACATTCTATGACTATGAAATATGGCAAATGAGAGCAAGACGGCTTTTCTAAATGGTGATTTTGAAAAAATCGTTTATATGTCACAGCCAGAGGGTTTTTGTAACGACCCGGTATTTTCAATCATTCACATCTGCACATGTCGGACTTGAATTGCTCAAAATACCGCGTTGTAAATAAAAATTTGGCAATACTTAGCATAAACAGTAAATAAATAATGATAGATCACAGACACAGAGTAATATAATGCAGCGGAATAGATAAATAGTAGTTCATAAAGCTACTATATAAACACCAGATTTAGAAATAAAATACAATTGAATATCTCAGATGCAGTGAAGTCTCTAGTATGAGCAGATGACTTCTCTGAACCAATCAACTGGAAGGGCTGAATGCGGAATCGATAGTTGGATCCCCAAACGAAGCTCCAAACTCCGAAGGTGAGTCTTAAAAGTTGTATCACTCATTCTGACCCGAGCGTAAAGCAAAACAGAAAACACTCGGGTCAGATTAACATTCTTATATCAATAAATACAACTCAAGTGAAATATCAACTGGAATACAAGTAACTTAAAAAATGTTTGGGATAACCATCCTCTAAGGATCTGCAGAACTATCTACAAGGTGGAAATATACATATAACATCGTGGTCATTCAAATTAATTTATACTTCAAAACCAAAATATCATTTCCCTTTCAAATATATCATTTTTCCAAAATAGTGTGTGTGCGTGTGTGTGTGTGTGTATATATATATATATATATATATAAAATAATTCATAAAGTAAAGTATTTGAAATTTCCTCAACTACACAAATTGATTCCAATCAACTCAAATTCCAAATTCCCATTTATTCAAAGCTTAATTCATTAATTCAATTCAGTTCTCAATAACCATTTAAACTTTCGATCTATTCAAAGCTTTAATATTCAACATTTTCAAAGTTAAATCTAACAGTTTCATATAGATCTTGATTTAGCTTCATTATTATTTAGTCAGGAAATATCCACTTAACAAGTTCAATATCATTTAAATAGCCTTAGATTACATTTTACAGAATATTTCCTTTCATTTATTTAAACTTAAAATATCCATTTAATCCCTTTTACCAAAACCAAGTCATAAAATCATATCTTAAATCCCGAATTCGATAGTTTCAAATCGATTTAATTGATTATAATTCTTAATTAAATACCATTTTCAATTAATTCAACTTTATCATCTCAACCTTAACTTATTCAAAATTTTACCAAATCTATTTTGAAATATAAATTTAAACGAATCCTTAAACATATTATATGTATTAAATCAATCTCAATTAGATTAAATATTATTATTAGGTCTATACATAAAATTTTCATTTTTATACATAAAATATTCTAAGAATCAGTCTTTATCAAAACTATATTTTCTTTCCAAAAACATAGAAATTATCTTCAAAGTATTTATATTGGACCAACGGTGTCTATATAATTTCCTATCCTATGGTCAAGTGATACAGATATTTATTATTTCAATCCGTAATTTAAATATATAAGGGTAGATATCCTTTCGACCCGCAATCCCAAATTCAATTCAAATGAAGATCGCCTGGGTTTATCATTTCAACCCATAACGATTTTCTCCAATTCTAAAGTCCATTCGGGTATGTATCATTTCAACCCATAGTGAATTCTATACTAACAGGGAACTTGCAGAGTGGTAAGGGATAATATAAAATAGAACAACATGCATATATCATCAATAACAATATAATATAAACAACAGGATATGGTGTCATATCCCACAAGTGAACAGTTACAGATAATAGCATAAACTAGAATTTCAATAACTACAGCAACATATTTCAATTGTCGTTTCAATTGAAATCAAATTTAATAAATATAAGAATGTTAATCTTGAGTGATTTCTCACCTTTCGAGGCTAGAAAAATTCGACACAGAATGAGATACTAAATCCAAAGCAACGCTAGATGGATATGATTTGATGTAGAAAACAGGCACGATGGACAAGGCTGATAATAGGAAATCGATGAGAACGATTGAATTAGTTATGATATAAGGGAACTATTTAATTTTATATATTATTATTTTTTTCTAAAATAATTTCAAACATGTATTTTCAAATCCACATCATGTCCCAAAAAATTTAATTTAAACAAAACTCAATATACAATGTTTATACAATTCATACATTTCCTTAAAATTTCGTTAAATCCATCTTAGACTCTAACACTAATACAAGTTTGAAGACCGACCCAACATATATGCAGACAAATACAAATCCATATGCAACGATATATATATATATATATATATATATATATATTGTCTTCCTATGAAATCAATATTAATTTTCTAAGACTTATGTTAAAAATCATTGTTTACAGTTAAAATGCCTAAACGGTTTAGATGTTGAAAATAGTACATATATTAAAATACTTTAAATAATTTACATATTAAAATAATTTGTATATAAATTTAAAATTTTAAACATATATTAAATTAAATATATATCTAAAATCACCATTTTTGAAAAAAATAACATATCTACATAATATACTTTATATAATACTTACAGATATGATGCCTAACGCAAACAGATACTTTAAACAAATATATTTCTAAATAACCTAAAATATACACAACAGGTTGAACCCATGTTAACAACTTTACTAAACACTTAACTTATATTATTATACAAATAATATGTTATATGATTAACATACTTGATTCTATATGCATAAAAAAATATTCTGTAAGCTTTTCATATTATGTTGTAAGCCTATATATGCATGCACTATATAACTATATGCTACTAATATAATTTTTATAGCTTAAGTAAACTTATAAAAACAATGTAACTAGTAGATTAGCAGGCTCATATAAAACTTATACCTACCTATATTTTATTTCACTTTAATTTTATTTTATTTTTTTTAAAACACACGTACACATTAAAACCGACTTATATATAACTATACTGTTCGTACTATAACTTATAGATATAAAAACTTATAGATATAAAAAAGCAAACCTATTTAAGAAAGATCAGATAACAGATTTATATACACTTATAGATATATATACCTTTAAATAAAAGAGAGGAGCAAGGCCGAAAGGCTGGATGTAGTGGTGGTGGCCAATATTGTGTGTGAAGGCAGGGAAGAAAGAAGGTCAGGATGGGTGGTTGGAGGGGCACAGGCCTATCGTGGTGGAAAAGAGCCAAGCACTTGATGAAGTGAAACAAATGGAAACAAAAGAAAATACAAGAAGAAAAAACTAAAAGAAATAAGAAAAAAAATAAGTGCAGCCATTTACCTACAGGAGAAGCTTCATACGTAAAAGAGGAGATGAAGGCTAAATAATATGAGGTGGGTATTTGTGTACGTGGGTTTTGAATATTTATCTGGGAAGCTTGCGTTGATTAAGTGGGAGAAAGGCAAGAATTTTTTTTTAAAGTGGCAACAGAAAATTTAGGCATTCATTTCTATTAAATATACAGAAGAAAATGGAAAGAAACAAAAGATCTTGAAACGGCTAGTGTAAATCAAAGATTATATTCCTATTAAATACGGAGATGCAAATGAAAGTGGAAAGTTTTACACATGAATTGTAAGGCAAGAAATCATATTTGAACAGCTGTTGATTGATTTTTAACAGCTAAGATATGAAGTCAAAGAGAGCGTATAATAGATGCCATAATTAAAACGAAACGTACGCCCAAAATAATTAACAAAAACTACACCAAAATAGTGACTTTGCAACATTTTATATTTGTTAATTTCTAACACTTATAAGTGTTACAGCCTAGTGACAATAAAAAAGTGTTAGGATACCTGAAAAAGTGTTAGGAAATATAAATAATGCTTTTTATAGACTTTCCAACACATCAGTTATAATTTACAACACAAAAAAATGTTAGAACAGTTGGTAAATTTGTAAATAACTCGCTAAAAAATGGTTCCTTTTGTAATCTTGTACATGCAGCGTTTTTCTAACGCTTTCCCTTCAATCTCCACTGTCGGCCGCCTAATTTTTTATCTAGTTAGGGTTCCTGCGTTCCCACCTCCATTTCTTCTCGCAAGCAACTCTCCAGTTCTCCGTGGTTCTTCTCGCAAGCAACTCTCTAGTTCTTCTCGCAAGCAACTCTCCACGCAGCTCATTTCTTCTCGCAACTCTCTTCTTCAATTTCAAACCTTAAATCAGGTATTTTCTTTTAGCTATGATTGTTTGATTTACATTTGTTCGATTTGTAATCTTAAGTAGCTAAAATATGGAGTGGATTGACTAAACTGAATGGAAAATTGGATTAAACTCAACTGAAGAGGATTTTTAAAACCTGATAAAGTAGCTGAATATCTTTTTCTTGTCAAATTTCATGAAATTTTTGTTTTTCTACTGTCGGATTTCTTACCTTGTTTGAAAACGAGTTCCAAATGAAGTTTTAACTATTTGAATTGAATCTAGACGTGTTAGAATGATTATATTTATATGTATAATCTATGTGTTTGTTGGAATGCTTGAATGACATGCTATACTTAATTTGATGTTGTTTATTGCAGAAGCTACGTTAGTTTGATATTACTACTACAGACAACAGTATTATCACACATCAATACAATAGAAATTTTCTTTGAAATGCAATTATAAATATACAGTTGATATGAAAAATTATTTTATTGGTGAATAGTTTTAAAAAATTTGTTGAATGGTTTGTCTAGTGACATTAGTAAAAAATCTAAGAGGTTTGGAAAGATCAAACATGCATCCAAAAAGACGAGTACCTACATATTAGTACATGATAAACAGTCAGTTACTGTAGTAGAATGGAAAGCAAAAATGGAAAATCTCAAACAATTATTCCCTCTATATCACAACATACTCCAAAAACTAGTCTGGTTTCACCATAAACAAGCACTTTTTTGGGTTCAGTTTCACGTTATACTTACTAAAAACCTCAAACGTTTTCTTCAAATCTTATACACCCCTACCTCTTGCGACTTCATCAACACGTTGCCCACATCCACTTCTACGGTCATTCCAGTCTATTATGCAATTATTTTGTTTACTAGTCACTAGCATGTTCCATATATATTTCTTAATATGAAAAGCATTATTTTGATGCCTGGTTACAAATTTACACAAGTCCCAATGCAAGGTGTTGGAGTAGTAAATCATACATGGACAAAATAGCAATGATTGTTTCGAAATACCAGCTAAAATGAAAGTGTGGATTAATTAGAATAAAGGAAGATTGGATTGAACTTTGCCAAAGAGGAATTATTAAAACCTGATACGAATTTCTTTTTTTGGTCGAATTTCATGCGATTTTTGTTTTTCTCATGTCTGATTTAAGGAGGGGGGTTTCATGTCTAATTTCATCATTTTTTCCTCTCTTTTTGACATAGTAGCAACTGAAACTATTTATAAGTAAGACTGACACAATTAAGTGGAGTCTCATTTTATGTGTGAACGCGATGATAAATAAAAATATCATAATTAAGTTGAGCTAGCTGCTTATAACATTCGAGCAGGGTTATATTTGTTCTCCCACCTTTTGGTCAAGGCTGGAATATCAACAAAATGATAAGGAATGATGGATATCAGGATTGGAGATCGATTGGAATCGAGGCTGTAATTGATGACGTCAAAATTTGGTCAAGCTCCGATCGGGACGAAATTGATTGGAGATGATGATAAAGACTAGGAGAGGCTATGTTTCAAATTTCAGGTTAATCAGAGTTCGTATGTAGGAGATATGATCGATGCAAGGTAGGAAGAATATGCTGTTCGTATCCGTCGGTGTGCAGGAAATGGTTCGTATCGATGAGGGGTTGTGTTCGTATCGATACCGTTCGTATCGATAACGTTCGTATCCATACCGTTCGTATCGATCTGCATGGGTTCGGCTCAATGAAGTTCGCATTGATCAGGTGTTGGTTCGACTCGATAGTGTTCGTATCAATCGAAGGAAGAGCAGGGTGAAGGACTTCGAATCGATACTGTTCGTATCGATCAACATGGACACGGATCAATGGTTTCGTATCGGTCAGGACGAGGAGAGGCGGCATGTCTCGAATCGATACTTTCGTATCGATGTCAGAGGAGTTTGGCACTTTCAAATCCATCAGGTAAAACCATATTCGTATCCATCAGGTAAGGTCTCGGTCGTATCCATCCCAAGGATGAGGTTCGTGTCCATTTTCATGACGGCTTCGTATCGGTCCCCCCATACTCATTTCATATCCATCAGTACATATGGAAGCGGTACGAAATGTACTCCTGGAGTCGATACGAAGAAAAACATGAGTGGATGGATGTGAATGAACGATGTTATGAGAACAAGCACGAAATGCAGATACGAACAAGGAAGATCCACGAATCAAGGTAATAAGCATTCAAAGTGGTGAAGAATGTCCACGTCTGCAGGAAATGAAGCGTTCAACACGGCAAGAAAGGTGGATCAACCCAAGGATTTCACGACACGTCACTGCATGCGCACGCGCTTCTAATCGAGTCAAACAAGATGGATGCCAAAGCATGGATTCGAACTCTGCAGTCCACAAGGAACACCAATTCGTATCGATCATATCTCCCAAACTGCTGATCCAAATGCAACGAAATTTTCACAGTAGCTTGCATACAAGGTAAGGAATGTTCCTACCGAATTTCGGCTCAATTGGATCATTTTTTGATGGATAAGAAATCGCTTCATATCGATCACAGATCGAGTCGAAACTTGGTGGGGTCGGTCGCGTGGGCCACTCATGTGCCAGAAGAAATCTCCCGAAGTTTGCGCGCGAACTCAGCCTCCTACGTCTATAAATAGCCTCCTGAAGCCTACAGAAAAAGGATTTTTGGCTGTTGGACGTCCAGACTCTACCGGATTCATTTCTACATTTCAATATAACTATTGTACTCGAAATTCTTCATTGCTACTGCTGTAATCATCTGTAACCAGCAAGGATAATCAATAAAAGGATAAAACTTTAAAGTGGACGTAGGCCGGAGATAGCCGAACCACTATAAATCTTGTGTCTTTGTTCATTATTTCTGAAGTGCTGCTTGTTATTTGCTGAGATCTGATATTTATGCTCGAATATAGCTGATTTATGTTCATACACTGGTGCTTTCACGGTAATTGAGGTTTGTGACCAATTTTGGCGCAAACACTTTGGTGCTGCCACTGAGAACGACTGGCATCTGCTACATCGGATTGAGGTTTGGATTTGAAAAGTTCGAGGAGTTTGGATTTGAAGACAATGACTAGGCAAAATAGTAGAAGATAGAGAGCTGAGAGAAGCCAACAAGAAGGAAGTCAAGAAGCATCCTCCGGAGCTGGGGAAGGACAAGCTTCGATCTACATAACCAGGGATGAAATGGAAGCTATGGCCAATTCGTTGCAGGAGAGGTTGTTAAAAAGTCAACAGGAAATGATGCAGACTTTCTTTGAACACATGAGAGCTGCAGGAACACAAAACCTTGGACCAACTGCGGCAGCTACAAGTGCAGGCAAAGGAACTAGGGTCGCGGAACCCGATGGAGGTCAGAATGCAGAACCAGATGGCAATCAACAAAGGCTCGGGGGCAGGCCCGCAAGTTCCAACATAGGAGGACCTTTGGAAGGAGTTCAAAAGGCTAGAGCCAACATTACTGCTAATGAGCCGCATAAAGAATATGTGCCGGAATTCCCTCAGGGGCAACCCCTGACAGACAACGCTGGATTGGTAGAGATAATTAGGAAAACTATGCGAGGTGGCTTGACCAATAGAGACTTGGAAGGGGTAAACAGGAGTCCATTCGCTCGGGAAATAAGGATGGCCCAGAATCCACCTAAGTTTAAGTTACCTAGCATGGAGGTATATGATGGCAAGGCAGACCTAACTGATCACTTGATGAGGTACACCAGACACATGGAGGTGCTGGGGGCATCGGTGGAAGTAATGGCCGGATGCTTCCCTTTGTACTTGACGGACTTAGCTGCAATGTGGTTTAGGCAGTTGGGAGAAGGATCTATCAGGACTTGGAGGGAATTGGTGGATAGGTTTTTGGGACAGTTTCAGGTTCATATCAAGAGGCCAAAGAACGTAATGACATTGACATCGGTAAAGCAAAGGATGGATGAATCACTTAGGGCTTTTCTAACCCGATTCAATGCGGCGGTTGCTTCGGTGGATCGGCCGGATCCGTCGTTGCTTTTAATGGCGGAAGTATCAGGAATCGGGGAGGATTCGAACTTTAAGGTATCTTTGATACGAGATCCCCCACAGGATCTCAAGGAATTCTTTCACGAAGCCGAAAGGTTCCTTCGGCAAGAAGATGCAAGTTTGGATTTAAAGTTAAAGGAATTAAATGCAACTGAGGATGGAGGACCATCCAGTAGAGGTTCGGATAAAGATAAAGGAAAGAGGAAGTTGGATGATGATTCTGGAAAAGCTAAGAAGCGATGGAAGGATCCAAAGTTTTCCACATACACAGGATTTAATGAGACGTTGGAGCGGATTTACTTGGAAACTCGGAATCGCCTTCCTTGCCGAAGGCCGGTACGGAGAGAACCATCAAAACAGGAGAGGGCATCAGGAAGGCACTGCCTCTTCCATGCTTTAGACGGACATGATACTAACAACTACAGGCACTTAAAGGACATAATTGAGGAGCATGTAAGGAATGGACAATTGAGGCAGTATGTTGGGACACGGAATGCAGCGGTGGAGCAGGAGCAGCCACCGCCTACCTCACACCATGATGATGTGAGGCCCAAGAATGACGGTCGATTGATTATCCATTGACCAGGATAATATGAAATAAGTAACAAGCTACTGGCAAATGGCAAAGTCATTTACACATGTATGGGGATGGAGATAGCCCCTAGGCATGCTCTTAATGATGATAAACCACGATGCTATGGTTTGTGAAATTTGTTTTTTGTTTTGGATTGGACACTTGATTTTTTCTAGTTTGGTTTTGGAGTTTGGATTGAACTCCTGGTTTTGTTCTCATTCTAATTTGGATTTTCCTTTGGGTGATTATTTTCGGTTTTGGATGCTATTTTGAATTTCTCGTTTTCTGGTTTCGGTTTGGATTGGATTTTGATTGGATTTTTATCTGGTTTTTGATAAAAGGTTGTCAGGTATGGATTATGCCTGGCAAGGGGTGAGTCGCTTTGCCGAACGTGGTGAATTGACTCATTCAGGTCGTCGAGTATGGACTATACTTGACAAGGGTCCGAAGAGACCAGGATTCGGCCTAGGACTTAGGCCCCATACCATCGATTATTATTTCAGGTCGTTGGGTATGGACTATGCTCAGCAAGGGTCTGGAGTGACTAGGATTCGGCCTAGGACTTAGGCCCCATATTATCGATTATTGTTATTTTCAGGTCGCTGGGTATGGACTATGCTCAGCAAGGGTCCGGAGTGACCATGATTCGGCCTAGGACTTAGGCCGCATATCATTGATTATTGTTTCAGGCCGCTGGGCATGGACTATGCTCAGCAAGGGTCCGGAGTGACCCGGATTCGGCCTAGGACTAGGCCCCATACTATCGATTATTGTTTCAGGTCGTTGGGTATGGACTATGCTCAACAGGGGTCCGGAGAGACCAGAATTCGGCTTAGGACTTAAGCCGTGGCATCGTACAACGTCCAAGGACGCTGGACCAAGGTCGTCAAGTGTGGATTGCACTTGGCAAGAACCCAGAGAGGTTAGCTCAACGTCCAGGGACACTGGAACACGGTCGTTAGGTGTGGATTGCGCTTGGCAAGAGCCCGAAGAGGTTATGGATTTGGATATCGACCCGAGAAGGTCCTGGATTCGGTTATTGGCTATTGGATAAGGATGGATTAGGACTCGGTTGTCGTGTTCAGATGGATATGGAATTGGCTAAGGCTTTGGTTATTGGATTTGGAATTGGGCATCAACTCGGAGCAGTCAAGGATGACAAACTTTGGCGATATGGCTATGGACTTTGGATATCGGATTCGGAACTATTCAAAACACGCCTTCTTATCACAAGGCATGTTTTGGGGGGCAAATATTATCCCACCTTTTGGTCAAGGATGGAATATCAACAAAATGATAAGGAATGATGGATATCAGGATTGGAGATCGATTGGAATCGAGGCTCTAATCGATGACATTAAAATTTGATCAAGCTCCGATCGGGACGAAATTGATTGGAGATGATGATAATGACCAGGAGAGGCTATGTTTCAAATTTCAGGTTAATCGGAGTTCGTATGAAGGAGATATGATCGATGCAAGGTAGGAAGAATATGTTGTTCGTATCCATCGGTGTGCAGGAAATGGTTCGTATCGATGAGGGGTTGTGTTCGTATCGATACCATTCGTATCGATACCATTTGTATCGATAACGTTCGTATCGATACCGTTCGTATCGATCTGCATGGGTTCGGCTCAGTGAAGTTCGCATTGATCAGGTGTTGGTTCGACTCAATAGTGTTTGTATCGATCGAAGGCAGAGCAGGGTGAAGGACTTCGAATCTGTACTGTTCGTATCGATCAACATGGACAAGGCTCAATGGTTTCGTATTGGTCAGGATGGGGAGAGGCGGCATGTCTCGAATCGATACTTTCGTATCGATGGCAGAGGAGTTTGGCACTTTCGAATCCATCAGGTAAAACCTTATTCGTATCCATCCCAAGGATGAGGTTCGTGTCCATTTTCATGACCGCTTTGTATCGGTCCCCCATACTCATTTCGTATCCATCAGTACATATGGAAGCGGTACGAAATATACTCCTGGAGTCGATACGAAGAAAGACACGAGTGGATGGATGCGAACGAACGATGTTATGAGAACAAGCACGAAATGCAGATACGAACAAGGAAGATCCACGAATCAAAGGAATAAGCATTTAAAGTGGTGAAGAATGTCCACGTCTCCAGGAAAAGAAGCGTTCAACACGGCAAGAAAGGTGGATCAAACCAGGGATTTCGCGACACGTCACTGCATGGGCATGCGCTTCTAATCGAGTCGAAGAAGATGGATGCGAAAGCATGGATTCGAACTCTGCAGTCCACGAGGAACACCAATTCGTATCGATCATATCTTCCAAACCGCTGATCCAAATTCAATGAAATTTTCACGGCAGCTTGCATACAAGTTGAGGAATGTTCCTACCGAGTTTCAACTCGATTGGATCATTTTTTGATGGATACGAAATCGCTTCTTATCTATCACAGGTCGAGACGAAACTTGGTGGGGTCGGTCGTGTGGGCCCATCACGTGCCAGAAGAAGTCTCCCGAAGTTTGTGTGCGATCTCAGCTTCCTACGCCTATAAATAGCCTCCTGAAGCCTACAACAAAAGGACTTTTGGCTGTTGGACATCCAGACTCTGCCGGATTCATTTCTACATTTCAATATGACTATTGTACTCGAAATTCTTCATTGCTACTGTTGTAATCATCTGTAACCAGCAAGGATAATCAATAAAAGGATAAAACTTTGAGGTGGACGTAGGCCGGAGATAGCCGAACCACTATAAATCTTGTGTCTTTGTTCATTATTTTTGAATTGCTGCTTGTTATTTGCTTAGATCTGAAATTTGTGCTCGAATATCGCTGATTTGTGTTCATACACTGGTGCTTTCACGGTATTTGGGGTTTGTGACCAATTTTGGCGCAAACAATATTGTTATTGCAGATTGTCCAAGTAAGTAGGACTGTAGGACCTAAATATAGTGACTACAGGAGAATGCATGAACAAAGAAAGCTGTTTTTTCAAGCTGGTAATTTTTGAAATATCGGTGTACAATCATAGCTGTATTTTTAGACTTCAGAGGGCGACGAGTTTTGAGTGAAATGGAATGTAGAAGTGAAAGGATTTCGAAGTCTCATTCTTGAAACTTTGCAGGTACTGCTACTATTGCATTCGTACACGCTGTGCAGCAACTAGCTCATAAAGATGTGCCCGCTGCAGTGAAGCGGTCACTTCTATACAAAGGTGCGGATCATCCTAAAATAAAGCTTCAAAACACTTGACAAAAAATTTCACTTTAACTTTGAATAAGGATTGAAGATGCGGCAGTGATATATGAATAGCTATTTGTATAATATATGTCCAAAGATGGCATGCATTCATTTACTGGAAAACTTTAGTAGTTGTTAATATGAAAGAAAAAAAATAACATTCATTGTTCAATCATGCAATCGACTAGCAATAAATATATTTTTTTAAGCATGTTTTGGATTGCATTATTTTTTCCACCTTTAACCAATTTCATTATCTTATGCATGCAAATTTTGTTTGGTCTTTTGTGTTGGATCTTTGATTTTGATGGTGAAGGATCCCTTGATTTTGATATTGTAAATCACGTTTAAAATAGAACAAATAATAAAATCGAAATACAAAATCATCACCGTAAAAAAATTGTCATCTAAATCATAAATTCAAATCATGGAGGTTAAAATATATTAGATAGCTTGCATATATGGTGTAAGGTATAACGAAAGGCATCAAACCACCCAAATGAATATTAATTTGAACATTTAGTATATTATTTATTTATCCAAATGGATACATCATTTTCAGAATATAATACAAAACAATGTAGGAAAAACAATGAAATTCTTTCTCCTACAAGCAAATATAAAGGTCACTGCTAGTATCCTTTTGTGAATTGTCTTGTGCTGAAACAACTTGTTAACCATTTGTGGATTGTCATGTAAATAACTGTTTTTCTTTATTTACTAGCGAAATACGTGTATTTACTTCAATAATCTGTATATGAATGATAATTAAGATCATTTATGCATAAACCGATATGTTATTAGATTATCTAACGTAATATTATATATTATTTTTCTTTGCAAATCTATATGGCACTAATGTAATATTTTATATTATTCTAGTTATGAAAGAACAAACATCAAGAGGGTGGATTAAAAATCCACGTAGAAATGAGGATGAATATAAGAAAGGTGTTCAGAACTTCATCAACTTTGTAAAGCAACACTCACCACAAGATATCCAGTTATGTGTGTGTCCTTGTAAGAAGTGTAAAAACTCTAAAAAAATCTCAATAGAAACAGTTGAGAAACACTTGATAGTTTTTGGTATGCTTTCGACATATGATGTGTGGTTCTTTCATGGAGAGGGAAACAATGCTACAGTACAAATGACTCGTGCATCAGATTCCGTCGAAGAGTTACCTATTCAAGACCAAATGTAAGTAGAAGGGCCTATTGAGGGCGCTCTTGGAAATCTCGTTAATGATGCATTTAGAGTGCATGATATGCCACATGCTAGCGGTGAAGTGAACTTTGAAGAGATACGTGTTCAGAAAATGTAACATGAATACAGAAGCAAAGCAAATGAGAAAATATATCCTTCTTGTGAAGATGGACTTACAACTTTAGGTGTAATGGTTGAGCTTCAGAACTTGAAAAACGAATTTAACTGGTCAGGAAATAGCATGACGGAATTGTTGAAATTATTTAAAAAATGTCTTCCAAAAGAAAATACATTACCCGACAAGTATCCCACCATGAAAAAAATGTTAAAAGATTTAGGAATGAAGGTAAAAAGCATTCATGCATGCGAAAATGATTGCATGTTATTTTGGAAAGAGAACGCTAACATAGTAGAATGTCCTCATTGTCATACACCAAGATTTAAAGATAAGGCAAATGCGTTAGGCATAAAAAAATGACAACCCAACCGAGGAAAGTTCTAAGACATTTCCCTATAATTCCAAGGCTGACTAGATTGTACACTATACCGTGGATAGCTCGTAAAATGCAGTGGCATAAGCATGCAGATCCTTCTTGGAATTTCATGCGCCATCCCGTTGACTCGGCCGAATGGAGATCAATCAAATGTAAGTGGCCAGAATTTGCAAATGAAGGACGTAATATATGGCTTGGTATCGCTAGTGATGGATTTAATCTGAATGGGGTTCTCTCCAATAGTTACAGTTGTTGACCCGTATATATGATTCCTTATTACCTACCCCCTTCGTTATGCATGAAATCACAATTTCAAATGCTAAGTTTATTAATTCCTGGACCGAAAGCACCAAGTCAAGACATTGATGTATACCTAGAACCTCTTGTTGATGAGTTGAAGAAACTTTGGACGGAAGGAGTGGCTTCTTTTGACATGGACAGGGGAGAAATGTTTACGATGAAGGCAATACTATTATGGGGAATCCATGACTTACCAGCATTTGGAAATTTATCTGGTTGCGTGACACATGGTTATAAAGCATGTCCAGTTTGTGCTATGGAGACTGAGTCAGAGTACATTGGTAACAAGGTTGCTTATCCAAAGTATAGAAGATTTTTGAAGGATGACCATCCATATAGATTAATAAAACATGGATGGTATAAGGATACCGAAGATAAAGAACCGCCAACAAGGTTAAGTGGACCATCCCTTTTGGAAAAGCTTAATTGTATAAAATATTTTCCTAGAAAATTACCAAAGAATAAGAAGCGAACGATATATGAAGCTACCGATAAAAGTTTCTTTACAGTTGTAGATGGTGACATAGAAAAATTGTCTTGGTATAAGAAGTCAATTTTCTACGACTTAATTTATTGCAGTAGTCATAAAGTGCGACATACTATTGATGTGACGCATACGGAGAAGAATGTTGCAGAGCATCTTATCAACTTAATGTTTGACAAGGGAAATCAATTATTTAAGTTTGCATGGGACAAAATTCATAAAATGAAATGTTGTCAAGTTCTAAAAGATGCCAAACTTCCATCGTGTCTTGGGACAAGATTTGGTTAGCCTTATTACTATTCAACCACCTACTTTGCACATAAAAAAAACATGAGTATCATATTTTTATGCAATACTTGCTTCCTATAATGGTTCAACATGCACATCCAAAGCTTCGTGAGTTACGACGATCTATTTTACAAGTGAGTTTGTATTTTAACATAATATGCTCGAAATTTTTTAGTTCGAGAACATGTTCAAGCCGCCAAAGATTTGATTTCCGAGGCATTGTGTGTGCTAGCACATTATTTTCCTATAGACTTCTTTGATATAAGTGTTCATCTTATGGTGCATCTAGCTGACCAAGCTTTGCTATGCGGACCTACAAACTATATATGGATGTATCCATTTGAAAGGTGAGATATTATTTTTACGAGGTTTGTAAACATCATTTCAAGATGCCAATTTCTAAATATATGTGCATGTTTACATGTGTGTAGGGCTATGAAAGAATGCAAAAATATACCTAGTAATAAACGCTATATAGAAGGATCAATCGCTGAAGCATATCTTGTTTCAGAATCAGTTAGATATGCAATGGAATATATGCCGAACCCACGTTATGGAAATCATAGTTCTACACAAGCATGCTTTTTAAATGATGGTGATGATATATATGAACGCCCCATCATTGAAGGCAAATATATTAAGCTAACTAGGTTGCAACGTGTTCAAATTCGAAGGTGGATACTTTTTAGAATCGATGTTCCCGAGAGGGATGAATATTATTGGTATGAATTTTCTCCACATTATGATAAATACCAATGACATAAAATAGCGAATGTATTCACATTATAATATCTAATTTGTAGTGCATATCGCTCTTCTTTAGAAGGTGTGTCTCATGGTAAAAGAAAAGTTTCCACAATGGCAGAAGTAGTCGTACAAATTGAATTTATTGATTGGTTTGCACAAAAAAGTAAGTTATTTCAATATGAAAATTGTAGGTTTTGTTCCTTTTATGTTAGTCATGCAAATTTGTTTGTTCTTGACAGCTACTCGAAGAAAAATGCTTGAGCACAATGTTGTGGCAATGTGTTAGTGGTCCAAAGTGGGAAGCCAAAAGCTATCTCAAGTATAGAGTGAATGGATATATATTCTCTCCTCAACATTACGACGACACTCTTTTGACCGAAGATAGCGGTGTTTGCATGGATGCAATCACCACATTTGTTGCAAGTGCAAAAGATATAAATCCTATAGATGATGACACTACTTGGTATGGTATCATTAAAGATATCATAGAAGTCGATTATTATGATTCTCAACATGTAGTATTCTATTGCAATTGGATAAACATTGTGGATAAGACAAATGGTTGTAAGATTTATACCGATTCACATTTGTTGATGGTGAACATGAAAAAGATCAAAAATTCTAATGGAGAGTATGATGATCCAGCTATTCTAGCAACCGAAGCATGTCAAATTTTCTATGTAAAAGACACTCAAAATTCTGATTGGTCCGTTGTTCGATGTTCTCCGAAGCGCATGACAGACAACATAGATGACTACACAGTACCGACCGATTTTCAGTCTGTTATGAAAGAACAAGCCAACTTAGGACCATTATTGAAATGTGTTGAAATGAAATAGATATCATTTTGAAATGAATATTTTTGTTTTTTGATATACTTGGTACTTGGTTGTGTGATATATTTGTGTGAAGATTTTTCAACTAGTTCCTGTTTATTGCAGCATTCATTTACATTTTATTTTTCTTTCCTTAAATTGAATTTATTCACTTTACTAGATTTTGAATGTATAATTGCATGGTTTAAAAAAAAATTCCTCTAAAGGTACAAATGTAGAGCTTGAAGCATGTTTTTGAATGAATTCGACGAAGATGACATGCCGGTACTTTGAAATGACATTTTAAGTTTCATTGTATACTAAAATCTTTTTTATGCAGGTCTAAATGTCGAACAATTGCAATGCTAGTGCATCTAAAGGTACAAATGCAGAGTTGAAGCATATAATCCTCCTCATACAAGTGATAAAATATACTTAATAAGTGTTGATCTTGAGGGTGTTAAAGGTAAAGATGAAGCTAAATGGAGCTCCAGATGCGGGGCCCTAATTCGTTGTCATATACCGATTGGCAATGACGAGTGGAGAAATGTAGATGATTATTACAAGAATATTTTATGGCAAGTGCTATTGGTATGTCACGAATTCATCTTATTTAGTCATTTATGTTTTTCACAAGATTTATCCTTAGTACTAAAATTTCTTTGTTTAACAGAATGAATTTGACATGGATATAGATCCCGATCTAGCTCGGCCAGTTTTAGAGAAAAAAAATTCCACGATATTATCGTACGGTAAAGTCTACTTTGCGGAATAAATTGCTCAGAGTCGGAGGAACCACCATACCCAAGAATATTGCTATTACTAAATGTCCCGCGGACATTGACAGAGTATGGTGGGAAAAGTTTATAGATAATGAAAATTCAGATAACAAAAAAGCAATGTAGGAAAAACGCCGAAGCCAAAGCTAAAAATACTATCACTCATACACTAGGAAGAAAATCATACCATAGATTTACGACGAAATGGTAAGAAATTGTATAAAAAATATTTCTTGTAAATATTAATAATGAATAGTTAATTAGTTTAAAAATATTTGTTCTTGTAGGTCAAGGAAAATCCGAAAGAGAAAGTTACGCGGACAATGGTTTGGAAGGCAGGACATATAAATAATAAATCTGGACAAGTTCTTCCATCTACGGCAAAAGCCTATGTAAGTATTTGTACATTAGTGAAGTAATCAAAGTGAATTTCATATCCTCCCCTTTGTCTACTTGTTATTAGAGCTCAAGTATCAGGTTTACAATAGCTAACATTGTCGTTGACATCCCGGTAAAATAAATTTGGTTATAACAAAAGTTTTTTCTTTAGACACTGACTTTAGTTATAGTGGTTAAGATGGTACCTTGGTCATAATTTCCAGTTGGGTCGTACTCTGTTCGGTTGATGGAGTATCCTACAGCAGAAAACATATGAATATATTATGTATTTGTAAATGTTGTTTTAATCAGGTGTTTGCTTTAGTAAATGAAACATTTTGTAATTAAGAATCAACTACAACGGGGTTGTCCATATTGATCAGATGTACCAATAATAAAAGGGTTAAATGCTAGTTAAACTAATTGTTTTCATTACTTATTTTATTAAAATTTTGTAAGTTTTTAGTGCAGTTACTTTTGAATAAAAATAATAATCTTCACATCAGTAAATTTATTAAATTATTTTTTAACTAAGAAACATCTTATGTATAACCTAAGTAAAATGGTTATATAGAACCATATCATATTATGGAAGTTTCATTTTATGTCTAAACCAAGTAACGATTATTTAGACATATTCAGCAACGTTATCCTTCAAGTTGATGTTATAATACAAAACATTTTTTTCAAAATGAATTAGTTAAGTTATCAATGTTAATTTCATATGAAAATAATAACATATTTGTTTTTAAATGGAAGAGTTTATGAAATGGAGAGTTTGTATGTGTCTGATGATCAATGTGGTTGGTTATGGTAGTGATGATGTAGTGGCAGAACTGCGACAGTCATGAATGGTTGCAAGCACAGGGTGGAAATGAATGTTGGATGTTCTATGTCTAGTGATGTTCAGGGATGGAGATAGAATAGTTCTGAATGGAATGTTTGATGGCAGAGATAATCAGTGCACTTGTATGATATGTGAATGGAATGTTGAAATGTTTGATGGTGGGTATGTAACTGCTAGGTGGTTGTGAAAAGTTTGATGGCAACAGTTTCACTGTTGACCACTACAGATTGAATGTTAAGGCAAAGGATGAGTGTTGTTTGTCAAAAGGAAAATGCAAGATTGAATGTTTGCACTATGTAGAGGTGGAATGTTTTTGATATGTGGTTTTGAGAAGTGGTTTATTTGTTAGTAAGTGAAGAGCAGTATTGATGAAGTAGAAGGATAAAGCAGGTTCAATGACCACTTGAAGTGGGTTAGTGTTGTGGTGATTGAGTTGTGAGATGAGTGTTTATGGTTCGATGAACACTTGCAGATTTGGCAACGGTTCAGGTGATTTGTGCAAAGCAGGTTTGAGGGGCAGGTTGAAAGGCAGTAAAGAGGTCAGTGATGATGTATGACGCACAGAGATGCGCAGTGGTAGAGATGAAGTAAGGTAGTGGTTCTGGGGTGAAATAGGAATGATATATGTTGAATGTTGAGGCATAGGAAGGGTATGTGCAGGGAGATGAATGTGCACAAGCATAATTTCGAGCAGCAAATCTTTATGTTAATTGATGCACAGTTTTGTGATATTAAGGCAATGGTCGGTTTTTTTTTTGAAGTTGTTTGAAAATTTAAAGTATGGTTAGAAATTGTGGATGGATATGGGGAAGTTTGGGTTAACGGTAAGGAAGGAGGATGGTATGTGTGGAAATGGAGAGTATCGGTAATGGTAGAAGATAGATGGTCTGATGTGTTTGAGCAGAGGTGGTTGGTTTCGGTAGGTGGTCAAGGATAGTTGTTGTATTGTGCAAATGTATGGGGAGACTGCACAAATGTATTGTTGCAGTTTGATGACGAGGCAGGGAGGCTGTCAGGGAGATTATTGGTAGATGCCGAAATACTATGTCGATTTCAATTTCTCCAATAAGATGTCTGGATTTAGTGAAAATATAGAAAGTCTATCAGTTGAAATGTTCTAGGTGAACAAATAATGGATAAAATGCAGATATGTAACAGTGCTTTAGTGACATATGGAAATAATTTTGATTCTGGAAAGATGTTCCTTCTAGATGAGGAATGTATTAAACAATATGCTGTCGATCAAGGTGTTGTTGGAAATATTATTTTATCTGATTGAGTGGAAGAAGTAGATAAACAATGGGTTGATAAATATGTTTCCATAAATGGTAATGTTAAGTGTATAAAATATGTTTTTAGGAAAGCTTCTAATGATTTTAAAATTACTTCTGGAAATCAGAAAGAAATTGTTAATGTTAGTTGTGAAGGTGGGCTTGTTTCTTATGGGGATATTGGATCATATGCTGTGGTTGATATAAATGATACAGGGGAGGACTTCTCTGTTAATGAGATGCATACGCATGAATTAAAGGGCGAATTGAATAGAGACTATGGCGTTGTTGGGTTTGTTGTTGTTAATGGTGATATGGGGTTGACTAGAGATATTGTAAAAGATGAGGCAGTTGTTAATTCTGGAATGGATGGTGATTTATTTCCTTCTTGTGCTGGATATGAAATAGTAACAAACAGAATTGTGCACGATCTCTGCGTACACATTCAATAGAAATAACACGAGGGAATGCTAAATTATCCACACTTTTTATTTTACTAGCACAACACAGTCTTACTGTAGAACATTTGGTGTATAATATTTTATTGCATTGTGTGAAACATGAATATTAAGTGTACCTTGATAAGGATATACCAAAAATAACTGCAACAATACAAATGCTAGCTGATGTTTTACCTGCCCCCCTCAAATTAATACATACTTTTATGTCATTTGATATAATCCCAACGTGTCCAATTGTTATTATTTATCTTATTGCTTCTCAACCGCTAATCTTCTGTACGTATTGAATGCAGGCACTTGTGGAGGAAGAGGAAGAAAAACAGAAGTTGGAATGTAGCGGTAACGAGGAAGCAAACACATACGACCTTGAAAATGATCCCATCTCTAAAGTTTTTGGGTCCGATAGAGAGAAAAACTATTGTCGTGCAATTAGCTCCACTTCCTCTGCAAAACAAGTAAAGTTGATGCAAGCTTCAAAAGCAATTGCCGATAAGAATAAAAAAGAAGATTTTCGTCAATGGTCATCGGAATTACAAAACCAAGTGGCAAATCAAGTTGCAAATCAAGTGGCGAATCAAGTGTCGAGCCAAATCAATGAGGCACTTAAATCATTTGCTTCATCTTTCTTAACTATGGTACCGGGGTTACAACATAATCTTAATGGTGGTAATGTGACGCCAATGACTGAAACCACTTCTAACTTGAATAAATCTCCTTCGAATATTGGAGTTGCTAGTATTCCATCAAATGATGTTGGATCATCTACAAGAGGTAAACAATTTGTAATGCTGCTATCACAGGATACGAAGAAGGATGTATCAAAAGCTTATATTGGAACACAAACTATGTGTCATTTCATAGAGATAGTTCCAAATATTGAGAAATTTGTTTGGATAACAGAAGTTTTAGAATCAGAAGCACCCATTTACGATAGTCCTCAAAATGGGCACCACAAGTTTTGTGAATTTTCAAATGGGGGCTTTGTGATATGGCATGTGTTTCGTCTTCGCAGTATCTAAAATTCTATTTATTTGTAGCTCGTATTATATTGCATATATAAAATTAGATATGAAATTGCTTTTTTGTAATTTGGATATGATATTGTGGTATTTTGAAATTGGAAAGTTTGTAGCTCATATTATAGTATTATCTAAATATGATATTGTTGCATTTAAGATATGGAAGCATTTTAGACTTCATATTGAATTGATATGATGAATTATATATGATATGGACATCATCATTTATGAGATATTATATTCATTTGTTTTAAGAATTTAATATTAATTGTGTATAAAATAGTGTAAAAACATAATTTCAATTAGTAACGCATATAAGTGTTACCAATATTAATCATTTTCCAACACTTATAAGCGTTACTGGATATTTCTGTACCAACACTTATAAGCGTTACCAGATATTTCTGTACCAACACTTATAAGCGTTAGCGGATATTTCTGTACCAACACTTATAAGCGCTACCGCATATTTCTGCACCAACACTTATAAGCGTTACTGTATATTTCTATACCAACACTTATAAGTGTTACCGTATATTAAGGTACCAACACTTATAAGTGTTAGTAATACGTATGTTCGTAACACTTATAAGTTTCACAAATTTGGCCGATTCATTCCTCACAGTCTATTATTAACACTTAAAAAGTGTTATTGAAATTATTTGTAATACTTATAAATGTTAGGATTTGCCTGTTTTGGTGTAGTGTAAGTAACATAATTTTAAATCTATTCATTTCTAATTTATTTAGTAAATATGCTAAAGAATATATCAGGAAATAGCGTACCATTCATAGCGCCAAAGAAATTAGAGAAGAACGGATATAAACGTACCAATTTAAAACGTATAATTTATCGCCTTTTTACAACATTATTTATTACTTAATTTAAAAGTATGTAAACCATATAAGTAAAACAACAGCGAAATAAATGTTGTAAATATATATATTTTATATTAAAGATTTGAAGTTAGAATTTAGAATTTAAAATTTCAATTAGTGTCAAAATTTAACCAAAATCTACCATTACAGAAATTGTTTATATTTATTTAAAATTGGGCAAATTAATTCAAGCAATTTTAAAAATTCAAACTCCTTTAAACAATTAAACACCAAGGTTTTAAAAATAAAATATATGCATAACATATCATGTTACACAAAGTAGAACATGATTTTACAAAAAAAAAATATTATTTGTATAAACTAAAATAAACAAATTTGTTAAATAAAACAATTTACACACAATCTTGTAAAAAGCATAACTTTCACAATATTAATCCGATTTCAACGAAACGAAAAGCAGTATTCTTGAAATTAAATCTAATTTAATAATAAAAGATAAAATTTCGTAGATTCAAATATTTAAATTTTAAATTTAAAAGTCAAAGTTTGACCAATTTGACCAAAAATCCATTCTTTTGGAATTATTCCATTTATTCAGGTTTCGAAATATAATTCACACTAAAATCAATATTTATATTTAGAATAACAAAATTTATCCATTTTAGTAAATAAAATAAAGTTTTTAAATCAGTAATTTTGGTTAAAATAATTAAAATATAAAATTAAAATAAACACAAATATAGGGTTATTACAGTTTTGTAATCAGTGGGAGCGAATGCGGATTTTGCTAGTTGTTAAAGTCCATTTATGGACTCCAACAAGCTTTAAGGAGTTGGAACAAGTGTTTTGAAAAAGTAATCAAACAGTTTGGTTTTTATCCGAAACAGAGGAAGCGTGCATGTACAGAAAGAAACATGGAAATGCTACCGTATTCTTTGTACTTTATGTTGATGAACTATTATTGATTGGCAATAACACTTCATTATTGCAATCAGTGAAAGCATAGCTTTCCAAAAACTTCTTCATAAATATTTGGGAGAAGCAGCCTATATACCTGGTATAAAGATCTATAGAGATAGGTCTAAGAGGCTGTTGGGATTGTCCCAATCCTTGTACATAGACATTATACTAAAATGGTTTAGTATGGAGAATTCCAAGCATGGAAGTGTTTCAATGCAATCTGGAATTGTCCTTTATAAAAAGGACGCTCCTCATACTGATGATAAGAAAGAGCATATGAAGAGGATTCCCTATGCTTCAGCCAGAGGATCCATAATGCACGCTATGTTATTTACTAGACGGGATGTAGCATATGCGTTAGGATGTGTATGCCGATACTAGTCTAATCCCGGAGAATAACATTGGGCGGCTGTAAAATGTATACTTAAGTATTTGAGAAATACTAAGGACATATTCCTCGTTTTTGGGAATAGGGTCCTCCTTATGAAGGGGTATACATGTTAGAGCTTTGAAAACGATAAAGATACAGATGATAGTAAATCAATGTCTAGCTATGTCTTTACACTAAATGGTGCAGCTGTTAGCTGGAAAAGTTCCAAGCAAGAAAAAGTTGCTGGTTCCACGATGGAGGCCGAGTATATCGCCCTCAATGAAGCAGCAAAAAGGCAGTATGGATGTGCAAGTTTTGAGCGAGCTCGAAGTGATTCCCGATACTGAGAATCCCATTGATATTGTTTTGTGACCACAATGCAGTGTTACAGATTTCAAAGGAACCAAGAGCACATAAGAAGTCATGAGACATTCTTCGAAAGTTCCACCTGATCAGAGAATTCGTGGAGAAGAAAAATTTATGATTCAAAGAGTAGATACCAAGGATAACATAACAGATCCATACACTAAAGGTCTAACTCGGCAAGTTCTTGAGAAATTGATTGAGAGGATGGAATTGAGATTCCATAATTGGCCCCAAGCACAAGTGGGAGATTTATAGTCTTAGGGGTATGCCCTAGAGGCAATTTTGTAATTTATTAACCCCAAAATCAATTCTTGTTTGAAATAAAGTTGTTTTTTCTTTCTGTTATATATTTGTCATAATGTGTTATAAATAATTAAGTGTTTAATTTAAATATATTTAACAGAAAATCCATAAATGGCGTGTTTGTGATAGTAATTAAAATTAGTTGTAATCATAAGTATTGGATCAAATTGTTATAAAATACATCATTTCAAATGTTCCAAGTTGAGCTGCATCGACGCTGGATATCGATGTATCCGTTGAGACTAAAAGTACGTAATGCTCTCCAAATGTTGGATGGTGTATTACTCATGACTGCTGGGGCACCTAGAGGTTACGTTGGATAGCTGTAGAACAACTCACTCGGTAGTTTTCTGTTGGTTAATATAACCAAGGTCAAACAGAAAATATCGATGTGACTAATTTACATAATTACTTCGACTTGAGAATACTGTCAACCTTCAATATGAAAAACTCTGCTTTGATTATAGTCAAATCATGGAACGACATCCATCAAGTGATTGTAGTTGGGTCGAGTGGAAGTATTGGAAGGTAGACCCTATTCAAGAGAGGATTTGTCACTTCAGTTATACGAGGTTAGTACCATGGTCAACTCAAGCCAACCCAAAGTCAATATCTCTGGCTAGAGTAGTACGGTTAATAATAATTGTTATTATTGAACCAAGGATTTTGTGTTTGGATTATAGAGTTGTATGGATAATATTTGAATTTTGACCATTACCAAATTCCATAAATCCAAAGTGATGCAGTTTTGACGAAGAGAATTGGTGTATATAAATGTCACTAATGGGTAACGCTTATTAAATTAAATAATATTTTACTAAAAATGAATAAGCGATAAATTTGGCGATAATATCAGACCACTTGCTAAGTGACGTGTGAACTTTAACATTCGAATAATTCGGTGTTAATTGCTGACCAAATTTATACCCAAGAGTTACACAACTGAAGTGATGAATTCCTTCAAGAACGAATGATTTAATTAGTTTATAATTGTTATAAACAAATTAAATAAATTAATATTTATGAAATATTAATTATAAAAATTGAATATGGTTGAGAAATAATTTTTTATATATATTTATAATAGTTATAAATGTACCAATCGATATACGATATAAATAAGCGATTAAGTTAGATTTAATTGCATAGAATTTTGGCTTGGGATTAAATGGGTTTAAATCCCATCATTAGGGCTGCGAATTTTAGTTTTGAAATGTTATTGGAGATGGGTAAAACATAGGATATGACGTTGAGATGGATGGCTAAGATTAAGGGAGAATATGTAATGAGATTGTCATAATATCCCTCTTGTACACGGCTATATATATATGGATCTCTTAAATCTTAATCTAAAACCACTTTTGGCTACCATAATTATCAAGTTTGCTGGCCGAAATTAATCCCCATATCAGTTCTAAAAATCTCAAATCAATTCAAGTTAAGTAAAGTCACTATTTGATAGAAAAGGTCGACGATTCTAGACTTGCAATCTGACGGATCAAGCATAACTAGAGAAGGGAATTCATTGATTCAAGTGACTTAAAGGTCACATCAATTGGTATTTTACTCATATATTATAGTAATCATATCGTATTTTATGATTTAATATTGATTAATCCCGAATCTGTACATATATTAATGTTGTATATCTAGTTAGGCGTGATTTTCATAGGTATATGTAGTTGTCACAAATTAGTTTGGTTATGTGCATGGTTATATTATTATGCATTATAATTTATGCATAAAAAATCAAATTTGATGTAAAAAATTAAATTTTGACATTATTAATTATTTTATGTATAATTATATATTAATTTAGATATAGACTAATGTATATTTTAAACATATAATTACATATATGTATATTTATAATGTACAAACAACTTAGAATTTTTCCTTACTCCTATTAATACAGAATATGTATTATCAATTTCAAAAATAAATTTTTTATACATATAAATAATTTTAAATTATCTTTTATTGTTAATTTGAATTGTTTATTATATATAAAATCATTATTGCACTAAAATTCGATTTTATATTTTTAAAAGTACTACATCTATGTAGTAACCCATGGAAAAAAATTCTAATTTTTTTGCTAATATTTAATATTTTTAACAATTAAATTACTTCGGTTGAACATTTCTTTTATTTGTTAAAAATAATATTTTATTTCAAAAAATTATGAAAATATTTTCAAACCAGTATTTTATGATCCTAAATTTTCATAAATTTTAAAATTTGATTTTTTTAATATTTATTACTAATATTTTTAATTATTATGATCAAAACTATTTTTTTTTTGGCATGGCCGACGGGGTTGAATGGTCCCCGACCATATTTTATTGCAACACCAAAGAGTACAAACACTAGAAACAATATGAGCAGTAGCTCAATGAAAACAGAGGAACTAGGTGCTACAAACACAAGGAAAACTACAAGACAAAGGAAAAAGGAACACTACAGTTACACTTCAGTTACACAGGTTGTATTGCATGAATATACCAGGGTCATAAGTGAAGAGCAGATCCAAGGAACATTTAATCTCATGCATTATCCAGTGCTTTAATATTGCATCAACTTTCGCATTTCTGGCATCAAAAATTCTAGTGTTTCTTTCTCTCCAAACAGAATTGATGAAACTTTTCAGCACCACAGTGAATATTCTTTTTTGTTTCTCCCTTCCCCTCGCCTTAGCAAGGATACATTCCCACTCTCTCGAATTGTCTTGGGCAGGCACCGTACTATTTATCCTTATCATCACATTAGTCCAGATTTGTTTTTTCACAGAGAATTCAAAAAACAAATGTTCGGCTGTCTCAGGTTGGTCACAGCAGAAAGAGCAATATATGTTCAGATTCATTCCCATACTCACAAGTTTCACTTTTGTTAGTATAGCTCTCTTCAGTACCTTCCATAATATTATGTTATCACGCATACTACTGTCAGATGTCCAAGTACACTTCCACTATTTGCAAGTAGGTTTGTCACTGTTCCGTTGCATGTACTCATATGCATCACCAATTCTATAAGATCCCCTCTTCTCTCCCCAAACAAGTCTGGCAGAATTATTATTTATCGCGGTGAATTTTCCTATCTTGTCCCATATGTTTTGGACCCTCTGATTAGAAGAGAGAGTACCCACCCTTAGAAAAATGTAGAGGACATCCCTAACCTTCATAGCATGGTGCACTCCAGTTTGATTAATTTCGTTGTGTGTAAGTTGACGTCTCAGTATGAATCCCTTCTCCAGCCAAGGAGCATCCCAAAAGTTAACGCTGCATATGGGACCAGTGTTCATTTGTATCAAAGGGAGAAAAAATTCTTTAAGCTTGAAGAGGCATTGCCACGTCCAACTTAAGTTTTGTGGCTTGTTCATATTCCAGATACTCTTACCTTTAATCACATTTTTCTCTGACCACTTGGCCCAAAGACTCTCAGAACCATTAAACAAGGTGTCAACATGCTTAGCAAAGGCAGCTTTATTCCACTGCTTGAGATTTAACAGTCCAAGCCCTCCCTTGTTCATAGGTTGCTCGAGAGTACTAAACTTAATAGGAGCAATGTATTTGCCCATAGTCCTACCTGTCCAAAAGAATCTCATAATCGATGTTCTAATCATGTTAATTAGCTTGAATGGGAGAACATAGGTTCTAGCCCAATACACTTGCATGGAAAAAATAACAAACTTGACTAAAGTTAAACTGCAAGCTTGGTTAAGCTTTCTAGTGGTCCAATAGTTCATTCTCGATGTTATCTTCTCAAACAAAGGAAGACATTGATTTGTTATAATTTTAGACGTGGTAAGTGGCAGACCAAGATAAGAGACAGTGGATTGGTTAAGTGATAAACCAGTGATAAGAGTGATCTGATTAACTCTTTCCAAACTCACACCAGCCATTTTAATATCAGATTTTTGTAGATTAACTGGTAGTCTAGTCATAGCATGAAATTGTTGCAATGTATTCATAATGTTGTGAACAGTATTCAAAACTATTTATTATATGTATATATAATAATGATAAAATTGTAAAATTATTAATTTATGTTTGTTATGCTAAATTCGATTTGGAAACAATTTTAATATACATATACATACATACATATATATATATATATTAATTATTTGAATGTAATTAATTATTCATATATATACATTTTATTTAACCTTATATATATATGTATATAATTTTAACTATATATATAAATGTATGTATGAATAATTTTATGTGTTTAATTATGTATATGTATTTATACAAACGTTTTATATTATATATATTTTTAATTTTGAAACTTCTAATTATAAAATATATTTTCAATATATGTATACGTATTTATATAAATATACTTCGCATTATAGATTTATGCACATATTTAGACAACATACAATACATACGAAATGAACTAATGTGTCCTTTGCAAAGTAAATCCCAACATCTATATACGGGCATGTTATACCCTTCACGGATTATTATGTTGCACATGCACACACATATGTATATTTATATGATACATGTATATTTATAAATTAAGTCATTCAAATTTACTTTACATTACAAAATACTAAAATTTAAATAAATACATGATTTTATTTAAATAAAAATAGAATTGTTCTAAATGAATTAGACTTCATAGGCCCAATAAAGATCCAATCGGATAAAAAAATTGAAATACGCTCACCACTACCATTACGGGCTGGCCCAATTCCAACAATGATCTACGTGTTCTGACCTTATCAAGTTTCTTGTTTCTACTGTAATATGTATCACACTGATCCACATGAAAAAATTCCCGTCTTCCTACCTAAATTAAGCATAGAGGAAGTAGATAAAATTCAAAACAGTAGAACTATAAGTGCGACATGAAATATTAGTCGAACCGGAGCTAGAGTTGGATTCTTTAGCATTCGCAAGTGAAGATGTTTCGTGAATATGTGAAATCCTTCTAATCGAACGATCGGGCAAAGAAATTTTCACCTAGGTATGAATTTTGAGTCTACAGCTGCACCCAAATCAGAAGACTCCAGTTGGCCTACTCTCATCATTCAAAACTAGCAGGTCCAGAAAGAACCCGTTGTAAGCCTTCACATCAAACTGTAGCTTGGATCTATGCCAACCAAATATGTCCGAACTCACCCTTGACATAAGCGACCAGCCATCCTGAACACCTTCTTCTAGTCATCTGCATCTACTTCTAAAATCACATCTAAGAACCAACCCCTGCGCTACCCAACCCTACGTTCATATATTTTGCCACGTCATCTTTCTTGCTAGTTAGCTCGCTAAACTTTGAAGCCACATCATTTGAAACTCCATCTGCTCCCTAACGAGCATTTCAACTTACCCTACGCTAATTTCACATCAAGTACAAGATCATCCAAGTCAATGAAACCCACTACTGCAGTTATGTCATGTATGCCTCCTTCCACAATCACTATATCAACCTCTTCCCCACTAGCAACCAACTACCCATTTGAATTATCAACATTTACTTCATCACCCAATACCCTATTATCCCTAGCCTAATCATTAACCAAAGACAAGAGTTCCTTATTTTTTCTTTATAGTCCTCGTAGCCTCCAAGCAGTATTTTGAAAGCGAGTTTCCTCTACCAAGCCATCTAATAGTTCAAAACTGTTGGTGGTTTTAAAGCAATCCAAGATTTTCAACCCGGAAGCACTGTTAGTATAATGTGACGACCCGGAAAATTTGAACATTTGAAATGAAATATTTAGTTGATTTTAAATATTTGGAGGTTAGTTTGACTTGAATTTCAAAATTAACTATGATTTTGGCAATTTAATTATTGAATTTAATTTACTGAAGTTGGGTAAAAAAATTGAATCTTCAGTTTGAAGCCGATTAAAAATATTTCAAAGGCTAAGAAAATTTATTTATAATATTGAAGACAATGGAAGCTTCAGAATTGAATTTGGAAATGTTTTGTTCGGTTTTGAAATTTTATCGTTCAAATCGATATTTAAAAATAGCCTTCCGAGGCACAGTCTCATATTTCGACGAAACCAGTTCCATTGGATCCGTAATAATGTTGTATTTTCAGATTTCAATTTCCATAGCATTCGGAGTTGTCGTGTGGCCGTACGATAGATGAACGCATTGAAATCTATATCAGAAATTTAATTTAATAACTGGATTATAAAAGTTATCTTCTCCATATGACCGAATTAGGACTCGAGACCTTTTCCATTGTGTTCGGAATATGTGTATAATATTATAAACGCCTAGCAGCACGCCTTAATAGGAGGTCAAGTTTTTAAGTTGCATTTATTGAACGGTTTGAGTTTGAATTTAAATTGAATATTTATAATGGTCAGGCTTCGGCCGAAATAATGTCACACCAACGCTTTTTACACTTCATTTCAGTCGCTGTAGCCAACTGGTTGAAGCACGCAAACATCTTTTCCTGTTGCCCCTTTATTTCAAATCGAGAAAACAAATCAGTCGCTTAAGAAATGTAATGGCCACAACTTCAAACAAAGGAAATCAAAGCCAAAGCCTCTTTTGAACTCAAATAAAAATCGAAACGTTTTTCCCCTTCAGTTTCGTTCACGAATTCAAATCCTCAAGTTTTGAAACCAATTCGAAAAAAAGAGAAGACGAGATCGATGGTCGAACGCATGCGCGCGCTGGAGCTCGCAAGATTCGAATTCGCGATTTCTGGTGGCTGCGATGATTTCAGAAATCGAGGCAAGGCGGTAGTGGCTTTGGAGGGTTCGTCAATGGGAGAAGTTCGAGATTGCTTTCTGGCGACGTGATTTACTTCATCAAGGTTCGCGAGGCATTTGTCCAAGTCAAGCAGGTGACGTTGTGCATGCGTACGCAAGTATTTGGGGTTCGTGTGTTGCTGGTTCAGTGTGGATCTCACGAGTGAATATCAGGGCAACATCGACGATTGCTGTCGAGGCGATGACGTTTAGGGCAGAGGTGGTCGAAGCTAGGGTTTTCGTGCAATCTTCTGCTCGGCAGTTAAGTGTGTGATTTATTTATGTATTTGATTCGAATTTTAATTTAATGTTAAGTATAAACTTTAATTAAATTTGTAGTTTAAAATTTAAGTTATCGAGAAATTAAACAGTATAACAGAAAATATTTTTTTTAAAGTAAAGTTTGAAAAAAATAGTAATAAATATAAATTTTAAAATTTATATAGATTATTTTCAAAGAAAAGAATAAAGTTAAAATATATGTACACTTTAATTTACAAGTTTATTTTTAAATAATGGTTTGGTGGTTAATTTATTTTTTATTAACCTGCTTAACTATTTTAATTACTGGAGATAAATTATTAAACGAAATTTAGTTTAGTTTTAAAAAATTTAGTTAAATAAATTTATTAAAAGAAATTGGTTTAAAATAAAAAATTTGGATAATCAAAATTACCAAACGAAAATTGGTTATTCGATTATTTCAAATATTAATGAATTGTATAAATGTTATACATGGTCTAAAATAGAGAAACAAGCCGGAATGGAAATGAGTTGGAATAGATTGCAAATTAAAGGTGAGATCTTCTCACTCAAAATAATAATTGAAAATTTCAATTATTGATTGATGGTTGAATTGTGATAATTAAATTTAAATTGTTGATTGTGTGCTTGGATGATGGTTGTTATTATTTGTTTTGAAATATACCCTATGTGCTGCATAATAGCGGAGGTTATTATATTAAAACCATATACCACGATATTCCACCTCGAAATGGAATTAGTATTATATATGTATTTGGAGTTGATTTCTCGCATTATATAGCGGATGAGACCCTATGTGCCGCATAATAGCGGATGATATTTTATAAATCCTATATACCGCGATATTCCACCTTGAAGTGGAATGGTATTTAATTGTTGTGCTAACGTCTATGGATGCAGGGAAACAGGTTGGAGGGATCCAACTGGATTCCTGAAACATTTGAATTTGTTTCATATGTTGTGTGTTAATTTATTTATAATCTATGTGTGATTATACTTGTGATTGGAATTGTGAAAAGTTTATGATTTAGCCGAACATATTTTTGGTATCGTAGGATACCAGAAATATGAAATTGGGTTTTTGGAAATGAAAGTATAAAAGCCTAGACCGTTACAATTACAGTATTAAAGTTGATTTTTATAATCCGCTCAAATTAATTCCAAAATATGGGGAAAAATTTTAATAAATGGATTTTGAGAAATGTTGTTGAAGGATTTATTTAAAAATTTCGGATTTTAAATAGTTTGAAAAAATAAAGGGATTTATTTTAAAAGATGATAAATTTGGAAATCCATTTGAAAATTTATTTGTTATTTGAAAAGAAATCTTTGGGAAATCAGTTTGAAATTGATTTGGTGTTTTGGAAATAAATTGGAAAATCAATTTGAGAATTGATTTGGGTGTTTGAAATAAATTTGGAAATCCATTTGAAAATTGATTTGGTGTTGAAAGTGAATATTTGAGAATCGATTTGAAAAATCGTATATACTGGATATTTGGAAATTTGAATTCACAATGGGAATTTGTAAAGGAAAGGGAATTTTGTTTAAAAAAATAAACATTGAGTTATTTTTAAAAGGCGTGGAAAGGAATTTACGGATTTGGAACGTAAATTTAAAGTAAATCGAGAAGGATTTATAAATTGATTTGAATGAACCATTTTAGAATGGAACGTGTTCTTTCCCTGAAAAACCGAGAATGTTTTCAATATAGTTTATAAATATAGATTGAAGTTGTAAAGATGGTTTTAAAGATATAATGTTTGGAAAAAAATAATTTACTTGGGTTATTTTGAAAATCTTAAAGCAAAGATTTATTTAATTAATTATAGAAGTGATTATTTAAAGGCTTAATTGATATTTGAAAATGGTTATTTAAATAGTTATACCAGAACTACTAACTTTATTTTAAAGTTAATTTGGACTTGAAGTTTTATATGAGATATTGGTATAATATTTTCATAACTAACATTTAAATAAATGTTTTAAAATAGTTTTATCTAAGTGTTTCCAGGTATATATTTTGGATAAGTGATTTAAATTATTTTAAACTATTTTAACTCGGCAGACTTTCAGTGGAAACAAATAATATCGAGAATCTTATTCTGCGAGTGAAAAAATGATTTGAAATTTGTTTTTAAAGGATTGAAATGTGAATAGTGATTTGAAATTTGTTTTCGATTGGTTGAAGTGTGAAAATATATCTTGCAAAGATATTTTGAAAATAAATAACCGGGGGAAAATTATTTGAAATCCAGTAATCGTTGTGAATGTTGATTGATAGTTAAATAACCGACTATCAATATTTGCCTTTGAATGGCGTTTGAATTTCGATGCGACCGGGGGTCGGGTTCCAAGTGGATATCCGAAAACCACATCGAACCTTCGTGATTGTGATGAATCTTCTATTTAAAAGATCAAAATGAAAATTGTTATGATTTGTTTAAAATCTGAATGAACACTTATTTTTAAAATAAGCGCTCGTTATTCGGATTAACCGGGGGAGAAACTTTGTGTCATATAACCCATTTCGGATAATGATACGTCGAAATGGGATTGCATTTGAAGACTGGTGGTGAAGACCGGGTATTTGTGAGAATGGTAGGGTGACCTATCAATTGTCTCTACACTGAGTAGCTACGGTATAGAGATTCCCTAAGTGATGGGAAGTCCGATCGGGATTGTGAATACCCGGATTGCAAGGGCTTCTTCGGAAGTGCCTTCGGTTATGTTCGAACCCGGAACAGACTTGTATGGATGTATGTCTGACGTTAAATTTTGAGTTGTAAAGCTGGTTTCTATCAAATACATTTATGTTGGTGGCGAAGAATTTATTCTCTTACCTTAACACCCTTCTCTGAGACGTACGAGCTCAGAGGTTATGTAGTTGATGGTTACTAGTGATACATTCCCAATTTGGTAAGGTGGCATATGAAGTGCTGCTGATCATTTGTTGATCGGAGCATGGCTTTATGGACGAGACTTCGTCGAGCCTCACAACCCGGAAATGGTCGAAATAGGAATGTTGCGGCAAGGTTTTTATGGGTCGCGCTCTTAGAGTATGTCCATTTTCTTCTGGATAAAGGGTGTATCATGGTATGGAGCCCAGATACTTAACTCATGTGGATACTGTAAATTTATTACTGTGTGATGTTGCTTTGTAGTTGAGGATCCTCGGATAAAGGTCGGTTACGACCGGGGATGGCATACTTGTGTGTTAGTTACGTATGTTATAGCTTGGTTAAAGCATGAGGTAACATTGGCCTTGTTAGCAGAGATCTGGTTAGGTTCCCGGGGCGTCCTTCCAAAGGCGTACCCATTTCGGTGTAGGAAGTTCCTTTGCCTGACCATTTGTTAAAAATCCAAAGAAACAATACGTGCCTTGTACGGTTTTAGCTGTATAACCTACTATGGAATGTGACTGTAACCTGCAATTGAACATGGTAGGTATAGTAGGTATACGACGAAATGTTGTATGCTGGCTAAGATTAATATTATACTTTTGAAATATTTTCTGCACTATGCACTAAAAGATAATATCCAAAGGTTTTCACGTATCAAGCATTTTTGACTGTTATAAGGAGAAATCTCCTCCAAGTGTGCGTTTGCATTATGTGTGTGGCAGGAGGCCTTTTGGCGGTTTCATTTTTTTTAAGCATAGCGGATCTCTTTTATTTTCTTTGTGAAAATAACTGTTTTTAAGATCTCACACCAGTCCCATGACTGACCTGGAGTTTATTGTTCCCTTTCTAAACTGTGGGTGCCCACCAATTTCCACACGGGCAGTCTAGAGTCAGGTTATCAGGTTATTCTGGAATTTAGGAATTGGTGCGGAGATCAGGAGCAAGCTGGATAACGAAGCATATCACTAGTATATGTTATATTTTCTTCCAATGTTTGTTGTTGTAACAATCTGATAATGCAATGCGATGTAATGTAATAACAGATAT
Organism: Allium cepa; assembly: GCA_030765085.1. Classification (NCBI taxonomy): domain Eukaryota; kingdom Viridiplantae; phylum Streptophyta; class Magnoliopsida; order Asparagales; family Amaryllidaceae; genus Allium; species Allium cepa. The sequence goes on along the minus strand of CM060945.1, from coordinate 125,113,882 downwards.
GATTCTTGTTTTTTTAAAAGACTACTCATTTATACATTATATGTTGTTCCGCTGTGAAATGTGAGATTCTGTTATTGTTTCTGTTTCTTCTTCTATCTTCTTCTTCTTAAACCCTAATGGTTCGGTTTTCCGGCGTTCGATGGTTCGGCAGTTGATACAGTAGACGTATTAATGTTGATTTTCGGAAGTTGAAAAATCGGGTCGTTACATATCATAAGGTTATGAGGTCGAGATAGGCCGATGTAGGCTACAAGTGGAAGGATCAAGTCAAAGAGGATCTGAATGTACATCCAGATAGGGCATTAGAGGTAGGGGTGGGCATTTAACCGACTTAACCGACTAAACCGACTTAACCGACATCAACCGAACCGACTTAACCGATAAATTCAGTTAACCGACGTAATGGTTAACCGACCGACCATAACCGAACATTTTCGGTTCGGTTAACGGTTAATGAAATTTGCTCAATCGGTTAACCATGGTTAACCGACTGACCGTATATTGGACTGAATTACTAATGTAATGAATTACTAAATTATCTATTTGTTGAAATTGGACTGAATTACTAATGTAATGTAGTAATTATGAATATTTAATGATGCTTGTAAGTTGTAACGTATAAACTAAGGACTAAAGTATGAACTAAGGACTGAAGTATGAAGTATGAATTGTAATCTTGTAATGTACGAACTAATGATGCTTGTAATGTATTGCATCAGGTATTAATGGATGCATAGAAGTATTAAGTATTACTAACGTATGAACTGAATTATTGAAGTTTGAAACTACATTTATTAGTGTGTGTATATGTTGTAGTTTTATAACCATTTAACATATACGGTTAACCGTTCATGTTAATCGATTAAATAAATCGGTTAACCATGGTTAATTTTGATCGGTTCGGTCGGTTAACCATTGCCATAATTAACCGAAGACCGGTTAACCGAACCGCCACAATTTTTTGGTTAACCAAAAAAATTAACCAATTGAATCGGTTAACCGACCGTGCCCACCCCTAATTAGAGGCCTAAGTGGCATTTCTTAGAGAGTATGGTCAGCGTTGGAGTTTGATTGGTCTTCAAGTTTCTTAGAGAAGTCGACAACTTTGGAGGCAACCAGCATCTCTTCCGCTTGATTGATCTATATTATCTTACAACTATATTGAAAGATTTTGAGATGAAGAAATATTTTCTTTAGTGGAATTTGATAGAAGAAAAAATGTAACAGAGGATTTTTATTATGAACAATGATTGCCTTTACAATGATCGAAAGTATAGCTTATATATAATGTTACAGTCATCTACTATTGGGCTTTAGCCCACAAGACAAAAAGAAATACAATTGTGCTGAACGGTATAGATGAAATCTTAGCAACCTGATGGCTATAAGAAGGCAACGCTGCAACATATATATCAACAGAGAAGAAAGGGTTTCTCATTTTATACGGCCCCGCAAACCCTTCTTCAGTTAGGGTTGAAAGAAAAAATGCCCTAAAACTCGATCGCTTCCACCAATAAATCAAAAAAAGGTTGCAGTCGATGCCATGAAATCTGAAAATAGCTTCATCTGACCCTTACCAGAGCTTGATTTCTCTTAACAACATGTTGTTTGAAGCTTGAGATCTTGCGTCTTTAACGTCTTGCTGAGACTTGATTTGAGTTTAATCTCTTTTAACAGCAAGTTATTTGGAAGCTTTTAGCTTGATTTCCCTCGACAACATGTTGTTTGAAGTTTGAAATCTTATTTAAAGCTTTGCGTTTGATTTCTCTCGACAGCATGCTATTCGAAGTTTGAGATCTTGCAACCTTGAGACTCATTGAGATTCGAAGTAGCTGAACTTGTCTTGAAACAATTTATGGCTAAGGACTCCAACGAGGTTGCTTTGACATTGGGCTGCAGATGAAATCTTTGTGAGTTGCTAACTTTCAATTTATCTCTGAGCCGCACAAAGTTGGCTTTAGACAGTGCCTTAGTTAGGATGTCTACAACTTGGTAAGATGAAATATGTGATTAATATCTAATTTTCCTTGAGAAACTTGTTCACGAACAAAATACAGATCAAGTTCCAAGTGCTTCGTTCTAGAATGTAATACTGGATTTGCAGTAAGTTGAATAGTACTTAAGTTGTCACACCATATTGTTGTTTTGCTATCTAACTTGATTTGTAATTCATCAAGTAGTGATTGTATCCACATCACTTCAGCAGTAGCATTGGCTACACTTCTATATTCTTCTTTGGTACTTGATCTAGACACGGTAGGTTGTTTTTTTGAACACCAAGATATAGAATTATTGCCTAGAAAATACAATAACCAGTTGTTGATCTTTTGTCATCTGGATCACTAGCCCAATCAGCGTCTACATGCCCTGTAATATTGATGTACTTGCTTGACTGTAGTGTTAGACCATGGCCTGCGGTTCTTTTGAGATATCTTGTTTCTTTTCACCATTTTCCAGTGTTCATCTGTTGGTTTTTGCATGAATGGGATGACCTTATTAACACGGTAAGCAATGTCTGGTCTTGTTATTGTTGCATATTGAAGGGCACCAATAATGCTTCTGTACTGCCTTTCATTGAGTATTGCATCACCTTTGAATATTGACATATGTAAATTAGTGATCATAGGAGTTGAAATAGCATTGGCTCGACTCATCTTAACTTTATTCAGTATTTCTTGAATGTATTTCTTATGACTCAAATGAATTGATGTATCTGACAACCTTTTAACTTCAATGCCAAGGAAGTAGTTTAAATCACCAAGATCTTTAACACTGAATTTCTGATTAAGCTACTTTATGAGATTATTGATTTCCTCAACATTATTTCCTGCAATAATAAAATCATCAACATATATAAGCACATAAACTATTATATTTTTATTGAATTTTGTAAATAAAGAGTTTTCAGATTTTGTGGGACTGTAGCCAAGCCCAATGAGAGTTGTCTTGAGCTTCTCAAACCACACTCTAGGAGCCTGTTTCAAACCATAAATAGCCTTGTGCAATTTGCACACAAGATTCTATTTTCCTTTAAGCACAAATCCATGTGGCTGCTCCATGTATACTTCTTCTTGTAAAACACCATTTAGAAATGCATTATTCACATCAATTTGCTTGATGTTCCAATTTCTATACAAGGCAATTGTAATGACTGTTCTTATTGTAGTGGGTTTGACAATAGGCAAAAAAGTTTCATTAAAATCAAAACCACTCTGCTGTGAAAAACCCTTAGCTACTAGCCTTGCCTTGTATTTAGAAATTATACCATCAACGTTTTTCTTTAATTTAAGAATCCATTTGCACCCAACAATATTTTTATTCTTGGGTAATGTAACTGGACTCCATGTCTTGTTCCTCATAAGAGCATTGTATTCATCTGACATGGCTGATTTCCAGTTTTCGTTTTCCAAGGCTTGATAATAAGCACTTGGTTCTTCAGTGTCCAAAATTGTATTGGATATTTTGGTTCTGAAAATGACACTCTTAGACCTTGTAATCATATGATGACCTGTTCTTGTAGTCTGTTGTTGCTGATTACTACCACCTTGTTCCAGTTGTTCATTGTGTGACAGTGTATCCTCTGATGTTTGATGTGAAGTAGATTGCACACTAAATCTTTGTTGGGAATTTTGAACAGGTGTATCTGGTTCATCAGTACTCTCATGACCTGGTCCACAACTGGACACTGTGTGTTGTGAGTCTGATCTTTGTAAATATGAGTTGATATTGCCTTCATCTGTCTCTCTGGAAGCTTGTATTACTTCCTTAGGTAAAGTAGGTATTGAAGGTAGTGATTCTTTTGGGTTATAAACTTTCTTACATGCTTTGATTTCAGATGCTTTAAAAGGAAAAAATCTTTCATTGAATACAACATGTATAGAAATAAATATTCTGCCATTACTGTCTAAGCATTTACACCCTTTTTTATTACTGGCATAACCTAAAAAAGTACAGGGGGCAGACCTGAAATTTAACTTGTGAGCATTATATGGTCTAAGATAGGGGTAACATAAACATCCAAAAACTTTTAAGCTTTGATAATCAGGCTTAATATTAAACATTATTTCCAAAGACTTTTGAAATTTAAGACCTTTGTTGGTAGCCTATTAAGTAAGAAAACAGTTGTAGCAAAAGCATCAAGCCAAAATTTTAAAGGCATAGCTGCTTGAGCTAATAATGTAAGACCTGTCTCAACAATTTGCCTATGTTTTCTTTCGATAATTCCATTTTGTTCAGAAGTATAGGGACAAGTTGTTCTATGAACAATCCCTATCTTATGAAGATAATGCTTCAGAGGCATATACTCTATTCCACCATCAGATTGAAACACTTTTACTTGACAGTTAGTTTGATTTTCTGCCTAAGCAATGATCCTTAGATTTTAAAAAATATATCCAAACATATCTAGAGAAGGCATCAATAAATGAAATATAATATTTAAATCCATAATCACTATGAATAGGTGAAGGCCCCCATAAATCAGTTGCAACTAGTTCAAGTGGCTTACTGTAAATAGTTTCAGAACTTGAAAAAGGCAATTTGTGTGCTTTACCCTTTTGACAACAAGTGCATATATATGGCATAGAAACATCATTGAAAGAAATATTGTTATTACTCAGAACATGTTTTACAATTTTAGCATTTGGATGTCCCAATTTATAATGCCACATATCAAATGTCTTGCAATTGTCTTCCTGTTTCAACTCAGAATTATTACACCAATTTCTTTTAATTTCTGATTTTCTTGAATTAGCCAAAGTGAACTTGTACAGCCCTTTATATTCCTTACCCTACAAGAGAATGTCTTTAGTTAGGATATCCTTAACCAAACAGTGATGTGAGTAGAACTCAAAATAGACACTGTTGTCTTTTGCAAACTGTGACACACTTAATAAAAAAAATTTGATTAATGGTACTCTAAGCAAGTTATTGAAATATAAATGCCTTTTTCCCATAATATAAGAACTACCTGTGTGTGTGATTACAATGGAATTACCATTTCCTACATGAATAGAATTCGTACCTTTATACTTCCTGTTACCAAGATTTAAATTGCTCAAGTTGTTTGTAAGATGATTGGTAGCTCTAGAATCTGGATACCAGTCTTCATCATGAATATGCTCTGGCTTTGCCACTTCTGATTGTTGATAATTTTTATTGTCTGATTGATTGCTTGACTCATTATGAACTTGAGTCATATTTGCAATGAAACTTTGATTTCTTTGACTGTTAGAATTTTTTCCTGGTACATAATTCAGATTTAATCTGAAATAACACTTTGCTGCCGTGTGTCCCAATTTTCACAAATCTGACATCTTGGTCTATTATTATTGTTCCATTTGCCTCTTCCTCTAAATCTGTTAGAGTAACCACCTCTTTGTATTGCCTAATCAGATTTGTTACTGCTTTGACCTTTTCCTTTATAATTTGCTGCATAATTGACTGTCAAATCAGTTTCTTGAGTTTTCTTATTATCAATTCTTGCCTCATGTGCAAGTAAAACAGAATGAACATCATCTACAGATGGTAGAATTTTCTGAGAAGAAATCACAACAACCACAGCTTCATATTCATCACTTAATCCATTTAGAATAGTCATAATTTGTTATGTATCGCTGATCTTGTGCCCTGCTGCTTCAAGAAGATCACATGTAGTCTTGACTTTGGAGAGATATTCTCTCATATTTTGACTGTATTTCTTGATGCTATGTAACTGTCTTTTGTAAAACATGACTTTTGCTGCTGATTGAGTATTGAAAACTTTGTCAATAGTTATCCAGATTTCATTGGCTGTCTTGCAACAGATAACATGTGATAAAAGATTTACATTAATTGAGGACAGCAACCAAGAACATATGAGTCTATCTTGTCTATAATATTTGACACTACACCAAAACAGGGATTTTGCAACATTTATATTTGTTAATTTCTAACACTTATAAGTGTTACATCCTAGTGACAAAAAGTGTTAGGATACCTTAAAAAGTATTAGGAAATATAAATAATATTTATATAGACTTCCTAAAACATCAGTTATAATTTACAACACTTATAAATGTTAGAAAAGTTGGTAAATTTGTAAATAACTCACTAAAAATTGGTTCATTTTGTATTCTTGTACATGCAGCGTTTTTCTAACGCTTTCCCTTCAATCTCCACTATCGGGCGCCTAATTTTTAATCTAATTAGGGTTCCCACGTTCCATTCCCATTCGCGCATCCTCCAGTTCTTCTCGCAACTCTCCCGTTCTTCTTGCGTCCAGTTCTTCTCGCAAAACATTTCTTCTCGCAACTCTCTTGTTCGATTTCAAACCTTGAATCAGGTATTTTCTTTTAGTTATGATTGTTCGATTTATATTTGTTCGATGGCAAATTGTTCTGGCCAAAAGAAATTGAAGATTTAAATTTGAATTCTCTGGAATTTATTTACTTATTTATCATCATCCATTGCATTTTGTATAATTATATATAAACGTATGAGTGAGATCCGTGGTCGCTTGGGATGGAAATATTTGGGTATTCTGATGTGTAGATCTTCCACAGTATTTAAGCTAGAATATCGTCAAACAAAATGATGAATGGCGGTTGAATTCTCTTTGAAATAACTCAACGTTTAGTTGAATTTCCTTTGACATTTTATCTTAAACAAAGAAGTTACGATTGTTTGTGTAGTGATTTTCTCTTTAGTGTTAAAATGACTCAACGTGAGATATTTATAAAACCAAAACCATTTTTATGAAATTAAAGATAAATAGGTATGAAATTAAATACTTAAATATGGGAATAGAGGGCAAATGTTATGGAAGCTGGGACTGAAGAAGATGATATATTTTCTCAAGAAATCATATATGAAAATCCTCCTCCCAAATGTAATAGGTGCATTTGTTTCGGGCATTTTAGATCTTAATGCCCTCTTGTTAAGACGTGGATACTAAATTCTAAGGAAGAGATTCATGTCAGTACAGTAGAAACAAACAAAACAGATAACATTGTTAGGGAAGATTCTCAGCCAATAGACGAGTCCAAGGTTTTGAATATCGGATTTCGGTCACGTTTCGTTTCGGAATTTTTACACAAGTTATCTCGTATCGAGAGAGATCTCGGACGAGATGAGTACGTATCGGGTGTACATCTCGGATTGACATCTCGTGTCTTATAATGCATCTCGGGAATATCTCGGATGTACTTATGTGTTTAAAATTGATGTGTCAAAAATTTATTTAACGATTATAACTTTCTTAGTAAAAATAAAAATGGTAACATACTTGATTTACGTGGAAAAAGAAATATTTTAGAAGAGTAGTAGTTTGATTAGCTTAATTGATTTGGTAATGATTGAATAATATCCTTTTATTTTAACATAATAAAGAAGTGAAACCTTTCGCTATGATTCATTAAGATAAAAAGTAAAGAATATGTTCAAGAAGTTTGTAAATTATGATTGGATTGAGTAGTTTCTTTTGAATCAATATGAAAATAAAAATTATTATGGAAAATAAGAAAAATGTATAATTTCGGGTGAGATCTCGGATTGAGATTTTGATCCATATATCGGGTGAAATTTGAATATCTCGGACGAGATGAGTGTCGAGGGAGACATGGAGGAGATTTGATGTCTCGTCTCGTTTAAGTGTGAAAATGAGATTTCGGGCGAGATCTCGGGCGAGATATAGGAGATTTAAAACCATGGACGAGTCTATCGGTCATAGTTCAACTGGAAAAGTTAAGGTAGATATGTCATACGAAGATCCCCAAAAATATATTAATTATATAGATAGCATGGTGAACGAGTTATTTGCTGGTAAACATGAATTACTGAAGGAGTTGAAAAAATATATAGAGTAAATAATACAAGCGGATCTAAGAATCATGAGTGTAGTGGTGTTCTCGATGAGAACAATGCTTCAGTTAAGGCAGGTCCTAAGGTGCAATAAGTGGTTCTAGAGTTATAACTGTGAACAAAATATGGTTAGATAAGTTATGGACATACTAACTGTGAACAAAATAAGCAATAGATAAGTTATAGATAAGTTATAACTGTGAACAAAATAAGTGGTCTCCTACTGCTGCTATTGCTAGATTTTGTTTGATTATAGTTCCTTGCGATTTCGGGTTTGTTCGAGTTACAAAGGGATTGCGACGCTGAGTTGTTGTAACTGTTGTCTTGAAATTGTGAAAGATTATGGTGGTGTCTAAAGTTTGGGGCAGCCGATGTTGCGCATTGTAGGAGAGAATTTCGAGTGTCGCGGCTGTTGATTGAGTATTGGGCATTTTGGTGAAATTCGATAGGCTGTAGTTTGATGTAGGTTACAGATAGCAGTAGTCATGTTTTGGTGAAGTGGTTGGTCGAGGGGAATTGTGGATGGCTTCGGCAATAGTGGTTGTTTGATTTCTTACAGTGCAGTTTGGTAACAGTGGCAAGGGTTTGTACGGAAGGAGTTGCAGTGAGATTGTGATGGTTCATGCAATGTGAAGGCAGTGAATACTAAAATTGTCAAAGGAAGATGAATACGCTCGGTTGCAATGTGAAGATGACTGCACTTTTGGAAGAAATGAAAGAAGCAGGGTGGGGTTTTGGAGGCTGATGGTCTATAGTTGTGACTAAACTTTGGGGTAGCCGATGTTGCGCATTGTAGGAGAGGATTTCGACTATCGCGGCTGTTGATTGAGTATTGGGCATTTTGGTGAAGTTCGATAGGCTGCAGTTTGATGTAGGTTACAAATAGCAGTAGTCATGTTTTGGTGAAATGGTTGGTCGCGGGGAATTGTGGATGGCTTCGGCAATAGTGGTTGTTCGATTTCTTAGTGCAGTTTGGTGACAGCGGCAAGGGTTTGTATGGAAGGAGTTGTAGTGAGATTGTGAGGGTTTGTGCAATGTGAAGGCAGTGAATACTAAAATTGACAAAGGAAGATGAATATGCTTGGTTGCAATGTGAAGATAACTGCACTGTTGGAAGAAATGAAGGAGGCAGGGTGGGGTTTTGGAGGCTGATGGTCTATAGTTGTGATTGGTAGGGATGTTAAGGCTGTTGCACTGATGGTTGAATGAGCTGCTGTAGTGGTGGTAGTTTTGATGGAACTGCAGTTGTTGTCACTGTTGGATGGTGGTTTTTGAAGTGGATGAGATGATGGAAGATTTGTCAGTGTGGGTGATTTTTGATGTAAGTGTTGCTGTCAGTTAATGTAAGAGGAAGTGAGTAGTTGCAAACAGAGCATTGTGTAGATGACAGTGAAGGAGTTTGAAGCTATTGTTGTGGATTCAAGGAAGTGATGTATGCTGATATAATGTAACAGCCCTAGTTTTTAGCTATTTATTTCTTTTAATTTTTTTGTTTTTAGAAATATAATTTATATAAATTGTGTTTACCAATGTTGTTTAAATATTTAATTTAGAGAATTAAACTCGTTAATTTAATATGATTTTTGTAACTAAATTTAAGAAGAAGAAAAAAAGGAAATTTTTATAATGTATAATGAAGTGAGTGGTAACTAAATGTTTTGGATATTATCATAATATCCGTTGTTATACCCATTCCCTAAAAATAATGAAAAGGAGAAAATTTGTAACATATTAAAGTAGTTAATTAATTATGTTAATTTGGTAGGTTATGACATGCAAATCATGTTGGTGGAATATTCTCAATTTTGACATATTAATTATGTTAGCAGTGAACATTGTTAAGCAATTTAAAACAATGAAACTTACAATCAATTTATTTGATAAATCTACCTTATTCCTAGTTAGCAATTCAAAACTTGAATAAAGGCACATACGGATATTTTAAAATGGAGTTAATGACAATTAATAGATATTTCAAAAAGAAATTTATGACAATTAATAGAGAAATTAATTGTAAAATTTCAGTAGTTGACCAGAATTAATTTATTGAATAATTAATGCAAATTAATAAAATTGATGAAAGATAAATAAGTTAATTCTTTTGGTTAATGGCATGAGGACACGAGGTTAATCCCCATTTTGTAGGAGAAATCTGCCCGTGTAACCAGTCCGGCTACCAGTGCCTACAAAGCGGACGGATTAATGTGAGACGTCGCAGGATTGATAATTAACAAAAAGGGTTAATTAACTAATTAAGTTAGTAACCAAATTTGAGTATGTAATTAAAGGAGGATAATTAATTGGTAATATGGTAATTAATTGAAATCAATTAAGGAGGGTAATTAAAAGGGATAAGGTAATCAATTGAAATCAATTAAAGGCAATTAAAGGGGAATTAATTGATTAGAAGAATATGGAAATCAAATTTGCCTTCCTTTGCGCGTGACACAAAATTTTATTCTTTTAACATTTTGACATTTGCCTCTTACCATTTGTTTCTTGAGCATGTCACTGTATTCATTTATTCACGCAGCCTTATCCACAAAAATATCAACTCTTCCAATTGCCATTTTTCCTCTCACCTAAATTAAATGCATTCAAAATTTAATCTTGCCTATCTTTGCAAATTTTCGCATACCCATTATATCTCTCTGTTTCCACTGCGTTTGTTTTGCAATAAATAAATTTTTCGAACCATTGATCAAGTAAATATTTATGTAAGCATTTATTACTTTTGCCTTTTCAGTTAAAAGCTTTTTCATTGCTTACCATAAATCACGCAAGAGCTCAAGTTTTGCTTCCTCAATCAAATCTGTTCAAATTTGCAGTAACGCATGCTTTAAATTTAGATTATAACTGGTATAAATCACGCAAGCTATCTAAAAAAAAAAAAAAAAAAAATCCAAAAGAGTGATATCGTTCAAACATAAAACTGGAAAGAGAAATCAACGCATGCATTTATCACAATTTTCGTGTAGCGTTCAAACAAGAAGAACTGGAAATAAATCTCTTGCCTAAACGCATGCACTCAAAAATCAACGCTTGCATTTATTTCTTTCGTTTTCAAACCTGCCTATTTATCTCCCCTTTTTATTTCGCAAGTTTATCTATAAATACTTTGCCTCATTCATATAAGTTTTCATATCTCCTTGTTTGTCCCTCTCTGGTACAAGCTTCTATCAGGTAAATAATTTGCATTGTTTATTTCTTTGCTTCTTCCAATTTTCCTTCCTCCTTCTTGTGTTCTCTGATTTCCTTGCTCGGCTACTTCCCCATCATGCCGTGCCATTTATAAATACATATAGAACTTTGTTAGTAGTAGGCTGGAAGAAATGATATAAATTGATTGTAGGAAGCTAGACTATGGAATTAGTGTAGTTATGATGTAGTTAGTGGTATTGTGGATTTGGATAAGTGCAGTTTGAAGAGGAAGGCATAGAAAAAAAAAAAAAGAATTACAATTTAATAATGGAGAAGATAAATTGATAAGGAGAAAATGATATGAAATGTTGTTTAATTCAAATAAACAATATTGTATGAATAAATCTTGGGTGAATATAATAAAATGACATTTATTTCAATTTTTAATGGTTGAAATAAATTTAAGATGGTTAAAAATAAATTTAACTACTTATTTGAGAATTTGGGTGGATAAATATCAATGGATTTTATTTATTATGGTTAATAAAAGGATATTGGTGATGTATACCAATAATCACCTTTTAATGTTTAATAATAAAAGTAAAAGAAGAAATAATTTGCCTAAACATGATGAACATGTATGTGAAATAAAGTATTATTTAATGAATTCGAATGTAGTTAGTGGCTACATTTGATTAAATCGAATAATTTGAACAGTATTGTGTTTGTTGCCAATATTGTCATTTTATTTAAATAAATATATATGAGAATGAAAATAATTGATCATGATAAATATGATTAAAAATGTGAGAAATAATTTAATAATGTCTAAACATGTATTTGTTTTGTTTGGGTGCATAACATCTTTTTATTCAATCAATTGTATTAAATTTGCAATTTATTTTGCAATTTATTCAATTTATTTTATGCATGCGTACGGTTGAAGTATGGGCCTAGGATATGTTGAGACGGTTAGCGGGTTGTAGTAGTCGAGCAAGTTGAACTAAATTTCTTTTATTCTATTCGTTCCAGTTGTTCTGAAATTTTGCTTTGACTGTAATTTTTAAATTCGCATACTTGGTATTTGGATCTTATAGATTTAAGTCAAGGCTTTGCATCCGCTGAAGTTTGATCGTGCTTTCCGTTTTTTTTCCGAAGTAGATACCGTGTTTGATTTAGATCCACTGCAGCGTTTAATGTGAGTATTTCTCACCAGACATATGTACATATATTTTGTGAATTATCGCAAGTGTATGTGTAAAAATTTTATTTAAATATTATCTGTCTGTAGTATAACGTAGAATGATGAATCCCATTTAAATTGACACCTCATCAGTTATTATCTGTTGTATTATTTCTGCAGTTATATTATATTATTGTTTATTTACTGCTTAAATCACCACTGCAAGTTCCCTGTTAAATTTAGATTGTTGTGGGCTGAAATGATAGGCCTAAATGATGATTACTGTGCTATTATTATGTTAACTGTTTAACTGTTAACTTGGGATTGCGGGTTTGAAATGATAGAACCCGGGGTTTGTAAATTACGGATTGAAATGATATAAATCCGTATCACTTGACCTAGGCTAGAAAACTATATACAGGCCCGTGGTCCTTATAATATTTTCTGAAATATTTAAAATTATTTTGGAAGTTAAATATTTGATTTAATATCTTTAAAGGATTTTATATTGATTTTGAATGAGTTATAAATGTTAATAAATAAATAAATAAATATTTGAATAAAATTTTGGAATATAACTTATTTTGGAAATTCTGGATTTTTGAAAGGATAAGATTTCAGTTAAGAAATATATATATAAGTTATATTTGGAAATATTTATTAAGTTAAACAATCTACTAAAGCATTTAAATGCTGTCTTTTGAAATTGGACTAGTTTTACCCGTAACTTTAGGTAGCATTTCCTAAGTGCTATAGAATCTGGAATTTGATTGTTTTGAAATTTAAGGAATTTGATAAATTATATTTATGTTTAAGTTTTGGAGACCTTTAAGATATGAGATTTATAACTGGATTTTTCTTAATAAATTTAAGATGAACATTCTAGTGTTAACTAAATTTTGAAATTATTTAATGGCATAATTTTGGAGTTTTATCTATGGAATTTATGGGAATATTCAAGACGAAATAATAAACACTAATTTGTTGAAAGAAAAAATATCCAACCTTAGTTTTGAATATTAATACTCCAATTGGATATATATATAGGAATTGAAATGGTCTTGGGAACATGAAGTGATATTTAAATTATGGTTTAAAATAAAGAAATATATTTGTAAAGCTATGTAAATTATCTTCTTTACAAAGTAACCATAAAGTTAAACCATTTATTCTATATACCGTTGAATGTCCAAACCATTGTGTTTGGGAGTTATGGTTTTAAAGTAAAATTTCCAAAATATTATGTTTTGAAGATATAATTTAAATATTTGGTTTCCAGATATTATAAATTTTAAGCAGTATGGTTTTTGGAAAAGAATTATACTTGAATATAACGGTATCATATTGTTTTGGGTTTTGAATGATATCGTGTTTATAGTTTGAAATAGAAATGTTTATTTTGGTTTTAAAGTATAAACTGTTTTAAAAGACCACGGTGTTATAATAACGATGGGTTGGCAAAGAGACCGGGATCGGATATGGACATACTCTCTGTCGATACCGAAAACCACTTTGACTAACCGTGTACGCGGTGGAGATTCCAGAATGAAGTAGGTTGGTGGCGACGTTTCCTGTAAGGTAAATACGTGAACCCGACTCCCGTGAGTTGGCATAAGGTGGCTAAAATAGGAGCGATCGACGGGTTAATGAGGTCATTCCTCTGATCGGACACTCCTCTTCGATATTATACTATGACTTTGGATTGATTCAGTGGCCACTTCTATTTTGATTTGGGGAGTTGTTTCGAGGTGGGCGGTTGCTGCGGCTTCGCGTTACCATCGGCCCGGATGCGTAATTGGTATATCTACCCTGGCATTGCCTAGTTGTGCCGTGTCACCTACCATACCGCGCCTTGTACGAGTTTAGATTTCTCCCGTAGCCCGTGTGGTATCCTCTAGTTGCTTCCCGATCAGGAGGAGCTATGATATTGGATGGACTACTGGGACTATTACGTGTTAAGGTGGAAAATGTAAAGCCTTAACGCTACTTAAAAGTAAGTTTATTTTATAAATAGACACTAGTATAATAGCGCAATATACTACATAGTAAATAGTTTGACGGATCCTTAGAGGATGGGCAGTCCCAAGCATCCTTTAAGTTACTTGCTCTATATTACAGTACACTTGAATTAGCTTACATTATATAAGTATGTATGTCCTGACTCGAGTGTTATGTTTTATTTTTACGCTCGGGTCAGCCTGAGTTGCAGTTTCAGTTTCTCTCCGGAGTTATGTCATCCCGTAGATCATTCATACTGCCGGAAGCCTTTCAGTCTTTATCTTATTTGCAATCAATCAAATTGGAAGACTCTGTTTCTATTTATGTCTACAGCTGTATTGCAGATTCTAAACTATGTAAATTCTATTTGGTTAAAGTTTTATAGTGGCTTCATGAACCACTGTATATTTTATTTCCGTTGTGAGTTCTGATATATGTATGTGATTCTGTGATTTATTTACTACATATTCTGAGTTTTGCCAAATTTATTTTACAACGCAGTATTTTGAACAATTCAAGTCCGACATGTGCGGATGCGAAGGGTTGAAAATACTGGGTCGTTACATTTGGTATCAGAGCCAGGTTCTAGGCAAAACTTAGAATGTATGGTAAATTTGATTTACAGAATCACGTTCATTCGAGATTGAACCACTCTCTTTTCGAATTTTGGAACATTCCCTACGGTTCCAAAGCTCATTCGTATCCCTCACTTTTTCATCTGCTTTAGATTCTGGAGTACCTCATAACTCCACTTCGGATGATCTTTATTGTAAATTGGCGGTCTCGCCATTATTCTAATAAAGGGGTGAAACTCCTTTACCATTAGCATTGATTCACCGGAGATTTATATTTATCCTCGGTTTATATGCTAGTATCTTTGGTTATTCCAAATTCTATCTCTTCGGATCAAATGTAGATTTACCCCAACCACATCGATATGGCTCTTTAAGTCACGGATGACTAGGTCAAGGTTGTCCGCGACTTATATAGACTTACCCAGTTTCCTTATTCTGATCTTCTGATTTCAATTTATCTTGAATTCTATTTGATTTGAGTTCATCAAATTTGAGTCTCTATCCTGGTTTGAGAAGTTTATTCCTATATTTGAAATTAAAATCTAATATTATATATATGAGTATAATTTTCAAAATTTTATAATTAATTTAACTAGTTGTCAAGAGATAATAGTTTTGATTTTATTTATGGTGTTGTAAGCCATGTGTTTGTCTAATAAATAAGTGAATATAAAACAATGGTTATAAATTAATTTGGAAACAGAAATGAATTTAAAACTAAAACTTGAGAATTAAATTTCTGATGATTTCAAACCTTGTGTTTAAATTTTAAAAGGATGTAATAAGTATTTTTGTATAGAAATTTGTTTCCAAAGAAATTTTAAAATTAGTGCTTTTCTCTTTGTCGCTGGAAAATAATTTCGGTGATGACTGCAACATCATCGACATTCATTTTCGAGTTTCGAAGTGAAAAGACCATTCTGTAGTCTGGCTACAGTGTTTCCTTGAGATTTTAATTGATTTGAATTTCTAAAGTATGACTTAATATATATAGATATATAATTTAAATTTGATTTGACATATTAGGTATATATATTTAGTTATCTCTAAATGGTTTGAAGGGAATCAGGAATTTAATTCTTAAAGTTTATCTTGAGGAAGGAAAATAAATATAATAACAAAAATTTGAATAAAAAGGTTCCAATTGGAGATAATTAAATTGAAAGTTTTATTTGTATAACACCCAATTTCATTTAATATAACTTACCTTGATTTTCAAAAGTTAACATGTAATTGGATAATATACAATATAAAAGGATTTTATGAATAAAATTTGAGTGGTTATAATAAATATTATACACTTAAATTTTAGTTATAAAAGATTAATGGGGATAAATAAGGAAAAGGAATTTAAGGAATTTTATTCAAATGTCTTAATAATCAAATTAATTTAATATGGAGCCGTAAATCTAACCAAGACATTTTAATAAAAGGTTATTTCCTGAAATGAATATGTTTGTGTAATAAACAAGGTATCTTTGAATAAGGAAAATATATTTGAAAGGGATATTTTTGGAGTAAGGATTATATATCTTCAAATCATAGTTTAATTGATGTCAAAATAAATAGTTAAGACGTATTCTAATATCACTAAATTTTGATAATTGAGAATTGGTTTTCAAATGGAAATTCAAGGGTAACTTATTGAAGGAATATCTTATTTATAAGATAAGTATTTTTAATAAAGTGTTAGGTTATTTGTTAAAATTCAGAGTTAAGTATATAATAAACTGATTAGGAATACTATTATATCTACTATAGCATATTATGAGTGCTGCTGTTTCTAAAAATAAAATGTTTTGGAAATTTTTTTTTTTATAAATGAACTTAGGAATATTTCAACCTTGAAATGAATATTGTTTGGCATTGAATTTAAAAGGTATAAATGAAGATTATTTTAAAGGTATTATGATTTTAGTAGCATGATTTCCAAATTTATAAATTTAATGATTTCAAAGCATTATGATTGCAAATTTATTATCTTATTTGTTTTCAAACTATCTTTAAGTGTCCTTGGTTTCCCTATCTGCTACAGAATGAGGAGGCTATTGCTTATACCAGTCTATTTAGAAATCTTTTCTATAATCTTTAAAAATCTTTGTTACTCATCGGGGCCTGAGCACCGCTTACCACCCATAGACCGACGGTCGAACTGAAAAGAGTAAAACCGATTCTAGAAGATCTTCTTCGTGCTTCAAATCCGGAACTATTCGTTTAAAGTTCTTGTTTATCTAGCTTATCTTCCTTTGTTTCTTTTCTTTTGTTCCTTTTCGAGGACGAAAAGTTCTTAAGTGGGGGAGAGTGTAACAGCCCTAGTTTTTAGCTATTTATTTCTTTTAATTTTTTTGTTTTTAGAAATATAATTTATATAAATTGTGTTTACCAATATTGTTTAAATATTTAATTTAGAGAATTAAACTCGTTAATTTAATATGATTTTTGTAACTAAATTTAAGAAGAAAAAAAAAAGGAAATTTTTATAATGTATAATGAAGTGAGTGGTAACTAAATGTTTTGGATATTATCATAATATCCGTTGTTATACCCATTCCCTAAAAATAATGAAAAGGAGAAAATTTGTAACATATTAAAGTAGTTAATTAATTATGTTAATTTGGTAGGTTATGACATGCAAATCATGTTGGTGGAATATTCTCAATTTTGACATATTAATTATGTTAGCAGTGAACATTGTTAAGCAATTTAAAACAATGAAACTTACAATCAATTTATTTGATAAATCTACCTTATTCCTAGTTAGCAATTCAAAACTTGAATAAAGGCACATACGGATATTTTAAAATGGAGTTAATGACAATTAATAGATATTTCAAAAAGAAATTTATGACAATTAATAGAGAAATTAATTGTAAAATTTCAGTAGTTGACCAGAATTAATTTATTGAATAATTAATGCAAATTAATAAAATTGATGAAAGATAAATAAGTTAATTCTTTTGGTTAATGGCATGAGGACACGAGGTTAATCCCCATTTTGTAGGAGAAATCTGCCCGTGTAACCAGTCCGGCTACCAGTGCCTACAAAGCGGACGGATTAATGTGAGACGTCGCAGGATTGATAATTAACAAAAAGGGTTAATTAACTAATTAAGTTAGTAACCAAATTTGAGTATGTAATTAAAGGAGGATAATTAATTGGTAATATGGTAATTAATTGAAATCAATTAAGGAGGGTAATTAAAAGGGATAAGGTAATCAATTGAAATCAATTAAAGGCAATTAAAGGGGAATTAATTGATTAGAAGAATATGGAAATCAAATTTGCCTTCCTTTGCGCGTGACACAAAATTTTATTCTTTTAACATTTTGACATTTGCCTCTTACCATTTGTTTCTTGAGCATGTCACTGTATTCATTTATTCACGCAGCCTTATCCACAAAAATATCAACTCTTCCAATTGCCATTTTTCCTCTCACCTAAATTAAATGCATTCAAAATTTAATCTTGCCTATCTTTGCAAATTTTCGCATACCCATTATATCTCTCTGTTTCCACTGCGTTTGTTTTGCAATAAATAAATTTTTCGAACCATTGATCAAGTAAATATTTATGTAAGCATTTATTACTTTTTCCTTTTCAGTTAAAAGCTTTTTCATTGCTTACCATAAATCACGCAAGAGCTCAAGTTTTGCTTCCTCAATCAAATCTGTTCAAATTTGCAGTAACGCATGCTTTAAATTTAGATTATAACTGGTATAAATCACGCAAGCTATCTAAAAAAAAAAAAAAAAAAAAAATCCAAAAGAGTGATATCGTTCAAACATAAAACTGGAAAGAGAAATCAACGCATGCATTTATCACAATTTTCGTGTAGCGTTCAAACAAGAAGAACTGGAAATAAATCTCTTGCCTAAACGCATGCACTCAAAAATCAACGCTTGCATTTATTTCTTACGTTTTCAAACCTGCCTATTTATCTCCCCTTTTTATTTCGCAAGTTTATCTATAAATACTTTGCCTCATTCATATAAGTTTTCATATCTCCTTGTTTGTCCCTCTCTGGTACAAGCTTCTATCAGGTAAATAATTTGCATTGTTTATTTCTTTGCTTCTTCCAATTTTCCTTCCTCCTTCTTGTGTTCTCTGATTTCCTTGCTCGGCTACTTCCCCATCATGCCGTGCCATTTATAAATACATATAGAACTTTGTTAGTAGTAGGCTGGAAGAAATGATATAAATTGATTGTAGGAAGCTAGACTATGGAATTAGTGTAGTTATGATGTAGTTAGTGGTATTGTGGATTTGGATAAGTGCAGTTTGAAGAGGAAGGCATAGAAAAAAAAAAAAAATTACAATTTAATAATGGAGAAGATAAATTGATAAGGAGAAAATGATATGAAATGTTGTTTAATTCAAATAAACAATATTGTATGAATAAATCTTGGGTGAATATAATAAAATGACATTTATTTCAATTTTTAATGGTTGAAATAAATTTAAGATGGTTAAAAATAAATTTAACTACTTATTTGAGAATTTGGGTGGATAAATATCAATGGATTTTATTTATTATGGTTAATAAAAGGATATTGGTGATGTATACCAATAATCACCTTTTAATGTTTAATAATAAAAGTAAAAGAAGAAATAATTTGCCTAAACATGATGAACATGTATGTGAAATAAAGTATTATTTAATGAATTCGAATGTAGTTAGTGGCTACATTTGATTAAATCGAATAATTTGAACAGTATTGTGTTTGTTGCCAATATTGTCATTTTATTTAAATAAATATATATGAGAATGAAAATAATTGATCATGATAAATATGATTAAAAATGTGAGAAATAATTTAATAATGTCTAAACATGTATTTGTTTTGTTTGGGTGCATAACATCTTTTTATTCAATCAATTGTATTAAATTTGCAATTTATTTTGCAATTTATTCAATTTATTTTATGCATGCGTACGGTTGAAGTATGGGCCTAGGATATGTTGAGACGGTTAGCGGGTTGTAGTAGTCGAGCAAGTTGAACTAAATTTCTTTTATTCTATTCGTTCCAGTTGTTCTGAAATTTTGCTTTGACTGTAATTTTTAAATTCGCATACTTGGTATTTGGATCTTATAGATTTAAGTCAAGGCTTTGCATCCGCCGAAGTTTGATCGTGCTTTCCGTTTTTTTTCCGAAGTAGATACCGTGTTTGATTTAGATCCACTGCAGCGTTTAATGTGAGTATTTCTCACCAGACATATGTACATATATTTTGTGAATTATCGCAAGTGTATGTGTAAAATTTTATTTAAATATTATCTGTCTGTAGTATAACGTAGAATGATGAATCCCATTCAAATTGACACCTCATCAGTTATTATCTGTTGTATTATTTCTGCAGTTATATTATATTATTGTTTATTTACTGCTTAAATCACCACTGCAAGTTCCCTGTTAAATTTAGATTGTTGTGGGCTGAAATGATAGGCCTAAATGATGATTACTGTGCTATTATTATGTTAACTGTTTAACTGTTAACTTGGGATTGCGGGTTTGAAATGATAGAACCCGGGGTTTGTAAATTACGGATTGAAATGATATAAATCCGTATCACTTGACCTAGGCTAGAAAACTATATACAGGCCCGTGGTCCTTATAATATTTTCTGAAATATTTAAAATTATTTTGGAAGTTAAATATTTGATTTAATATCTTTAAAGGATTTTATATTGATTTTGAATGAGTTATAAATGTTAATAAATAAATAAATAAATATTTGAATAAAATTTTGGAATATAACTTATTTTTGAAATTCTGGATTTTTGAAAGGATAAGATTTCAGTTAAGAAATATATATATAAGTTATATTTGGAAATATTTATTAAGTTAAACAATCTACTAAAGCATTTAAATGCTGTCTTTTGAAATTGGACTAGTTTTACCCGTAACTTTAGGTAGCATTTCCTAAGTGCTATAGAATCTGGAATTTGATTGTTTTGAAATTTAAGGAATTTGATAAATTATATTTATGTTTAAGTTTTGGAGACCTTTAAGATATGAGATTTATAACTGGATTTTTCTTAATAAATTTAAGATGAACATTCTAGTGTTAGGTAAATTTTGAAATTATTTAATGGCATAATTTTGGAGTTTTATCTATGGAATTTATGGGAATATTCAAGACGAAATAATAAACACTAATTTGTTGAAAGAAAAAATATCCAACCTTAGTTTTGAATATTAATACTCCAATTGGATATATATATAGGAATTGAAATGGTCTTGGGAACATGAAGTGATATTTAAATTATGGTTTAAAATAAAGAAATATATTTGTAAAGCTATGTAAATTATCTTCTTTACAAAGTAACCATAAAGTTAAACCATTTATTCTATATACCGTTGAATGTCCAAACCATTGTGTTTGGGAGTTATGGTTTTAAAGTAAAATTTCCAAAATATTATGTTTTGAAGATATAATTTAAATATTTGGTTTCCAGTATTATAAATTTTAAGCAGTATGGTTTTTGGAAAAGAATTATACTTGAATATAACGGTATCATATTGTTTTGGGTTTTGAATGATATCGTGTTTATAGTTTGAAATAGAAATGTTTATTTTGGTTTTAAAGTATAAACTGTTTTAAAAGACCACGGTGTTATAATAACGATGGGTTGGCAAAGAGACCGGGATCGGATATGGACATACTCTCTGTCGATACCGAAAACCACTTTGACTAACCGTGTACGCGGTGGAGATTCCAGAATGAAGTAGGTTGGTGGCGACGTTTCCTGTAAGGTAAATACGTGAACCCGACTCCCGTGAGTTGGCATAAGGTGGCTAAAACAGGAGCGATCGACGGGTTAATGAGGTCATTCCTCTGATCGGACACTCCTCTTCGATATTATACTATGACTTTGGATTGATTCAGTGGCCACTTCTATTTTGATTTGGGGAGTTGTTTCGAGGTGGGCGGTTGCTGCGGCTTCGCGTTACCATCGGCCCGGATGCGTAATTGGTATATCTACCCTGGCATTGCCTAGTTGTGCCGTGTCACCTACCATACCGCGCCTTGTACGAGTTTAGATTTCTCCCGTAGCCCGTGTGGTATCCTCTAGTTGCTTCCCGATCAGGAGGAGCTATGATATTGGATGGACTACTGGGACTATTACGTGTTAAGGTGGAAAATGTAAAGCCTTAACGCTACTTAAAAGTAAGTTTATTTTATAAATAGACACTAGTATAATAGCGCAATATACTACATAGTAAATAGTTTGACGGATCCTTAGAGGATGGGCGGTCCCAAGCATCCTTTAAGTTACTTGCTCTATATTACAGTACACTTGAATTAGCTTACATTATATAAGTATGTATGTCCTGACTCGAGTGTTATGTTTTATTTTTACGCTCGGGTCAGCCTGAGTTGCAGTTTCAGTTTCTCTCCGGAGTTATGTCATCCCGTAGATCATTCATACTGCCGGAAGCCTTTCAGTCTTTATCTTATTTGCAATCAATCAAATTGGAAGACTCTGTTTCTATTTATGTCTACAGCTGTATTGCAGATTCTAAACTATGTAAATTCTATTTGGTTAAAGTTTTATAGTGGCTTCATGAACCACTGTATATTTTATTTCCGCTGTGAGTTCTGATATATGTATGTGATTCTGTGATTTATTTACTACATATTCTGAGTTTTGCCAAATTTATTTTACAACGCAGTATTTTGAACAATTCAAGTCCGACATGTGCGGATGCGAAGGGTTGAAAATACTGGGTCGTTACATATAAGGAGCTGGTTCGAGTTGAGTAGTGAAGTGGTTGAGTTATGTCAATCGGTATGTTGGATGGTCGAATTGGTATTGAAGGCAGGGTTGTGTACAGTAGTAATATAGTGCAGCAGTGTGCTCGATGTAGAAATGAAGGGTGAATGTCTATAGTGATGTGCACAGTCATGCAGTTGATTGATGGAAGTAAATGTAATGGTTGTGATATGTCGTAGGGGGAGTCTGTGGGATGTGTATGTCAGTTGATTTAATATCAAAAGGTCGTGAGATTACCTTGTCACTGAGGTATCTCAATTGATTTAATACCAAAATTAATAATCATTTTCAGTTTCTGTCAAATTAATAATAAAGAAAAAATTAAACAAATACATTTTTCATTGATATCAAATACCACAACGGTCGGTTTGCCCACCGTTGTGTGGTTATACTAGTATTTGTATATGAGTATATAGTGGAAAGGTTTTGATTTTTTTGTTCACTTTTGGCTATGGATTTTTGAACATACGACTTGATGAATTTCTGACTTGGTCCCTGTTTGAATATATTGCTATAAATTTGAACATGCTTAAATATATTTGTTTTGGTTTCGTTCTTTCCTGCCTACGACTTGTTCACTTCACCATTCACTGTTCAATTGTCTGATATATGTTTCCTTATGACCTCTGATTGAATTCCCTTTACTTTGTCATCGTTGTGATATATATTTGAATGCAACTTGACTCTGGTTGATTCTCGTTTCTGCCTTGACATTACTTCGTCAATCTTGCTGCTTTGTATAAATTTTTGTTCAACAATGTTTATCAGTTTATGACATTGCTTGACATGTTGATGTTCACTGAATTTTAAGCCTTCCTTTTTCTTATGTTTCACCTGCACTTGTGCTTCTGGTTGCTACCTATGTTCTGCATTGTGCTAATGTGCTTGAAATAATGTACCATGTTGTACCTTGTTGCGTTGTCGCAGGATCATTATGTTGCATATGCTGCTGTGTGCATTTCTAAGTTGCCTTTGGTATATTTGCATTGTGAGTTGATTGTGTAGACTTGATCCTATTGCCCTAGCTATGCACCGTTTGTCTCTGGCCATGTCTGGACTTGTTTGTGCATGTCTGCCTTGTACAGTTATGCTTTGTCTGAGATTGCTGCATGTACTCATGTGTCCATTGTCGGGGTTATATCCTGTTTTGCTGCACCATTGTTTATCCATCTGCTTTTATTGTATGTTGTGCACCATACTTGTATGTACTTGTACCTTGACTGGTATGTTGCTTTTGTGTACCTTCATCCTTGATTTTGTTGTTGCGTGTTGCTGCATGTGTAGTTTAGGATGGGTATCGCTGCTGTTTTAGTGTGTGGGTGTCCTTGCGTGAGTGAGTTATGACCTTGCATTTGAGAACTACCGCATGGTGGTCCGGATTTAATTACTGAAAATCATTGTGATGGAAATTTTGTTACATCTTTATTTTATTCATGTAGTACACTACAACACAAGCTTTCAAAGAAACAAAAACCAAATGATACAGGCTCCAGAGCTTACTAAAGAGAAAGTTTAATGTGTCTCTTGCACTGTTCACGTTCAACTGTGCCGGTTTTAGTGTTTCTTCCACTATACTAAACCCTTAATAGATATGGCTACAATTATAAAATATACTTAGCTCTGTTCATGCACAACCGTGCCAGTTTTCGTGTTTCTTCCACTATACTAAACCCTTAATAGATATGGCTACAATTATAAAATATACATAGCTCTGTTCATGTATCATGCTCAATCTGGTCACACTGACATATCATAACACAACAAAATCTAAGCTTAGCACTAACATAATATTATATCATAAAACATATATTATTTTTCTTTGCAAATCTATATGGCACTAACGTAATATTATATATTATTTTAGTAATGAAAGAACAAACGTCAAGAGGGTGGATTAGAAATCCACATAGAAATGAGGATGAATATAAGCAAGGAGTTCAGAACTTCATCAACTTTGCAAAGCAACACTCACCACAAGATATCCATTTATGTGTGTGTCCCTGTAAGAAGTGTAAAAACTCCAAAAAATCTCAGTAGAAACAGTTGAGAAACACTTGATAGTTTTTGGTATGCTTTCGACATATGATGTGTGGTTCTTTCATGGAGAGAGAAATAATGCTACAGTACAAATGACTCGTGCATCAGATTCCGCCGAAGTGTTACCTATTCAAGACCAAATGCAAGTAGAAGAGCCTATTGAGCGCGCTCTTGGAAATCTCGTTAATGATGCATTTAGAGTGCATGATATGCCACAGGCTAGCGGTGAAGTGAACTTCGAAGAGATACATGTTCAGAAAATGTACCATGAATACAGAAGCAAAGCAAATGAGAAAATATATCCTTCTTGTGAAGATCGACTTACAACTAGGTGTAATGGTTAAGCTTCAAAACTTGAAAAAAGAATTTAACTTGCCAGGAAATAGCATGACGGAATTGTTGAAATTATTTAAAAAATGTCTTCCAAAAGAAAATACACTACCCGACAAGTATCCCACCATGAAAAAAATGTTAAAAGATTTGGGAATGAAGGAAAAAAGCATTCATGCATGCGAAAATGATTGCATGTTATTTTGGAAAGAGAACGCTAACATAGTAGAATGTACTCATTGTCATACACCATGATTTAAAGATAAGGCAAATGCATTAGGCATAAAAAAAATGACAACCCAACCGAGGAAAGTTCTAAGACATTTCCCTATAATTCCAAGCCTGGCTAGATTGTACACTATACCGTGGATAGCTCGTAAAATGCAGTGGCATAAGCATGCCGATCCTTCTTAGAATTTCATGCACCATCTCGTTGACTTGGCCGAATGGAGATCAATCAAATGTAAATGGCCAAAATTTGCAAATGAAGGACATAACATATGGCTTGGTATCGCTAGTGATGGATTTAATCGAAATGGGGTTCTCTCCAATAGTTATAGTTGTTGGCCCGTATATATGATTCCTTATAACCTACCCCCTTCATTATGGATGAAATCACAATTTCAAATGCTAAGTTTATTAATTCCTGGACCGAAAGCACCAAGTGAAGACATTGATGTATACTTAGAACCTCTTGTTGATGAGTTGAAGAAACTATGGACGGAAGGAGTGGCTTCTTTTGACATAGACAGGGTAGAAATGTTTACAATGAAGGCAATACTATTATGGGGAATTCATGACTTACCGGCATTTGGAAATTTATCTGGTTGCGTGACACATGGTTATAAAGTATGTCCAGTTTGTGCTATGGAGACTGAGTCAGAGTACATTGGTAACAAGGTTGTTTATCCAAAGTATAGAAGATTTTTGAAGGATAACCATCCATGTAGATTAATAAAACATGGATGGTATAAGGATACCGAAGATAAAGAACCGCCAACGAGGTTAAGTGGACCATCCCTTTTGGAAAAGCTTAATTGTATAAAATATTTTCCTGGAAATTACCAAAGAATAAGAAGCGAACGATATATGAAGCTACCGATAAAAGTTTCTTTACAGTTGGAGATGGTGACATAGAAAAATTGCCTTGGTATAAGAAGTCAATTTTCTATGACATAATTTATTGGAGTAGTCATAAAGTGTGACATACTATTGATGTGATGCATACGGAGAAGAACGTTGCAGAACATCTTATCAACTTAATGTTTGACAAGGGAAATCAATCATCTAAGTTTGCATGGGACAAGATTCATAAAATGAAATGTTGTCAAGTTCTAAAAGATGCCAAACTTCCATCGTGTCTTGGGAAAAGATTTGGTAGCCTTGTTACTATTCAACCACCTACTTTGCACATAAAAAAACATATGAGTATCATATTTTTATGCAATACTTGCTTCCTATAATGGTTCAACATGCATATCCAAAGCTTCGTGAGTTACGACGAGCTATTTTACTAGTGAGTTTGTATTTTAACGTAATATGCTCGAAAATATTAGTTCGAGAACATGTTCAAGCCGCCAAAGATATGATTTCCGAGGCATTGTGTGTGATAGCACATTATTTTCCTACAGACTTCTTTGATATAAGTGTTCATCTTTTGGTGCATCTAGCTGACCAAGCTTTGCTATGCGGACCTACAAACTATATATGGATGTATCCATTTGAAAGGTGATATATTATTTTTACAAGGTTTGTAAACATTATTTCAAAATGACAATTTCTAAATATATGTGCATGTGTACATGTGTGTAGGGCTATGAAAGAATGCAAAAATATACCTAGTAATAAACGCTATATAGAAGGATCAATCGCTGAAGCATATCTTGTTTCAGAATCAGTTAGATATGCAATGGAATATATGACGAACCCACGTGATGGAAATCATAGTTCTACACAAGCATCCTTTTTAGATGATGGTGATGATATATATGAACGCCCCATCATTGAAGGCATATATATTAAGCTAACTAGGGTGCAACGTGATCAAATTCGAAGGTGGATACTTTTTAGAATCGATGTTCCTGAGAGAGATGAATATTATAGGTATGAATTTTCTCCATATTATGATAAATACCGATGACATAAAATAGCGAATGTATTCACATTATAATATCTAATTTGAAGTGCATATCGCTCCTCTTTAGAAGGTGTCTCTCGTGGTAAAAGAAAAGTTACCACAATGGCAGAAGTAGTTGTACAACCTGAATTTATTGATTGGTTGCACAAAAAAGTAAGTTATTTCATTATGAAAATTGTAGGTTTTGTTCCTTTTATGTTAGTCATGCAAATTTGTTTATTCCTGAGAGCTACTAGAAGAAAAATGCTTGAACACAATGTTGTGGCAATATGTTAAAGTGGGAAGCCAAAAGCTATCTCAAGTATAGAGTGAATGGATATATATTCTCTCCTCAACATTACGATGACACTCTTTTGACCCAAGATAGAGGCTTTTGCATGGATGAAATCACCACATTTGTTGCAAGTGCAAAAGATATAAATCCTACAGACGATGACACTATTTGGTATGGTATTATTAAAGATATCATAGAAGTCGATTATTATGATTCTCAACATGAAGTATTCTATTGTGATTGGGTAAACATCGCGGATAAGACAAATGGTTGTAAGATTTGTACCGATTCACATTGGTTGATGGTGAACTTGAAAAAGCTCAAAAATTCTAATGGAGAGCATGATGAGCCAGCTATTCTAGCAACCGAAGCAGGCCAAGTTTTCTATGTAAAAGACACTCAAAATCCTGATGGTCCGTTGTTCGATGTTCTCTGAAGCGCATGACAGACAACATAGATGACTACATAGTACCCACTGATTTTCAGTCTGTTATGAAAGAACAAGCAAACTTAGGACCATTATTGAAATGTGTTGAAATGAAATAGATATTGTTATGAAATGAATATTTGTGTTGTTTGATATACTTGGTATTTGGTAAACTAGCATATGAGTTTATGAACGTACATTATGAGCTTTGCTCATGTTATTTGATATATTTTTAGATGCTTTCAGGTTGATTTGTGAGCTTTGCTACTTCGGTAGGACCCTGCACATTATGGAGATTATCAACAAAATTAAAAGAAGATATATTTATTTTATTTGCTGTAACATCATTGTAATTAATTGGCGTGCTTGACTCTTTGTGTTGTCTACTTGGTTTATCAAAGTTTGGAAGAGCTGATGATCAAGGTATTTAATATTATTTAATTATTTCTCGACCTACAGCTTTATTTCAAATTATCCTACACAGGAAATTTTACACTATAGATCTTGCAAATTTAATCATTTACATTTTATTTTTCTTTCCTCAAATTGAATTCGTTCACTTTACTAGATTTTGAATGTATAATTGCATGGTTGAAAAAAATAAAAATCCTCTAAAGGTACAAATGCAGAGCTTGAAGCATGTTTTTTGAATGAATTCAGCGAAGATGTCATGCCTGTACTTTGAAATGACATTTTAAGTTTCATTGTATACTAAAATCTTTTTTATGCAGGTCTAAATGTCGAACAATTGCAATGCTAGTGCATCTAAAGGTACAGATGCAGAGCTTGAAGCATGTAATCCTCCTCAGACAAGTGATAAAAAATACTTAATAAGTGTTGATCTTGAGGGTGTTAAAGGTAAAGATGAAGCTAAATGGACCTCTAGATGCGGAGCACTAATTCGTTGTCATAAACCGATTGGCTATGACGAGTGGAGAAATGTAGATGATTATTACAACAGTATTTTGTGGCTAGATCTATTGGTATGTCACAAATTCATCCTATTTAGTCATTTATGTTTTGCACAAGATTTATCCTTAGTACTAAAATTTCTTTGTTAAACAGAATGAATTTGATATGGATATAGATCCCGATCTAGCTCGATCAATTTTAGAAAAAACTTTTCCACGATATTATCGTACGGTAAAGTCTACTTTGCGGAATAAATTGCTCAGAGTCGGAGGAACCACCATACCCAAGAATATTGCTATTACTAAATGTCCCGTGGACATTGAAAGAGTATGGTGGAAAAAGTTTATAGATAATGAATATTCAGATAAAAAAAAGAACATAGGAAAAACGCCGAAGCCAAAGATAAAAATACTATCACTCATACACTAGGAAGAAAATCATACCGTAGAATTTATGATGAAATGGTAAGAAATAGTATAAAAAATATTTCTTGTAAATATTAATAATGAATAGTTAATTAGTTTAAAAATATTTGTTCTTGCAGGTCAAGGAAAATCCGAAAGAGAAAGTTATGCAGACAATGGTTTGGAAGGCGGGACATATAAATAAGAAATCTGGACAAGTTCTTCCATCTGCGGCAAAATCCTATGTAAATATTTTTACTTAGTATGAATTACTGATCAATTGTAAAAATTTCGGGAAAGCTTTATATGTATATGTTGGCATCTTCTTTGCACTTAATTTATTCCATATAATAGAATGCCAGTCAACTGTCTAATTGTAATTTTACAAGTGGTTTAGAGGTTAGGCAAAGAAGACTATTTTGTTCAAGAGGGGGTGTAAGTGTGTAGAGGAGTGGTAGTGGCTGTCGCAAGTTTGTATTCGAAGAGGTGATGCTAGCAGATGTATTGCAACAGTGGAATGGGTTGATAGTTGAACCAAAGGTGAGTGAACTATTGCCATTTTTTGATGGTTTGTTGTTGTAGGCTTGTGCTCGTTAGCAGTGTAGTTATGTGCTGATGTGAGGAGCAAAAGGCAGTGGAAGTTGATGGTCGGAGATGATTTGAGGAGGTAGTGGATGGTCAAGAGTTGTTTTGCAGTGAAGTGTGCACGGTTGGTTGAAAATGGAAGAAATAGTGGTGTTGGTGAAATGTACTAACCAAAAGCAAGAAAAATTGGTGGTTAGGCAGCAAGCAATTGTTGACAGAAGTGCACAGTTGAAGGGTGTTGAATGGTGGTAGGTCGGTGTGGTTTTGTGATGGTAGATGTTGTGTGGAAATATTGTCAGTAAAGAATTGCAGTTAGATGAATGGTACAATAGAAGTGTTGAAAAAGGCAGTGGGAATTTGAGGAGTTTGGTGTAGCTTTTGATAGTATTGGATGTGGTGATTTTTGTATGTTGTTGTTGGAAGAAGTGGTGGTTGATGTTTTGTGAAGTAGTCTGGGTAGCAGTATATATTAAGTTGATAAGAGTTTCAAACTGGGTTGGGAGTTAAAAGACTAGTAAATACAGTATATATAAGTGAGCATGTATCCTGGTTTGCATAAAGCCAGTACAGGCTAAATTCGAGGATGAGCATGAATTTGAAGCATGGAACAGTATTGTTGCCTGCTGTATGCAATTAGCTGAACAGGCGACTAGGTGGCCTGCTGAATATGAGGAGTTATGGACGTATTTGCTGATGAGTATTGTTTCTTGGAGTGAAGTAGATGACTGTGCATGGTGTTGGCTTGTGACAGTAAAGTTATGCATCAGAGCAGTACATTTCTGTCTGATGCTTCAAGCTCAATGGGTAATTGTGCAGGTTGACATTTTGCTTTAGGCAGATAATATGAAAAATAATGACTAGGGTATTGTGTATGTCTGATAGTTTATAGAAGCATAAGCACTTGTGTCTAAACGATGAGCAGTACAATCTATCTGAACATTGATCTTTCGAACAGATTCAGTTTTTTAGGTAATGTCAACCATGAAATAGAATCTATCAGCTTACGAATAGATCTGGCAAACATGATTCAGTTTTTTAGGTAATGTCAAACATGAAATAAAGTCTATCAGTTTTGTAGAAGTACAGAGTTGGCCAAGGTGACTTTTTCTATATGCATTTAGTAGGAATAGAAAGAACACAATGAGATAATTTTTAGCAGTGAAAATAAACCTGAAAATGTAAAGGAAGTGTATATGCGTATTATGAATCTGGTAAGTGTGAACATTTTTTTGTTTTATTGAGTTCCTTGATGATAATTCATAGATTTGCAAAATCTTCAACGACCTTGTCTTTTGGCAGTAATATGTTGTTGATTGTTACAGCCCATTATGTAGTAGTCTGCGGGTTGAACTTTCAAAATGTTGTTATGCACCATGCTATATATCTGGATGCAGCTTTTAAGATGTTCAACTAGGTGGTTCTTTATTTGTTTTGCATGTAACAAAAGTCTATTTCATTATTGTTTATTTTACTCTAAAGAACATACATGTGTATGTCAATAATAAAACCTTGACCAAACCCTCAAATTAATACAAACTTTTATGTCATTTGATATAATCCCAACGTGTCCAATTGTTTATTATTTATCTTATGGCTTCTCAACCGCTAATCTTCTGTACGTATTGAATGCATGCACTTGTGGAGGAAGAGGAAGAAAAACAGAAGTTGGAATGTAGCGGTAACGAGGAAGCAAACACATATGACCTTGACAACGATCCCATCTCTAAAGTTTTTGGTCCGATAGAAAGAAAAACCATTGTCCTGCAATTAGATCCACTTCCTCTACAAAACAATTACAGTTGATGCAAGCTTCAAAAGCAATTGCCGATAAGAATAAAAAGGAAGATTTTCGTCAATGGTCATCGGAATTACAAAACCAAGTGGCAAATCAATTTGCAAATCAAGTGGCGAATCAAGTGGCGAGCCAAATCAATGATTCTCTTAAATCATTTGCTTCATCTTTCTTAACTATGGTACCGGGGTTACAACATAATCTTAATAGTGGTAATGTGACGCCTATGACTGAAACCACTTCTAACTTGAATAAATATCCTTCGAATTTTGTAGTTGCTAGTATTCCGTCAAATGATGTTGGATCATCTACAAGAGGTAAACAATTTGTAATGCTACTATCACAGGGTACGAAGAAGGATGTAGCAAAAGCTTATATTGGAACACAAACTATGTGTCATTTCAGAGAGACAGTTCCAAATATTAAGAAAGTTGTTTGGATAACAGAAGTTTTAGAACCGGAAGCACCAATTTACGATGGTCCTCAAAATGGGCACCACAGGCTTTGTGAATTTTCAGATGGGGGCTTTGTGATATGGCATGTGTTTCGTCTTCGCAGTTTCTAAAATTCTATTGTAATTTGGATATGATATTGTGGTATTTTAAAATTTGGATATGATATTGTGGTATTTTGAAATTGGAAAGTTTGTAGCTCCTATTATAGTATTATCTAAATATGATATTGTTGCATTTGAGATATGGAAGCATTTTAGACTTCGTATTGAATTGATATGATGAATTATATATGATATGGACATCATCATTTATGAGATATTATATTCATTTGTTTTAAGAATTAAATATTAATTGTTACTAAATAATCATTTTCCAACGCTTATAAGCATTACCGTATATTTCTATACCAACACTTATAAGCGTTACCGCATATTTCTGTATCAACACTAATAAGCGTTACCGCATATTTCTGTACCAACACTTATAAGCGTTACCGCATATTTCTATACCAACACTTATAAGCGTTACCGCATATTTCTGTACCAACACTTACAAGCGTTACCGTATATTTCTGCACCAAAACTTATAAGTTTTACCGTATATTACTATACCAACACTTATAAGTGTTAGTAATACGTATGTTCGTAACACTTATAAGTATCATAAATTTGGTCGTTTCATTGCTCACAGTCCATTAGTAACACTTAAAAAGTGTTACTGAAATTATTTGAAACACTTATAAATGTTAGGATTTGCCTGTTTTGGTATAGTGTGATAAACTCTTAATTGCTAACTATCTTGTTTTCTTTGTCAGTGATACATACAGGAGGAATCTGAATTGTTTCCTGAATATAGCTTCCAAGTCCATATCCTTGTATTGTTGTTTCGACTTGAAGCTTCCATAGAAGATAATTATCTTCATTTAGATGAATAGTAACTAACTGACTTTCGGGGCTGACAACAGTGTTGATGGAATTCTCTGCAGAATTAGCAAGTTGGGTATTATTGGCAGTTGATGATGCCTCTGAGTTGCCTTCATCAGCCATGATGATTTAATCGGATTTCAGGAAAGTAAGAAACTTAAAGAAAGATGCAGTCAAAGATGGAATGATGTTCAGGAATTCAAAAATAAAATGCAGGACAGGTAAGATGCAACCAAGAAATTCTCAAATGATGAATTTTATGATAGAATTTCTTTTTGGATGGCACTTCTCTGTTTCTTGTGTTGTTTTCTTGATTTCTTGATCTGATTTTCTGAGAATTTGATTGTAGTCTTTCACGATTCAGTGATGAAATCTTGCTGTAGCTTGTTGATTAACTGGCGAGGCACAGGATTGAACTGAATCAATCCTTTATGTTATGAAGTGAAACAATTTCTGATAAAGGATAAGATAAGATGATTAGATTATCCTCTGATGATGATTTGATTTTTTTAAAAGTTTGCTGTTAAGCAATTTACTAAAAGCTCTGATGCCATGAAAGATTTGGAGATGAAAAAATATTTTCTTTAGCAGAATTTGATAGAAGAAAAAATGTAACAGAAGATTTTTATTATGAATAATGATTTCCTTTAGAATGATCAAAAGTATAGCTTATATATAATGTTACAGTCATCTGCTATTGGGATTTAGCCCATAAGACAAAAAGAAATACATTTGTGCTGAATGGTATAGATGAAACCTTAGCAATCCGATGGCTGTAAGAAGGCCACGCTGCAACATATATATCAATAGAGAAGAAAGGGTTTCTCATTTTATATATACTATGCTAAAGTGAGTTCTATACCCATGTCTCTATTGAGTCGAATATGTCTAGTAGCACTTGTTTCAACTCATTGCATTTAAAGGCTCTTATATTTTATATAATAATATCTTAAGATTTAAAATTCAAAATTTTGACCTGTTCAAAATTATTTTCATTTGGCCATAGAGAATTCGCATACAATTTTGCTAATCACATAAAAATATATTTTAATTTTATTTAAAATAAGTATTTTATTAATTAATCTAAATTTCAAAATGGTCAAGTTTGATTTTCAAATTTAACCGAACACACTGTATGTGTGTGCATGTGTGTGCACGCACATGTTTCATAATACTCACTACTGCAACATAATTAAAGAGCAACTAAAGCAAGTTTGGATTGAGAAATTAAAAAAAACTATGTAGAATCTAGTAGCTATACCTTGCCAGATAGTACCGCTACTACTAGTTATATGCACATTCCTTCCTGCACAAAAATATTGTACATCACCAAAAGTGGTGTACAAAATGTTATAAACTCTAGACCTTTTAACACCTAGGAACACATACCATCACCTAGTCTGGATGAAACAGTCGAGCCAGCCCAGCATCCAATGAGTCAAAGTCATGACTAAAACATGAAGATATCTGAGAAACAACCCCCATCACTAGACTCAAGGAAGTTGAACGAGCATGCGAGGGTGAAACTCTTGGGATCTGAGGATGAAGTGTTGAAATATATTTTTAAAAAAAAGGTTGAAGACTTGAGAGAAGAAACTTGTTCTCACAAATAATGCTTTCATATTATTTTTCCTTTGCTACATTGCTTGATTACAAATGAGGGGAGAGCTCCTCTATTTATAGTCCCTAATAGATCATTCTAGAATTACTTTTGCTTGATTACAAAGAAAACATAATTCTAGAAATACTTTTACTTGGTTACAAAGAAAACATAATTCTAGAAACACCTTTACTTGATTACAAAGAAAACATAATTCTACAACTCTCACCCCCTTTAAACATAATACAAGAATTCTCTAGAAACCAATAAATCAAGTTTATATTCCAACACCCCCCTTTAAACTTGATTTCCCCCCCTTTGAGCTAAACTTTTACGTATACCAAATTTCTTCTTTAACTCCTTGAAAATCTCCAACTTCAAAGGCTTTGTTAAAATATTGGCAATTTGATCATGCGTCTTGCAATGCTTGACAACTACTTCTCCTTTCCCAACCAAGTCTCGAATGAAATGATACTTGATTCTTATATGCTTTCTCCTCCCATGAAAAATTTGTATTTTCGGTGAGTGCTATAGCAGAATTGCTATCACAATATATAAGTGGACTTTCTTTTGGAGTATGCTTAAGTTCTTCTAGCACCCATTTAATCCATAAATCTTGACAACTAGCTAAAGATAGTGAAATATATTCTGCCTTCGCGGTTGAGAGAGCCACAACTTGTTGTTTCTTTGACTTCCACGTGATTGCACTTGATCCAAAGTAGAAAACATTTCCCGAAGTACTTTTACTATCGTCAACACTTCCGTCCCAATCACTATCACAATATCCAAGCACCTTAGGATCATTTATCTTTTGATAATAAATTCCATCCCCAAGCGTTCCATGCACATATCTCAAAATTCTTTTTCCGGCATCCCAACGTGTCTTCTTTGGTTGCTCCATGAACCTACTAATCAAGCTCACACCATATGTAATGTCCGGCCGAATGGCTGTCAAATACATCAAACTCCTAATAAGACTTCTAAACAATATTGGATCAACATATTTAGAGTTGTCATCCTTACTTAGTTTCAAGCCAACTTCAACTGGAGTGCTAATTGGCTTTGCCTCTTCCATTCTAAACTTCTTCATCAATCTTTTGCATACTTTTCTTAAGAGATAAATATACCATTATTATCTTGCTTTACTTCAATACCAAGAAAGTAATGAAGTAGACCCAAGTCGGTCATCTCAAATTCTTGCATCACACTTTTCTTAAATTATTTAATATTATCAAGACTATTTCCCATAAAAATCAAATCATCCACATATAAACCAATGATGAGAATGTTACCTTTGTTCTCCTTGATGTAAAGAGTATGCTCAAATGGACACCTCTTGAATCCCATCTTCATAAAATAGTCATCTATGCGACTATACCATGCACGAGGGGCTTGCTTAAGGCCATACAATGCCTTCTTCAACCGATAGACTTTATGCTCTTCATCCTTTATCACATAGCTGGAAGGTTGATCAATGTACACCTCTTCTTATAGTACTCCATTCAAGAAAGCAGATTTAACATCCATTTGATAAACTTGCCACTTATTTTGAGCGGCCAATGAAATTATCAAATGAATTGTTTCAAGACATGCCAAGGGAGAAAAAACTTCTTTGTAATCAACACCATACTTTTGCTTGTAGCCTTTCATAACTAATCATGCCTTATGTTTTTCAACTTCACCTTGTGCATTCAACTTTGTCTTGTAAACCCATTTGACTCCAATGGGTTTCTTCCCTTCAGGTACTTCAACCAACTCCCATGTTTGGTTCCTTTCAATTACATCAATTTCTTGATCCACGGCTTGTCTCCATTTGTCTTCCTTGGCGGCTTCTTCAAAATCAACTGGATCCGCAGTTGCATATAAACCAAAATCAACAAATTCATCTCCTAAAGTTCTTCTTGTTTCTCCATAAATTTCCGCAAGAGGTCTTGTCCTTCTAGGTGTTGATTCTGAACTTGTTGATGATGAGCTTGGAGGAGAATTGATGGTGGAGTAGGTGGAGTCGATCCTTCTTCTTCAATTGGCTCGAATGCATCATTATCAAGCAAGATACTTGTACTCTTTTTCTCATTTTTCCATTCCCATGCTTCTTCCTCATTGAAAATTACATTACGACTAACAATAGTCATCTTTGTGATGGGGTTATATAATTTATATGCCTTGGATCTTTCACTATAGCCAACAAAGATGCACTTTTCATATTTTTCATCAAGTTTTCCTCTCTTTTCATCCAGCACATGAGAGTAACAAATGCTTCCAAAAATTTGAAAGTGGGAGACACATGGCTTGTGACCGCTCCATTCTTCTTGTGGAGTCTTTCCTTGAACACTTTTAGTTGCCGCACGGTTGAGAACATAGCATGCACATGCTATGGCTTCGGCCCAAAATATTTTAGGCAATCCTTTTGTTTTCAACATACTTCGAACAAGTTCCATGATGATACAGTTCTTTCTTTCGGCCACCCCATTTTGTTGAGGGGTTGAGCGGACCGTTAGTTGATGAGGAATGCCAAGATCCTTTAAGAAATTTCCGAATTCTTTCACCATATATTCTCCACCACGATTGGATCAGAGTGTCTTTATAGAAAAACCACTTTGCTTCTCCATAAGTGCTTTAAAATTCTTGAATACTTCAAATACTTGAGATTTTTCTTCGAGAAAGTAAATCCACATCTTGCGACTATAGTCATCAATAAAAGTGAGAAAATAACGATTACCTCCAAGAGAGTTTATGCGCATAGGTCCACATAAATCCGAATGCACAAGCTCCAAAGGATTCTTTGCTCGCCATGCCTTTTCTTGTGGAAATGGATCTCGATGGTGCTTGCCATAAACACAACTTTCACAAACTTGATCTTGTTTGCTAATATTTGGGATGTCTCTCACCATATGATCTTTGCAAATCTTGGATAGAGTGCTAAAACTCAAGTGATTATAACGAAGATGCCAAAGCCATGACTTGTCATTAACAATATTAGCAAAACATGGAAATGCTTCATTTTTAATTTTCAACGGAAACATTTTTGTTGGTGTCATCTTCACTTTTGCAATAAGAACACCAGTTTTGTCTTTGATCTCACATAAATCATTTTTGAAATTCACATTATGTCCCTTCTTTAAAAGTTGCCTAACACTCAAAAGATTGTATTTAAGATCGGGAACATAATAAACATTAGAAATACAATTTGTACCTTGCTCTATCCGTATCGGAATATCGCCACTGCCTTTGACAATGAGCCTTTTGTTATCACCTGTCTTGACTTCTCGTTGGACACTTTCATCAAAATTCACAAAGCAACTTTTATTTTCGGTCATGTGTTTACTACAACCACTATCAATATACCATATATCATCAAAAGAAGCTTCTTGAACATTACAAGCAAGAAGCATACTTTCATCTTGTGTCTCCAAATTCTCATGTAGAAAATTAGAATTATCCTTTTCATCATTAATTATTTTAAAACAATCATTTTTCATATGCCCATATTTATGACAATAATCACATTGAATATTATAAGAGTTACCTCTTCCTCTTCCACTGTATCCTCCACGACCTCTTCCTCTTCCTCCTTGAGATGGGCTTGAATTTTCAATTTGAATTTGGCATCTTCCTTGTCCTCTACCATGGGCTGATCTTCCACCTCTTCCTCTAAATCCACACGGTTGGTGTCTCGAATTTGTAAAGCTTGCCCGGAAGGAGAGGAATCAAATTGTTTGATGCGAAGCTCATGAGATTGTAGTGAGCCCAACAATTCTTCAAGAGAGAAAGTATTCAAATCTTTTTACTCTTCAATAGCAACAATAAAATTCTCAAATTTCCTTATCATACTTCGAAGAATTTTTTCAATAATTCTTTTATCCAAAATTTCTTCACCATTGATTCAAAGTTGATTAGCAATAGAAATAGTTCTATTATAAAATTCCTCCTCCGATTCACTTTCTTTCATTTTGAGTAAATCAAACTCACCTTTTAGAGCTTGATGTCTTACCATCTTTACCTTTTCTTCACCTTTGTACGCCTTGTTGAGGATGTCCCATGCCTCCTTTGATGTTGATGCCAAAGAGATCCATTCAAAAATTGCTTCATCCATCGCTTGATAGATAAAATAAAGAGCCTTCTTGTCCTTCTTTCGAATCTCTTTCAAAGTATTCAATTGTTGTGTTCAAAGTGTTACTTGATTCTCCGATTCTTCATATCCATTTTCAACAATCTTCTAAAGATCTTGAGAGCCATACAAGACCTTCATTTGAATGCTCC
This sequence comes from Allium cepa, assembly GCA_030765085.1. Classification (NCBI taxonomy): domain Eukaryota; kingdom Viridiplantae; phylum Streptophyta; class Magnoliopsida; order Asparagales; family Amaryllidaceae; genus Allium; species Allium cepa. The sequence goes on along the minus strand of CM060945.1, from coordinate 125,075,232 downwards.
ATTGATTGTAATTCTTTCCCGTCAAACGAGAAAGTTGAGGTTGCAACATATTGTTGGAAGTCATCCCTAAACCTTGCTCCGCTACCACTTTGTTGAAATATATATTTAAAAAAAAGGTTGAAGACTTTAGAGAAGAAACTTGTTCTCACAAATAACGATTTAATATTATTTTTCCTTTGCTAGATTGCTTGATTACAAATGAGGGGAGAGCTCCTCTATTTATAGTCCCTAATAGATCATTCTAGAATTACTTTTGCTTGATTACAAAGAAAACATAATTCTATTTTACTTGGTTACAAAGAAAACATAATTCTAGAAACACTTTTATTTGATTACAAAGAAAACATAATTCTAGAACTCTCACCCACCTTTAAACATAATACAAGAATTCTCTAGAAACCAATAAATCAAGTTTATATTCCAACATGAAGTGGAGCTTGAGCCTGACGCTGAGGAGGTGACATTACTTGCCATAGTGGAAGATATTCAGAAGCTTGATATACAAATTGAGAGTTCGAGGGAGATAGTGATGAAGAAAACATTAGTAAATACACGACGACAAATGAAGAATATACCAAACAATTTGAAAAGAAAGATAGTAAAGCAGCTAAAAAGTAGCTTTGGTAGTTTCTGCTCCTATTACTATGAGCAAAGCTATCAAACCATGTCATTAATATGGTGGAAAGTTAAGGGTCTAAATTCTGGTGTTTGGAAATTAGACCTCTATAGTTTGAGAGCTAAATATAAACCCTCAATTATTGTTGTACTTGAAAATAGGTTTAGTAAAGATAATATTGACATGTTCAAAATACACTTGGGGGAGCAATGGAATATCATTCATAATGCCCCTAATTCTGCTAAAGGAAGATCATGGTCTTGTGTAATAATGAAATTCGGGCTATCGAATTGTTTAATAGTGATGATCAGCAAATTACTATTGAATGCAAAAATATTAAGCATCTAGAAATATTCTTTATATTTCTATATGCTAGCAATTTTCCTTCAACTAGAACTATTCTTTGGAGACAAATAGTTCGGAATTCAAAGCTAATTCATATACCATGGGCTATAGCAGGTAGGGGGATTTACATTGAAAGTGAGGCAGATTGTGAAGTCCAACGATTGCATGCTAGTCAGCATAGTGATTGAAGCTTCCTATATAGGTATGAAATTCACTTGGAAAAGTGAAGAAGTTAAAAAAAAATATCTCTTGACTGATAGAATGTTGGATAATGCTAAGTTAGTCAATAAAATTAAAAAAATAAAAGCCGTTGTTCTACTAAGCTTTACTTGTAACCATTTTCCTCTTCTTGTTCAATTCAATAATGACGATCAGACTTAAAAAAGGAAACCTATTAAACTTGCAAATTACTGGCCCTCTATGAAGGTCACGATAATATTGTTAATCTCCCTGAAGTTTAGCTACCCAGATGTAATCACATGTACAAATAAGTTATGTTGGTGAAAGGTATGAAAAATAAACTTAAGGAATGGAACAATAAAAGGCCTAAATCTACTAATTCGGTTAATAAAATTCAAGCTGATCTGGAGGAGGTGCAAATTAAACTGGATGTAGTCCCATAACATGAAAGTGTTAATACCGACTCCTTTATGCTGCAGATTCTCTTAAAGGATGAACTAAGGAAGCAGGTAATGTATTTGATACAAAAAGGTAAAGAAATTTGGCTAACAACAGGAGATGAATCTAATAAATATTTTTATACTAAAATGTCGTACGAAAAATCTAATGACTCGTTTAATTGTCTCAATGAACACGGTGAAATGGTAACTCAAATTCATGACCTAGAACAACAAGAAATCTCTTATTTTCTAATCTCCACAATGGAGAGTACAGAAAAAACATACCTCATATTCAAACTCGGGGAAAAGTTTTTCCAGAATGTGGGAAAATGCTGATAGCCAACATCTAAGAGTGGGAGCTGAAGAAAGCTATGTCCTCTATTGGCAATGAATCTAGTCTTGGCCCCGATGGTATAGGAGCTAAATTCTTCAAACTTCACCGGAAAGACGCGAAAGATATTTCTTATCTATATGTCAAGAAGCTTTTGACACTGGTGAATCCTTTAAGAGATTAACCACACTTTCGTATCTTTAATACCAAAAGTTCATAAACCAGTTAAAACTGAGGAATGTAGGCCTATTGCTTATTGCTATTTTACTTATTGGGTGCTGAGCAAAATTATTTGCATGAGATTGAATGAAGTCTTTCCTACTAATACCTCAATGTCAAAAGCATTTATACAAGGCGGATTTATTACTTAAATCTTCGATGGCTCATGAACTAGTTAGAGAATTCAAAAAAAAAGGTGTTGATAAAATGTGTTTGAAATGGACCACCAGAAAGCTTTTAATCGAGTCAATAGGGATTCTATTATACATATGCCGAAGGACAAGGTTATACCTAATAACTTATCAATCTGAGAGCTCACTGCATTAACTCACCTACCTACTCTATATTGATTAATGGAATTCCCAAAGGATGTATTCATTTTACAAGAGGGTTAAGACAAGGGGACCCACTTTCCCCCTATCTAGTTGTTAAGGCGATGAAATGATTTACCCCTTCGAATGGAGATTGCCTTCCATAACAGTTTAATCAAGCCAGTTTATAATATCAATCCAGCAATCAACCATCACATTTATGCATAGATTTGCTTATAGTTTCAAAAGATGTCTCTTTAGCTATCTCTCAAATCAACTATATATTTAGGCTAACAGGAGTGGGCATGACTAGAAGTTAATGAACTGAAAATAAAAGCCTACTTCAACAAATTTTGCGGGACTAAAACAAGTTGTTTAAAGGAGTTGAAGGTCCTGGAAGGTGCCCTTCTTGTGAAATGTCTTAAGGTTCCACTCTCAAACAATACTATAACTAACAAGGAATATGGAAAATTGATTGAAGGAATTAGAGAAAAACTGCAAGGTTGGAGATACAAACTGCTTTCTTTTGCTGGAATAGTTAAACGGTTCACACTATGATCACCTCTAATTTTGACTAAGACCTTTAAAATACCAGATTGCTCCATTGCTAAAATCAACTCTATGTGCGCAGATTTTATTTGGAGTAGGAGTTTACATAAGGCTGGCTTCAAAGACCTATGTAAATCCAAGAAAGAAGGTGGTGTTGGTCTTAAGAATCTTTCCGAGCTGAAAAAGGTATATGGGTTAAAGCTTGCATAGAAAATTCCGAGTTCAAATAATCTCTGGGCTATTTGAATGAGAGCTAGATATATGAGAGACAATTTTTAGACCATGAAAATTGATAATAGTGCATTAATCAGTTGGAAAAATATTCTAAAACAAGGAATCAATTGAAAACTATAGTTGAAAGACGGATTACTAAGGGGGGAATACTTACTTATGGAGGGATCCTTGGTTAAACCACAAGAGCCTCATAAAAAGAATTGGATGGGATGATTCTCAGCCTATGGTACTCCAAATGCTAAGGTTGCAACTATTTTTCTTAATGATCATTGGAACTCTTACATAAGGAAATTGAAGCTACCTTACTATATTCTAGAAGGGATAATAATATCTGGGCTTAGAAGGGTAATGGAAAGGGTTAGTTCGACTTGCATGAAGTTGGGAAAGAGACCCAAACACACTATCCTACTTTTTAGTTTATAAATCTATATGGAGTAGGAATATTCTCCCAAAATGGCGCACATTATGTACAAAGCTCTCATTTTTAAACTTCCTACAAATGATAGGCTCCTAAATTGGGGAATATACATGAGGATTGATGTTACCTATGTAAGAATTAACCCAAAAATCATTTGCATCTATATTTTGGTTGTAATTATACTAGCAAAGTTTAGGTGATTTAAAAACTTAAGTGTAACAACCCGCAAAATTTCTGAAATATTTTAAATGAGATTTCGTTGAAAGTTGAATATAATTATTTTAAAATTGGTAAATTTGGAAATTTAATGTAATTTTGAGTTTTGATGTGAAATGTTCTTCCAAATTTAATAAATTGAAGATTTTTCTTAAATTTCAAATTTTTAGTCAATTTTGGTCAATGTTTGACATTCTGTGAAGAATTATTTTTTGAATTTTGAACTCTTATTTTTTTTATGAAGTTGAATTTAATTCTAACATTTTCTTTAGTTTTCGTTTTGTAAAAATTTTGATTTCTACTTCTCAAATTTTACAACTTTAGGCATATTACACGTAGTTATTTTCCCTTAACTTTTATCTTATTTGCATTTTGATTTTTTTAGGCTTGTACTAATGGGCTAAGAACTCCTTTTGCAGATTAAAAGCCACCTGTTGAGTAGCTTATATAGTATCCTAGGGTTTTGGTTAGCCTCCTCATCCTTCATTTGTGCCTCCATAGAAAGTTATGTATGTTTCTTCTTTATCTTCCTCCTCAAAACCCTAGACCTTCTTCCTCTTCTCCTCTACAATTTTTCCTTCTCCCTCCCTTGAAATTTTGGCCACACCTATTCCATCACCTTCCCACCACCAAACTCCAACCAAAACCCACTTCTCCTCCTTCCTTTTCCCGTTTTCTCTTCACCAATTTCGGCCTCCATCTTCACTTCTCTATTTTCGGCCAACACCTCTCCAAAACCCTACCAAAGCCGAGCCTTGCCATCATAAACCCTACCCAAACCCAAGCCTCCACCTCTCCAAACCCTAGCCTAGCCGAACCTAACTCTAACCCGAGCCTTCTCCACCAAAACCCTAGCCTTTGAACCAAAACCTAGTCCAAAATCCCTAGGCCGAGCCCAACCCTAAACCAAATCTTTATGGCCGAGCCTAACCTAACCCAAACAACCCTATGGCCAAGCCCATGCACCCCTTAGACAAGCCCTCTTATGTATTTTACTAATATATATAATTTTCTCTTTGTTTTTCTATGTGAATGATTGTTTACGTATGGAATTTATTTTATTTTATCAAAGCGTCGAATTTGGATTCTCCTCTCACTCAAGTTTGTCCATAATTTTTCATGCTTGTTGTAGTCATCGGGTTGCACTTTGAATCACTTTTCTAACAAAAAAAGGTGAGTAATCACTCTTAACAACATACTTATATTTTGGTGAATTGATGACAATGGAATTGAATGGATATGTATATGCAAGTTTGAAATTCCATCTATGTTTATGTTATGGTATTTCATATGTTTATATTACATTATTTCATATGTTTATGTTATGTTATTTCATATGTTTATGTTATGTCATTCATATGATTTTATTATGTTATTTCATATCATATTATACCTGTTATGATCATATGCCATGATATGTTGAATCTTGTTATGTTACTTAATATTCTGTTCTAAGACTGCAAGTTCCTTCACTATGGGTTGAAATGATACATACTTGAACGATCTTTAGATTAAGAAAAAAATTTATGGGCTGAAATGATAGGCCGGAGCAATTTTATTTGACTTAGGATTGCTGGTTTGAAATGATATAAAACCCAAAAATTTAATAAATTATGGATTGAAATGATATATGTCTGTATTTACTTGACCCTAAAGTAGAGAATTTCATACAGACTCCGTGGTTGATTTAAAATGAATTTTCTAAAAATTATTAAGTATTTTGGAATTTTACACATAAATCTCAACTAAAATTTAATTTAATGATTTTCATAAAAAAATTTATATAAATTAAGATTTTTATAAGAAATAAAGAGTTTAATATGTAAATTTTGGAATATAATTTATAGTATGAAGGTTAATTGAAATTTAATAATTCAATTTGACTTGGAATATAATTTATAGTATGAAGGTTAATTGAAATTTAATAATTTGATTTGACTTAATAAATGGTATTTTATTCTAATCTATAAATGGTAAGTTTTAATTCATGCAATAGTGAATGAGATGATAAATGATTTTATTTTGTGAAAAAAATGCAAGTTAAAACTAACAATTGACATGTAAGTCTTAACTAATGTAAATGATATAACTTGGGAAATAAAATGATAAAAATGGCAAATATATGTACTATTTGGTTATATAAACTATGGTAGTAGGAAGTATTATAGTAAAAATACAAAACTACTGCGATTTCTTACGGTAACAATTCAAAACTGCTGTGATTTCCTATATAACAATTTTGCACTGCTGCGGATTCTTACTGTAACAATTCTACACTGCTACGGATTCTTACAGTAACAGTTTTGCAATGCAACAGATTCTTACAGTAACAATTCTACACCGTTATGAATTCTTACGGTAATAGTTTTGCACCGTTACGAATTCTTACAGTAATAGTTTTACGCTGCGTTGAATTCTTACAATAGTACTTCTATTCGGCTACGTTTTCTTAAAAAAGACATTTCTAGAATGCTATCATTTTTCTAAAAAAGTTTTAGTGCCAAATGATATGGTTTTAAAGGTTACATTTTAAGTGTTATGATCTATAAATTTTTATGTTTCAAGGGTTTATAATTGAATGAATTAAGAAGTGTAGCGACTTTGGAAAAATGAATATTATGTTAAAAGAATAATGATATGGAATCTATATGGAAATGGAAGGAATATACTTGATATGAAACATAAACCATTTGAAAATTTAACCACGGGTTATAATAACGATTGGTTGTTAAAGAGACCGGGATCGGATATGGGCATACTCTTTGTCGATACCAAAAACCCCTTTAACAACTGTGTACGTAGTGGAGATTCCAGAATGAAGTAGGATGGCGACGACGATCCTATATGAGGTATATATGTGAACCCGACTCTCATGAGTTGGCATAAGGTAGCTAAAACAGGAGCGATTCTTGGGCCAAGTGAGGTAGCTCCTCCAATCGGACACACTTGATCGTTAGCCATTCTATTACATTATGATTCATTTGGTACGCACCTTTGATTCAGGAGTGTGGATCGAGTTGGGTGGTAGTTGCGGCTATGCGTTACCAATAGTCCAGATGCGTAATTGGTATATCTACCCTGGCATTGCCTAGTTGTGTTGTGTCACCTAACCTAGCACGCCTTCTACGTGTATGTTTTGTACCATACCTATGGTGTGACGCCCCACCTCTATACCCACGCTAGCCAAGAACACTACAGTGTAGTGCTGTCAACTAGCGCGGAGAATAAGGCTGATGAGGAGCGACCATCCGTGTAATTTCTTATCACACGGTGGCTATAAAATGATCTTCGGAAACAAATATAGAAGTAAGCATAACATGCGAATCAATCACAGATATCCATATCATAAAGGCGGAAAGAGATATGAATATATATCACATAAAAGTGTACATCAGAGTAGTGGTCTAAAAAGATCCTCGATAATACAAAAGAATAGCAACGAGTGCTATACAAAAGAATACAACTATGAGTCTATATCTCAAGTGTAAACAACAAAAGCTGCTAATCTAAACAAGTAGCCAAAAGTCTGAGTAGTGAATCACTGGGGGAGGAGTCAAGCAGTAGCACCTGTAACATCTCGGCCTGACCCGAGTATTATTTATAAGAAAATAATAAACGGATCAGTCTAGCTATAAATATCAGATGACATGATATAAAATAAAAGATATGGCATAAACATAAAATATCCATACTGACATACTACTATAAGTATGCAATTAATGATCAACAGGAGATCAACCGATAAGAGATAAATCAATATCACAAGAATCTTCTCAAAGATCCAAAGAGGGCATCATACCCTAAACTTGTACTCATGACAAGTCAAAGAGATAAATTCCAGAAATCAACACAAGAAATCCAGAAATCATAAAAAGGGAAAGAGGCCTATCACATGACGGTCCGAAGACCAAGGGGAGCTACCCCGCATGTGTGAATGGAATCACACAGATTAAGGTCAAGACTAACCAAAAAGCAGAAATGTATGTGTGAATGGAATCACACAAGTGGTGTCTAGTCTAACCTTGCAATGAAAGAGACATCGCGCAATTGCTAGTCTAATTCATAGAGCGATCATCAAGATCAACGAGAAGTGTCAATTACACTAAGCTAGTAAATATAGAAGTTTAGCTTCATGTCCCATAACCACTTGCTTAACTTAAATATTTACGAAAAAACTGTAAATCTTCACTAATAAAATTGTCACAAGAGGTTCAATCGAACAAGTCCAAGAATTAACCGACGAAGTGAACGCAAGCGTTTCATACCACTTGTTTTACTAAGTCGTTTAATTAGATTTCTCATCCGAGTGAGGTAAAGGCTTGTATATACTAATAGATTGGAAAACGGTTTAAGAAAAGAGCTTTGTTATTAAAAATAGAGTTGAAATCATTTTGTTGAAAGAGTTTTGATATTTACTACTAGTTTTGAAACCTTTATATTTTAAAGTGACAAATCATAGAAGCGATTGTAGAAACAATCAATCACAAAGGTCACATTCGAAGATGTGATAAAAATCCAAGGAAATCAGCTCATCAAGTTCTGTTGAATATTTTTCAGATAAGATCCCCTACGGAGGGGGGGTCCAGGGGGGTGGAAACCCCCCAAGGTGGGGGTGCGGGGGCAACGCCACCGCTTACGGGGTTCGACCTAGTGAAGACAAAATGAGGTCTAACGACCTAAGGGGAATAGGATCGAGCGACCTAACAATAGAACAGGTCAAGCGACCTAACGTTTTAAGGCCGAGCGACCTAATTAAACTCGCGACTTAATGGTGTGAAAGACGTGCGACCTAACATGTTACGACCTAAGGGGGGTGCGCGACCTAAGAAGGTTCGCGGGCTAGGGATGAGCGACCTAACAAGGTTCACGACCTAACGGAGACGAGGTCATGCGACCTAAAGTGGTTCGCGACCTAATAGGGTTCGCGACCTAAAGGTGCACGACCTAAGGTCTTTCGACCTAGGGGTATATAGGTAACACGACCTAAAGGTGTCGCGACCTAAGGGGCCAAGCGACCTAGTGGGTCATACGACCTAAAGGAAATAGGGTCCAACGACCTAAGGAAAACAAGGTCCAACGACCTAAAGGGATGGGAGTCATGCGACCTAAAGGAGTATGCGACCTAAATGAAGGCGGAACAACTCAGGGTCTAACGACCTGGGGGGCGGGGGGGGGGGGGGGGGGGGGCGACCTAAGGTCTAACGACCTAAGACCGAGGAGACGTTTCCAACAGAGGGAACGACTTAACGACCTAAGCCTAACGACCTACGACCTAAGGTCCAAGGACCTACGACCTAAATCCGAGGCGACCTAAATCCGAGGCGAACGATATATGCAGGCCTTGACTTTTCCACACGCGCGAGCTAATGATTCCGAGCGACCTATACCTGGGCAGAGCGACCTAAGCTTAGGAAGTTCACCAAACAACTAAAAATTGGAGTTTTTGGCCAATCCAATCCAAACCAAATGCAAATATACATGCTAAAGTGATGGGGAATCATTCCCAACAGTCCAATCTAGTTATAGACTAGAATTGTGAGATAAAAATCTCACCTTTGCTCCAAAACCCAATGAAAATGAAGAACAAAGCTTGAAGGCAAATGGAGAAGCAACCACAAGCTTGAATCCGATGTCTTCTTCTTGAATTTGGAGTTGAATGTTGGAGTTGCAATAAAACAAAGACTTTGGAGTTTTAATTTCTCATTCCATTCACCATTTTTGTTGAAGCTTTAGTGTTAGGAAATGAAATGAAGCAATGAAGAAGAAGGGGGGTGGAACTTGGGCCTAATGGGCTAAAAGTCCAAACCAAAGGCTCGAGTGAAAAAGTGGTGAAATTCCACTAACCCCAAACATATCAATGTTTATACTTAGAAGATTGCAAACGACGTTTCGAACTCAATGGAAGTGGTCTCGAGTCCTAATTTGACCGTTTGCAAAAAGTAGCTTCGGACCAAAATCCGATTAACGATAAAATATTTAAATAAAATATTTAAATATAAAAATCGATAAATATGCGGGTTGTTACATATGGAGTGCCCTCTAAAGGCGTCAAGTACGGTCGGGATTACGATACTTTATAGACTATGCGAATATGTAAAATGTGTTAAGGTGGAGAATTTAATGCCTTAATGCTATTTTAATAGTTTACTTTAGCTTAGACACTATTATAATAGTGTATATTACTACATAGTAGATAGTTTTACGGATCCTTAGAGGATGAGAGATCTCAAGCATCCTTTAAGTTACTGATGCATTTCTTTGCAGTTCACTTGAGTTGATTTACATTTTATAAGTATGTATGTCCTGACTCAAGTGTTTTGTGTTTTTCTTTACGCTCAGATCAGCCTGAGTTTCACATCTTCAGTTTCATCCTCTTTTGGAGCTAGATATCCGCATGAGATTTAGCAGTCTACTTGATATTTTATTCCAATGATTTCCACTCAGCTTTTTCTTTTGTAATAGAGAAATTATGTATCTAACTTTCCAAGTATATTTGTTTCCAGACTTGGTATTATGTATTAGTTATGAGACTTTGTAACTAGGAGCTTCATGAACTCCTGTTTTAATTTTATTCCGCTGCGAAGTTATTCTGATATTCTGTGATTGATTTTATTTGCCCCAAATTTTATTAACAATCTCTTGTTTTGAATTATTCAAGTCCGATATGTGTGGTTTTATTCTCGATTTGAATGGTCCAAAATGGCGGGATGTTATAGTAAGAGTAATGAAGCTGTTAAAAATCATAGTGATGAACTTGCTTACTTGAACCAGTTGTAAGGATCGTACTTTAAGAAGGAAGTCTTCAAGATTAGCCTTACATGTTTCGTATAGCATATCTAGAAGAAATATAATGCTAGAGCTTTCAAAAACGTAGAAAAACTAAGAGTTAGATTTGTCAAGTATGATTGCTGGAGATGTTGCTATTATCATCCAAAGAATTTCAATGAAGAAAGTTATCTATTTATCGGAAGTAGAGCAACAGTTGCTGGAGAATTGGGACTAAAAGTGATGGAACTCAGAAGCCTAGAGGAAAGGTCAGCAATTGCCATAACTCAGGTACCCTAAATGGAAAGATTAGTTGTAAAAGAGAAATGTTTGGTGTTCAGTTGTAAAGGCAATTTTGTTATTTAGCCTATAGTTCACGTGCTATTTTTTGGCTGTACAGTTTTGCGCCACAAACCCCATTAGGAAAATATTAACCAAATTTCAATATATATGTATATGTAACGACCCGTTATTTTAACACTTTGAAAATGGTTAATTAATTATTTTTAATATTCAAACGTAGAATTTTAAAACTCAAACAATCATGTTTTATATGATAAATAGGAACGGTAAACTTATTTTTGATATTGAATAATGATTTTGGATTCCCATTGTAAAATTGACAAAAGTCGGATTCCGATAAAGTAAGATAAATATTTGTAAGGACCCGCTATTTTGGACTATTCGCATCCGCACATGTCGGACTTGAATAATTCAAAATACCGAATTATTAATTTTAAATTTGGCAAAACTCAGATATACAATAAATAAATAATCACATAATCACAGACACAGAGTAGTAATATGCAGCGGAAGTAAAAGAGATAGTAGTTCATGAAGCTACTATATAAATATATAAGATACATCAGAGTTAAATAAGTTACAACAGAAGTCTCGAATACAACATTCAAATATAAGAATCAGAATTCATCACTGGAATCATCGAATATCTGAAAGCTGGATAGATAGCTGGATCTCCAAGCGAAGCTCCAACTCCAAAGATAAGCCTCGAAAGTTGGTACTCTCAGTCTGACCCGAGCGTTAGCAAAACACAAAACACTCGAGTCAGGATTAATATTCTCATATCAATAAATCCAACTCAAGTGAAATAGCAATCGAAATACAAGTAACTCAAAGGATGTTGGAATCACCATCCTCTAAGGATCTGTTAAACTATCTACTATGTAGTAGTGTACGCTAAATAGATAATGTCTATCAGTAATATAAAATATCAAAATAGTGATAAGGCGTTACCATTATCCCCCTTAACACATTTTATATAAATTTCATAGTCTATACAGAACTGTAAACTCCACCGTAAACTAGTGGGATATCAGGGAGTACTCCATAGGTATAACACAAAACAATTTCGTAGTGGTCGCGTATATAGGGATACAAGTATGACAAGGCGCATGAGGCAATACCCAAGGTAGTGAAACTACCGTTCTCCTGATCCGAACTGGTGAGAACGCATCGCCACAGCGATCGCAACACCACGTAACAACACTCCTGAAATTCCGAGGGTGCATCAATCGATAACAAGTAATGAGTAGTAGTTACGAAGAAATGTGTTCGCTCGAGGTGGCTAACCCCATTTGGCCCGGCACGGCTACTGATTTTAGTCATTTCCAATTTGACACAAGTGTCAAGGCTATCCATTATCGTTCTCTTTCTTCAGTCATCACGTACATCATTCCAACCACTTCATTCTGGATCACCACTCCGCGTATGGTTATTAAAGCGGTTTTCGGTTTAGATAGAGAGTATATCCATAACCGATTCCGGTCTCTTTAATAACTTTCGTAATTATTATACCGATTGGTCGTTTAGTAAATTTCAAACCAAATCAAATTCAATTTCGATCTCAATTCGTAAATCAACATTTCGTTTGTCTTTCTAAATCAATTTCCAAAGTTACGTTTCAAAACTTTCAAATTACCATTTCAAAATCTTATAATTCGATCTCAATTTTTATATTGAAACAGTTCAAATATTGCTTCAAGTTCGTATATAAGTTTTCATTCCGAAACCATATAAATTAATTTAATTTAACATTCAAATCAATTCAAATTCATTTATCGATTTCATTCAATATTCATTAAGTAAATTCATCATTCAAAACAATTTCCATTTAGTTTCCAATTTATTAAATCAACTACTTACGTTCAACTTCATTATATCAAAACATCAAATTGAAATAAATTAAATTGGTCAAATCAATTCTTTAAATTACGAGTCTTACGCTAATTTCGATAAATCACGTTTTCATTTCAATAAATCACATTTTATTTCTTGTTAAAGAAATTCAATTTTCACTTATTTATTGACTTCGTTATAAATTTCAAACTCAATTAATAAAGAACTAAATTTCACATATTCGAGAAGTTCAATTTCACTTATTAACTTACATAAATAATTTTCAAACTTAATAAATTAAGAAACCCAATTTCATTTATTAACGAAGTTCCAATTCACTTATTCGAAAGTTCAGTTCCTTTTATCAAAGAATTCAATTTTTATTCAATTATCAAATAATTAAATCTTATTCGATTATTAAGTAATTTCAATCTTAATTATTAATAATTTCAAAACTTAATAATTACAATCTTGATTATCAATTCAAACTTAATTGTTAAATCATTTCCACGTAAATTTGAATTCAAACTTAATTATCAAATCATTTCAACCTAATTACAAATTCGACTTAATGATTTCAAACTTAATTATAATTCCAACTTGATTATAATTTCAAATTTAGTTATTAAATGATCTCAAATTAATAATTTCAAAACTCAATTATTATTGATTCCAAATTATTTATTAATAATTCCAAATTTAATTTTTAAATAATCAGATTTCAAACAACGTTATTTCATCAATTACTACGTTAATATTTGTTTCAGATTTCAATCTTTACATTTTCCTTTCATAAATTCAAATTCCACTTCATTCAAAACCATATTATTTATTCAAATAAAATCTTTATTTTATTTTAAACCAAAATTTGACCAATCGGGTTTATTAAATTTTCTATCCTAAGTCAAGTTTATTTGGGTATTTATCATTTCAACCCGATTACAATTCAATTCAAAAATCAAAGCAAAGCAAAGGGAACTTGCAGTGTGATAACTGGGATGGTGTCAAAGTAAATAAACAAGCAATAACAACAATCAATAACAATCCAATAATTGATTCAAATAATCCCGAGATAATCGTATTCATTCGCATTGTTGTTTGTGCGAATTAATATAATTATCTCTAGAATCTACACTATCATTTCATGTAGATTAAAGATTATTACATTATTATTTCATACGGTTCTACACTTGACATTTATTATTCGATTTCATACAACATGAATTCAAATGGTTCAAGGGTAATTAACCATTTCTACGTGTCAAATAATTAAACATTTAAGGGGTCATATTATTCAAATTAACTAATCAAATTCAACACACGTGTCGATTCAAATTTTAACTATCCTATGTCAAATTCAATTGCATAATATTTATCACTTTATACATTTCAATTTAACATCCAATATAAACAACAACAATCAATCAACTATCAACCAAACAGGATTATCATCGTGTAAATAACAGATAATGGTGTCAGATGTCAAAGGTGAACTGATACATAAATAACAGTGCAATAAATAATAGCAGCATATTTCAATTGCCGTTTCAACTGAAATCAAATTTAATAAATAAAAGAACATTAATCGTGAGTGATTGCTCACCTTTCGAGGCTAGAGATGAATGAGAAGGTAACACGGATATGCACACTGATACAGATACTGAATTTGAATTGCGAATCCAAGCCAAACAAATTGGCTCAAAGTCGACGGACAAGCTGATAGATAAGAATCGATGAACAAATCAGAATCATCTTGATATAATTGAAATGAGGAGTACATTACATTATTATTATACTTCCTTTAAAACATGTTCAAATCAAAACACGTATTTTAAAATAAGATATATATTTGAAAAATCAATATAACTAAAAAAATGCATGCATTTGAAAAAATCAAATCTATATATGTTAAAATCAATTATAGCTTACGCATAAAATTTTACACCAATGATTAATGAAACAAAATATATTTCCACATATTATTAAATTTACAACTAACATACGCTCTAACATTTGTATATTATATTAGTTGTCAAAACGTACAACAGATTATAAAATATAACTCATCTGCAAACTGCCTTACAATATATATAGCAAAAATCTATATATATAAAATATCATTCAAAACCATCACTTATCTTAAAATACACATAATAAAATAACATACATATATATACAACACCGTAAAATATAGAACCAAAGAACTGAACACAAACATAATCTGGAAACAAATATATTTACTAGGTTATATATACAAGAGTCGTAACTAATAATATCTTTTAAAACCACTGTTTTCCTACAACCTATACGTCACAACACCAGTATAATATACATAGATCTATACAAATGAAAAGATAATTAAACATACCCATATTTTATAAAGTATATACCGACGACACACGTGCATAAAATGATATATTATATACTAACTAACATAATATACTTAAACAACATAATCTGTACTAGATTTATACCACTAAAATATACATATATTTAACTAACAAATTTATAATATATGTAAACCATATGTTTACATAACTGAACCTTCACTTATATTGTAAATATAAGACAAAATAAAGTAACTGTAACTAATATACACCCACACAAAAGATAAAATCAAAAAATAAATAAAAAATAATGCACAAGTTTTATACGTATACATTATATTAGAAAACTAACTCCATACAATACTGTAAAATTATATAAGCTAAATTATTAACGAGTAAATAAACTCATATACTATATCCACTACAACTGTTTGCATATATCCTAACAAAGTAAACAGCTTATACAAGAAAAGCAACTCTTATAGTTTATTATTTATAAGAACAACTTATAAGAACTGTATATGTACACTAATATATGTTGCAATATGTACACAAAATACACATAACTATACATCTTAATATAACAACAACCTATGTTCAACTAATCATTATTTATATATAAAGACTACAAATATTATTTATTACAGTTGAATATAAATAGCATAATAGATTTACATGAAATATATCTATAATATATAGCCGCATCTATAATGCCAATCTATATAAACCCAAGTTCACTGAATATAAAACGTACAGTTTAAAACCAAAATGTGAACTTATATTTAATAAGATGTAATATGATAAAATAAAATATAGTGTAATATACATATTAGAAAAAGAAGGCGACCTTTATTTAAGAAACACAGTTATGCCACCACGTGAAAGGAGAACATGCATCAGGGAGGAGATCTCGACATGGGAAGGTGGCGAGATGCTGAGCCATACCGTGGTGGTGCTATCTGAGTACGGGTGTTGAGTAGAGATGTGGCAAGGCTACGGAATGAAGGGAAGGAGATGCAAGCTTCAAGGTGGTGTTCGGTGAGTGCACCGAGAAGGAAGGGCGGGTCTGGATGTAGTGAGGTCAGTTGGAGGATTGGCTTCGGGTGATGGCTCTCGGCTGTGAAGTGGTGGCGAGGGGACGTGGGTGGCTCCGGTGTTCATGTGAGTAAGAGGCAGAGTTGTAGTTATGGGGAAGGCCGCAAGTCAGGTGAGTGGAGGCGGTTGTCTGGAAGGGCATGTGCGTGCTCGCGACGGGCAATGGTTGCCGGCTATTGGTGAGCGGTGGTAGGGAGTACCGCACTATTCATTCGTATATTATTATTTTCCTTTCATTTTTTCATTTATTTTTTAAATGTTTACTGGGAATCATGGAGGAAATGAGAAAGAATAAGTGAGGCGAAGTGGAGATGTGTTCGCTGTTAGAGGAGAACGTAGTAAAGGAACCTACAGGCAAAACAAAAGTGAGTTTGTGCAGAGGTGAGAAGGCTTGGGAGGGGATGGCCGTGAAAAGCAACAGGGAGGAGAAATAATATAAGGGCAGAGGCAAGCAAAAATAACGTAGGAAGGAGTTTATGAGCTACAGGGGTAAGCGTGAAAATGAAATAGAAAAGTAGAAAGGAGATGGAGTAGCTACAGACCTTCAATTTTCATTTCCAATTCATAGACCAAACTAGTAAATGCAACATAGGGAATCCAAAAGGCAATTTGAACGGCACCAATATCCGAGCATGCAAAAAGCTAATAACCATTTGTTTTCCAATAGGTGGGTAAATGAATGGTCATAGAATTCAAAAAGCAAATTGTGTAACCGATATGGAAATCGTTCCGAAGATTTTCGCTGTTTCTCGAACTTCGAAACCCACAAACGATTATACTAAAAAGATCAGCATGACGAGATGATCAAAACAGTATACAGATATCGGTAGTACGATCGAATTATAAAAATTCGAAATTTCTACTGGTAGAAAATGCATGAAAAACACAGAAAAATAAGATCGACGGAGCCAAAGATGTCCGAATTTGAAAAAACGACAAACTGACAACTTGCTCAAAAGATGTTTTAGAATTTTTCTATGTCAAAATATTTTGGTTTTGAAAACGTTTTATTTCATCGCTTTTTTTAACTGATTAAATTAAAGTAAATTTACGCGCGAAATAAACTTTCATATTTTCGGACGAAAATTTACCGGTTGCTATGTTTAACTAGACGCATTCCAAATATAAAATTTATATTTCAAAATTTTATCGTTTTAAAATCCCACAAAATTTCAATTGATAACGTTATTAAAAACCGGTTAAATTTACGGGTTGTTACACTCTCCCCCACTCAAAACTTTTCGTCTCCGAAAAGGAAGGAAGCAGGAGAATAGAAACATCCAAAAGAAAATAAACTTGAATTACATTATAAACAATTAATTTAAACCATATAAATTCCAATTTAAATTAATTTATATTCAACAATTTGTTTTTTTAAATAAGGTTTCCATCAAATTGTCTTGATTTCACATTTATTGATGTTAGATACAAAAAATTTCTCTCAAATGACATTCAATTTAAATTTAATTAATACCTCATTAAATTGATTTAATTTCAATTTATTAACTTTCAAGACAAATTTTTCTTTCATTAATCACAACTATTATTTATTTAACTTATTATTTTACTTATCTCCATAAACATTTTATAATAAAAATTTAAGGGTAAAACATTTATTATACGCACTCATTGATCATAAATTTTGAAAAGTCATTTATTATAACCATACTTTATTTGACAAATTTAATTCTTCTTTATTCCAAATTATTATTAAATTTATTCTACTTAATATAGCATCATATATATTAAGTATATTTACTCTGATTATAACTTCTCATATTTATTTAAAAATTCCTTTAACATTATTTTATACTGTACAATATTCAGTTACATAATTATCTTTTGAAAGTTTGGGTAAGTGATATATAATGCAATAAAATTTTATAATTCAGTTATTTCAAGTTAAGTATTTATAAAGAAAGAATTTGGCTTCATTTATAATCATCCTTAAATCAAATTTTAAGAATTAAATTTCGATTAATTTCATACAACTTAGAGATAAAATAAATAAGTATATATATATATATATATCATAATATATCAAATCAAATTCAAAATCTTCAATATATATAATAAATCAAGTCAAGTTTAGAAATTCAAATCAATTTATTTTTCAAAACAAACCGTAGCAAAGCTACAGAATAGTCTCTCCACTTCGAAACTCGAAAATAAATGTCGATGATGCGGCCATCGTCACCGAAATTATTTTCCAGTGACAAAGAAAAGCGCACTGATTTTAATCATTTAAAATTCTTTGAAAACTATTTCTATATGAAAATATTTAAAATACTATACGCTTTAAAAATTTAAAATCAAAGTTTGAAATCACCGGAAATCAAATTCTCAAACTCCTGATTTACATTCATTTCAAATTCCAAATCAAATTTATAACCAAGTTTTATAAATTCATTTGTTTATATTATGAAATAGTCAATGGTTTATAAAACAATAGACGAAAGTCAAATATTATTATTCTGGACAACAAATTCATTACAGTTTAATTTCAGAAAAATTTATACTTATTATAAAATAATCATTCAAAATTATCTTATTTATCAAATTCGAAAATACTATTGTGTCAGTTTGCTCTGTTAAAGTGTTTTGGAAATCCTATCGATAGCGTTGATCAGGCGAATCGATCGAAAACCCAAATCAACATCAACAACTCAAACAACACAATATATTTTTCTTATTTTTAATATTGATTCACAAATACACTATCTCGCTTGACGATACAAGGATGGATTTCAAAATAAGTATAGAGATTCAAATTTGATGGAAATCAAATTAAGAGAATTTTGATTCAATAATAAGTTCGAAACAGAAGATAGGATAATTCAATTAACCGAATCGGGAGATGGATACGCTTATTTGATTCACAGACAACCTTAACCGGGTCGACCGTAACTTCAAGAATAAGATCGATGCTGAATTCCAAGGTAAATCAACACTCGATCTCAAAAGGTAGAATTCAGGTATAGCAAGGAATATATAGCATCGTAAACCGAGGATACAGAAATCTCCGGTAAATCAATGCTTATTGTAAAGGAGTTTTGTCCATTTACAAATTATTCGACGATTGGCGAGACCGCCGATTTATTATAAAGATCATTCAAAGTGGAGTTATGAGATGCTTCAGAATTAAAAGGAAACAAATAGTGAATGGTAAACTTATTTTTGATATTGAATAAAGATTTTGGATTCCCATTGTAAAATTGACAAAAGTCGGATTCCGATAAAGTAAGATAAATATTCGAGAAATTTGTTTAAAGGATAAATAATTCTTTTAAATATATATATAATTGATATCAAATCGTTTGATAATAATAGTAATTTAATTTATAGTGGTTCGATAAATATATAAAACTTGTTTTGTAAAATCGACCAATTTCGTCGCATATCGATAAATCGATGTCATATTTTTACAAGAAGATTGGATTTTGTTTTATATTATTTTATAAGTCAAATATGCTTATTTTAATTATTTAAAGATAATAATAATTTTATTTTGAAGTTTGGTTTACATGAATAAATAGTTTAACAAAAGCGTCAAAATGTGACCGGAAAATATTTTGTCGAAAATCAACGTTTTGTTCAAAATAAGTTGCCGCAACATTATTGCACCTTGGTTAACTTTTTTTAACATATATATTACACATTTTAATAATTATATATATTTACTTTTACTAAATAGGATTAGAAAACTTCTAAAAGTCGTTAGTAAAAGTAAGTAAGAATTAACAAAAGTAAGAAAAGTAAACATCAAATCACATCAAATCAAAATCCAACGAAATAATTACTTTTCTTTACTTAATCTTTAAGTTACTAAGATATAAAGTAAGCATGTGAAAGATGATGTTATGTATTGAAAAAGTGATGATTGCATTAGGTTGAAGTAATGTTAGTTTGGTAATTTGGTAACATGTTATTTTGGTAAATTTACCACTTCTTTCTTTTTCTATAAATACACACCTCCTTCTTCACTTTCATTCATATTAATTCTTCTTCTTTTCTCAAGCTCATTCACCTTCTTCCTTTCCTCTTTAATGACTTCTAAGCCATAGGAAAAAAATTAGAAAGAAATAATGTCAAAATATTTACAAAATATTCAAAAGAAATTAATGTTCATCCTCTTCAAATCAAACTCTTTTTTTTTCTTCCATATTTTACCTCTTCTTCTCTCGGCCATAACTTCTTCAAACCAGAATCAAAATGCAAAATAAATTTTTGAAAATCATGTATTTTTCCAGTGGCTATGTGACGAGACGGATTTTGCCCGCTCGAAAATCAACATCCATACTTCAATCATATTCGAATGTCATAGATTTGACCGTTCAAATCCGATTCGCCGGAGCTTATAACAACATTAAGTAAATAACACAGCGGAATAAAAGAATAATACATTGATATACAGCTTTGATACAATATCTGATACAATAGATGATCCAATAGATATCAATATACATCAGAGATATTATACAATAAAAATAGCAGCGGAAAAGAAAAAAATAGATAACATCTAGCAGCGGAAGAATATAACTCTAAGATAGTCTTCAAAAAAAGAACTCCGAGAACTGCAACTCCATTTCCAAGAACCAATCCAGCAATAGCTCGAACTCCCAATAACGATGCACAAAGATAAGCAAGTGCGGTGTGGTCCAGAGACTGAACCAACTCCAGATAATCCACTACATCTGACTATCTGAAAAACCCAACTCTAGACTGCTCGTGTAGAAAATAATGAGCACCCAGAGTTTAGGAAAGAAACAATAAACTCCAGATCAGTCGTGGGACTGGTGTGAGCAACAAAAACAGTTTATCTTTTAAAACATTCAACAAAAGATTTTCAAAGTCAATTCGAAATGCTTTTTAAAAATGAGACTACCATAAGGCCTCCCACACACACACACACAATGCAAACGTAGAATCGAAGGAGATTTCTCCTTATGATAGTCAAAGATGCTTGATACGCATTAAAAAGAAACATTTGATATTATTTCTAGTGCATAGTGTAGAGAAAATCATTTCGAAAATAAAGATATAAATCTTAGCCAACATACGACCATTATCGTATGCCTACTATAGCTACCATGTTCAATAGCAGGATACCGCCACATTCCATGGCAGGTTCTACAACTAATACCGTACAAGATCGTATTGTTTCTTTGGATTTCCAACAAATGGTCAGGCCAAGGAACTTCCCATTGCCACATGAGATCACCTCTGGAAGGACGTCCCCGAGAACCAAACCGGATCTCTGCCAACACAAGGCCGGGTTACCCCTAACTGGGTAACAACTGACACGAGTATGCCATCCCCCGGTCCTTTGGGACCTTTATCCGAGCGCTCGTAATCAACATCACACAATCATAAATAAAGTGTTTCAACATGAGTAAGTATCTGGGCTCCATACCATGATACCACCCTTTTCCAGAAGGAAATGCACATACCCTAAAGGGAGCTACCTCTCATAACCTTGCCGCATCATTCCTATTTTGACCATTCCGGGGTGTGAGGCTCGACGAAGTCTCGTCCACAAAGCCACGCTTTATACAAAAGCTGTGCTTTGGGTCAACAAATGATCATAGAAATGATCACAAATATAAACGATCAAACAAATGATCCTATCACAAATGATCAACACAGTGATCATTTCACAGCAACACTCAGCATGTCACATTACCAAATTGGGAATATATCACTGATAACCATCAACTACATAACCTCTGAGATCGTACGTCTCAGAGAAGGGTGTTAAGCTAAGAGAATAAATTCTCCGCCACCAACAGAAATATATTTGAAAGAAATCTGCTTTATATCTCAATTTGTAATGTCAGACATACAATCCATACAAGTCTGTTCTGGGTTCGAACTGTGATAGCCCGCAAATCCGTACCCCTTGAATCAATACTATTCTACCTCCATTAACTCAAGTGGCACAGAATTACGAAGCACTAGGGTTAAAGAAGAAGAGATGGAAGAAGAAGAAACTAAACAATATAAGAATCTCACAGTCGCAGCGGAATAAAATATAATAGTAGATATAGAACTTTACACAAAATGAAATCTATAACTGTTTTATACATCACATAACCAGAGTAACTCATGCAAACCATATCTATCAGTCAGACAATCAGACCATCACACCAGCGGAATATATATATAGGTATAGATAATACGTCTCGGACTCCAGCTCCTCTCCTGCTCCATAGCATCCTGACATGAACAAATAATACTCAGTCTGACCCGAGCATTATAATGAAATAATACCCGAGTCAGTCTGGAATACTAGCTGATAATAATGCATCCAAATTGATTATTAAAGTTTCATAAATCCTTTGAAAACAAAAGCATCTCGTAAGACCACGTCACAAATAAACATGTAGGGTTTTTACCTTACGATAGCTAAAACACTTTTTATAGAAATCCTCTTGTATTATAATAGTGTCTATTTACAAATACTTATAAAATAGCCGAAATTGTTACATCTATTAAATTCCAGCTACTAGCCACAAAAGTGGGTAATACAAACAAAACTCGTACAAGGCTCGTAGGGAAAATGGATTTCCAACAATGACTAGGCACTGGGGTACCACATGTCACAGTACGGGGCCTAGATCACCGTACCGAGGACAACTCCCTTCATCCCCTGCAACACAAGGCCGGAACCATTCCTTACTGAACAGTCCCGAACAAGATAAACCCCGTGGTTGGCGCGACCAACCACCCACTAAGCCGAAATAAAAAGGGACATCTAGACAGGGGAAATATCTTGTCCTGCTTGGGCATGACCCACCTAACTTTTCTGCATATCCCCTGATTTTCAGTCATTCCCGGTTGATGAGGCTTGAGGCTAAGCGTTACCTTTAGAACGTTCTCACTTAGAATGCACATCGCCCACCTGACGATGTTTCGCAAGCATTCGTCCATATAAGTCCGTCCCGGGTTCGAACGGAACCGAAGACACTACTCCTACTACATCCATTTGGAAATATCCTCAGGATTAGTAGCGACTAGCCCTTGCACTTCACTGCTCCATCTCGACTCTAAACAGGTTTTTCGCACGAAAACGTACAAACCGGATCGAAGTGGGTTTTCGAGAAATAAATCTCGATCCCGGACTCTTCGAAACGATCAGCGCATTTGTCCACATTGATAGTCGGTGATTTAACTATAAATTTATACTCATAAACATACATAAGCATCCATCACACAATAAATAATTCCCACATTATTTATTTGCCTCTAATATCTTTAAAAGATATATTTCCAAAGTTTCAAAACTCATTTGAAATCAATTTCCCAAAATTCTTCCTTACAAGGTAAATCCTTTACCTTCCCATTGGAAATAACCAAGTTCTAAAACAACTTAGTTTGAAAACAGTTAGAAACATTTTATATTGAAATATACTTTAAAATACGTAAATTCACTTCTAGTTACTTACTCAAAATATAAGTTCAAAATATGTACAGTAAAACCATTTATTAAGATATAAACTTTGATTTTAAATAAGGTTTTTAATAAACTAAATTTAAAAGTAGTTTTTTAATAAGATAAATACTAATTTCAAATGACTTAAGTCCAAAACTAGTCTTCTAAACAAATCCATTTGTAAAAATAATTATTAAGGTATTTATAAAATTTACTATTGCTAATTATTAATTATTAATAATTATTTTAAAATAATAATTTCCACAACACTCTTTTAAACAAGTTTAAATTTTAAAATTTTCTTTTTATAAAATCTGTTTAAACTCGAACTTGGTTTTTCCCAGGAAATCTCATTCCACTTAAACATCCCAGAAAATCTTTCTTATAAATTCTGTTAATTTATTTCAATTCAGGTTTACGTTTTAACAGCATAAATCTACTTTCACATTTATCAACTGATAACGTTTCTCTTCGTTTAGCATTCCGGATTTTACAAATTTTCAATTTTCATTCCATATAGATTTCAAATTTTAATTCTTTAAAATTCATTATTTAACAATATCTTTTATTTCTCTAAAATTCAATTTATCCATTTATAATTATTTATGGATTTATAATTTATCCAGCAACATTTCTATACAATTCTATTTCAGTTTTCCATCCAAACAAATTCTAATTTTTATATTCCTTTAAATTCCTTATTTATTAAATTCTTAATTTCCTTTTAAAAACCCAATTTAATTTCTTTATAATTAAAATTCCAATTTCTTTGTAATTAACATTCTGGGTTTATAGTTTATACCACAATATCACAATCCAATTTAATTCCAAATTTATCAATCACAATATATAAACAGGCATCGTCATCAATTATAAAAATAAATACTTTATTGTGAGGAATCCAGTTGGATCCCTCCAACCTGTTTTCCCTGCATCCACAAATATTAGCACATCGCATATATAAATATCAATCCAGACTGATATAACAATAATATGCAACCAATCACACAGATATTTAAATATCAACTATTTAAATTTGTCTAGCATCCAGATGTGAGTGAGAATAACTCACCTTGAGTTTCGGCGAGCGTTCGAAATTTAAATTAAACCGAACGACGTTTGATTTAACTCAAATTTCTACTTGCCCGGAATGGATCCGGATCTGCACCATCTCGTAGTACGTCTCTCTGCGATTCCAACGCATCCAATTTCGTCCGAATCTGAGTACGTATGAGTTCGTTATGATTTTTCTAAGTTTTGATAACGAATTAAAAACAAATCTTTTTTTTTATATATACCAAAGCACATTGGCCGTTCGATCTGGATGAAGAAATCACGGCCGCGTTCTTCTCTCTCCCACGCGACACCCAGAAGCAACGAACCCATCATCACGTAGCTAGGGCTTCTAGCCGCTCCTCCCACAGCCACCGTGACCACCATCAGAGACCACCCCATCGAAGAGCGCCTCGTCCTCTACGTTCGCCCAGAACCTCGCCCAACCCGGTCGCCTCCTCCACGTCGAAACCCCACACGAGCGGCGGCCTAATGAACCCATAATTCTCCCTCCACGCGACGCCAACATCCATCATTACCGACCATCGTGAAGATCTCGACATCCTCCTCACATTTCCAGTTGAAGATTTTGTGAATAAATACGTGGATTGAGAGATTTTGTAGTGGTAAACGAATTGATGTCGGCCATTGAAATAATAAGCGGCGGCTGGGAGATGGTTCTAGGGTTAGAGAATGAATATAATATATATATTAGTGTTTTAATATTATTTAATTAATAAAATTCTCTATGAAACATCTTATTGCAACGAACTCCAATTCTCACGTTCTGACAGGCTATCCTAGGGTTTTTCCGCGTTCCGGACACAATGGGACAGGTTTCGTAAGCTAATTTGATCGTATGTGCGAGAAATGGAATTAAACGATCAATTTAAAAATTAAATCGATTAAATCGATTTCGATGCGTTACAAGCTGCCACGGTCAAACGACAACTCCGATTGCTACGAAAATTGAAATCCGATAATAACTAACTATTACGAATCCAATGGAACTGGTTTCGTTGAATTCCGAGACTGTGCCCCGGAAGGCTATTGTAACTCGTCTATTAAATCGAGCAAGTTTTCTGCAAAAATCGAAAACGCTCAAAATTTCACCTTTAAAATTTTATTAACTTAACAATAATTCATATAAAATTTATAATCACATGAAAAATCATTTTGGCTCATTCCGGACTAAAATCTGATTAAATTGCATTTTTATAATATTAAATTCTATTACTAAATTAATATAAAATTTCAAATTAAATCTATCTGCTAATAATTCCATTTAACAATCCCAATATTATAATTCAAACCCAATTAGACCTAAATTAAATTTTAGAATCTAATTCTATCTCCATTCACACTCGAAATGACCAATTAGCCCCATTCTAATATTGAATTAGTATTATTCAATTACCAATTAAATTCCCGATTCAATATATAATTATTGTTCTCAATTATTTGAAATTGAATAGAATTGCTATAACTAAATATTATAGCTTATTTTATTTCAAGGTTCAATTTATAATCCATATCCAACATTTAAAATGAATTAAATGTTCACAAATCCCATGTTAAAAATTCCGGGATGTTACATTCCTCCCCCCTTATAAAAATTTCGTCCCCGAAATTTGCTAAGGTAGAAACTACTCTCCAACCCATTTACTTACCCAATTTGCCATTTACTTACCCAATTTGCTTAGTTAAAAGCTTATATTTACCTTCCCAAAAAGTTTCAGCTCCATTTCAAAACTATTTGCTTTATTTACATTCAAAAGCTTTATATTTTTTTTGTTAACATATTCAAAATAACTTTCCAAGTTAGTAAGTTTTCAAAATCTTAAAAAATTTCTAACTCCCAAAATTTCCGGAAAATTTTGGCAGAGTCTCCCATGTACGGAGGAGCTTCTGCGATATCGCAGGATACACAAATATATATACATCGACCCACACGGTCGGAAACCAAAATATATCACAATATATATATCATTTTCCCAATTATATTTGCGTAGGCGTACCTTTTTTTTAGCAAATTTTAAAAACAAGCGGCTAATATTTAGCATATACGCGCTCCAACTCTCACGAATGTCTTCCGTACCTGTACTAAAGTTCAAACAACTTATCTGTTTTCAAAGATATGAGCATTTTAATAACATTTCCTATATAAATGCAAGCCAAACATATCCATACCATAGCCAAACCAAGCAATTTCATAATTATGCATGCTAACCACCTTTATAACAAATTTCTCAATTCCTACATCATTTTAACTTCGCTTTACAGACCCAACTTCATGGTTTAACAATATTATCCATATTCTTTTCAACAATCCAAAGATTTCATTCAATTCATTTTCATTTCAATATGGTTAATTATGCCTTTCTTAAATTTTGTTTTAACCTACATTCCCAACTTGATTTACAATCAAATTCTATTTAAATTGGAAACATTCGCATTTCTGTTATGACCCATTTCCATACATATGCAAACACTACTTATCAAAATGTCAATTTATTCCTTTAAACCAATTCACTTGCATTCATATAAAGCTCTTTGAATTAGAGTCTAATCCATATAAATTTATTCAAAATCAATTTCAATTGCTTTTTAAACAACTAAATTCCGAAAACATGTAAATTTTCATGCCATTCAAGCAACACAATTGCCACTTAAGCTTATAACCATTTACAATTAATTCTAGTTTAATTTATATTAATTTTATTCACTTCTGCATGGTTCATAATCCAAGCATGCTTATTCCATTTCAATTATTAAATCAATCCTTATTCTCACCTTTCAAATTTATTATTCATCTTAAGTTAATTTTTTTATTATTTATTACTATTCTTATTATTATTATTATTATTATTATTTTTAAAACCAAGTCTTGATTTTCATATTTCAAATCCATTATTCAACTTAAGTTCACTTTTATCATTCCATCCTGGATTTATTTACAACTCTTATATTCATATGATATCACAATATTTAATTTAAAACCATTTCACTTGCCATTCAACTTTATTTCCCAACAAAAATTTATCCAAGACAAAATTATAAAGCTTAATCACACTTATTATTCAACTTGCTTAAGTTCTTTCGCAATATTTTCATTATCTTCTTATAAATCAATTTTATTTCATATAATTCTCATTCAAATCAATTCAAATCCATTTGCAAACTTTAATGCACTTTGTTTATTTACTCATTATTTTTATATATTTTTTTTATTAGATTTATTTTATTAACAAGGAGCCATTTTATAATATTTCACTCATTGGAATTTAATTATCACCATTATAATCTAATTTCATTTTTCATTCACACTTTCAATACTTATTTACCAAAATATAAATCCCATACCACAACTGGATTTTTATTTACTTTCCAATCTTGACCAATTATCAAAATTCTACTCATTACAATGCAAATCCCATTTAATTGTAATTCAATTCAGTCTCTAACCTAATCCATATTAGGTTTTAATACTCTTTCCCAATCCACTCTAAATTTTTATAATATTTCCATTTCCTTTCACTCTTTTAATAAAATCCAAATTTCTTTCAATATTATTTATTACACAACTTGAAATTTAATTCCAATTTCATTATCAAACAATTTTCCATTTTTCCCATACATAAGTCCAAGACTTATTTTGCTAACTTAAGAACATCCACATTTATGTTCTCACATTGCTTCATTAGACTTTGCATTTCATTTATGGCTAAGTTTTGGATTTTCCACAACATTCAACTCTTTCCATTAATGAAATTTCAATTTCATTTCTATTTAAAAGTTTAGGTTGCTTATTTAAGTCCACTTCCATTTTATAATCACAAATTCAAATTATATCTAAGAATATGAATTTCTTTATGCAATTATAAGCAATTTACATTTCTCCTTTATATCCAATTCAATTCAAATTCAATTTATTTAGATTTAATTAAATTTCAAATTCTCAATTTTAATCCTCCATGTACAAATTCAAACTTATTTACTAACTTAAGTTCATTCACTTCTTTTATATCACACTTTACCTTATCTCAATTCACGTTTCATTAGAGATTAAGTTTGAATTCACCATACCATTCCATTATTTCCCTTTGTGGTTATAACTCCATTTCTTTATTTATAAGTTCATCAACTTATTTATTTTATAGCTCATATTGCTCTTCTAATCCATCTGCATCTTATAATCACAATCCCAAATTTCTATATATATATATATATATATGTATGTATGTATGTATGTATCCCTGAATTCTTAAGGATATAAATTTTCTTTCACCGTAATCCGTTGCAAAATTTCAAATTCACGATTTCAAACTATAAGCATAACACTTAACAGCTTATGGGTACAATTCTTTTCACAATGGCCCACAATTACGAAGCCATCTTAACTTTTTAATTTAATTCAAATCAACTTTATTTTAAGTCCAATTTATTTTACTTATCCAAGTTAAATTCAAAATTTCTTTATTCACTTCAATCTATTTTATTCACTCCCAATTACTCAAGTTAAATTTAATTTCAAGTTTAAAATTATCATTTCCTTCTTATTAATATTACTTTACTTAATAAGTTTAATAGTTAATTCATTCCAACTTTACACGTTATGTAGTTAGATTTTTTTTTTTCAAAATTCAATTTCCCGGTTTTATTTCAAAACCACTTTGAAATAATAAACAACACCTACCCTTTAGGTATATCAAATCAAGTCTCTCGATTTCCAAAACAATTTGTTTATACCAAAAACAAACTCCCCATTTTGACATCTCCAAAACAACTGTTATACCCAAGAAATCCAAACAATACCATAACCAAGTACTAAGGAAGCAATCCATCACTTTAGAAACTCGAAAATGAATTCTAATGATGTGGCCAGCATCATCAGGATTATTTTCCAGCGACTGAAGTGAGTTCAATGCTTCTTACCTTCCCAAATTCATTTCAAAACAGTTCCCATTCAAAAATATCTTCCCAAAATAATTCTCTCTCATTGCCTTCAAACACTTTGGAAAACATTTCAAACCTTTTCAGGATTTCAAATTTCCAACCCTTTTATTTTCCATTACATTTAAAATCCTTTCCAAAACTTTCGGGATTTAAATTCTGGTTTAATTCAAATTTAGTTATTCTTCCTTTTATATAATTTATACTCATGGAATTTATTTGGTTATATCTATTTCACATTTTAGATTAACTTTTAGGTTCTTATTTACCTATGGTATTAGCACCCAATCAACCAAATATATATATAATAATTGCATAAAATTATTCCTTTTTATATCAAAATATAATTTTGGGTAAAATTATTTCATTTACCTACTTTAAACAACAATACTATGTCGGTTTATCTTGTTTAAGAGTTTAGAAAACCCTATCGATACGGTTGTACTTCCCGTACCGACCAGAATTCATAAACACTCAACCGATAAGTCAACACAGTATAAAAACAATTTTTATATTCACTAACAAGTACGCTCTCATATCTATTAATACACTTAACTCATTATAGAGTACTATTGACTCTATTCAATGAGTAATTTCCCCAACAAAGCCTAGGTTGTCGCCAACCTATGCTCTGATACCAAGTGTGACAGCCCGCAAATCCGTACCCCTTGAACCAATACTATTCTACCTCTATTAACTCAAGTGGCACAGAATTACGAACCACTAGGGTTAAAGAAGAAGAGATGGAAGAAGAAGAAACTAAACAATATCAGAATCTCACAGTCGCAGTGGAATAAAATATAATAGTAGATATAGAAATTTACACAAAATGAAATCTATAACTGTTTTATACATCACATCATCAGAGTAACTCATGAAAACCATATCTATCAGTCAGACAATCATACCATCACAGCAGCGGAATATATATATAGGTATAGATAATACGTCTCGGACTCCAGCTCCTCTCCTGCTCCATAGCATCCTGACCTGAACAAATAATACTCGGTCTGACCCGAGCATTATAATGAAATAATACCCGAGTCAGTCTGGAATACCAGCTGATAATAATGCATCCAAGTTGATTATTAAAGTTTCATAAATCCTTTGAAAACAAAAGCATCTCGTAAGACCACGTCACAAATAAACATGTCGGGTTTTTACCTTACGATAGCTAAAACACTTTTTATAGAAATCCTCTGATATTATAATAGTGTCTATTTACAAATACTTATAAAATAGCCGAAATTGTTACATCTATTAAATTCCAGCTACTAGCCACAAAAGTGGGTAATACAAACAAAACTCGTACAAGGCTCGTAGGGAAAATGGATTTCCAACAATGACTAGGCACTGGGGTACCACCTGTCACAGTACGGGGCCTAGATCACCGTACCGAGGACTACTCCCTTCATCCCCTGCAACACAAGGCCGGAACCATTCCTTACTGAACAGTCCCGAACAAGATAAACCCCGTGGTTGGCTCGACCAACCACCCACTAAGCTGAAATAAAAAGGGACATCTAGACAGGGGAAATATCTTGTCCTGCTTGGGCATGACCCACCTAACCTTGCTGCATATCCCCTGATTTTTAGTCATTCTCGGTTGATGAGGCTTGAGGCTAAGAGTTACCTTTAGAACGTTCTCACTTAGAATGCCCATCGCCCACCTGACGATGTTTCGCAAGCATTTGTCCATACAAGTCCGTCCCGGGTTCGAATGGAACCGAAGGCACTACTCCTACTTCATCCATTTGGAGATATCCTCAGGATTAGTAGCGACTAGCCCTTGCACTTCACTGCTCCATCTCGACTCTAAACACGTTTTTCGCACGAAAACGTACAAACCGGATCGAAGTGGGTTTTCGAGAAATAAATCTCGATCCCGGACTCTTCGAAATGATCAGCGCATTTGTCCAATATTGATAGTCGGTGATTTAACAATCAATTTATATTCATAAACATCCATAAGCATCCATCACACAATAAATAATTCCCACATTATTTATTTGCCTCTAATATCTTTAAAAGATATATTTCCAAAGTTTCAAAACTCATTGAAATCAATTTCCCAAAATTCTTCCTTACAAGGTAAATCCTTTACCTTCCCATTGGAAATAACCAGGTTCTAAAACAACTTAGTTTGAAAACAGTTAAAAACATTTTATATTGAAATATACTTTAAAATACGTAAATTCACTTCTAGTTACTTACTCAAAATATAATTTCAAAATATGTACAGTAAAACCATTTATTAAGATATAAACTTTGATTTTAAATAAGGTTTTTAATAAACTAAATTTAAAAGTAGCGTTTTAATAAGATAAATACTAATTTCAAATGACTTAAGTCAAAAACTAGTCTTCTAAATAAATCCATTTGTAAAAATAATTATTAAGGTATTTATAAAATTTACTATTGCTAATTATTAATAATTATTTTAAAATAATAATTTCCACAACACTCTTTTAAACAAGTTTACATTTTTAAAACTTTCTTTTTATAAAATCTGTTTAAACTCGAACTTGGTTTTTCCCAAGAAATCTCATTCCACTTAAACATCCTAGAAAATCTTTCTTATAAATTCTGTCAATTTATTTCAATTCAGGTTTACGTTTTAACAAAATAAATCTACTTTCACATTTATCAACTAATAACGTTTCCCTTTGTTTAGCATTCCGGATTTTACAAATTTTCAATTTTCATTCCATATAGATTTCAAATTTTAATTCTTTAAAATTCATTATTTAACAATATCTTTTATTTCTCTAAATTCAATTTATCCATTTATAATTATTTATGGATTTATAATTTATCCAGTAACATTTCTATACAATTCTATTTCAGTTTTCCATCCAAACAAATTCTAATTTTTATATTCCTTTAAATTCCTTATTTGTTAATTCTTAATTTCCTTTTAAAAACCCAATTTAATTTCTTTATAATTAAAATTCCAATTTCTTTATAATTAACATTCTGGGTTTATAGTTTATACCACAATATCACAATCCAATTTAATTCCAAATTTATCAATCATAATATATAAACAGGCATCATCATCAATTATAAAAATAATTACTTTATTGTGAAGAATCCAGTTGGATCCCTCCAACCTGTTTTCCCTGCATCCACAAATATTAGCACATCGCATATATAAATATCAATCCAGACTGATACAACAATAATATGAAACCAATCACACAGATATTTAAATATCAACTATTTAAATTTGTCTAGCATCCAGATGTGAGTGAGAATAACTCACCTTGAGTTTCGGCGAGCGTTCGAAATTTAAATTAAACCGAACGACGTTCGATTTAACTCAAATTTCTACTTGCCCGGAATGGATCCGGATCTGCACCATCTCGTAGTACGTCTCTCTGCGATTCCAACGCATCCAATTTCGTCTGAATCAGAGTACGTATGAGTTCGTTATGATTTTACTAAGTTTTGATAACGAATTAAAAACAAATTTTTTTTTTATACCAAAGCACATTGGCCGTTCGATCTGGATGAAGAAATCACGGCCGCGTTCCTCTCTCTCGCGCGCGACACCCAGAAGCAACGAACCCATCATCGCGTAGCTAGGGCTTCTAGCCGCTCCTCCCACAGCCACCGTGACCACCATCAGAGACCACCCCCTCGAAGAGCGCCTCATCCTCCACGTTCGCCCAGAACCTCGCCCAACCCGGTCGCCTCCTCCACCTCGAAACCCCACACGAGCGGCGGCCCAATGAACCCATAATTCTCCCTCCACGCGACGCCAACATCCATCGTTACCGACCATCGAGAAGATCTCGACATCCTCCTCACATTTCTAGTTGAAGATTTTGTGAATAAATGCGTGGATTGAGAGATTTTGGAGTGGGAAACGAATTGATGTCGGCCATTGAAATAATAAGCGGCGGCTGGGAGATGGTTCTAGGGTTAGAGAATGAATATAATATATATATTAGTGTCTTATTATTATTTTATTAATAAAATTCTCTATGAAACATCTTATTGCAACGAACTCCAATTCTCACGTTCTGACAGGCTATCCTAGCGTTTTTCCGCGTTCCGGACACAATGGGACAGGTTTTGTAAGCTAATTTGATCGTATGTGCAAGAAACGGAATTAAATGATCAATTTAAAAATTAAATCGATTAAATCGATTTCGATGCGTTCCAAGCTGCCACGGTCAAACGACAACTCCGATTGCTACGAAAATTGAAATCCGATAATAACTAACTATTACGAATCCAATGGAACTGGTTTCGTCGAATTCCGAGACTGTGCCCTGGAAGGCTATTGTAACTCGTCTATTAAATCGAGCAAGTTTTCTGCAAAAATCGAAAACACTAAAAATTTCACCTTTAAAATTTTATTAACTTAACAATAATTCATATAAAATTTATAATCACATGAAAAATCATTTTGGCTCATTCCGGACTAAAATCTGATTAAATTTCATTTTTATAATATTAAATTCTATTACTAAATTAATATAAAATTTCAAATTCAATCTATCTGCTAATAATTCCATTTAACAATCCCAATATTATAATTCAAACCCAATTAGACCTAAATTAAATTTTAGAATCTAATTATACCTCCATTCACACTCGAAATTACCAATTAGCCCCATTCTAATATTGAATTAGTATTATTCAATTACCAATTAAATTCCCGATTCAATATATAATTATTGTTCTCAATTATTTGAAATTGAATAGAACTACTATAACTAAAAATTATAGCTTATTTTATTTCAAGGTTCAATTTATAATCCATATCCAACATTTAAAATGAATTAAATGTTCACAAATCCCATGTTAAAAATTCCGGGATGTTACACGAACAGAACCGAAGGCACTTACAAAGAAGTCCTTGCAATCCGGATATTCACAATCCCGATCGGATTTCCCATCACTTAGGGAGTCTCTATACCGGCACGACTCAGTGCTGAGACAATCGATAGGTCATCCTATCGTTCTCGCAAATACCCGGTCTTCACCACTGGTCTCCAAATGCTATCCATAACGTCGAATCACATATTCGGAATGAGATATATGACACAAAGGTCCTTTCCCGGCTAAACCGAATAGTGAGCGTAATATTTAAAACATATGGATATGGGATTTCAATTAAGTCATAATTTAATAATTCAAAACTTTCTTTCAAATGGTTTAAACCAATTACCACTTCAAATCTTTTAAACAAAAGATTTATTTCATAAAGTTCACCTACTTTCACAAATATTCATTCCCGGATTTCAAACAATTCCTTTTCAAAAGATTTATTCATTAAATCTTTAAATCAAAGATTCGTCTCATAGTTTTCAAATCGTTCCCAAATATTCATTTTTAACATTCGTTTCCGAATATTCATCTATGACTTAGAAAACTATTTTAGTTTAAACTTGAAATCCCTTTTTATAAGATTTGAAACGAAAGCTTTTTATCATTTAAAAACAACAGTTTTAATTTGGATAAACCCAATTTCTTTTATACAAGTTACAATCTTTGGTTTAATTCGAATTCCCAAAACAATACTTTAAATATGGTTTCGAACCGTATATAACTAACATAACATTTTTAATCCCTAATTTCAAATCATAGAATTCAATTCCTAATTTTGAATTCAAATCTAAATCAAATTATTTAAATTTCAAAATTAATTAAAATAAACTTTAACTTGAAATTCCATTTTAAAAGCTTTTCACTTTTATTCTGATTCCATTTCCAAAACATTTGAATTTAAAAATTCAAATACAAAACTATTTTCAAAAATCTGCGACTTAATCGATTTCCTCGTGAAATTCATCATTGTGTGTGTATGGTGTGGTCCAAGGGTTTAACACAATTGTGCAACATCATTCAACCATCACAGATCAAATACAGAAATTTATTTGATAAGTGGTATAAACTATAACGCTTACATTTGATAAGCGGTATAAAGCATAACACTTATCTTTTATTCATAGAACACAGATATATATATATATATATCACATATAATAATTGCATCTATCTCAGATAAATAAATTACATTTCAGATCATGACACAAATCAAGACATATCACAAAGCATCAATATCAGGGATATCAGACAAATTAATTATCCAGTCAAGTTCAAACATTCACAAGTAAAATTTATTAGTTAACAGATTTATTTAATCCTTTATTAGTAATCTTTTGTTATTAACTAATAAATATTGATTAATGAACCAAATAATCTTCAATTATTTAAATTATTTAAATTATTTACATTTATTATTAACCCTTTAATTTATAAATTTAACTAACCCCTTGATTAATAACCAATATTTATACCCAAATTACTGATTATCATTGAATTAATTAATTGGGTAATCATTTCTTAATTACCTTTCTAAGTGGTTATATTTTCCAAATTGTTAAATGATTGTTTTAGGTTAATTATTCAAATTTTATTGTTAAATTAATCACATTAATGAATTATCCAGATAAAAACTTAGTTAATGACTTCATTAACTATTTAGTTTCTTTAATTACCATTCTAAAGAAATTTAATTATTTTAATTACTTATTGATGATAAGTTGATAAATCATTAAGAACTCCTTTATTAATGGATTGTAAATCATTAGCCTTTATTATTAAAGTAAATTCATCCAGATTTAAGATTTAATTGTTGTTTAAAATATGTTAAACATTTATTTCAAATTTCCTTTTAATAAAGTAAATTCCCATTTACAATTCAATTCTATTTTTGAGTTCAAATTCCCCCATACATTTAATTGTCTTTAAATTATTGAAACAATTTAGATTTGAAACTTTATTTATTTTCAAACTAGATTTCAATTCAAAGTTGAATTTACATTTTTATTTTGACTTAAAATTCAGTTTTAAAGCCTTGTTTTAAAAATTTAAATTTTTGTTTTGAATCCCTGGAAGATATGTTCAAGTAAAACCTTTAATCACTTTACAAATTACTTTAACACTTTTAAGCTATTGAAACATTTTATCTTTTTATAAAATTAAGGAATAAAAGAAACCTGAAACTCAAATTCATCTTAAAATTCAAAAATTTAAATCTTGTTTTCAACACCTTCGTTTTAAATCTGCTTTACGTTTTTAAATTTAGTTTAAATTAGAAAATTTGAACACTGGCAGGTTTAACCAAAAGCCTGTGACAAATAATTTTACTCAAGCTAAAAAAACTGGCTTCAACTACTTCCCCAGGCACATCACCGTGCACCGTGCATATGCACGGTGACGATGATCGTCGCCGACCATCGTCGACGATCGTCCCCCATCACCCAACACTCAAGCATCACACCACGATCATTAGATCGAACTCCAACTCTCGAAATCGAGTTCGAGACTTCAACCCCAAACCTGGAACAACTACAGGACCTTCCCCTCGAAACCTGTCAACGCGACGCTCCCTCAACTCCGACCATCGTATCGACTGAAACTCCGGCCAGCCCCTCGTCCATCTCTCCTCTACCTTCTCGCAAAGTCGCGTGGCACTCGATCCATCATCGACGATGGACGATTCAAATCCTTCAGCCACGCACAAAATTAGGTCACCGGAATTCAAATACCTCCCGCTGCTACCATGGTCATCGGTCGACCATCGCAATATTTTTCCCGTGACCACCATAGCCCCTCCATCTCCACATGAAACCCTGACCTTTCTAGTGCCTCCGACCGCCGCAGATTGATCAAAACCTATTTTTCGTCCACCTTCGAATTGCTCTTAACTCCTAAATCTAAAAATTATGATTTTAACTTTAAAAATCATGTTTTAGTGCGTGAATTTAGTTTATATACCTGGAATCGAAAATAAAAATGCTTGAATTTTGACTAAGTTAATGTTTCACTCAGGTTTCTTGAGTTTCATAGGTATTTGAAAGTTTTTTTTTATTGCTTTAAATAATTTTTTTTTTAACTTATTTCAAAATCAAACAATCAACTTTTTTTTTATTTCAAGTGTTAATGGTGTTTGGAACAAAAGATACGATTTTTTTTTTTTTTTGAATCTGGTCTAGGAAAACAAAACAGAGGTACCCAGTATGCATACATTTGCACCTCCACATATAAACATATGAGCACTTGAAAACATAACCATTTTTCCAGATATTCATAAGCAATTAGTTCAATTCAAAATAAAAAGAATGTTACTCACTTTGATTTTGTTTGAAACAGAGAGTACAAGCCTGGAAGTTCTCTGAGAAACTGGAAACTGGATTTGCTTTTAAACTTGCATGATCTTTTCATTGTTTGATTAAGTTGAATTTGTTTTCTGGTTTGTTAATGTTTTGATCAGAGGTGTTTTCCTTTTTATTATTATGATCTTTGCTAAGATTTGTTGAACGAATGAATAAAGGTTTGTGGATGTGTATATATATAAATGAAGATTGTGTACAGGGGAAGGTATAAGCAAGTAGACTATTTCCTTTTACTCGGCATTTTCTTATTTCTTTTTCTGTTGCTAAACCCATGCTTGAATTGGTGATGTGATCTTGTTTATGGCTGAAGAGTAAATTTCATTTAATGCCTCATGCTTCCTTGTACATCTACAGCATGTTCTATTTGTATAATATAGGCAGTCTGCTTTTACTTTACGTACATATTTTATTTTATTTTTATACTAATGTTTTGCTTGTATATGAACATATAAGGTTGTTGTCTTGTATGAATACTTGATTACATTTATTTCGTTTGCTTTAAAATGGTGGCTGCACTTATTTTATTTGTCTTGTTTTATATTTGTACTTTATTTTATTAGTTTGCTTTGTTTTTATAAGCTTATGCCTAACTTCTTTTATTTATACTTTTGTTTTGTTTATTTTGCATATTTATTTACAAATTTGTTTCATATTTAAATGTCGTTTCTTTTCTTTTCTTATGACTTACATATTAATTTTCAACTTAAATACTTATCGTCTTGTATTTTTATTTCTATTTATTTTAAAAACCATTTATTTAAGATTTTATCTCAAATCCAATATATACATATATATTCACATATATACAAATTTTCAAATTCAAACGACTTAATATAATTTCTATTTGAATCGGGGAAACTCGCTGCCATTTATAATCAATTTTACAATTTTTTAAATTCAAAAATTCATTTAAAGTATAAATTTAAATTCATAAAAATCCTGGGTCGTTACAAACTTCCCCCCTTAAAAGAATTTCGTCCTCGAAATTCGCAGGCCCGAAAACAACAAAGATAGATGAAAGATAGAGAAATATCGTTTCAGATCAAATTGGATATCAGTTCTGCATTTGGCTCACCAAATCAGAATATCAATAATAAATACAAGAAATTATAATAGAATTTCAAATTTAGTTATAAACGAAATAGTTTTATCGATACAATTCAATTTATCCTTCATATTCTGTTAATCAATTTTAACTCAATTTAAAATTTCTAATTCATTCAAAATTTCCAATTCATTCATTAAGGTTTAAATCGAAAAGCCGATAAGAACCCGATGAAATACGAAGCAAGAATTTTCTACAACGATTCGTAGAGCATCAACGCACCGAACTACTTTCTAGAGCTATCTTGAAGCAATCAAAAGAATTTGAAAAGACGAATCAAAGGAAATTGATAAGAAAGATGTTTCCACTATTGTTATAGAGTTTTGACTAATTATAGTCGTATTCCCCTGTCCCCTATCTCGTCCTCTTCTTGCACTCACACTCACTATCAGTGGATAGTAAGAGAATTTACTGAGGCATTCAAACGGATATCTTAGAGATTACTCATTCTAGGATTTACCTCATCCTATCTCTAATGAGTTACTTAATGTGTTATACTCCTGAGCTATAGTTTAACCTTAGCTCTGATACCAAATTCTGACGAGACGGATTTTGCCCGCTCGAAAATCAACATCCATACTTTAAATCGTATTCGAATGCCATAGATTCGACCGTTCAAATCCGATTCGCCGGAGCTTATAACAACATTAGGTAAATAACACAGCGGAATAAAAGAATAATACATTGATATACAGCTTTCATACAATATCTGATACAATAGATGATCCAATAGATATCAATATACATCAGAGATATTATACAATAAAAATAGCAGCGGAAAAGAAAAAAATAGATAACATCTAGCAGCGGAAGAATATAACTCTAAGATAGTCTTCGAAAAAAGAACTCCGAGAACTGCAACTCCATTTCCAAGAACCAATCCAGCAATAACTCGAACTCCCAATAACGATGCACAAAGATAAGCAAGTGCGGTGTGGTCTAGAGACTGAACCAACTCCAGATAATCCACTACATCTGACTATCTGAAAAACCCAACTCTAGACTGCTCGTGTAGAAAATAATGAGCACCCAGAGTTTAGGAAAGAAATAATAAACTCCGGATCAGTCGTGGGACTGGTGTGAGCAACAAAAACAGTTTATCTTTTAAAACATTCAACAAAAGATATTCAAAGTTAATTCGAAATGCTTTTTAAAAATGAGACTACCATAAGGCCTCCCGCACACACACACAATGCAAACGCAGAATCGGAGGAGATTTCTCCTTATGATAGTCAAAGATGCTTGATACGCATTAAAAAGAAACATTTGATATTATTTCTAGTGCATAGTGTAGAGAAAATCATTTCGAAAATAAAGATATAAATCTTAGCCAACATACGACCATTATCGTATGCCTACTATAGCTACCATGTTCAATAGCAGGTTACAGCCACATTCCATGGCAGGTTCTACAACTAATACCGTACAAGATCGTATTGTTTCTTTGGATTTCCAACAAATGGTCAGGCCAAGGAACTTCCCATTGCCACATGAGAACGCCTCTGGAAGGATGTCCCCGAGAACCAAACCGGATCTCTGCGAACACAAGGCCGGGTTACCCCTAACTGGGTAACAACTGACACGAGTATGCCATCCCCCGGTCCTTTGGGACCTTTATCCGAGCGCTCGTAATCAACATCACACAATCATAAATAAAGTGTTTCAACATGAGTAAGTATCTGGGCTCCATACCATGATACCACCCTTTTCCAGAAGGAAATGCACATACCCTAAAGGGAGCTACCCCTCATAACCTTGCTGCATCTTTCCTGTTTTGACCATTCCGGGGTGTGAGGCTCGACGAAGTCTCGTCCACAAAGCCACGCTTTATACAAAAGCTGTGCTTTGGGTCAACAAATGATCATAGAAATGATCACAAAGATAAACAATCAAACAAATGATCCTATCACAAATGATCAACACAATGATCATTTCACAGCAACACTCAGCATGTCACATTACCAAATTGGGAATATATCACTGATAACCA
Organism: Allium cepa; assembly: GCA_030765085.1. Classification (NCBI taxonomy): domain Eukaryota; kingdom Viridiplantae; phylum Streptophyta; class Magnoliopsida; order Asparagales; family Amaryllidaceae; genus Allium; species Allium cepa. Next base: position 125,034,322 of record CM060945.1, on the reverse strand, counting down.
TCAATTACATAACCTCTGAGCTCGTACATCTCAGAGAAGGTTGTTAAGCTAAGAGAATAAATTCTCCGCCACCAACAGAAATATATTTGAAAGAAATCTGCTTTATATCTCAATTTGTAATGTCAGACATACAATCCATACAAGTCTGTTCTGGGTTCGAACAGAACCGAAGGCACTTACAAAGAAGTCCTTGCAATCCGGATATTCACAATCCCGATCGGATTTCCCATCACTTAGGGAGTCTTATACCGGCGCGACTCAGTGCGGAGACAATCGATAGGTCATCCTATTGTTCTCGCAAATACCCGATCTTCACCACCGGTCTTCAAATGCTATCCATAACGTCGATTCACATATTCGGAATGAGATATATGACACAAAGGTCCTTTCCCGGCTAAACCGAATAGTGAGCGTAATATTTAAAACATATGGATATGGGATTTCAATTAAGTCACAATTTAATAATTCAAAACTTTCTTTCAAATGGTTTAAACCAATTACCATTTCAAATCTTTTAAACAAAAGATTTATTTCATAAAGTTCACCTACTTTCACAAATATTCATTCCCAGATTTCAAACAATTCCTTTCAAAAGATTTATTCATTAAATCTTTAAATCAAAGATTCGTCTCATAGTTTTCAAATCGTTCCCAAATATTCATTTTCAACATTCGTTTCCGAATATTCATCTATGACTTAGAAAACTATTTTAGTTTAAATTTGAAATCCCTTTTTATAAGATTTGAAACGAAAGCTTTTTATCATTTAAAAACAACAGTTTTAATTTGGATAAACCCGATTTCTTTTATACAAGTTACAATCTTTGGTTTAATTCGAATTCCCAAAACAATACTTTAAATATGGTTTCGAACCGTATATAACTAACATAACATTTTTAATCCCTAATTTCAAATCATAGAATTCAATTCCTAATTTTGAATTCAAATCTAAATCAAATTATTTAAATTTCAAAATTAATTAAAATAAATTTTAACTTGAAATTCCATTTTAAAAGCTTTTCACTTTTATTCTGATTCCATTTCCAAAACATTTGAATTTAAAAATTCAAATACAAAACTATTTTCAAAAATCTGCGACTTAATCGATTTCCTCGTGAAATCCATCATTGTGTGTGTATGGTGTGGTCCAAGGGTTTAACGCAATTGTGCAGCATCATTCAACCATCACAGATCAAATACAGAAATTTATTTGATAAGTGGTATAAACTATAACGCTTACATTTGATAAGCGGTATAAACCATAGCACTTATCTTTTATTCATAGAACACAGATATATATATATATCACAGATAATAATTGCATCTATCTCAGATAAATAAATTACATTTCAGATCATGACACAAATCAAGACATATCACAAAGCATCAATATCAGGGATATCAGACAAATTAATTATCCAGTCAAGTTCAAACATTCACAAGTAAAATTTATTAGTTAACAGATTTATTTAATCCTTTATTAGTAATCTTTTATTATTAATTAATAAATATTGATTAATGAACCAAGTAATCTTCAATTATTTTAATTATTTTAATTATTTACAATTATTATTAACCCTTTAATTTATAAATTTAACTAACCCCTTGATTAATAACCAATATTTATACCCAAATTACTGATTATCATTGAATTAATTAATAGGCTAATCATTTCTTAATTACCTTTGTAAGTGATTATATTTTCCAAATTGTTAAATGATTGTTCTAGGTTAATTATTCAAATTTTATTGTTAAATTAATCACATTAATGAATTATCCAGATAAAAACTTAGTTAATGACTTCATTAACTATTTAGTTTCTTTAATTACCTTTCTAAAGAAATTTAATTATTTTAATTACTTATTGATGATAAGTTGATAAATCATTAAGAACTCCTTTATTAATAGATTGTAATCATTAGCCTTTATTATTAAAGTAAATTCATCCAGATTTAAGATTTAATTGTTGTTTAAAATATGTTAAACATTTGTTTCAAATTTCCTTTTAATAAAGTTAATTCCCATTTACAATTCAATTCTATTTTTGAGTTCAAATTCCCCTATACATTTAATTGTCTTTAAATTATTGAAACAATTTAGATTTGAAACTTTATTTATTTCCAAACTAGATTTCAATTCAAAGTTGAATTTACATTTTTATTTTGACTTAAAATTCAGTTTTAAAGCCTTGTTTTAAAAATTTAAATTTTTGTTTTGAATCCCTGGAAGATATGTTCAGATAAAACCTTTAATCACTTTACAAATTACTTTAACACTTTTAAGCTATTGAAACATTTTATCTTTTTATAAAATTAAGGTATAAAAGAAACCTGAAACTCAAATTCATCTTAAAATTCAAAAATTTAAATCTTGTTTTCAACACCTTCGTTTTAAATCTGCTTTATGTTTTTAAATTTAGTTTAAATTAGAAAGTTTGAACACTGGCAAGTTTAACCAAAAGCCTGTGACAAATAATTTTACTCAAGCTAAAAAAACTGGCTTCAACTACTTCCCCAGGCACATCACCGTGCACCGTGCATATGCACGGTGACGACAATCGTCGCCGACCATCATCGCCAATCTTCCCCCATCACCCAACACTCAAGCGTCACTCCACGATCATTAGATCGAACTCCAACTCTCGAAATCGAGTTCGAGACTTCAACCCTAAACCTAGAACAACTATAGGACCTTTCCCTCGAAACCTGTCAACGCGACGCTCCCTCAACTCCGACCATCGTATCGACTGAAACTCCGGCCAACCCCTCGTCCATCTCCCCTCTACCTTCTCACAAAGTCGCGTGGCACTCGATCCATCATCGACGATGGATGAGTCAAATCCTTCAGCCACGCACAAAATTAGGTCACCGGAATTCAAATACCTCCCGCCGCTACCATGGTCATCGGTCGACCATCGCAATATTTTTCCCGTGACCACCATAGACCCCTCCATCTCCACATGAAACCCTGACCTTTCTAGTGCCTCCGACCGCCGCAGATTGATCAAAACCTATTTGTCGTCCAGCTTCGAATTGCTCTTAACTCCTAAATCTAAAAATTATGATTTTAACTTTAAAAATCATGTTTTAGTGCATGAATTTAGTTTATATACCTGGAATCGAAAATAAAAATGCTTGAATTTTGACTAAGTTAATGTTTCACTCAGGTTTCTTGAGTTTCAGAGGTATTTGAAAGTTATTTTTTTATTGCTTTAAATAATTTTTTTTTAACTTAGTTCAAAATCAAACAATCAACTTTTGTTTTTATTTCAAGTGCTAATGGTGATTGGAACAAAAGATACGAATTTTTTTTTTTTGAATCTGGTCTAGGAAAACAAAACAGAGGTACCCAGATTAATACAGTATGCATACATTTGCACCTCCACATATAAACATATGAGCACTTGAAAACATAACCATTTTTCCATATATTCATAAGCAATTAGTTCAATTCAAAATAAAAAGAAAGTTACTCACTTTGATTTTGTTTGAAACAGAGAGTACAAGCCTGGAAGATCTCTGAGAAACTGGAAACTGGATTTGCTTTTAAACTTGCATGATCTTTGCATTGTTTGATTAAGTTGAATTTGTTTTCTGGTTTGTTAATGTTTTGATCAGAGGTGTTTTCCTTTTCATTATTATGATCTTTGCTAAGATTTATTGAACGAATGAATAAAGGTTTGTGGATGTGTATATATATAAATGAAGATTGTGTACAGGGGAAGGTATAAGCAAGTACACTATTTCCTTTTACTCAGCATTTTCACATTTCTTTTTCTGTTGCTAAACCCATGCTTGAATTGGTGATGTGATCTTGTTTATGGCTGAAGAGTAAATGTCATTTAATGCCTCATGCTTCCTTGTACATCTACAACATGTTCTATTTGTATAATATAGGCAGTCTGCTTTTACTTTACATACATATTTTATTTTATTTTTATACTAATGTTTTGCTTGTATATGAACATATAAGGTTGCTGTCTTGTATGAATACTTGATTATATTTATTTCTTTTGCTTTAAAATGGTGGCTGCACTTATTATATTTGTCTTGTTTTATATTTGTACTTTATTTTATTACTTTGCTTTGTTTTTATAAGCTTATGCCTAACTTCTTTTATTTATATTTTTGTTTTGTTTATTTTGCATATTTATTTACAACTTTGTTTCATATTTAAATGTCGTTTCTTTTCTTTTCTTATGACTTACATATTAATTTTCAATTTAAATACTTATCGCCTTGTATTTTTATTTCTATTTATTTTAAAAACCATTTATTTAAGATTTTATCTCAAATCCAATATATACATATATGTTCACATATATACAAATTTTCAAATTCATACGACTTAATATAATTTCTATTTGAATCAGGGAAACTCGCTGCCATTTATAATCAATTTTACAATTTTTTAAATTCAAAAATTCATTTAAAGTATAAATTTAAATTCATAAAAATCCTGGGTCGTTACAGGCTACAACTTTCATGTTGCCCACATTGTCTCATTCTAAAAATAACCATGTCAAAAATCTACTTCTTTCCAATGCATTCAGTGGCCTAGTTTTTAAACCAGTGAATATGCCATTTTGTTTTGATCATAACTTGATCATAATTGATCCAAATTAAAAAACTATTCTTTAAAACCATATGAAATTCCAGTAGTACTAATTTTATATTGATCACTTTCCAATTCTGAGGTTTTCTATACTTGAAACTCAATTTTTTGAAGTACATTTTCAGGCTTTATAGTTGTAAATCCGAGAATAGCTCTTCTAATTTTGACCATATCTTCGTCAAAATTAATCAAAATAAAGTGGTTTTTTTTAAATTCAAGAAAAAAGAATTTTCAACAAATTTTTAGTTAACAAATTTTTCAAATTTTGAGAGTAAAAGAGTCAAAAATAAAAGAGAAAATGACCTATTTTTTAGGTCTAATTTTGAGAATTCAAGGTCAAAGCTCTGCCACTTCTTCTCTATACTTTCGACCCACCTCCATCTCAAGCCTTGGCCGAGCACTTCAAAGGATGGGAAAGTTGTTTACTAATTTTTAAGAGGAGTAGAAAGTAGTTAATGAAGCGTGGATTAGTTTGAATGTTGGTAGGAAGTTAATCGCTTTGGTTAATGGTGAGAAACTATATTTATTATCTATATTTATATATATACATGTTTGATGATGTGTTATGATTGCTATGGATGCTTGTATATGCTTTGATCATCAATTATTGACTATTTGATATGATTGTTAAATTGTTTTAACGAGTCACGTTAGTACACGTCGATAAGTACAAAGGAAATCACTTTCCTTTTTAAAATGAAATGGTGTATATGGAATGCTTAAACCTTTTGAAAATAGTTTTAAAATGAGTTAGAAATGTTTTATAAGCAATTAAATATGTTTAAATAAATAAAGAAATAAAATCAGAATTACATTTTGTAAATTTGAAATATGTCCAAAATAATTTTCTAAAAACATAACGGTTTTGCAGTTCGGAATCCGAAAAGGGATTCCTTTTTAAATGATATTTTTAAATGTTTAAAAAAAATGAAATAAGTTATAAAAATAATTTAAAAAGTACTAAAAGAAATTTAATTTGAAAAGATGGGTTTCTAAATGATATAAAGTCATTTTGAAGAATATAGCTTTTAAAACATTATTTTCAACACTTTTTGCAACGCTTTTTGCATCATTTTTAAATAACTTTTGAAGTATAGTTTTGGACTTAACAATTCTTTCCTATATCTGTGAATGATATTAAAAGAATAATTAAGTTTTAAAGATGATTTGGCAGTTTTAATGAGAGTTTGAATAAATGGTTAAGAGAAATTGTTTATACCACTTAAACAAAAAGTGAAGAAGAATGAATGCATTAACAAACTGAGTACGCGGAAATGACTAGTACATATGTTCCATCTGTGAGATCTGGGAAGATAAAGTAAGATGCTTGACTAAGGTTAGGAATAGAGCAACTAGTGTGTAACAACCCGTAAATTTTCGATAATTTAATTTGTTAATTTAATGAATCGTGTTATTTAATATTGGAAGAAATAAAAAGTTGTAAGGTAATAATGAAATAATAACTAAGATGAAACGTAAAAAGGTTATTTAAATTTAACAATTAATGAACTTGAATTAAATTCCAATTAAACAAAATAATTTAAAAGTTATAACTTGGTTATAAAGTGAATATAAGAAAACTAGTGTAATATTGAATCAATTGGTGGATTAGTATATAATTATTGATAATTGGATATAAAAGTGTTATGTAAACAATTGTAACATTTGTTAGTTAATAATAACTTATAAGTATAATTAAAAGCTAACGGTAATAATTATTGTATGTCACCCATCTATTTATCCTGTTATTTAAAACTGGAAATAAATTTCAATAAATGTAATTAATTATTATGTTAATGTAAATTAAGTTAATATTTGGAAGTAATGTTAATCTTATTCATAATATGACAATTGGTTAAATAAAAAGAATGGAAATCGAGATTTATTAATTTATTTGAATTTAAAAGATAGTAATCGGATTTATTGAAAATAAATGGAATTAAATATTTAAATATTACGATAACGGGAAATTAAGATGAAATTGGGAAACATTAATGTGCTAATAGATAAATCAATGTTAGTTATGCCCTTATTGTAATGAAAGTCTTGAATAACAAGGTTGAAAATTTTAATAAATGCATTTTGGAATTTTTAATTTTTAATTTTTAATTCTTGAATTTAATGAAATTGGAATCAAATACTGAATTTGATGGATTAATCAACTTTAAATTGACATCCAAATTTGTTTAAATTATTGAAATTGTTCATGAAATCAAAAATGATAAAGATTGCTAATTATTGAATTGGTATTGAAAATTTGATTTAATTAATTTATTGATAAATCGAAAAATAGCCATTTTGGCCACTGACTCGGATTTTGATGAAACTAGTTTCGTCGGATCCATAATGTTGAATTATTGTAGGGTTTATAGTTTCGTAACGATCTGGCTTGTCGTTTGATCGTACAGACTTGAAACGCGTTGAAATCAAATCAATTTGAAATATGCTAATTTTAACGTAAATTCTTCATATGATGGAATTTGGACTTGAAAACTGTTCCATTAATTTTAAAATATTCAAAAACATCTACTTTGACATATCGGCCGACCCATTTTCGTTCAGGAGTCGAAACGGGCTTTCGGGTCATTATCGTTCAATTTTCCAAACCATTCAAGCCCACATGTTTCTTTTTTTGTTCTGCCTATATATATATCGTTATAAGCCCTAACAGTCCTTCTATTTCCCATTCCTGTACGTACAGAAATCTATGTTGCTCCTCTTTTTCAATGGCAGACAAACCCTAAATTCCCAATTGCAAATTTCAAAACCAAATTCAAATCAAAATTTGAAACTCCATAAACTATATCGAATTATATATGAATTTGAAGCTCTCGATGAGCGCAAGTCAAATATATGATTCGTTTTTCAATTTGAGTTTTGATGTGGCCGAAAATAGATGAAATATTCATGGTCGTTCAATCGAGCGCGATCATCTTCATCCGATCGTCAAATCGACCGAGGTGTATTGTAGAGTGGACCGAGGGGTTTGCAACAGTGTAGTTTGATGGATTGATGATTGGATCGACATATGTAATCCAATCTGGGGAAAAAAATTCACAATGGCTGCCCTTCTTTCCGCGTTCAATGTTACGGGGTTGATCAAGGGGAGTTCGAGGGGGCTTTGTAGAGTCGCGGCGACCTCTGTTGAGGGGTGGTGGCATTGCGATCGGCAGTAGACAAGGTTACATGGCGCGTGTTTTGGTGCGGGGGCGATGAATGCGATCTGGGTAGGTTTCAGCGTGAAGGGAATGAGCTCTATAGGTGACGTGTAATTAGTATTATTATTTTGTTTATTTTATAAATTAAACCGTTCCATCTTCTAATTATCATAACTTTTACATACGAGGTCTGATTTGCGCGTGGTTTTCTCCATTAGGATCGTATCAAAATTTCAAACATTTTGACACTGGTATGGGCGAATTCTGGGACTGTTTGAATTTTGGGTTTAAATTGGATTTGAATTCAATTTACATTCAAAAGGTGAGTGTTTTAACCCACTCGCAACTTCTGAAAATTCTTATGTTTTTTAAATTGATTTATGATGTGATTAGAAATTTATTTATGACTATTTGGCATATTTTGAATCACCATCTTAGTTTATTTGAATTTATTTGGATAAAATAGTTATTTAATTTATTATTGAATATAAAATGCCAGTAAATACCTGTTATTTATTATCTATTCTATATTGATGTTATTGATTGAATTGGATGATGATAGTGATAAATGTTTGATGATTGATATTGGATGAATGGATGTTATATTTTATATTGTTATAGACTGCAAGTTGTTGTGGATTTTTATTTCATTCGGGATTGTGGTTTGAAATGTTATATAACCGTATTTATATTTTGAATTACGGATTGCAATGATAAATATCTGTATCGCTTGAGCATAGGATAAAAAATATATGCATACATCGTGGTCTGTATATAAAAATATTTTGAAATGATTTGTATGGTTTTGTAAATAAATATATGGTTTTAGATAAATATTGATTTTAGATATTATATATAAATGTTATTTATCCTTTATTTTAAGCTATGTATAATTTGTTTTAATATATAATAAGCTTAGTAATAAGTCGATTTTTATTGAAGATAATATGGTTAAGTATTTAAATTATATTTTAATAAAGAGTTATAATAATTTAAATAAAATTAAGGTTGGAAGATAAATTTGAGATTTATTTGAAATTTAATTTATTTAAGAATTAAACTCAAATAAGCTTGATGTGAAATTTATTAAATTTGAAATTTTAGAAGGTATGATTTTTATAACTTGATTTTGGTTTAAGGTGAAGTAAATGAATGTTTAAAGTATAAATAAATTGAAGGTAACATTCAGTTATTTGTAATTTGGGTTTTATTCAAATGATACTGGATGTATTAAGTAAAATATTTCAAAACTAAATAATAGAAAATAGAATTCGATATATTTATGAAATGACCAAACTTAGTTTTGAAATTGTTAAATACTTAAAGTTTGAAATATATTTAAACTGAAAGGGTTTATTCTGTGGATCAAATCTATTTCGAAATTGATATAATTTGGAATAGTTTATTTGGAAACTGAATTGAATTGAAATTTATGATTAGGGATTGGATTTAGATTTAAAATCTAGAAATTCGAGTTGTTTTGGAATTGATTTGTGAAATTGCAAAAGCTATTTTATAATATAAAGTATTTTAATATTTAAACCATTTAAATGGTGGAAGTTATGTTTCAAAGTTATGAGTTTCAAAGTATTATGATTTGAAAGTGTTATTGTAACAACCCAGAATTTTCTAACTCGAAAACTCCAGATAGTTATGAAAAAGAAGAAAGGGGTAGAAGAAGAAGAAAAGAAAACAACATCAGAATCTCACATCGCAGCGGAATAAAATATAATATATAAAATACAGGTTTAAATACAAAGAATCTGTACTGCATACATATACATACATACCATCATCAGAATACATCAATCAATCATACATGTCCATGGACAGCGGAAATAATAGGCAAATACGTAAATACGCTCTGTCATCCAGCTCGTCTCCTAAGCTCCAGCATATAACCTGAATCCTGTTTAACTCGGTCTGACCCGAGCATCATATAAAACAACACCCGAGTCAGTCTGGAATACCAGCGTGAGAAAATCACACTCAATTGGATTATTAAAGTTTTGAAAATCCTTTGAAAAACAAAAGCATCTCGTAAGACCACGCCACAAATAAACATGCCGGGTTTTTACCTTACGATAGCTAAAACAATTTTATAGAAATCCTCTGATATTATAATAGGGTCTATATACAAATACTTATAAAATAGCCGAAATTGTTACATTCATTAAATTCCAGCTACTAGACACAGAGTGGGTAATACAAACAAAACTCGTACAAGGCTCATAGGGAGAATGGTTTTCCATCAATGGCTGGGCTACTGGGGTACCGCCCGTCACAGTACCTGGCCTAGATCAGAGTACCGAGGAGTACGCCCGCTCCACTGCATCACAAGGCCGGAACCATTCCTTACTGAACAATCCCGAACAAGATAACCCCGTGGTTGGCGCGACCAACCACCCACTAAGCCGAATAAAAAGGGAGATCTAGACAGGGGAAAATCTTGTCCTGCTTGGGCATGACCCACCTAACCTTGCTGCACCTCCCCTGTTTTAGCCATTCCCGGTTGATGAGGCTTGAGGTTAAGCGTTACCTTTCAAGAACGCATCACTTAGAATGCTCATCGTCCACCTGACGATGTTCTGAAAGCATTCAATCCATACAAGTTGCCCTGGGTTTGGACAAACCGAATCACCATCTTCAACTCTTCACGGTCTTCATTCGTAATCGTTCAAACGGGATCGAAGTGGTTTTCGGATAATTAAATCCGATCCCGGACTCTTCGAAACGATCAGCGCATTGTCCAATATTGATAGTCGGTTATTTGACTATCAATTAATCATACACAAGCAACCATCAAATAATATCCATAAATCACTTATCTCAATATCATCCAGATATTATTTCCATTTAACCCATTTGAACTGATTTCACAGTTCTTTTATTTCCATGAAATCACTTAACTGATTTCTCATATACACTCTATTTGATTTTACCTTTGAGAATATTTCTTATTTTCTCATCCCTATCTCAAAAATCAATTTATACTTTGCTTATAATATCACAAATTCACTTTCTCCATTAAATAAGATTTCTCCTAAATCTTATCCCATTCAAATTAATTTGCTTACCATCACAAGAGGATTTTAATTGGATTTTAAAAACATTTTAAAAACATATAGATTTATAAAATAAGAAGTATTAAATATTAAAATTTATATCTAGTTATTTATAAGTTTCAAAGCTGGTTTTAGAAAAGTTAGAGTTTATTATAATTAATTGCTAAGCCTTCAAAAATAACTAATTTGAAATATTTTAAATTAAAAAATGATTTATAAAAACTAGATAGTATAGTAATTTTAAAAAAAATATTCCTTTTAAAATAAATTTGTAATTTTAGGAAATCCAATATCCATATATAAATGCCTCTTGTCCAAATCCACCTTCTTACTTTCGGAAATATTCTACTATTTCCGTTTCAAACAATTTATAACTCAATATAAATTCATGACTTATTCCTTGTCATATCTACTGATATCTTCCTATCCCATTTATAAACTTCGTTAATAAATTTATAACTCCCTGAGTTTTCTTTTTCATTTATTTATGAAAATAATTTATTCAAATATCCTATTTTAAAATTTTATTCTTCAATTCGATTCCATATTGTTTCTTAATAAAATTTCATTTCTTAATAAGGTTCCTTATTTTATTTCTTATTTAAGTTCCTATTTACTTTATTACTTAACAAATTTTTGCTCCACTTCAAATTCATTTATCGATTTCAATGTTTCTTAGAGTTTTGGAACATAATCTAATTTTTCCCAATCTCAACTTTCACAAATTTTAAGTTTAACCAAAGTAATAAATATTCTTTTAAATTTTACTTTAGTCTCAATAGAAATAAATTCAAACCCTAATGAAATATTCCTTTCATTTAAATTTCATTCAGCTTCCTTTGATTAAATTATTTATAGTATTTAAAAATTTCCAAATTCCAATTCCATATTATTAACACTATATAATTCAATTCGCATGCAAATCAATATTGATTCATTCAACCTGTCATAAGACAACATATATATAAAATCAATAAATATTCTTGAGGAATCCTGTTGGATCCCTCCAACCTGTTTTCCCTGCATCCACAGATGTTAGCACAAATAAAATACCAATTCCACTTAAATGGTGAAATATACATTATCATCCGCCATTATGCGGTATATAGGGTCTATTTAATTATTCACTAATTTCAACCATCATGCAAGCACTTCAACAATAAATTTAAATTCAACAATTTAAATTTAAAAATCAACTGAGTGAGATTAACTCACCTCTCTTTATTAGCATCCATTTCCAATCTAGCTTGTTTCCTTTCAATTTTAGACCTTGTAAAAACATTTTACGATTCATTAATATTTGAATAAATCGAACAATTTACTTTCCTTTTTACAACTTAATTTAACTAATAATTTAATATTAAGCTATTGATTTAAATTTTAAGCTGATTATTAAATTTGAACTAATAAATTTTGTTTCCCCATTTAAAAATCTTTGTAATTAAGTTATTAAACAAGTTAATCATTATAATATGTTATAAAAAAATAAACTAATAGATTTAAAATGTGTATATATATATATATATATATATATATATATGCTTATTGAATAACAAATTTTAAAATTAAATACTCTTTAAATTGATTTTTAAATAACCTAGAAGATTGAAATGTATACTTATTTGACTTTTGGGGACTTCTTATATATGTTTATCAATATAAGCTGTAGATATTTTATATATATATACATATTTTTTTTTCTTTACTGTATAAATTTTATACATATCAAATTGAAAACAAAAGGTTAAAATACCTCATCGCCTCCTACCCAGAGTGCACGCGCCTCCACCAGACAACCCGAGAACCCCACGCTGCTGCCTCGACAACTCCTTTCTGTTTGCTGTTGTTCGATCTTTCAGAGACGCGCACGAACATCCACGCCGTCCCCCTCACTATGCGTCGCCGCCACGAATCGAGCCACCATACTAGCAACGCGCCTCCACTCGAATCCTTGCGCACGCGGCCGTCGCCTCACACGACCCGAGCCCACGTCGCTACCGCTGCGACCACGAAAAACCCACCGAACTACTCGCCGCCACCCTCTTCGATTCGAGACCAACTTCCAGCGACACGCCACGGCCTAAAACGCAAACGCGAGTTGAATCGCGTGCTTCCCTATTCGATTTCGCTGGAACATGCTTTGATTTAGGGTTCCATTGTTTTTTTTTAATTAGCCGATGAATTCGGTTTGAGGTAGAAAGGAAAACGAGGGGTTCAAAGGTGAAGGAGTGAGGAGTTTTAGTTTTGGCGATTAGGAAGATAGCGGCCATTATTCTGATTTTTGGTTTCTGAACCAATGTATAAACGAGAAGCATCGTGAATTTAAGAGATAAAGGAAGCGTCTGTGAGAAGCCGAAAGGTAAAAATACGGCTATGATTTGATGTAGGATATTTCGAATTTTAAAACGATTAATTATATTTGAAGCGTTTACCTCTCATACGATCACACGATCACTCCAAAATGTATGAAATTTGAAATCCGGCAATAACTCAATATTATGGATTTAATGAAACTGGTTTCGTTGAATTCTGAGACTGTGCCTCGGAACGTTATTTTTAAATGTCAATTTAAACAATGTAAATTTAAAATTGAACAAACCGCATTTAAATTCAATTTTAATTCATCTATCACTTTCAGTATTATCAATATAAATTTATAAGCCGTTAAAATATTTCCAACAAGCTTACAATTCCAAGTTCTTTATATTTTACCCAATATCTAAGTATCCCTTTCATAATTAATTAATTTGTTCAATTAAGGATTATATTTAAATTATGAATCACTTTTATATTAAATAAAACCAAACTGTTCATATTCAAATCAATTTATAGTTCAAATTAATTAATTAAATTCATTTTAAATATCACAAATTAACTGTTGAAAAAGCCGGGTCGTTACATTCCTCCCCCCTTAAAAGAATTTCGTCCTGGAAATTACTAGTTAGGAAGAATGGTCCAATACCCGTTATTATTACTTCACAATCAACAATTCAACATCCTACCAAACTACTCTTTTAATAAAAGATGCATTACCCTTCTTAATAACTTTCTAAACTTTTTTCCTAGTTTCAAACTATACTATTTGCTTAACCATTCAAGTTTCAATTCGAACTCAAATTTTGAATTATCAAAATTTTCTCAAAATTTTTCTAACTCCCTAAATTCCTGAAAAATTTGGCCAGCGTCTCCTTTGCGCGGCTAGCTCGGTACAACTACAAAATGGCTCTACGGCCTCCCAAAAACTCAAAAGAAAACAAAAGGCCAAGCGGCTCAATCAAAAACCCAATCAATTTCCGTATATAAATTCAAACACATACTTTTTTGTCGAGCATTTCAATTTTATCTTTGAAACCAACTCAATTCTCTTAATCTTATATTACCTGCATATCTTACACAGCAATATATCCAATCACAATATATAAAAACGTTTTATCAACATTCTTTCAAATGTCAATATCTATTCATTCAAATATTATTTTAGATTGTTTATGCAATATCAATTCCCAATGAGAATACATAATCCCTTACTTAAGTTAGTATAAGCATCTTATGTATTTCTTATTATTTATTTTTATCTTACCACTTTAGTTTGTATTCATTCCTATTCAATTGATTCTTTCATTTCTATATGTATTCAATCTCTCTTTAATCCCGAATATTTAAATTCTATTTTTCATTTATAATAAACTCATGTCATTATTTCAAATTAGTTCTTTCTCTAATTATTTCCAATTCCAATTTGAAAACATTTGTCGTTAACAAAATTTTCAAAAACTTCCAAAAAATTTCTAACACCCAAAATTTCCGAAATTTTTTGGCAGATTCCCCTTTAATGTACGGAGGAGCTTTTGCAATTTGACAATAGATATAAATATATATACATTGACCCACACGGTCGGAAAAACCAAAAACAGTTCATATTTCCTAGTTTGTATTGTGTAGGCGTACCTTATTTAGCAATTTAAGCAAGCGGCATATTTTATTTTAGCATTTACGTGCCCAAAATCCCGATATACAGTCTTCTAGTACCTGTACTTACTCAATTTAAACTCATAAGTAACATATGTATGAAATTTATAACATTGCATTCATTTAAAAAGCTACAACAGTCAAAATCATAAGCAATGCAATATAAATAACTTCATAACAAATTTATATAGTTCCCAAACTAGTTCCATTTGTTTATAACTGACACTAATACTGGGCGCATTCAACTTTAAGTGAGTTACAACACATTTACCTAACTCCAATTCATAATTATGCCCACACAAACCCATTTTCCATTTAATTGATTTCAAAAATCAATTCCTGCTTCTTATCAATTCAAAACCATACTTTATAAACAATTATACGCGAATCAAGTTCTATAAGCGGGTAATAAGGTTTCCATATTAATTTAGTTGCTCTTACTTAATTTAAATCACCCTATCCAATTCGGAATGATTTTCACATCATTCTTTTATTCAATTCATTTTTAATCCGAACTATTTTGTATTCAAAGCAATTTTATTCAAGAATCAAATTTAATTACCTTTATCATTCCATAGAACTTTATTCAATCATGTTTTCGACGACAACAATTATTTCATGCAAATTTGACAATATTCATTCAACAAACAATTTCTTTAGTTATATAACTGTTTTAAAATTTATTCCAAATCAAGTTATATGAAATTTTATTCCTTTCTAATTTATTTAACCATGTCTTTGCATTGATTTTACTCAACACCATTTTTTTTTAGCTCGACAACTTCAATGCTTAAAATGTATCAATCATGTCCCAAATTTATATAAGTCATGCTTTATTGACTTAAGTCAAGTTACTTCAAATTATTTAATTTTCATAACTTAAGTTTATTTCATTTGCCCATAAATTCCTTTCCAAATTTAATTTGACTTTATTTAAATCAAATCTCTTTCATTTACTTCCTAGCTCAATTAATTATTTCATTTAAAAATTGCAATTCCCATGTTCGATTCATTCTCGAACTTATTTAATTAAATTCAAGACCATTTTCACTTTATTTATTCTCAGTTAGATTTTGTTTGCACTTCTAACCATTATATTTAATCCTATTTCATTTTATTTACCAACCAATCTAAGTTGAATTTTAAATATATAACTCAAGTTCTCTTTCTACCATTCACTTAAATTCACAACCCACTTTTATTAATTTACCATTCAACCTTTATTTAACCAATTCAAAGTTTATTCACATATTCAAATTACTAATTTATCCCAAATTAGTTTATTCCCAATTTGTAATTCAAAATTTGATTTTTAGCTTCAAAAATCTCTTCATTTAAATTTCTTTGGTTCAATTCTATTTTATAATTCAAGTTTGGATTTCTATTCATCTTCCAGATTCAAACAATTCTATTGACTTATTTATTCCATCTTAATTTTATAAGTCCACTTCTTATTTATCTTCACACTCCTATTTATTTACAGTTAACCACATTCCCATTATATTTTAATTCGGGTTTATACATTTTTACTTAGCCAAGTTATTTCAGCGCCTCTCAATTCCTTTATAAGCTATCGAAGTCTTATTACTTCAAATTCAAATTTCACTTAGCTTTCATTAAATTCAACTTCATTTCATTGTTACGAATTTTACCCAAATGAGAGTTTTATGACAATATATCTATATCTCAAGTTAATTCATCTTTATTCAAATTCAAATATTACCCTAGCTTAGAATAATTCCAGTACAAACAAAGTTCTCAATCCCATTAAATTGGCTATTTCTATCATAAGTCAAGGTACTTCCCCAATCTATTTTATTCAATGAACTTTCACTTTCAACGAAATCGCCATCCATAAATTATAAATCTTAAGTTAATTTTATTTATTGTAACTTCTTACTTAAATTCATTTCAATTGATTTGATACTCATCTAGATCAAATCCCATGTGATTTAATTAACCAATCTAAATTTGCTAAGATAACATCCGGGGCTAATTTATTCCATCAATACTTGATTTGGATCTAATTTGTAACTTCAAATTATCTTTACTTTAATCCAATCCCAAAACAATTCCAATTCACATTTAATTTACTTACCCTTCAATGGAATTTCTATTTATAACTTAGGTTTCAGCACTAAATTCCATTTTTAATTCAAATCACAACTTAATTCAAATACAACTGAATTTTATTTTCTGTTTAACTCAGTTTACTTCCATTCACATAACTTGAATTAATTTCAATCCACTTTAAGTTTTATTCCTCATTTCAACTTCATTTAAAATTCACTATTTTATTTCCTCCAAACCATTAATTAAATTTCAAGTTTTAAATTTTAATCCAAGTTAAATTTGCATCTTTAACTTTTCACTTTAGATTATAATTCCAAAATTCAACATTTATGTTTTCCTCGATTAGATAACTATTTTAAATTTAATTATCTCATTTGTCAAACATATTATCATCCAAACATCCATGTTATAATAATTTCAGAAAAATATTCTTTTTATATCAAAATATATTTTGGATGAAATTATTTCATTCACCCACTTTTAAAAATCAATATTGTGTCGAATTGCTCTATTTAAGTGTTTAGAAACCCCTTCGATCCAGTTGTCCAGACTGTGCCGACGAAGGTTCATATACCACTCAATAAGTCAATCAATGCAATATAAAATCATTTTATATTCACTAACAAATACGCGCTCATATCTATAAATACGCTCAAACTCATTCTTAAGTACAATTGACTCCATTTCTAATGAGTAATTCCTCACCAGAGCCAAGGTTCTCGCTTAACTTTTCAGCTCTGATACCAAGTGTAACAACCCGGAATTTTCGAACCCGAAAACTCCAGATAGTTATGAAAAAGAAGAAAGGGGTAGAACAAGAAGAAAAGAAAACAACATCAGAATCTCACATCGCAGTGGAATAAAATATAATATATAAATTACATATTTGAATACAAAGAATCTGTACTGCATAAATATACATACATACCATCATCAGAATACATCAATCAATCATACATGTCCATGCACAGCGGAAATAATAGGCAAATACGTAAATACGCTCTGTCATCCAGCTCGTCTCCTGAGCTCAAGCATATAACCTGAATCATGTTTAACTCGGTCTGACCCGAGCATCATATAAAACAACACCCAAGTCAGTCTGGAATACCAGCGTGAGAAAATCACACTCAATTGGATTATTAAAGTTTTGAAAATCCTTTGAAAAACAAAAGCATCTCGTAAGACCACACCACAAATAAACATGCCGGGTTTTTACCTTACGATAGCTAAAACAATTTTTATAGAAATCCTCTGATATTATAATAGGGTCTATATACAAATACTTATAAAATAGCCGAAATTGTTACATTCATTAAATTCCAGCTGCTAGCCACAGAGTGGGTAATACAAACAAAATTCGTACAAGGCTCGTAGGGAGAATGGTTTTCCATCAATGGCTGGGCTACTGGGGTACCGCCCGTCACAGTACCTGGCCTAGATCAGAGTACCGAGGAGTACGCCCGCTCCCCTGCATCACAAGGCCGGAACCATTCCTTACTGAACAGTCCCGAACAAGATAACCCCGTGGTTGGTGCGACCAACCACCCACTAAGCCGAATAAAAAGGGACATCTAGACAGGGGAAAATCTTGTCCTACTTGGGCATGACCCACCTAACCTTGCTGCACCTCCCCTGTTTTAGCCATTCCCGGTTGATGAGGCTTGAGGTTAAGCGTTACCTTTCAAGAACGCATCACTTAGAATGCTCATCGTCCACCTGGCGATGTTCTGAAAGCATTCAATCCATACAAGTTGCCCTGGGTTTGGACAAACCGAATCACCATCTTCAACTCTTCACGGTCTTCATTCGTAATCGTTCAAACGGGATCGAAGTGGTTTTCGGATAATTAAATCCGATCCCGGACTCTTCGAAACGATCAGCGCATTGTCCAATATTGATAGTCGGTTATTTGACTATCAATTAATCATACACAAGCAACCATCAAATAATATCCATAAATCACTTATCTCAATATCATCCAGATATTATTTCCATTTAACCCATTTGAACTGATTTCACAGTTCTTTTATTTCCATGAAATCACTTAACTGATTTCTCATATACACTCAATTTTATTTTACCTTTGAGAATATTTCTTATTTTCTCATCCCTATCTCAAAAATCAATTTATACTTTGCTTATAATCTCACAAATTCACTTTCTCCATTAAATAAGATTTCTCCAAAATCTTATCCTATTCAAATTAATTTGCTTACTATCACAAGAGGATCTTAATTGGATTTTAAAAACATTTTGAAAACATATAGATTTATAAAATAAGAAGTATTAAATATTAAAATTTATATCTAGTTATTTATAAGTTTCAAAGCTGGTTTTAGAAAACTTAGAGTTTATTATAATTAATTGCTAAGCCTTCAAAAATAACTAATTTGAAATATTTTAAATTCAAAAATGATTTATAAAAACTAGACAGTATAGTAATTAAAAAAAAAATTCCTTTTAAAATAAATTTATAATTTTAGGAAATCCAATATCCATATATAAATGCCTCTTGTCCAAATCCACCTTCTTACTTTTGGAAATATTCTACTATTTCCGTTTCAAACAATTTATAACTTAA
The DNA here is from genome assembly GCA_030765085.1 of Allium cepa. Taxonomy (NCBI): domain Eukaryota; kingdom Viridiplantae; phylum Streptophyta; class Magnoliopsida; order Asparagales; family Amaryllidaceae; genus Allium; species Allium cepa. The sequence goes on along the minus strand of CM060945.1, from coordinate 125,014,863 downwards.
TATAAGTTCATGACTTATTCCTTTTCATATCTACTGATATCTTCCTATCCCATTTATAAACTTCGTTAATAAATTTATAACTCCCTGAGTTTTCTTTTTCATTTATTTATGAAAATAATTTATTCAAATATCCTATTTTAAAATTTGATTCTTCAATTCGATTCCATATTGTTTCTTAATTAAATTTCATTTCTTAATAAGGTTCCTTATTTTATTTCTTATTTAAGTTCCTATTTACTTTATTACTTAACAAAGTTTTGCTCCACTTCAAATTCATTTATCGATTTCAATGTTTCTTAGAGTTTTGGAACATAGTCTAATTATTCCCAATCTCAACTTTCACAAATTTTAAGTTTAACCAAGGTAATAATTCTTTTAAATTTTACTTTAGTCTCAAAAGAAATAAATTCAAATCCTAATGAAATATTCCTTTCATTTAAATTTCATTCAGCTTCCTTTGATTAAATTATTTATAGTATTTAAAAATTTCCAAATTCCAATTCCATATTATTAACACTATATAATTCATTTCGCATGCAAATAAATATTAATTCATTCAACCTGTCATAAGACAACATATATATAAAATCAATAAATATTCTTGAGGAATCCTGTTGGATCCCTCCAACCTGTTTTCCCTGCATCCACAGATGTTAGCACAAATAAAATACCAATTCCACTTAAATGGTGAAATATACGTTATCATCCACCATTATGCGGTATATAGGGTCTATTTAATTATTCACTAATTTCAACCATCATGCAAGCACTTCAATAATAAATTTAAATTCAACAATTTAAATTTAAAAATCAACTGATTGAGATTAACTCACCTCTCTTTATTAGCATCCATTTCCAATCTAGCTTGTTTCCTTTCAATTTCAAACCTTGTAAAAACATTTTACGATTTATTAATATTTGAATAAATCGAACAATTTACTTTCCTTTTTACAACTTAATTTAACTAATAATTTAATCTTAAGCTATTGATTTAAATTTTAAGCTGATTATTAAATTTGAACTAATAAATTTTGTTTCCCCGTTTAAAAATCTTTGTAACTAAGTTATTAAACAAGTTAATCATTATAATATGTTATAAAAAAAATAAACTAATATATTTAAAATGTGTATATATATATATATATATATATGCTTATTGAATAACAAATTTTAAAATTAAATACTCTTTAAAATCGATTTTGAAATAACCTAGAAGATTGAAATGTATACTTGTTTGACTTTTGGGGACTTCTTATATATGTTTATCAATATAAGCTGTAGATATTATATATATACATATATATATTTTTTCTTTACGGTATGAATTTTATACATATCAAATTGAAAACAAAAGGTTAAAATACCTCATCGCCTCCTACCCAGAGTGCACGCGCCTCTACCAGACAACCCGAGAACCCCATGCTGTTGCCTCGACAACTCCTTTCTGTTTGTTGTTGTTCGATCTTTCAGAGACGCGCACGAACATCCGTGCCGTCCCCCTCACCATGCGTCGCCGCCACGAATCGAGCCACCATACTAGCGACGCGCCTCCACTCGAATCCCTGCGCACGCGGTCTTCGCCTCACACGACCCGAGCCCACGTCGCTACCGCTGCGACCACGAAAAACCCACTGAAATACTCGCCGCCACCCTCTTCGATTAGAGACAAACTTCCAGCGACACGCCACGTCCTAAAATGCAAACGCGAGTTGAATCGCATGCTTCCCTATTCGATTTCGCTGTAACGTGCTTTGATTTAGGGTTCCATTGTTTTTTTTAATTAGCCGATGAATTCGGTTTGAGGTAGAAAGGAAAACGAGGGGTTCAAAGGTGAAGGAGTGAGGAGTTTTAGTTTTCGCGATTAGGAAGATAGCGGCCATTATTCTGATTTTTGGTTTCTGAACCAATGTATAAACGAGAAGCATCGTGAATTTAAGAGATAAAGGAAGCGTCTATGAGAAGCTGAAAGGTAAAAATACGGCTATGATTTGATGTAGGATATTTTGAGTTTTAAAACGATTAATTATATTTAAAGCGTTTACCTCTCATACGATCACACGATCACTCCAAAATTTATGAAACTTGAAATCCGGCAATAACTCAATATTACGGATCCAATGGAACTGGTTTCGTTGAATTCCGAGACTGTGCCTCGGAAGGTTATTTTTAAATGTCAATTTAAACAATGTAAATTTAAAATTGAACAAACCGCAGTTAAATTCAATTTTAATTCATCTATTACTTCCAGTATTATCAATATAAATTTATAAGCCATTAAAATATTTCCAACAAGCTTACAATTCCAAATTCTTTATATTTTACACAATATCTAAGAATCCCTTTCATAATTAATGAATTTGTTCAATCGAGGATTATATTTAAATTCTGAATCACTTTTATATTAAATAAAACCAAACTGTTCATATTCAAATCAATTTATAGTTCAAATTAATTAATTGAATTCATTTGAAATATCACAAATTAACTATTGAAAAAGCCGGGTCGTTACAGTTATATTTCAAGTGTTTGTGATTTCGAAGTGTTATACTTTGAATGTGCTATGATTTTGGAGAATGATATATTTGAAGTGAAAAATGATAGCGTATTGATTTGGTTTTGAAAAGACAATGATATTTTGGTTTTAAAGTATAAACTATTTTGAAAATGACTGTGGTGTTATAATAACGATTGGTTGTTGAAGAGACCTGGATCAAATATGGGCATACTCTCTGTCGATACCGAAAACCACTTTAACAACCGTGTACGCGGTGGAGATTCCAGAATGAAGTAGGATGGTGGCGACATCCTTTGAGGTATACACATGGACCCGACTCCTATGAATTGGCATAAGGTGGCTAAAACATGAGCAATTCTCAGGTTAATGAGGTATGTGACGCCCCACCTCTATACCCACGCTAGCCAAGAACATTTCGGTGAATGCTGTCAACTAGCACGGAGAATAAGGCTATTGAGGAGCGACCATCCGTGTAATTGCTTTGTGCGAGCATCGATATGTCAGATAGTATAGCATGCAATTCTTTTCAAGTGGAAATCTGACATGCCGACACAAACTCAAAGCTATTATACAATGGCTATAATATCTTCGGAAACAAATACAGAAATAAACATAACATAAATCAGTCACAGATAATTCATATCACAAAGGCGGAAATAGATATGAATATTACACATGAAAGTGTACATCAGAGTAGTGGTCAAACAAGATCCACAATATCAAAAAGAATAGATACAAGTGCTAGATAAAAGAATAAGTATACATCATAGAGTCTGTACCTCAAATGTATACAACAAAAACTACTAAACTAAAGTAGTTAGCCAAAAGTCAGAAGATGGTCCGATAAGGAGTCAAGCAGAAGCACCTGTAAAATCTCAGTCTGACCCGAGTATTATTTAAGAAGAAAATAATAAACGGATCAGTCTAGCTATAAATATCAGATGAAGTGATATATAATAAGAGATATGACATAAACATATAATAATCACAATGCCAAGCTGTGATAAATAAGTAATTGAAAATCAACAAGAGATTAATCAATATCACAATAATCTACTCAAGATAAAAAGGAATGTCATACTCCTAATTTCATTCACCAAGCCACAATAAATGACATATATATCAATGCCCATCGTAAAAGTTGGTGAAACATAAATTCCAGAAATCAACACACGAAATCCAGAAATCACAATAAAAAGGATGGCCAATCCCAAAAAAATAAACTCCTCCTGACAGGGTATAGTCCCCCATTGCGGACTTTGAGCCGAAGCTCCTCCTGGTGAGCCGAAGCTCCTCCTGACAGGGTATAGTCCCCCATTGTGGACTTTGAGCCGAAGCTCCTCCTGGTGAGCCGAAGCTCAATAAAAACGACGTAGAGTCCTCCACGTGGACAAAGAGACATCGCACAATGCTAGTCTAAACCATAAAATGATCGTCATGATCAAAGAAAAGTGTCGATTACAGTAAGCTAGTAAATATATGAGCTTAGCTTCATGTCCCATAACCACTAGCTTAACTTAAATATTTACGAAAAAATTGTAGATCTCCACTAGAAAATTGTCACAAGAGTTTTCAATCGAACAAGTCCAAGAATTAACCGACGAAGTAAACGCAAGCGTTTCATACCACTTGTTTTACTAAGTCGTTTAATTGGATTTCTCATACGAGTGAGGTAAAGGTTTGTATATACTAATATATTGGAAATCGGTTTTAGAAAACGAGCTTTGTAATAAAATAGTGTTGAAATCATTTGAAGAAAGAGTTTTGATATTTACTACTAGTATAGAAAACCTTTATATTTTAAAGTGACAGATCATAGAAGTGATTGTAGAAACAATCGGGCATAAAATTCACATTCGAAGAAGTGAATAAATTCCAAAGAAATCGATTACCGAATCCATCGAAATGGATATTCCCAAAATCACGAAGAAAATGTCGTCAAAGTCGATAATAAGTGATAATAACAAAAGGGAAATAACACGAATCGATTAAAGTTGGAAATTCAAACTAAAATAGGCAAATAGGCAAAATATCATCAGGTCGGTCGGCCGGCTACAGAGCTCGGTCGACCGAACCCTGTTTTGAAAACTTCTCGGGCATCAGGTCGGTCGACCGAACCAGGGGGGTCGGTCGGCCGAACCAGAAACAGAGAAGTGCAACTGCGCTTTTACTAGCAGGTCGGTCGACCGGACAAGGGGGGTCGGTCGGCCGAACCTGATGCTCTGAAATTGATGCCCATAAATTGATATGCAACCTCCACCAATTCGCAACCGAACGAGCACGGATGCTAGGGAATTATGCCTAACGGCTACCCGGTCCTATTGGCTCCTCGATGCATCACCAAAAACACATTTGAACCTCAAAGCTATGATTTTTAAGGATTTGGCTTTCAAACACTAAAATTGGAATATTCTCAAAAGCAATCCAAATCAAAAGCAATTGCACAAGAATAAGTGTTAGGAATTTATACCTAACAATCGAAGATAATTCATAGACTTAGATGTGAGATAAAAATCTCACCTTTGAACCCAAACGAATGAAGAAGATGCTATGAAGCAATGGCAAGAACAAGCACTCTTTAATTCCAACTCAACAAGCTTGAATCTAAGCTTAAAAGAGAAACATTCCCTAAATTAGGTTTAGGAAATTTCTGAAATCAAAGAGAGAATGAGTTGGAGAAGAAGAAGAGCAAGCTTACCAATGGGTTCCCTTGAACTTTGGAGCTAGGAGATGGATTTGCAAAGGAAGCTAGTGCTTGGAGTTTTAATTTCCACTCTCCACCTCCATTTTCAGTTTTGCTAGAGAGTTAGGAGTTGGAATGAAGTAATGAAGAGGAGAGGGGGATTGGGACTGAGTTAGTAAGTGGTTAATTGGCTCAGCCCAAACCAAAGCCCTAAGCGGGAAAAAGTAGCAAAAATCAACTTTCTTCAAACATATCGAAGCTTATACTCAAAAAGGTTGCAAACGGCATTTTGAACTCAATGGAAGTGGTCTCGAGTCCTAATTCGGCTGTTTGCAAAAAGTAGCTTTTCGGACTAAAATCCGACTAACGATAAAATATTTAAATAAAATATTTAAATATAAAATCGATAAATATGCGGGTTATTACAGACTCCCCTCCTTAAAGAAATTGCGTCCTCGCAATACTTAAGAGGAAAATAAGAAGTAACAACCATGGAAGCATATCAACACAAAAGAAAATTGAAATAAGAAGTTCACCATAAAGAGCACGAAAGACTTAGCATGAACGGGATCGCTCGATGAATTCTCTAGATTCCCAAGAGTAATCACTAGGATTTGAGAACCATTGAACTCTCACAAGAAGAACATCTTTATTTCGAAGTCGCTCAACCTCCGAAGCAATGATGCGAATGGAATGTTGCTCATAAGTCAAACTTGGTGAAACTTCAATTTCTTCAATAACACCGGGCTCAAAAATGGAAACCGGAATCCCTAAGGCATTTTCGTAGATAAAAGACGTGGAATACGTCAAGAATAGAAGAAAATTGAGCCAGTGCAATGGCGTAGTACATAAACGGTACGCCCGAGAAACTAGAAACTCGAATAATTTGGAACACCGACGTAGTAGAAAAACAGTACGTCCAATGAACCGATAAACTGGAACAACGATGTAGTATAATGGTACATCCATTGATCCAGATAAGACGGAACATCGATGTAGTATAATAACAGTACATCCGATGAACCGAACACCATAAAAGAACACCGGACACTAGTCCATAAAAGGAATGAGATAAAGCTCAATAAAACAAAGTATATCAAAACGTCCGATGAACTTGATAAAAAGATAATTCCATTCAGACAACATCAAAGAATCAACAACTTGTTGCCTACGACAAAGCGCAAAGGCAACACGATTTCCAGAATATCAAGATCATAAGATGCCAGGAACTCGAGTCAACATGGAGTTCCATATGAGAAAATAATTATTCCAAAGATTTATGATCGGGGTAGAGAACAAATTTCTCGTCCAAAAATGATGATGCCAAATTTTCAAAAGCAAAAACAACAGCCGAGAGCACTAGATCATGAGTGGCATATCTAGTATCGATAAGCTATAATGATTTAGAAGCACAAGTGATAGCACGTTCTCTTTTGCAAGAGAACGACACCCAAACCAATACGACTAGTATCGGTACAAATAGCAAAGTCTTGGTTCCCCTTCAGGAATCACAAGAATAAGAGTTTCGGAAAGAAAGAATTTCTTTTAATTAATCTTCTTTCCCAAAAACTAAAACTCTCAAAATTACAATTAACTTATGTAATCATCTTTTTAGAAAATTTTACTTATTTGAAGAAAATTTTACTGTGTTTGATTGTCTCATCAAAGCGTTTAGGAAATTCCTATCGATAACTTTGATCAAGCGCATCGACCAAAATTCTTAAAACACTAAATGGGCAATACAATCACAAAATCATATTCTATAGGATAAGTAAGTTTTTTTTTTCAAAAACTTCTAATAATATTCTTTGTTCGTTTTAAGAAAAAAAATCCAGTTATACTTATAAATAAATCTTATGAAAAAGATTTGCAAAATTTTAAATTTCTATTTTCATCCAAAATCAGTAAATACAAGAGTAGTCTCATCGAAATATTCATAGAATATTCGATTTATGAAATGGATGAAATAAGCTGGACAAATTTGAATGACATAATAAGTCATTCATAAGAATCATAACGAGTGCGGAATGCGGTAAGTGGAATGCTAATTTCCGTAGCTCGTAGCAAACGAAAACCGGTGGTAAAGTCAAACTGAAAAGACCTTAGCACCACACGAAAGATATTGCTTAGGTGATAATCCTAAGACAAACTCAAAAATACCGGAAAGTTTAACAAATCATCTAGATAAGAGAAATAACACTTTTCTCATCTTGAGGGTTTAAAGAATAAAATGATGCCATCAAGTTGGAATCAAAATCATAAAGGAAAAATAGAAATCTGCTTAACAGATTGAAAATGTCGAAGATGAACAGTCCACTCGAAAAATAGGATATGGGCTTCACAATGATTAAGCCGATCCTTCCAAAAAATCAATTCCGAAGCCTAAGTAAAAATATCGGCTCGGAAAGAAAAGTCTCATAAAATAATTTCGACATCAATAAAAAGCAAATTGAGTGTTGCGGATCTACCATCCGGATTCACAATCCTCAAAGAAGTCATCAAACCCAAAATATTTTCAAAGAAAAAGAATCGACAAGTTCTTTTGATATAAAATAGTGAGATGGAACCTATATCAAAAAGAACACGAACAAGATAATCACAAAGCAAATGTCGTCAAGGATTAAATGAGAAATACCTTGACCACGAGAAGAGTTGCTAGGGACTTGCAGCTTTCCTTCTCTCTTGCTTTGACGCTTGGGACACGAAGATATATAATGATCCGCACTTTTGCAATAGCGGCAAGAAATAGGCCTTGGACACCTATTTATATAGTGGTCCCTAGAGCCGCAATTGTAGCATTCTTCGCGATTAGGGATAGGAGTATTTGCTATAGAAGTCTCTTGCTTCTCCCTCTTGTTAGGATTAGGACTTTCAAACTTAATAAAGGGATGCCTCTTCTTGTTATTGTTGGCGCTCGGTTTGGCACTCCCAACCTCGACATCACTTTCTCTATCGGCCTCTTCAAGACGAAGAGCGATATCAATAAGCTGATCAAATGAAACCTCAAGTTTCAGAAGTAATGGCTTCTTAAGATTCTTATTCAAGCCATAGACAAATCTCTAATTTTTATTCAATGGGGTATTAATGTATTCAACCCCGTATTTGGACAGAGATTCGAAAGATGCGACATAGTCTGTCACAGAAGATTCACCTTGAACAAGGTCAATAAAACGCCGGGCCAAAGTTACTTTTTCAGCCTCCGGCACGAATTTCAATTCGAATCTTTCTCGGAATTGCTCCCAAGTGAGATCCGCTTCAACAATTTCAGAAATTAAAAGCTCATACCAATCTAAGGCTCTTTCTTGGAGCATGCTAGAAGCCACTTGGACTCGATGAGGGTCAATAAGGTTCATGCGAGAAAAGATGCGATCGCATGATTTGAGCCAAGCTTGAATTTCAATAACACTCTCGGATCCCTTGAATGGCCTTCCACCCAAATCAGTGTAGTCTCTGCACAAGCGTGCAAAACTGGATCTAGGATGAGTAGGCTCTGGAATGGGACCGGCAGCTTGAGCATTCTTAACAAGATCTAGAAGCTGCTGGGCAGACATAAATACTCCATCCTAGGGAGTAGCACTAGATTGACCGGCACTGGGACGGCCTGGTCTAACCATTTCTCTTCTTTAAGAAAGAAAGAAAGAAGAGGAAAAAGTTATTCTCAAAGTAAATTTCAATCAAACTAGATTGATAAAACAAGGAATCATAAAGAAAATAGGATGAATCGGTACGAAGACTCGAATAAAATCCTAAAGCACGACTCCTAAGATGGACTTAGGACGATGATCCTTGTTATAATATTCCATATTGTTCCGAAGTTTGGCTCCGATACCAAGCTTTGATGCCCCACCTCTATACCCACGCTAGCCAAGAACATTTCGGTGAATGCTGTCAACTAGCATGGAGAATAAGGCTATTGAGGAGCGACCATCCGTGTAATTGCTTTGTGCGAGCATCGATATGTCAGATAGTATAGCATGCAATTCTTTTCAAGTGGAAATCCGACATGCCGACACAAACTCAAAGCTACTACACAGTGGCTATAATATCTTCGGAAACAAATACAGAAATAAACATAACATAAATCAGTCACAGATAATTCATATCACAAAGGCGGAAATAGATATGAATATTACACATGAAAGTGTACATCAGAGTAGTGGTCAAACAAGATCCACAATATCAAAAAGAATAGATACAAGTGCTAGACAAAAGAATAAGTATACATCATAGAGTCTGTATCTCAAATGTATACAACAAAAACTACTAAACTAAAGTAGTTAGCCAAAAGTCAGAAGATGGTCCGATAAGGAGTCAAGCAGAAGCACCTGTAAAATCTCAGTCTGACCCGAGTATTATTTAAGAAGAAAATAATAAATGGATCAGTCTAGCTATAAATATCAGATGAAGTGATATATAATAAGAGATATGACATAAACATATAATAATCACAATGCCAAGCTGTGATAAATAAGTAATTGAAAATCAACAAGAGATTAATCAATATCACAATAATCTACTCAAGATAAAAAGGAATGTCATACTCCTAATTTCATTCACCAAGCCACAATAAATGACATATATATCAATGCCCATCGTAAAAGTTGGTGAAACATAAATTCCAGAAATCAACACACGAAATCCAGAAATCACAATAAAAAGGATGGCCAATCCCACAAAAATAAACTCCTCCTGACAGGGTGCAGTCCCCCATTGCGGACTTTTAGCCGAAGCTCCTCCTGACAGGGTATAGTTCCCCATTGCGGACTTTGAGCCGAAGCTCCTCCTGTTGAGCCGAAGCTCAATAAAAACGACGTACAGTCCTCCACGTGGACAAAGAGACATCGCACAATGCTAGTCTACACCATAAAATGATCGTCATGATCAAAGAGAAGTGTCGATTACAGTAAGCTAGTAAATATATGAGCTTAGCTTCATGTCCCATAACCGCTAGCTTAACTTAAATATTTACAAACAAATTGTAGATCTCCACTAGAAAATTGTCACAAGAGTTTTCAATCGAACAAGTCCAAGAATTAATCGACGAAGTAAACGCAAGCGTTTCATACCACTTGTTTTACTAAGTCGTTTAATTGGATTTCTCATACGAGTGAGGTAAAGGTTTGTGTATACTAATAGATTGGAAATCGGTTTTAGAAAACGAGCTTTGTAATAAAATAGTGTTGAAATCATTTGAAGAAAGAGTTTTGATATTTACTACTATTATAGAAAACCTTTATATTTTAAAGTGACAGATCATAGAAGTGATTGTAGAAACAATCGAGCATAAAATTCACATTCGAAGACGTGAATAAATTCGAAAGAAATCGATTACCGAATCCATCGAAATGGATATTCCCAAAATCACGAAGAAAATGTCATCAAAGTCGATAATAAGTGAAAATAACAAAAGGGAATTAACACGAATCGATTAAAGTTGGAAATTCAAACTAAAATAGGCAAATAGGCAAAATATCATCAGGTCGGTCGGCCGGCTACAGAGCTCGGTCGACTGATCCCTGTTTTGAAAACTTCTCGGGCATCAGGTCGGTCGACCGAACCAGGGGGGTCGGTCGGCCGAACCAGAAACAGAGAAGTGCAACTGCGCTTTTACTAGCAGGTCGGTCGACCGGACCAGGGGGGTCGGTCGGCCGAACCTGATGCTCTGCAAATTGGTGCCCATAAATTGATATGCAACCTCCACAATTCGCAACCGAACGAGCACGGACGCTAGAGAATTATGCCTAACGGCTAGCCTGTCCTATTGGCTCCTCGATGCATCACAAAAAAACATTTGAACCTCAAAGCTATGATTTTTAAGGATTTGGCTTTCAAACACTAAAATTGGAATATTCTCAAAAGCAATCCAAATCAAAAGCAATTGCACAAGAATAAGTGTTAGGAATTTATACCTAACAATCGAAGATAATTCATAGACTTAGATGTGAGATTAAAAATCTCAACTTTGAACCCAAACGAATGAAGAAGATGCTATGAAGCAATGACAAGAACAAGCACTCTTTAATTCCAACTGAACAAGCTTGAATCTAAGCTTAAAAGAGAAACATTCCTTAAATTAGGTTTAGGAAATTTCTGAAATCAAAGAGAGAATGAGTTGGAGAAGAAGAAGAGGAAGCTTACCAATGGGTTCTCTTGAACTTTGGAGCTAGGAGATGGATTTGCAAAGGAAGCTAGGGCTTGGAGTTTTAATTTCCACTCACCACCTCCATTTTCAGTTTTGCTAGAGAGTTAGGAGTTGGAATGAAGTAATGAAGAGGAGAGGGGGATTGGCACTGAGTTAGCAAGTGGTTAATTGGCTCAGCCCAAACCAAAGCCCTAAGCGGGAAAAAGTAGCAAAAATCAACTTTCTCCAAACATATCGAAGCTTATACTCAAAAAGGTCGCAAACGGCATTTTGAACTCAATGGAAGCGGTCTCGAGTCCTAATTCGGCTGTTTGCAAAAAGTAGCTTTTCGGACTAAAATCCGACTAACGATAAAATATTTAAATATAAAATCGATAAATATGCGGGTTGTTACAAGGTAGCTCCTCTAATCGGACACACTCCTTCGATATTATAATCCGACTTTGAGATTGTTTTGGTGGCCACTTTTGATTTCTTTGATTTGGGGATGTGGCTCGAGGTGGGCGGTAGTTGCAGCTATGCATTACCACCAGCCCAAATAGTAATTGGTATATCTACCCTGGCATTTCCTAGTTGTTCCCTGTCACCTACCCTAGCGCGCCTTTTACAAGTTTGATTTGTGCCATACCTATGAAGCATCCTCTGGTAGCCTCCTGATCAGGAGGTATTACGGTACTATATAGACTATTGGCACTCTTATTGTTAAGGTGGTAAATGTAAAGCCTTAATGCTATTTTAAAGTAAGTTATTTTACTATTCGACACTATTATAATAGCGTATGTTACTACATAATAGATAGCTTAATGGAACCTTAGGAGATGTAAATCTTGAACATCTCTTAAGTTATTGCACTCACGTTTGACACTGGATAGGAAATGTCAAACCCCGTAAACATCTTTGACTCCGTTCCACTCATATTTTACCATTGATTTAACTTGCATAAGACATTCTAGTTCTAACTCGAGTGTTTTGTCCTTTCAATTCGCTTGGGTCAGTCTGAGCATTAAAGGATTCGAAGACTTTATCTCTAGAGGACGAAGACGAAGATTTTATTATTATTATTTATTATATTATTCCACTACATTCATACTGTTCCGCTGCATTATTTATTATTCTTTGCTATGTGTAACTCTGATATCTGTCGTATAAGTATAATCAAATATTTTGTAAAACAGCTTCATGAACTGTTATTTGATTATTATAATTTGTCGTTCCGCTATGAGATTCTGTTTGTTTTATTTCTTTCTCTGCTTTTCTTATTTACCCCAATAACAATCCGCTCTTTTGTATGGTTTTCTCTTTTGTATGGTTTGAGTCTGACGTGAGTATCAGAACGAGGTTTAGCGATAAACCTTAGCTCTGTGGGGTCTGACTCTTTACTAATAGGGTAGTAATACCCTATGATGAGTCGCTGAGTGTAATCATATGATAGAGCGTATTTTTTAGTGTTATAAAAGGGTTTTGATATTGTGTTAATTTGTTATGTTTTGTATTTAAATTCTGGTCGGTGCATAAGACGCCATGACATCGATAGGGATTTCTAAACACTTAATAGGACAGACCGACACAATATCTATTTTGGGTATAGGTGAATGAAATAATTTTTCCTATTATATTTTCTATACATATAAAATAAATTTTTTATAAATAGATATATAGTTGGTTGTTAGGTAATGAAATTTATAAATAGCAGTTGAAATGGGATTGAAAATAAAATAAATGGAAATTGGGAATTTAGAACTTAAGTTCCGGGGTTTTGAAAATTTCTTTCGAATGATTTTGGAATATAATAATAATATTATTTGGAAGTATTTTCTAATATGAATATTTTAATACGATTTGAAAGAATTTTTTAAAGAAATTTTGGAAAGAAATAAGTTCTGTACTCCCCTCTCTATCGTTGAAAAATAATTTCGGTGATGAGTGCACTCACCATCGACATTCATTTTCGAGTTTCAAAGCGGGAAGGCTGTTCTAGTAGTAACTACGCAATTGTTTGATAAATAAATCTTGATTTGGAATTTTATGATTTGATAGATATATAAAGATATGGTTATACGTATTATTTAAAAGGATTTGAAACGAAACCCGGTATTTAATTCTTAAGTTCCCGTTAATTAATAGTTTCAATTAGTGCAGTAAAATGAAATTCAACTAACAAATGAAACCTCTAAAGGAAATAAGAGATTTAATGCTAGGTTATAAATGAAATTTCAAGAAAGTTGAAATTTGCAACCTATAAAGACAAAAGATATGATTTCTGACCATTAAATTAATTTAAAAGAAATGAGATAAACTTGTATAAATTTCAATTACATTCTTAAAAAGAATGTATATAACTTACCAAAAGATTTAAAAGTTGAAATGGCTAAAAAGAAAATGTAATGGAAAAATTTACAAGTAAACTTATGTAATAGAAAGTATTCAATGAATTTGCTTTATAATAAGAAGTTAATGTTATAATTGTTATAAACTTAAATTATGACTGAAATGCTTCTAATTAAATATAATAGAAAGGTTATAAATAAATGATAATAAACTTAAGTAAATGTTGAAGTTACTTATAACTAAAATAAGAAGAAAGATGAATACTGTAAGTAAAAATTTTGAACTTAAGAAATGTTGAAACTATGGATAAACAACAAATATTGTGAAAGAAATTTATAAGAATAAACTTAAATAATGTTAGAATTTGCTATTTGTTTGGTTTATGGTTGGTTGGGCAAGGATACTTTAAAATTGTCTGGATGTATGAATAATCTATTCAATTTTATCTAAGACTGTTGAGTAATGGTATACGTAATAGTTTATTTGCCATTCTATACAATTTAAAGGTGTCTAAGCCTGTGCTAACTACTTATATTAGTCGATGCAGATGAATAAATTGATTTGTGTTGATTATATATGATGATTGCTTGTTGGTTGCAAGTGATTGTTATTTATATTGATTGTTTGTCAGTGGATGAAAAAACTATAAATATTTCATAATTATTAACACTTTTTGGATTAAATAAGTGAAATGCAGGTTTATGGAAGCAATTGCTACTACTTTTGGTTTCATAATTTAACGTTGTTTGCTCGAAAAATAGTACGTTCTTGGATTTCGGTTTTATAGCGTAATTATATTGTTTTCGCATTGTGGGATATATTATTTAAGATATTGTGTTATATATTGATATATTTGATATTATATATTCTTCCGAGCCTCTCCGTATAAAGGAGTCTCTGCCGAAATTTTCCGTAAATTTTGGACTTAGAAATTTTTTGAAAAATGTTTTCCCAACTTTATTAATTTGAGTATAAAAAGATTTATTGGTTATAAATTGGTATGTTTTATTTAAATTAATCAATTCTGTAAATTTATTTGTTTATAAAGTTTATATTTTTGAATAAGATGTATTGTTGACTTAATTCTTTCTTTCCCTTCTTTTTCCTTTTCGGGGACGAAAAGTTTTTGAGTGGGGGAGAGTGTAACAACCCATAAATTTTCTATAATTTAATTTGTTAATTTAATGAATCATGTTATTTAGTATTGGAAGAAATAAAAAGTTGTAAGGTAATGATGAAATAATAACGAAGATGAAACGTAACAAGGTTAATCAAAGTTAACAATTAATGAACTTAAATGAAATTCCAATTAAACAAAATAATTTAGAAGTTATAACTTGGTTATAAAGTGAATATAAGAAAATCAGTGTAATATTGAATCAATTGGTGGATTAGTACATAATTATTGATAATTGGATATAAAAGTGTTATGTAAACAATTGTAACATTTGTTTGTTAAGAATAACTTATAAGTGTAATTAAAAGCTAACGGTAACAATTATTGTATGTCACCCATCTATTTAACCTGTTATTTAAAACTGGAAATAAATTTCAATAAATGTAATTAAATACTATGTTAATGTAAATTAAGTTAATATTTGGAAGTAATGTTAATTTTATTCATAATATGACAATTGGTTAAATAAAAAGAATGGAAATCGAGATTTATTAATTTATTTGAATTTAAAAGATAGTAATTGGATTTATTGAAGATAAATGAAATTAAATATTTAAATATTACAATAATGGGAAATTAAGATGAAATTGGGAAACATTAATGTGCTAATAGATAAACCAATGTTAGTTATAACCTTATTGTAATGAAAGACTGGATTAACAAGGTTCAAAAATTTAATAAATGGATTTTGTAATTTTTAGTTTTTAAATTCTGAATTTAATGAAATTGGAATCAAACACTGAAATCGATGGATTAATCAACTTTAAATTGACATCTAAATTTGTTTAAATTATTGAAATTGTTCATGAAATAAAAAATGATAAAGATTGCTAATTATGGAATTGGAATTAAAAACTTGATTTAATTAATTTAATATTAATTTATTCATAAATTGGAAAATAGCCATTTTGGCCACTGACTCGGATTTCGACAAAACTAGTTTCATTGGATCCATAATGGTGAATTATTGTAGTATTTCAAGTTTCATAACGATCTGGCTTGTCGTTTGATCGTACAGACTTGAAATGCCTTGAAATCAAATCAATTGAAATCAATTTGAAATATGCTGATTTTAACGTAACTTCTTCATACGATGGAATTTGGACTTGAAACCTATTCCATCGATTTTAAAATATTCAAAAACATCTATTTTGATAAATAGGTTGACCCATTTTCGTTAAGGAGTCGAAACGGGCTTTCGGGTCATTATCGTTCAATTTCCAAACCAATCAAGCCCACGTGTTTCTTTTTTTGTTCTTCCTACACACACACACAGATATATATATATATATATATATATATATATATATATATCGTTATAAACCCTAGAAGTCGTTCTATTTCTCATTCCTGTGCGTACAGAAATCTCTGTTGCTTCTCTTTCTCAATGGTAGACAAACGCTAAATTCCCAATTGCAAATTTCAAAACCAAATTCAAATCAAAATTTCAAACTCCACAAACTGTATCTACTTATATATGGATTTGAAGCTCTCGATGAGCGCAACTTAAATATATGATTCGTTTTTCAATTTGAGTTTCGATGTGGTCGGAAATCGATGAAAAATTCACGGTCGTTCAATCGAGCGCGATCATCTTCAACCGATCGTCAAATTGTCTGAGGGGTATTGTAGAGTGGACCGAGGGGTTTGCATCAGCGTAGTTTGTCTGATGGATTGACGGTTGGATCGACGTCTGTAATCCGGTCTAGGGCAAAATTCATGGGGGCTGCCTTTCTTTCCACGTTCAATATGACGGGGTTGATCATGGGGAGGGGGCTTCGTGGAGTCGTGGCGGCCTATGGTGAGGGGCAGTGGCGTTGGTATAGGCAGCAGACGAGGTTACGTGGCATGTGTTTTAGTGCGGCGGCGACGAACGTGAGCTGGGTAGGTTTTAGAGTGAAGGGGATGAGCTATGTAGGTGACGTGTAAATCGATATTATTATTTTATTTATTTTATAAATTAAATCGTTCCATCTTCTAATTATCATAACTTTTACACACGAGGTCAGATTTGCGCACGACTTTCTCCACTAGGATCGTTTCGAAATTCGAGACATTTTGACACTTATTTGGATGAATTCTGGGACTGTTTGAATTTTGGATTTAAATTGGATTTGAATTCAATTTAAATTCAAAAGGTGAGTGTTTTAACCCATTTATCCTAAGTTTGACTCTACGTAAAGTCATTCATGGTAGGTTATTTCAATCTTTTGGAAGAGACAGAGCGAGTCCGCGATAAGATAGTCCTGACCCATGAGAGAGGTAGTCAAAGAAAGGAGGAGAGGCGACCTCTTCCAGAGGTCCACACCTCGCTCGACCCAGTATCTTAATTAGAGGTCCAGTATACCCAGTATATTAATTCCGAAGTTAGGTACGCTTCTGAAATTTCTTATGTTTGTTAAATTAATTTATGATGTGATTAGGAATTTACCTATGGCTGCTTGGCATATTTTGAATTATCATCTCAGTTCATTTGAATTTATTTGGAAAAAATAGTTATTTAATTTATTATTGAATATAAACTGCCAATAATTACATGTTATTTATTATATGTTCTATATTGATGTTATTGATTGAATGGGATGATGATTGTGATAAATGTTTGATGATTGATATTGGATGAATATATGTTGTATTATATTGTTATAGACTGCAAGTTGTTATGGATTTTTATTTCATTCGGGATTGCAGTTTGAAATGATATATAACCGTACTTATATTTTAAATTACGAATTGAAATGATAAATTTCCGTACCACTTGACCATAGGATAGAAAATTATATACAGACACCGTGATCTATATATAAAAATATTATGAAATGATTTCTATGGTTTTGTAAAGAAATATGTGGTTTTAGATAAATATTTATTTTAGATATTATATATAAATGTTACTTATCCTTGATTTTAAGCTATGTATAATTTGGTTTAATATAGAATAAGCTTAATAATAAGTTGATTTTCATTGAAGATAATATGGTTAAGTATGTAAATTATATTTTAATATAGAGTTTATAACGATTAAAATAAAATTAAGGTTGGAAGATAAATTTGAGATTTATTTGAAATTGAATTTATTAAGAATTAAACTCAAATAAGTTTGATGTGAAATTTATTAAATTTGAAATTTTAGAAGGTATGAATTTTATAACTTGATTTTGGTTTAAGTTGAAGTAAATGAATATTTAAAGTAAAATAAATTGAAGGAAACATTTAGTTATTTGTAATTTGTGTTTTATTTAAATGATACTGGATGTATTAAGTAAAATACTTAAAAACTAAATAATAGAAAATTTTATTCGATATATATATATATATATATATGAAAATTGCCAAACTTAGTTTTGAAATTGTTGAATACTTAAAGTTTGAGATATATTGAATTTGAAAGGGTTTATTCTATAGATCAAATCTGTTTTGAAATCGATATAATTTGGAATAGTTTATTAGGAAACTGAAATGAATTGAAATTTATGATTTGGGATTGGGTTAGATTTACAATCTACAAATTCGAGTTGTTTTGGAATTGATTTGTGAAATTGAAGAAGCTATTTTATTATATGAAGTATTTTAATATTTAAACCATTCAAGTGGTGGATGTTCTGTTTCAAAGTTATGAGTTTCAAAGTATTATGATTTAAAAGTGTTATAGTTCAAGTGTTTGTGATTTCGAAGTGTTATAATTTTGAATGTGCTATGATTTTGGGGAAAGATATATTTGAAGTGAAAAAATGATAGCGTATTGATTTGGTTTTGAAAAGGCAATGATATTTTGGTTTTAAATTATAAACTATTTTGAAAATGATCGTGGTGTTATAATAACGGTTGGTTGTTGAAGAGACCGGGATCGGATATGGGCATACTCTTTGTCCAAACCGAAAACCACTTCAACAACCATGTATGAGGTGGAGATTGCAGAATGAAGTAGAATGGTGGCAACGTCCTTTGAGGTATGTACGTGGACCCGACTCCCGTGATTTTGCATAAGGTGGCTAAAACAAGAGCGATTCTCGGGCCAATGAGGTAGCTCCTCCGATCGAACACACTCCTTCGATATTATATTCTGACTTTGAGATTGTTTTGGTGGCCACTTTTGATTTCTTTGATTTGGGGTTGTGGCTCGAGGTGGGTGGTAGTTGCGGCTATGCGTTACCACCAGCTCGGATAGTAATTGGTATATCTACCTTGGCATTGCCTAGTTGTGCCGTGTCACCTACCCTAGCGCGCCTTGTACGAGTTTGATTTGTGTCATACCTATGGAGTATTCTCTGGTAGCCTCCCGATCAGGTGGTATTACGGTACTGTATAGACTATTAGCACTATTATATGTTAAGGTGGAAAATGTAAAGCCTTAACTCTATTTTAAGTAAGTTTATTTTACTATTAGACACTATCATAGTAGCGTTTATTACAACATAGTACATAGTTTAACAGATCCTTAGGAGATGTAAATCCTGAACATCTCTTAAGTTACTGCACTCATGTTAGACACTGGATAGGAGATGTCAAACCCTGTAAACATCTCTGACTTCGTTCCACTCATATTTTACCGTTGATTTAACTTGCATAAGATCTTTTAGTTCTGACTCGAGTGTATTGTCTTTTTAATTCGCTCGGGTCAATCTAAACATTTCAGGATTCGAAGACTTTATCTCTAGAGGACGATGACGAAGATTTTATTACTATTATTTATTATATTATTCCACTACATTCATACTTGTTCCGCTGCATTATTTATTATTCTGTGGTATGTGTAACTCTGATATGTGTTGTGTAAGTATAATCAAATATTTTGTAAAACAGCTTCATGAATTGTTATTTGATTATTATATTTTGTCATTCCGCTGGGAGATTCTGTTTGTTTTACTTCTTTCTCTGCTTTTCTTATTTACCCCAATAACAATCTACTCTTTTATACGGTTTGAGTCTGACGTGTGTGGTTTATCTTCGATTTAAACGTACAAAAAGGCGGGCTGTTATACAATGCCTTAAACTTACCTGGCCTATGTCTTCTCTTTTTAGGGGTGGAATATATTGAAAGCAAAGCCTGGATGCTCTAAAAAATCATATTTAAGTTTTTCCAAGATAAAAGAAAAGAAAAAAATTCTTTGAATGTTATTTAACCATTTAACATTTTTTTATTCGATGATTGGTACGAAAGAACTGGGATCGGATTTGGGTGATTCCTATCTAAAGAACCGAGAACGGATTTGGGTGATTCCTATCCGAAAACCCCTTCAAACTAATTTTTGAAATAAAACATATTGAAGACAAAGATCATTAAAGAGAAAGATATTTATGATGTAGGATTACTTGCCATTAGTTCCTGGAGGTTGAATTTACCATATCTAAAGTGGCAGTAGTGCTCTGTTATAAAAATCTTTGATTTGCAAGAATATGGTTTGAAGTTGAAAAAAGAATCTTTGATTAAGTTTTAACAAATGATTTGGAAATATTTTCCCTAAGTTAAAAGTTATAACTTGAATGAAAGTAATCTTTGATTTAGATTTAATGAATTGCTTGGAAAGATTTTTGTAAGTAAAAGAGAAAATGATTTTGAATTATTCTAGGATTTAAAAAAGGTTTAAATAAATCAAATGGTTTAATAAATGAGGCTTAATGATTCTATATACTCTTGAAAAGAAAATGGAATAAATTGAAGAGAATATTATCTAAGAAAGATATTTGATTTAAATAAAAGAAAATTGAGATATTATCCAAAGCAAAAGAATGAATTACTTAGAATTATTCTAATACAAAAGAAAGAAATTTCAAAATCATCCAAATTGAAATTAAAGTGAAAAGAGACTTAATAAATCCTATATACTCATATTCACTTTTTACCGATAATTAGATTTCAAAGGAACCAGGGACGGATTTGGGTGATTCCTATCCAAAAACCACTTCGAACCAATTTAAGTGTTTGAAGATTGCAGTTGTTTGAAGATGAAGATATTGAGACGATAATAACGAGGGACTACTTGTTGATTAATTGGGGATAAAATCCCGATTCAGTATACTGTAGCAGTGGTCTCTTTGTTATGAAAAACATCAAAACCACAAGGGCTTCTTGCCTAGTAATGGCCGAGGAAAGTGCCTTCGATTTCGTTCGGTCCCAAAAGGAACATGTATGGATGACTGTCTTACCATGCATTCTAAATCACAATGTGTGGTCTCTATAAAAGTATATCAGTTGGTGGCGGAGAAGACACCTTCTCTTAGCTTAACACCCTTTCCCGAGATATACGAGTTCATGAAGTTATACGTTTATAGAAATCAGTCGTGTGAATGTGGATTGGCAATGTGGCATTCAAAGTGAAAGAAGATGTGTTATGTGAAAAGGTAATTGTAGCCTGGAGCCTCATCAACCGAAAATGATCGAAATAGGATTAGATGTAGCAAGGCTAAGTGGGTCATTCCTAATTGGGGTATGATCATCCCCTTCTAGATATATTTCTTCCCGCTATGACATTCGGGATGTAAATTAATGTGGTTTGTATGCTAGAGCGTGCTTGATTAAAGGTCGGCAACGACCAGGGGATGACAAATTCAGTACTATCTAATTACAGAGGTAGGTCGGTCTTGTGTTGGTAGAGGAGCTTTGTGATGGTTCTTCGGGACATCCATCTAGAGGTGTACCCATTCGAAGGTAGTCCCTTCACCTGGTTATTTGTATGGAAACCATTCTCTAATAAGAACCTAAGGTTTTGTTCATAGAACCTTGTATGCTAGAATTTAATAATGGTAATAATTTTGGCTAAGATTAATTAGTTTATTTGCAAATGTTTTCAAGGAATGTCATTAAAAATAATATCAATTTTTTTGATATAAAAGTGTTTTGGTTATCATAAGGTAAAAACTCGTCCGTGTTTATGTATGGGCATGGTCTTATGAGATACTCTTTCTTTTCAAATGATTTTATTTAAAGGCTGATATATGACACTGTCATTTATTATTGAGTTTTTCTCACGCTGGTTTATCAAGCCTGATCCCGGTGTTTTCAATACTCAGGTCAGATTTGAGTAGTTTTAGGTTTAGTTGAAGACGGTTAAAGTTTCCAAAGGAGAGCTAGAGATATTCATCTATGTATGGACATATTCTATTATCCTTTGTGGTTTGTTTGTTTTAGTTTGATGTTTGTCAGCAATTGTAAGGATAGATGTTTATAACTGTCCAAGCTGAATTTAGGTTAGACTTTGATATATGTATTTAAAAGTTTTCCGCTGTAAAGATAATTTTTCAATATTATATATTGTTCCATTCGTGTGAAATTCTATTAGTCTATTTTCTTTATTATCCTTCATGTTCCATCTTTTCGTGCAATTTGAGTTGGACATGTGTGATTTATTGTCGATTCAAAGGGTACGAAAAAATGGGCCATGACAGTATGCATGTATGTATCTATGTATATATGTATGTATGTATGTGTACATATATGCACACAAACACTAATTATATATACTAAAAATATATTTTTCAAATATATAATATTTATAACTTATTATTCTATTATTTCATGATTTATTATATATATTAATATATATTATTTCTCACTAAATACATTTGGTGGCTAAAAAAGAATTGGTATGTGTGACGACCACCTTATACCAATGGTATACAAATAGTGCACTGCTATCATGCCCGATCGATATAGGACGATCATCAAGGTTGAAAATGAAAATAAACACAACATATGACCTATCGAATATTTCACAATGCATGGATAAAATATAACATCACAACTATAACAGGAGAGACGGTAATAACTATGCGAACAAATCATCAGATTACAAATTCACAAAGTTATATATAATTGTATTAGAGTTTATACAATGGAAACAAAATCAAAAACTATCTTAAATACAAGCAAATAAGTTGTCACTGCTAAGGCTTCCAATTGATGCATAGTAGAATAAGCATATAATCGATATGTGTATATAATAAGAGATAGCTCCATCCAGCTGGTTGTAACATCTCCTATCTTAAGGCCTAAAACAAAGCGCTACAGATGTTGCAGTCATATATAGTACTAACTTCCGGTGAAAAAATAAGGTAATGATGTTAATGGTATCCATAATATCAAAAGCATATAAATATGAAAAAAAATCACAGATTCCAGAAACAGCAACTTTATCGATTACATTTTAAAATCATATTTCATTTTCCATTACACAATCCCAAACGTTTCCCAGTTTTTAATCAAATATAATTATTAAAAAATACGCCAAGAGCAACATATGAAGATCCCCCTTGGATGATAAGAATACTATATAGAAAAAACCGTCTTAATACATCATAGCATAAATAAAAAATTAAAACTCCTAAGTAGTTATCCATGTCTCCTGCACGTCCTCGAAAGCTTTATTCGTCCACCTACTAAACTAAAACCCTGACTCTCAATCTGCTTAAATTAATTTTGAGCACCCGAGATTTTAAAGGAAAAACATAAAATTCGAGTCAGAGATAAAGCCCGGTGTGAATAATATTATTATATCTCGGTTTACTGATATTAAGTGAGACTACGCTGCTTAGCGGAATAGGTTTCCCCTCACTAATACCCTTTAAAACATATCTTTTTGCAAATTAGAATTCTTCAATCAAACTGATTAAAACAATAATAGCAATATCATATAGGCTCATAAACATATAACAAATGGACTATATGTACGAATAATATATTTTTGTTTGGCCAACTACTAATATTGGCTGACTCGGACTTACCAGACAAAATAAATAAATAATCTAACACCTATTAGACATATTCCTAGACGGTCTGTCCTTAACTTACTTTTCCCAGGGTCAACTAATCCTATTGGTTTTGCGGGCTCACAAATAACCTATCCATTTTCTCTATATATATTCATTTTTGTGTGTAACCATCATTTAAGTCTTACTTGTGACTTAGCTTTACATACCAGAATTTTGGACTGAATTAGCTAGGGGCTAGCTAATTTATAGGGCGCGACCCGTTACTAGTCCCATCTGGTATTCAAATATCTGAGTCATTTTACTTAGGGTGGACTACCCCATCAATTTTTTCTTGAAAACATTTCTTTCAAATTGATTTAACCCTTTAAATCATAATTAAGCAAGGAAAATATACTCTTTGCTTTACTCAAATCTCTTTGCCTTGTTATACATACTTTACACAAAACTTTGTTGATGAAAACATTCGAAACCATTGTTTAAAACTTTAAAAAGATCCTTTCGAAACCTTTGAAAGTACCCCTTTCGAAACCATTGATTGTACCCCTTACAATATAAGTTAACTACTTTGAAACCTTAAGCCAAAAGGCCAAAACATACCTTTCAAAACCATTTACATTTGACCTTTCGAAAACATTGAAAGTGTCACTTTTGAAAGCTTTATATAACCTTAGACATCCTCTTTTCAAAATAGTTTAAACATGCTTTCCAAAAACGTTGGAAACATATCATTTAAATACTAAATGTACACTTTACGAAAACATTTGGGAACCACCCCTTCGAAACATTTATCATATACCTTTCAAAAGCATTAAGTCCTTTACATAAATCAAACGTTTCAAATGCATTGGTTTAAGTAAAATACGTGGAACATAGTTTCGAAACCATTTAAAACCATTTCTTTCGAAACCTTTGGGTATAGCTTTGAAAATATCAAAAGAATATTAAAAGAACTAGGTCGAAAGCAACTTTTTCGAAAGCAATTTCCTAAGTAAAGGAAACGGATGGTGTCGAAATCAACACCTTCGAAAGCATTGGAAAAGCGGCTCAGGGCCCAGAGCGAAAGAACCCTTTTGAAAGCATTGCTTCGAAAGGTTGAATGTGGCAATAGGGTTTTAGAACCCTTCAAAAAAATTTTCTTAAAAAAACGCGCAACCACTTTCGAAAGATCTATTCCTTAAAACATTTGACCAAATCAAAAGTTATCTCACTCGAAAGCGTTCTTTTGAAAGCAAAGCAAGCGACAATTCCTTTGAAAGCAAAACAAGGCTTCAACCCTTCGAAGGCATGTTTGGACTCTACACCTTTCATCTACCTCCAATCCACTACGTACACGGCTTTGAGACCATGTGTATTGGTTTCAACTGAGATGGAGGCGGTGGTATGAGGTCGAAACGTGCTGCTGAAAGTGGTGAAACAACAAAAACCTTGTAAAATTGATTTTTAACTTTATAATGTAATTTGTTTTTAACTAACTTGCTTTGTTTGTCAGCATATGATTGATTGCCAATACTTTTCAAAATCTTTTCCTAAAGTGTTGTAGAATTTCATACATAAACAATTTAAAACACATAAATTGCCCCATTTTCCTTTTATATACATATAAAACTATTAAATCCAATACCTTACATAGTTTTATATACTTATTAAAACACTTAGAAAAATTCTACGAAAATCCCCATAATCACTTTTAGTATATTTTCTAGCATATATCAATTTCTGACACAAAGCTAGCATATAATAGCCGTAATTAATTTTAAACCCAATTAACCTTTTTCTTCACTAGAAAATTCAAAATAAATCCACAATAATTCAGAAAATTATGAAACTGGAAATCAATCTCTAAAATACTATTTTTGACCTTATATCAAAATCGCAAGGTATTTGGACGTCATTTAATAGGTTTTTCAAATTAAACCTTATAGTAAAAATATATGAAATAGCATAAATCATCAACAAACATATATATCCATTTAAACAATCAAAACATGTTAAACCATTTACAAAATAAATTCAGATCTCAACTAAAACCGAAAATAACAAAATGAGATGTAACCTAATATTCACCTGTAGCTTGAGATTAGGGAGTTTGAGATTTACTTCTTGAATTAGATTGATTTAGCTTCCTTCCTCTTGATTTTAGCTTATCTTTTTCTTTCTTTCTCCTAATGGTGGCCGACCTTACTTGATTAAGTTTTTTTTATGAATGTGTAAAATGAAATGTAAGAGTTTAGGGTATAAGAATATAACATATTCCTATTTTACCCTTTTCCTATTACCATTATCTATCTCATTATAATTCTCTATTGTTTATTGTTTAGTTTGGCACGGCTATTCAAATCTCAATTCTCTTAACCATTTACATTATTTCATTTAATTTAACTAATTAAATATAAATAAGAGTCGTCATAGACTCCCCTTTAAAGAATTTCGTCCATGAAATTATGATAAGGTATACATCGAATCAAACACAGAGGTTAAACATACCATGAAACAAGTCAGGATAAGCATCTCTAATCCTGCTCTCAGTTTCCCAAGTACAGTTTCTCTCGTCGTTGCTCCAGTATACTTTAATTAATCCGACTGTCTTTTTCCTTAGTTTCTTCTCATCTCTCGTGACTATTGAACTGGGTTTTCTAACTATAGTCAAATTCGATTCCACTACTAAGTCCTATAACATAGTCGGTGCTATAGTAGTCTTCGAATCTCGAATACACTTTCTCAAATGAGAAATATGACAAACATCATGGACTCCTGCCAAACTGTCCGGTAACTCTACTCTATATGCAAGTTTCTCGATTCTTTCTACAATAGGAAATGGTCCAACGAATCTCGATGCCCATTTTCCTGATTTTCCAAGCTGAATTACACCTTTAATCGGTGACACCTTGACGAAAACATAACCTCCAACTAAGAATTATAAGTCCTTCCTTCATCTATTGGCATAGCTTTTTTGCCTAGACTCGTCTTCCTCACAACTACTGCATTACCTAGATATCTGGTCTACCCATTTAAGAGTACCCAAGATAATCAGAAGCAATGCACAAACCTTGGGTCAGAAAATAGTCTATTGTAAATGATAAATAAATCACAAAATACTATACATGAAAATATATTAAGGAACAGAGGTGCAAGTACATAATATTTCCCTATAACCAAAGAGTTAGCACATAATAATATAATATGTTACTTTTCAATGTCATATAGCTACTGTAAATCATAGAATGGTGAATGTCTAGATATCCCTATCTCTAGTACAGACTCCCATTGATGTCCCCGAGTGATAACATACTAAGAAAGAAATGAAAGCAACCATAGCATCCATCAATAAATACTCACTATCACTCTTCCATGTGCCTAGAATATGATAACTCGTACGTCCTCATGCCAGGGACTAATGGAAATCTCGGTTTTCATGGTACTCTCATATCATGCACCTAAAGATCGATGCGAGTTCCGTGGCCCAAAGCTAAACACTAGACCCAAAGCCATTGTTCTAAGCTATAAATTTGTTCGTATCCATCGGCCAACCTTCTTCGCATCGATCTAGATCGAATCCATCAGCGGCGGCTTCCTTCGTATCCATCAGAATTGACCCATTTCGTATCCATTCACAGACACTTACTTCGTATCCATCAGTAGCAGCATGATCGTCCATTTCGTATCGATCGAGTTTTAAGCATACTTCGTATCGATCGGCCATAGATTGTTACGAAATCAACGCCTCTCATCAATACAAAACCAAATACAGACAATCGATACAAAGTGGAGCACATGACATCGACACGAACTGGAGTGCAATAGAAGCGATACAAAATAGAGAACAGATGATCGATACAAACTGGAGCCTAAGGCATCGGTGCGAAGTGGGATGCGCAAGATTGATTTGAAGAAAACACATTCAAGTGGATGATTTGGTCACTCGGCATAGAAAGCGGATCGATCCAAAAAGTTAGTGCCATGCCATCAGGCATCACGTGCAGAACCATCGATACGAAGCTATCGATACGAGCAGCATCGATACGAGTTCAACATCCTTTAATAAATTCAAGCTTGCATCAATCATAGCTCAAAATCTACAAGTCCAAATGCCATCAAATTTTCGCAGGAGCTTGCGTACGTCTTCAGGAATGTTCATGATCGATCCTGACTCGTTTGGACTAAATCTTGATCGACACGAATTGCATTCATATCGATCAAGGATCGACTGCAAACGGTCAGGGATTGATCGCATGGGCCCCCTACGTGAGGGATGAGGTCATCCAATATCTGAGCGAGATATTTGTAGCTTACGCCTATAAATAGCAGCTCATGACCTACTGAAAAAGGTCCTTGCTCTTCTACGTCAAGATTCTGCTGAAATCATTGTTGTACTCGAATTTTACAATTGCAATTAGTTGTAACCAGCAAGCAAAATTTAATAAAATTCAATCATTTCAGAGTGGACGTAGGCCATATGTTGAACCACTCTAAATCCGTGTGTTTCTGTGCGTTTATCTTGTTTATTATTGGTATGATTGATAAATTTTCCTCCTTTTCCATTTATATTCTTCATTTTATCTCTTCAAACACATCCGAAGAGTGTTGTGCCCAATTTTGATACAAACACTTCGGTGCTTTCATCGAGAAAACCTAGTTTTTCTCCTACTCGTTGGATCTACTATCAATATTGAATTGTGTAAATCTAAGAAGAAGATCCAGATTTCAAGTTTAAAGTTCTTCCATCCTTTTCAAATTTGCATCAAGTCTAGGAAAAAGCGTCACTATCCATCATGGTTAATACTAGAACTACTTCAACAGCAGCTGATCCAGAAGGATGGGACAGACAGAACCCTGTACAACTACCTCCTACCGATCAGAATGTTGTCGAACCATCTGATCCGCAAGGCCCTATCACCAAGGAAGAATTTCAATTGCTAATGGAAGAGATGACTCAAAGCCACCAACAGCTTACTCAACAACTCTGCTGAAATAGAATTGACCAACCAATTGAATCGTCAAAGACTAAGGAGATCCATGAGGGATTAGGCTTCCTATTCATCCATTGAGAGTTCATCCTCTTCATACTACCATCATAGATCCACGCATCCACAGTTGGAAGGAAGTTTTGCACAGGATACTAGACATCAACATACACTGAATCTTGGGTAGCCGAGAGTTT
The DNA here is from genome assembly GCA_030765085.1 of Allium cepa. Lineage (NCBI taxonomy): Eukaryota > Viridiplantae > Streptophyta > Magnoliopsida > Asparagales > Amaryllidaceae > Allium > Allium cepa. The sequence goes on along the minus strand of CM060945.1, from coordinate 124,986,151 downwards.
GCCCATATGCCAACCTTTAGACTAGACCCTCCTCCCAAGAGGAATTGTTCCTTACCATGTTATAGATAACCGCACTACCGCCGATACTAGTAAATTTGAAGTTGATGCTCGACATTAGACAGATCCGAATCGTCTCTAACATGAATATACTCTAGATCCTTATGATCTAGAAAACTTAGAACCAAGGAAGCAAGATACGGACCATCAACCACGACCGGCCCATCCTTATATTGTGGAACCCGACCAAACCTTTGCCCAACATGCTCCAAATGTCCAAATGTCGGACATCCCGGGGATGATCCATCAAATGATCCGATAAAGTCAAGGTCTCACTAATGACGATTGGGGAATCTCCCGGAGTCATACTCTTTTCACTAACGATATACTCTACGCTGAACTATCTTGGTGATTTAGGATGCCGACTTTACCAGTTTATGAAGGAAGCTCTTATTCTAATCAGCATATCTTAAAGTATGAATGGTTAATGAATGCTGCACGAGCTGATGATGCAGTTAAGTGCCAAAGTTTCTCGATCTCACTAGGGGCATAGCGATTATGTGGTTTACTCATTTACCACCTCGATCTATCCTGTGTTTTGATCAGTTGGCGACAAAGTTTGTTGAGTAGTTCTACATGCATGTTACAAGGACGAAAGAGGTTAATACTTTGTCCGGTGTCACTCAAGCTCCTAGAGAGACACTCATACGTTATTTGGAGATATTTCATGCTACATGCACTGAGATTAGCAATCCTAGTGACAACTCTATTCTAATGGAACTGACTAAGGGGATTGATCCCGATTCTGAGTTTAGCAACTAGTTGGTCGAAAAACCACCTGCATCATTGGACCGCTTCTATTCAAGGATAGCCCAATCCTTGAGAAGGGAGAATGCAAAACAGTCTAGGAAAAAGGATGACGTAGGTCCTAGTGTGGAATAAATTTAGAGCAACGTTGTTGTTAAACAAACTAGGTGTGACGACCCGGATTTTTCGAGCATTTAAAACCGGAATATTTAATTGATTTTAAGTATTCAATAGAGTAATTTTAACTTGAATTACGGATATCACAATTTATTTGACAATTTAATCGTTGAATTAAATAATTTGAATTGAATAAGATATGAAAACCTGATATTTTAAGCATGTTAAAAATAATTTGAAGGCTTATAAAATTTATATTGATAACACTGAAAAAAAAAGAAGTTGTAAAATTGAATTTAACAGTCGTTGGTTTGGTTTTAAAAATATATCGGTTAAATTGAATTTAAAAAACAGCCTTTCGGGACACAGTCTCGGATGTCGACGAAACCAGTACCATTGGGTCCGTAATATTGAATTATTATCGGATTTCAAATTTCGTTTTGATCGGAATTAGTGTGTTAGTATACGAAATATTAATGTGCTAGGGATTTAATTGATAATAACCTAATAAAATTTAATTTAATTAATTAGGCTTCCTCTATACGCCATCCTTATTCATTCCTCAGCACGCTTCTTTTATCTTCCAGCATACACCATCGTTCATCACTTTTTATCAAAACCCTTCTTCCTTAAAAAAATAAGAAGAAGATAGTTCGTTTATTGATTTAAATGGTCGAGCTTCCTCTGAAAGAAATCGAGCCATATTCTTTTCCCTCTTCCATTTCACGAATTCGAAAAAAAAAACCCGTTCCCCTTTTCCCCTATCCTTCATACGAATTCAATTCGTTAAAAAAAAATCGAACGAAATTCTCAGATTTTAGTCGAAATCAAACACCTAGCCTCCTTCGTCCTTGAAGTGGTTCGAGTATTTCTGCTTCATCACCTCAACTCGATTAGGGGTCGCATCGGTTTTCTAGCACTTGGAGGAGGCTGCGATCGAGGTTAGGGTTAGATGTGAGGGCGGCGATCGTTGTTCGATCGAGAGGAAGCTTTGCTGTTCATATTGGAGGGCTCGGCGAACTCGGGGTTGCCGTGGATGGGCGTGTGCGTTGGGTCGATTGGGGGTTTTGGTGGATCTGTGTTCGGCAGATTAGGTAATGCATTCTTTAATTTATCTTAATACGTATATATTGTTTAAGCGAGAAAATAAAATAAATTTTTGCAGTAGGAATTTATTTAGATTATTTACTGAAATATTCTGGAAGTATATTGAGATTTTAGATGTGGTTATGAATCATTTTAGTAAGCTGAAATTTAAAAATTTTAGAAAATCAGATTTTGACCTATATATAAATAAATTTAAATAAAAGGTATATGCTGTTTCAGAACAATAAATTAATATACATATACCTGTTTTAAAGTTGCTAGTTTATTTTTAAACAATGGATTTAGCGATTAACTTGTTTATTTAACATACTTAAGTATTTCAGTTACCAAATGGTTTAAAGAAAGTTGTATAAATTAAATGATTTGTTAACTAAATGGAAATTAATTGTTCAATTAGCTAAAGTATTAATAAATAATATCACTATTTATTCAAGGTCTGAGTTTGTGAAGAAACAAGTCGAGATTGGATTGGGATTGCGAAATTAAAGCAAAGGTGAGTAAATCTCACTCAGTTAAATAAATTTAAATAATTGTTTGAATGGCTGAATTGAGTGATGTGATTTAGTATGATATTTTAGAATTGGCATATTATATTGTGCTAACATTTGTGGATGCAGGGAAACAGGTTGGAGGGATCCAACTGGACCCCTCACATGTATTTAAATTATTCCATATTCTCTGTTGTGATTATTTGATATATTATGATGAGTTATATTGGTATATTGAATGTTATGGTTGATTGGATATTTGGGTATAATGAATTACCAAAATATATGAATTGGATTGTTGGAAAGATATAAAAAGGGAGTAAATTTGTAAGTGAAATAATTATAGAAAGTTTGAATAAATTAAGAATGAATTGAAAAGAAATAGAAGTAATATGAAAATAATAATAAATAACTTCGAGTGTGAAGAAAAATGGAATTTTGAATAAAATGAAACTAATGAATTGTAAACTTAAGTTATATCAATTAAAGAAATAAGAATTATTTTAAAATTCAAAGTTTAAATTTATTTAAAAGAATAAAGAAGTAATAGAGAAATCTAAAAATTGGAAATTTTAGTTAAAGTGTTTTAAAATCATAATCAAAAAAATGAGATCTGAAACTAGTAGATTCTGAATTAAAAGGGAATAAATTGGGAATCAATTTGGAAAATTGATTTAAGTGATTGAGATTGGAAATTTCCCTCTGAAAACCAAGTACGTTTTCAAAGTAAATTTTTTAAATATAAATTAAAAGTTTATGGTTGTTTTAAGAAGTATGTTTTGAAAAAAAAAAAAATTGTTTCTAAATGTTTAAATTCTAAAGTAAGTATTCTCTTTTAATCTATTATAGCAATAATTATTTTAAGAGTGACTTAGTATTTTATTTTTAAAAGTGAAATCTAGTTTTAAATTTTATTTAGTAACCTTATTTTCAAATATTCATATAGAATGTATTTTTAACAAATAATTGAAGTAGTTTTAACTTAAATTTTATAAAGTATATTTCTAAGTAAAGTGTTTTTTAATTATTTTAAAAAAACTAGTTTGTGCTTGGTTATTTCAGAGGAGATAGAAAATATTTGGGAAAGTTGATTCTGAAAATAAAGATGGTTTTGAAAACTGTTTTCAAAGGGTTGAAAATAGAAATATATCTTGTGAAGATATTTTTGGAGATTAATAAATAATTTGGAAATTATTTATTGGTTGATGGTTGTTTTGTGAATATTAATTGATAGTTAAATCACCTACTATCAATATTGGACAAATACGCTGATCGTTTCGAAGAGACCGGGATCGAGATTAATTTCTCGAAAACCACTTCGATCCGGTTTGTACGTTTCGTGTAACGTGTTCGGAGTCGAAGCTGGAGCAGTAAAGTGCAAGGGCTATTCGCTACTAATCCTGAGGATATTTCCAAAATGGATGTAGTAGGAATAGTGCCTTCGGTTCCGTTCGAACCCGGGACGGACTTCTATGGATGAATGCTTGCGAAACATCGTCAAGTGGGCGATGGGCATTCTAAGTGAAAACGTTCTAAAGGTAACGCTTATCCCCAAGCCTCATCAACCGGGAATGGCTGAAAATCAGGGGATATGCAGCAAGGTTAGGTGGGTCATGCCCAAGCAGAACAAGATATTTCCCCTGTCTAGATGTCCCTTTTTATATATTTCGGCTTAGTGGGTGGTTGGTCGCGCCAACCACGAGGTTTATCTTGTTCGGGACTGTTCATTAAGGAATGGTTCCGGCCTTGTGTTGCAGGGGATGAAGGGAGTAATCCTCGGTACGGTGATCTAGGCCCCGTACTGTGACAGGTGGTACCCCAGTGTCTAGTCATTGTTGGAAATTCATTCTCCCTACGTACCTTGTACGCGTTTTGTTTGTATTACCCACTTTTGTGGCTAGTAGCTGGAATTTAATAGATGTAACAATTTCGGCAATTTTATAAGTATTTGTATATAGACCCTATTATAATATCAGAGGATTTCTATAAAAATTGTTTTAGCTATCGTAAGGTAAAAACCCGACATGTTTATTTGTGGCGTGGTCTTACGAGATGCTTTTGTTTTCAAAGGATTTTCGAAACTTTAATAATCAATTGGGTGTGATTTTCTCACGCTGGTATTCCAGACTGACTCGGGTATTATTTAACTGTAATGTTCGGGTCAGACCGAGTATTATAGGATACAGGATATGATGCTGTGGAGCTCAGGAGACGAGCTGGATGACGATACGTATAGTCGTACTTGTTATATATATTCCGCTGTTTGAGTTGTTGTGTATTCATTGTATGTTATTGATGTGAGCTGTGACTGATGTGCTCTGATGATGTAATATATGTAAACAGAAATATTTGATTTTGAGTAAAGATTATTTATTATCTATTATATTTTATTCCGCTGCGATGGTTAGATTCTGATGTTAATTTTGTTTTCTCCTCTTCTACCTCTTCTTCTTAAACCCAAATGGTTCGTATTTCTGTGCAACTTGAGTTGATTGTTGTAGAATAGTGTTGACTCAAGGGGTACGGATTTGCAGGTCGTTATAGTTGGTATCGGAGCCAGGTTGGTGATAACCTTGGCTCTGGTGGGAATTAATCATTTAAATTAAAGTCTGAAGTACTCTAGAATGAGTTTGAGCGTATTAATAGATATATGAGCGCGTATTTGTTAGTGAGTATAAATTGTTTTAATATTGTGTTGATTGATTTATTGAGTGGCATATGAACCTTCGTCGGCACAGTCTGCGCAACTGTATCGAAGGGGTTTCTAAACATTTGAATAGAGCAATCGACACGGTATTGTTTTAAATATGGGTAAATGAAATAATTTTACCCAAAATATATTTTGATATAAAGAAAAGTTTTTGTAAACTATTTTAACTAATATATTGTTGCTTGGATGTTAGAAATGATGATATTAAAGTATTATCATTGTTAAGTGAAAATTTAACTAGAAATTGAAATATAACCAAAGTTTGAAGGAATAAATTCATTATAGAATGAAATTTATAAATATGAATTATAGAAGTAATTTATGAATTTAAACATAATCAAATGAGAATTTGTAAGGTGTGCAAATAAATTATAGTTAGAATTTATTTAAGCAGGCTTTGGAAATTTAAAATCCCGGAGATTTGGAAGTATTTGAAGATAAATGATAGCGTTATTGTTTTGGAGATAATTCTGAATGGAAATCTGTTTTAAATGAATTTTGAAAGTAATATAGCATTGAAATCACTTGGATTATTGGAAAATAATTCTGATGATGACGGCCGCATCATCAGTATTCATTTTCGAATTTCTGAGTGACGGATTGCTGCCAAATTGATTTGTTCAGAAAGCTAGTTATTTTTGAAAGTCTCAAAAGAAATTTGTTGGGAATAAAGCCAGGATTGGATTAAAATTTTTGAGAAATATGGTTTGAGATATTGGAGATTTCAAAATGATTTGAAGCCAAAGCCGGGAGTTTAAAAAAAATCCTGATAGGATGGGTTGTTAGCTTATAAAATTGAGATGAGCTTTAAATCAGGAAGGATAAATAAGCTTTGAATGTTGGAACTTAAATTTAAAAGAAAGGTTAAAAATGGAATTAACTTGGATTTGGAAATAAAGATTTGATTGGGTTGAGATTGATTGAATAAGTTGAAATCGAATTGGATTAAATAAACCTGAGTTAAAATTAAATTGAATTGGAATAGGAATTCAATTATGTTATAGAATGGAATTAGATTGTTACCTGAATAAATAGAAATTAAATTGGTTAAGGATTGAACTGAAGTAAATAAGTTAGAATAACTCGTAAAGGAATAAAAATCCATAGAAATAAAATATGCTTGGACTATAAATAAATAGAAGGCTTGAGTTAAAAATAAAAGATGAATATATTCCAGCTTATGATGAATGAAATTGTATAAAATAATAAGTTGTGACTTATTAAACTGAAAATGGAATATAAATCCGAAATAAATATTTTGATGAATTGGAAAATGAAAAGAAAATCCAAACTTGAATTGTAAAGTATATTAAACTTAAGAAAATCAAATGAAGTGATATTTGGAATAAAAATTCAAGGTTGGATTATAAATAAGGGAAGAACTAATTGGATAATAAATTAGTTAATAGAATTAAATTGTGAGTTTGTGATGAAGTTGGAAATAAACTCAAGTTATAAATTAAAATTTGATTCAAATTGTTGATGAAGTGAAAGTAATTGAGAATGAAGTCGAATTGTGAGTTAATTAAATTGGATGGTAAATGGATAGTGGATTTAGAACCTGAGTTATTAATTTAAATTTAACTTGAAGTGGTAATAAATTGAATATAATTTGAAATGTATCGAATAAAAATATAAATGGACTAAAATAATAATAGTATGAATTGCAAATAAAAATCCAAATAAATGGAAATAAATTGGAAATGGCCATGTAATAAATTGGATGAACTGAATCTGAAAGGTAAATTTGATAATAACAAATCAAATGAAATTGTAAATTTTAAAATGAGATTTAACTGAAATAGAATCAAGTTAAATTGAATGGAAGAGAAAGATTTACTTGAAACGAAATGAGCTTAAGCATAAAAATTGGAGTGACTAAACTTAAGCTAAAAAGTGGAAAAGAGTTGAATTGAATTCAACTAAAAATTAAGTTTAATAATTGTGGATTAGATTTAAATCAAGTAAAAATAAAATTTTAATCGAAATAAAATTCGGCGAGTTATGAATAATAATATGGAATGAAATTCTAGAATGAATCATTGTCAACCATTGAAAATAATCAAGGGATTGAAATAACTTGAGACAATAAGGAAAATAGAATGTTTCGAGTTTATTAGAATGGTCTAAGTGAATGTGGATAGACTAATTATATTGAATAAATGAATGGATGGGATAAATAAGAACCAAATGAAGTGTTGGTTTAAACGAGTTGAGAAATGGTTATTGAATGAAATAACCTGGATATTTTTTCGAGCTAAATAAAATAGTTTGGAATAAACAATTACGGAATGGTTTTAAATGTAAATGAATGGATGTGAATGAATTAGAATAAAAAGGAAATTTAATTGGTAATGAAGATGGATCTAAGTTGTTAATGGTTTTGAATGAACTAATTTTGGTTAATATAATTGAAATGCAATGAAAATGAGAATATATGGATCGTGAATAAATTTAAAAACGGAATAGAATTGAGTTAAAATCCCTTTAAAATGGATATAAACCATGAATGCTTATTTATTCACATAGATCTTGTCAAATTGCAAAGAATAAATTATCATTGGATGTAAATGGAAGTAATTAAAATTCTATGAGTTGATTGAAGTAAAATAAATTGATTTTGAAAGCAATTGAATTAAATATGAGTCCAGTTTTCTCAAAAATAAATTAAATGTGAATTTGTGAGTTGTTAATCATTTGAATTAGGTAAGGGTATGTGGTTGGTTATAAACAATTAAAATTAATATGGGAATATTTAAATTGCTTACGGAAAAATGTTTGATGTGCATTTCTTTAGCATTCATATGTTTAACCATTGCAAATAAGTGAAATATAGTAAACTGCATATATTTGGCACTTACATGTTTAAATTGAGTAAGTACAGGTATCTGGGGAGCCGTGTGGCTGGAATTGGTTGTGCTATTTGCTAAAAATAATAAGCCGCTTGTTTAAATGCTAAATAAGGTACGCCTACGCAATAAAAATAGGAAATATGAACTGTTTTTGGTTTTTCCGACCGTGTGGGTCGATGTATATATATTTATCTCTTTTGTCAAATTGCAAAAGCTCCTCCGTACAAAGGAGGCTCTGCCAAAAATTTTCAAAAATTTTGGGAGTTAGAAAATTTTTGGAAATTTTTGAAAAAATTTATTAACAAAAAAACGCTTTCAAACTAAGAATTGAAATAAGTTAGTAAATGGAGCTAATTAAAATAATGACGTGAATTAGTTATAATTGAAAAATAAAATTTAAAGTTTAGAGTTGAAAATAAATTGAATTCGTATGGAAATGAAATAATCGTTGTGGATAGAAATGGATATAAACTAAAATGGTAGGATGAAAATAAATAAAGAAATATATGAAATGCTTATACTAAACTTAAGAAGGAATGGTGAAGTCTTAAATGGAAATTGATACTACCAATGTAATTTAAGTCAATATTGGAATGAATAGATGTTGACATTTTGTGAGAAAGTCGATAAAATGTTTTGGAATATTGTGTTTGGTATTGGTGTTAAGCAGGTATGCAGGTATTATAAAGGAAAAAGAAAATTTGGGTTTGATATTGTAGCGACCCGACTTCCTATCTCCAGAAAGACGCATCGCTAACTAAGAAAGAAAGGGATAGAAGAAGAAAAGAAAGAAGAGAAAGAAGAAACAACACAGAATCTCAACAGCGGAATGAATAAATTATATTAATAACATAAGTATTTACACAATATACAATATCTATCAGAGATACACAACGTATACATCACATATACTAGACAGTTATAAACACCTGTCTAGTATTTACAACTCAATACAACTCAATACAACAGAAACTACACAGAGAATACACAGCGGAACTATATATCTAACGCCGAAGCCTCCTGCTCCATTGCTCCTCCATAATTCGCCAAAGCTAACCTGAATCCTAACCTGAATTCCCTTGGCTACTCGTAAAAATTTGAGTACCCAAGAGTTTATGAAAAACAAAAAAATAAACTCCGGGTCAGACATGGGTCTGGTGTGAGTAACAGGTTAAAGTTGCTTAACTTTGAAAAACCTTTGAAAAGAAAAGGGTACCACGTAAGACTTCCCACACATAAACATGGAAAAGTTTTTACCTTACGCTAACCAAAACATTTGATAGGAAATTCTCTGATATTATAATAGTGTCTAGGGTTTTCAAATAAAATACAGAAATAGCTGAAATGCTTACATCTCACATTCCAACATAGTTGGGCACAACTAATACGTACGGCACTTATTGGATTTTGGATTCCATACAATGGCAGGGCTACTGGGGTACCGCCCGTCACAGTACGTGGCCTAGATCACCGTACCGAGGAGCCACCCTAACTCCCCTGCAACACAAGACCGGAACCCTTCCTTACTGAAAGGTTCCAAACAAGACAACCCCGCAGTTGTTTGCAACCAACTGCCCACACAGCCGAATATAAAGGGTCTTCTAGACAGGGATCAATCTCGCTCTCCAGTGGGGGCTACCCACGAAGTCTTGGTGCACCTCCCCTGTTTTAGCCATTCCCGGTTGATGAGGCTTGAGGCTACGATTACCTTTATAGGACACATCACTTAGAATGCTCATCGTCCACCTGACGATGTGCTGAAAGCATTCAATCCATACAAGTTCGTTCCGGGTTCGAACGAAACCGAAGGCATTATCTCGTTACACTCATTTTGGAATCACCCTCAGAGTTAACGACAATAACCCTTGCACTCTAAATCTCCATCTTCACTTGAGATTCACGACCTATCGTTAATTTGGATCGATGTGGTTTTCGGATATCCAAATATGGAAACCCGATCCCGGTCTCATCGAAATCCAAAGCGTGTCTTTTAGGTCCAAGTTGTTTTAAAGGTTTAAAACATTTCAATTCAATATTATCTATATACACAAAGATAGATAATTAACAACATCACAATAGATAATCCATATTATCATTCCAAACAGATATTCCATATCATCAATTCAATGCAACCATAGCATCCAAATCACACAACATCATATATCTCATATCTGAGATGTCAACCATTCAGGGTAATCACTATCAATCAACATTCATAAGCAATGACTTATTAATCCATTCTATAATTAATTTAAAGTGAATTAAATTAATTACATCTTCCTTAATTAATTTAAAATGAATTAAATTAATTACTCATCTATATAAATCTTGCTTACATATTCCTTAATTAATTACAAACTAATTAATTAATTACCCTTTAATTAAATCACCTTAATTAATCACCCTTGATTAATTATCTTCTAATTACATTCAAGTAATTAACCTCTAATTAATTTCACAAATTAATTATCTCAAACCAAATTCAGTAATTAACCTTTTTAATTACTTCATTAATTAATTAATCATAATTAATTACATTAATTCTTAATTAATTACATTAATTAATTTCTTCATTGATTAATAGTTCTTAATTAATCAATCCTTAATTACATCATTAATTATTTGAATTAATGATCCTTAATTATTTTATTTATAATTACCCTATTAAACTAAGTAAATAATCATCAATTAAATCATATTGATTAATTACTCTTGATTAATCACATTCTGTAATTAACTACTTTAATTACATCATTAGATAAATTAATTACTTCTTAATTAATTATCTTTAATAATTAATCTTTAATTAATTACATTTATTGATCATCCTAGATTAATCTCATTAATCAATTACCCTTAATTAATTACATCTCTTAATCCTCTTCAAATAATTTATTAATCAACTCTAAATTAATTACACTAAGTAATTAATTATTAATTACTTCCTTTAAGTAATTATCCATTATATAAATTACATAAAGTAATTTATTTCCAAAACTCCTCCATTACCCAATTATCCTTTCATTTAATTACATCTAGTAATTATCTTCCTAATTACTTCTCTAAGTAATTATTAATTACATTTGTAATTACTTCTTAAATTATTCAATGATTATTTTTAAATTAATTAAACTTAATTAATTAACTTAAATAAATCAAAATAAACTTAATTAATTACAATTAGTAATTAATTTCTTAATTACATTCATTAAGTAATTATACTTAAACAATTCTTTAATTGATTATCTTAAATTAATTAATCCAATTAATCATTTAAAATTAATTACATTAATTAATTATAAAATAAATTCTAAGTTAATGACCTACATTAACTATTATTACATCTTTAATTACTTCTCTAAAGTAATTAACTAAATAAATCAATATTAATTCTTAATTATAAAATTCATTAATTAATTATTAAATTAATCAAGTGATAATTAAAAACTCAATTAGTTATTAATTACTTGATTAATAACTTCAATTCATTAATTTAATTAAATCAAAACTTATTAAGTAAATTGATTTCTTAATTACAATTTAATCAAGTTTAATTAACTTGCTAATCCCCTTTACTTAATTAAATAAACCCTTAACTATTTAATTAATTAACCTATTATTAATTAATTAAATTACAAACTTAATTACCTTGACCAATTTATAAATTATAAATCATTAAGTTCAAATTAACTTAATATAAACATAAATCACATTAATGATTTAAATCATCTTTATCAAAGTATTTTTTTTTTTAAAAACAACTTTTTTTTTTAAATTTCATCTACATTCCATTTTAAATTAAAATTTAAAATGAATCAAATTTAAATCTTAAACAAGGGTTAAATATTCTAAACCTTTCAATTCCATTTTTAAAGAATAACTTACTTTTCTAATTAAGTTTTAAAATAATTTAAACCATAATCATTTTAAATAAATTTAAAATACACTATAATATTTAAGTGGTTTTTGGAAACATTTATCATTCAAAACTATCTCATTCAAATCAGAATTCAAATATTTTTCAGTTTCAGATTTTAAAAAAAAAAAAAATTTAAATTTTAAAAAAATCTTTTTAAATTCTCATTTCAGATTTTACAGGTTATAAATACCATAATATTTATACTCAATAACATTTGAACTTACAACTTATTTTCTTATGAAAACCTTCAGTTTCAATTTTAAATTTGAATTCAGGTTTCAAATCCAGATTTTTAACTTGAATTCTCAAATCTTGTTTTTAAAAATTTATTTCCAGATTTTAATGTCAAATAAAAGAAACTGTAAACAAGTTTTCCAGTTTACATTCATTTATAAAATTCATTTAATTTGAAACTAGAATTCAAGTTCATTTTGAATTCATATTTAAACTTACTTCAGCTTTTGTTTATAAACTTTGCTTTGCTTCTTTTGTTTTAATTTAGTTTAGGATTTAAAACTATGTATACTGTCAGGCTTCAGAACAAAATCTGAAACAAAGAGCATGACCCGAGTGAAATACAATCCTACTTCGAGTTTCATGCCTTGTTGCTTCGAGTCATCTGCTAGATTACTTCGAGTAAAAATGAACAAAACCCGAGCATCACTTCTTCCCATATTTCCAGAAACCACCTCTTCTTCCTATGGCCACTGTGCACATGCACATTGCCATGGCCAGCTTCCTGATCATCAGAGATGATCATCTACATCCACCAACCCTTCTTGAATCCATAAGATCACCCCAAAACAACCGAAAATCTCCATTTCCCAAAATCAACAGAACAGCCCCTTATCAAAACCTGGAACACCCTTTCAACCAAAACTTCTCAAACCTGTCAACGGTCCAAACCCCAACCCCCAACCACCGTTCAAGCTACAACTTTGGCCATGGCTTCGATAGTTCACCAGCTTCACCTTCCCAAAACAGTTTCCCACTCGGTCAACCAGAGTGAGAGGATGATTCAAAATTTGAAGATGGTCAATAACTAGAGATTACAGAACCCAAACCCTTATCACAGCTAATTCCAAACATTATCCCATCTTAAAAAAAAAAAAAAATTATGATTTTAGTTTTTAAAAAAAATCATGCTTTTTATTTTGAATTCAATTTATAATACTGAAATTATAAATTTCACAATTCGAGTTCTTACTTATTATTGACATGCACTGTTGCTTTTAATTTTTCAGAGTCAGTTTAATTTTTATTTAATCTGATTGAAATTTTTAAACTTAATATCATGATCAAACAAACCATTTCAGTTTGTAACTCGAATCATAGTAATGTCTAGATCAAGTGATAGGGAAATTTATATGGAAAGAAAAGAGGTTCATCTGGGAACAGAGACATTCAGACATCAACACATATGCACATAACATTCATCCATATACACACAAAAATATACTTGTAAATATTCACACAAGCAATCATATTTGCAGAGCAAATCAGGCAGCAAAAATCATACTAAATTGGCAACCAGAGTCATACTTAATTTGTTTTTTTAAAAAAACAAAATGCTACTCACAAGCAAGGATTTCAGAAGCAATTCAAGCAACCAACATTTAATTATATTTAAAAAAAAAGTTACTCACCTTGAAAATTTGATGGGCAGAGCAACCATTTCTATTTTATTTTTGAAAAGCCTGAACTGAGATGCTTTGATTTGAAAACTTCAAGTTGCTTCTTTATCTTGCTTCAGAATTTAAACTTAGTTTACTATTAAAACTTCATCTTGAATTTGCACAATGCTTCCCTTGATCATTTGCATGCTTGTTGTCTACAGGTGTAAAGATGCAGGCTTCCAGATTGCTTGCATATGAACTTCTGACCAACAATATATGTATGCAGGTTTGCAAAACATTGGTTACAGGTTGTAAAAAGATCAGGCTTTGATTTCTTTGGGTTTTAAAGATGCAGACACAGATCTAAATTTGCCAAGCTAATGATCTTCCAGAGAGATGCAGATTGAATTTCAGACCTGATTTTGAAACCGAACTACATGTTTCAAATGCAGGTTGTATATTGAAAATCTTGTTACAGGTTCTTGATTTTGCAATTTTATTTGAGAAGTGAAATTCAGGTTTTCTTTTGAACAAGGAAATGAGGTTACAGGTTTGACATTTTGGTTTGAGGAGGATATGTCTTCAAGCTTGATCTGATTTCAGGTATTTGATAAATGAAGATTTGATATTTGCAAATGAAAATGAATTTACAGACTGAAGAAAATGCAGGCTTGAGATGAATGAATTAGCAGATCTTGTTTGTGAGGGATTTTAGATTTGTAAGTGAAGTGTTTTTCTTTAATTCATTTTATCTTTTGGTTTGAAAGAGCATGAGGGGAAATGAAAATGTTTAAGGCTGAAAATATTTTAATAAAAATGAAGAAAGAATAAAATCAAATGACACTTGTCCTTTTGTTTATTTTACATCTAACACATGTAGTTAGATTACTTAATCTATTAACACATGTCTTTGTTTTATTTCTTTTTATATTTTAAATGTTAATAAAGAGTTTTCTAATTCATTTTATATCTATGTAAATATATGTAATTCTCTTCTATTTATTTATACTTATGTAATTTCTTATTTAAAGAAAATGTAAATGAAATAAATTAAAAACTAAAACTTATTCAAATATTTTAAAGAATCTATTACTTTGAATTTCAAAACAAAATTTCAAATCAAATTAAACTTTTGAAATCAACACTAAAATGTATTTATTCAATTTAAAAATGAAGACTCTAATTCCTTATCTTAATCCTTCTTTATATTTAAGAAAAATAGAATATTTATTAATATGGTTTCAAATAAAAATTTACAATTTATATGATTTATAAAGAAATTATAAATCACTTTTATATTTGAATGAATTTAAATCATATGTTATATTTAGACTTATATAAAATATACTTAAATCATATTACTCAATATTTTATTAGAATTTAAAAACAAAACTTCATTTATTAATTCTCATGTAAATTAAATTTCCAAACAAAGATAAACTATAACATATATACAAATATATGTACATTATAATTTAAACATTTATTTTAGCTTTTAAAAAGACAAAATCACTGATTAAATATTTATTTAATCAGATTTATTAAACCAATTCATATTTTATTAATCAATATTGTCAATATCAATTTAATTTTAAATAAAGATTATTAAATTGATATTGCCAAAAATTCCGGGATATCACATTCCTTCCCCCTTAAAAGAATTTCGTCCTCGAAATTTTAAACAAAGGTAATTTAATAATCTATTTAGGTTTTAAATTTTAAAACACAAGCATATATTAACAAACATATGCTAACAACCATAGCAAACAATTCAACCAATCAACAAATCTAATTATCCAAACAAATTTTGGATAAAATTTTATCGAGTTTCCCCGGGTATATATACCGGGATACTCGCTTTATAAAATCCAAACAAACAATCACTACTAAGCTATAGAACTCCTACTCATCTAGATCTATAACTAAACAAGATATCAGACTACTGACAAGTCTGACTCAACCACCAAATCTCCCAAAACAGCTAATTCCAAAACCAGAAATATCATACACGTACTCCCTCAAAGATACGTGAAACACAACGAATTTCAGTTGTCCAAACTGGCAATTCAATCCAGAAAACCAATCACTTATCCAAAATCAGATCTCCAACTCTTATCAACAAAAAACTCTTCGGACGATCCTGGGCGGCCTACTTCCAACCTGATCAGCTCAATCCTTGCTGATGCCTCAAGAAACATCCAAATCCAATTCTCCAGAATGATCTTCCACGATCAACCAAAACCAAGAAAAACTCCACTCACAACCATCAGAAGAAAACAAACTTCTCCTATCCGGAAAAGAAAAGCAGATACACTTCCAAACTGCTTCCGCTGCACAACTCTGATCTGAGTTGCTTCAACAAACTCCATCTCAACCTTCAATTAGTTGACCCAACGGTACCACTGAATCTCTAGATGAAGACAAACTCTGGCTTCTTTGAAAATATTCAGAAAAATCTCCAACAATTCAAGAGAACACTCAATTATCGCAAGTCACTTTTGCGATCAACTCAATCTAATTCCAAAGAAAACTGTCATCTCTTACCCAACAGAACAGCTTACACTGGCCTAGCCAATCCATAGAAGAAACAGATTCTACCCTACTGCTTCTGAACTCCACCCCCAGAATACTGCTAAGCCAGAAAACTCCGCCGACACCCATGCCAAAGAATTCCCAATCCAAATCTCTTCGAGAAACTCAGACTTCAAATCAAACAGAAACACCTTGCTGAACTCAGCCATAACACCGAAGAAGACCTACTTCCTTAACTCGTTCCAAAGAAATCATTCTTCGGAAATATCCATAGTCACTGCATCTCATCACGCAGCTACTACTCCCTGAGATATCAAGATATCATCACTCGCTTCTGTTCAGCCAACAGATCCAACTCTACTCATCCAACTTCAAAGATGAACTCCAAACCTTAACAGGTTACCTTCAGAGATCAATGAAGTCCTTATACCACTTCAAAACTCACTCGAGACGGTATTAGGTCTACAGTCTCGACAAATACACTTCCAACCAAACATTCAAACTCCAACCAATGGTAGTTGCGTTACACACACCACTACCTCATCTACCTTTATAACTTATATTGGGAAACCCGAACAGGTACCCCAACATATAGGTAGAAATAAATATATATAAATATATATAATAAAATTACAAATACGCTCTCTCAAGATAGACACCACTCCAGAGCCTAGGTATTCACTCAACCTAAAGCTCTGATACCAACTGTAGCGACCCGACTTCCTATCTCCAGAAAGACGCATCGCTAACTAAGAAAGAAAGGGATAGAAGAAGAAAAGAAAGAAGAGAAAGAAGAAACAACACAGAATCTCAACAGCGGAATGAATAAATTATATTAATAACATAAGTATTTACACAATATACAATATCTATCAGAGATACACAACGTATACATCACATATACTAGACAGTTATAAACACCTGTCTAGTATTTACAACTCAATACAACTCAATACAACAGAAACTACACAGAGAATACACAGCGGAACTATATATCTAACGCCGAAGCCTCCTGCTCCATTGCTCCTCCATAATTCGCCAAAGCTAACCTGAATCCTAACCTGAATTCCCTTGGCTACTCGTAAAAATTTGAGTACCCAAGAGTTTATGAAAAACAAAAAAATAAACTCCGGGTCAGACATGGGTCTGGTGTGAGTAACAGGTTAAAGTTGCTTAACTTTGAAAAACCTTTGAAAAGAAAAGGGTACCACGTAAGACTTCCCACACATAAACATGGAAAAGTTTTTACCTTACGCTAACCAAAACATTTGATAGGAAATTCTCTGATATTATAATAGTGTCTAGGGTTTTCAAATAAAATACAGAAATAGCTGAAATGCTTACATCTCACATTCCAACATAGTTGGGCACAACTAATACGTACGGCACTTATTGGATTTTGGATTCCATACAATGGCAGGGCTACTGGGGTACCGCCCGTCACAGTACGTGGCCTAGATCACCGTACCGAGGAGCCACCCTAACTCCCCTGCAACACAAGACCGGAACCCTTCCTTACTGAAAGGTTCCAAACAAGACAACCCCGCAGTTGTTTGCAACCAACTGCCCACACAGCCGAATATAAAGGGTCTTCTAGACAGGGATCAATCTCGCTCTCCAGTGGGGGCTACCCACGAAGTCTTGGTGCACCTCCCCTGTTTTAGCCATTCCCGGTTGATGAGGCTTGAGGCTACGATTACCTTTATAGGACACATCACTTAGAATGCTCATCGTCCACCTGACGATGTGCTGAAAGCATTCAATCCATACAAGTTCGTTCCGGGTTCGAACGAAACCGAAGGCATTATCTCGTTACACTCATTTTGGAATCACCCTCAGAGTTAACGACAATAACCCTTGCACTCTAAATCTCCATCTTCACTTGAGATTCACGACCTATCGTTAATTTGGATCGATGTGGTTTTCGGATATCCAAATATGGAAACCCGATCCCGGTCTCATCGAAATCCAAAGCGTGTCTTTTAGGTCCAAGTTGTTTTAAAGGTTTAAAACATTTCAATTCAATATTATCTATATACACAAAGATAGATAATTAACAACATCACAATAGATAATCCATATTATCATTCCAAACAGATATTCCATATCATCAATTCAATGCAACCATAGCATCCAAATCACACAACATCATATATCTCATATCTGAGATGTCAACCATTCAGGGTAATCACTATCAATCAACATTCATAAGCAATGACTTATTAATCCATTCTATAATTAATTTAAAGTGAATTAAATTAATTACATCTTCCTTAATTAATTTAAAATGAATTAAATTAATTACTCATCTATATAAATCTTGCTTACATATTCCTTAATTAATTACAAACTAATTAATTAATTACCCTTTAATTAAATCACCTTAATTAATCACCCTTGATTAATTATCTTCTAATTACATTCAAGTAATTAACCTCTAATTAATTTCACAAATTAATTATCTCAAACCAAATTCAGTAATTAACCTTTTTAATTACTTCATTAATTAATTAATCATAATTAATTACATTAATTCTTAATTAATTACATTAATTAATTTCTTCATTGATTAATAGTTCTTAATTAATCAATCCTTAATTACATCATTAATTATTTGAATTAATGATCCTTAATTATTTTATTTATAATTACCCTATTAAACTAAGTAAATAATCATCAATTAAATCATATTGATTAATTACTCTTGATTAATCACATTCTGTAATTAACTACTTTAATTACATCATTAGATAAATTAATTACTTCTTAATTAATTATCTTTAATAATTAATCTTTAATTAATTACATTTATTGATCATCCTAGATTAATCTCATTAATCAATTACCCTTAATTAATTACATCTCTTAATCCTCTTCAAATAATTTATTAATCAACTCTAAATTAATTACACTAAGTAATTAATTATTAATTACTTCCTTTAAGTAATTATCCATTATATAAATTACATAAAGTAATTTATTTCCAAAACTCCTCCATTACCCAATTATCCTTTCATTTAATTACATCTAGTAATTATCTTCCTAATTACTTCTCTAAGTAATTATTAATTACATTTGTAATTACTTCTTAAATTATTCAATGATTATTTTTAAATTAATTAAACTTAATTAATTAACTTAAATAAATCAAAATAAACTTAATTAATTACAATTAGTAATTAATTTCTTAATTACATTCATTAAGTAATTATACTTAAACAATTCTTTAATTGATTATCTTAAATTAATTAATCCAATTAATCATTTAAAATTAATTACATTAATTAATTATAAAATAAATTCTAAGTTAATGACCTACATTAACTATTATTACATCTTTAATTACTTCTCTAAAGTAATTAACTAAATAAATCAATATTAATTCTTAATTATAAAATTCATTAATTAATTATTAAATTAATCAAGTGATAATTAAAAACTCAATTAGTTATTAATTACTTGATTAATAACTTCAATTCATTAATTTAATTAAATCAAAACTTATTAAGTAAATTGATTTCTTAATTACAATTTAATCAAGTTTAATTAACTTGCTAATCCCCTTTACTTAATTAAATAAACCCTTAACTATTTAATTAATTAACCTATTATTAATTAATTAAATTACAAACTTAATTACCTTGACCAATTTATAAATTATAAATCATTAAGTTCAAATTAACTTAATATAAACATAAATCACATTAATGATTTAAATCATCTTTATCAAAGTATTTTTTTTTTTAAAAACAACTTTTTTTTTTAAATTTCATCTACATTCCATTTTAAATTAAAATTTAAAATGAATCAAATTTAAATCTTAAACAAGGGTTAAATATTCTAAACCTTTCAATTCCATTTTTAAAGAATAACTTACTTTTCTAATTAAGTTTTAAAATAATTTAAACCATAATCATTTTAAATAAATTTAAAATACACTATAATATTTAAGTGGTTTTTGGAAACATTTATCATTCAAAACTATCTCATTCAAATCAGAATTCAAATATTTTTCAGTTTCAGATTTTAAAAAAAAAAAAAATTTAAATTTTAAAAAAATCTTTTTAAATTCTCATTTCAGATTTTACAGGTTATAAATACCATAATATTTATACTCAATAACATTTGAACTTACAACTTATTTTCTTATGAAAACCTTCAGTTTCAATTTTAAATTTGAATTCAGGTTTCAAATCCAGATTTTTAACTTGAATTCTCAAATCTTGTTTTTAAAAATTTATTTCCAGATTTTAATGTCAAATAAAAGAAACTGTAAACAAGTTTTCCAGTTTACATTCATTTATAAAATTCATTTAATTTGAAACTAGAATTCAAGTTCATTTTGAATTCATATTTAAACTTACTTCAGCTTTTGTTTATAAACTTTGCTTTGCTTCTTTTGTTTTAATTTAGTTTAGGATTTAAAACTATGTATACTGTCAGGCTTCAGAACAAAATCTGAAACAAAGAGCATGACCCGAGTGAAATACAATCCTACTTCGAGTTTCATGCCTTGTTGCTTCGAGTCATCTGCTAGATTACTTCGAGTAAAAATGAACAAAACCCGAGCATCACTTCTTCCCATATTTCCAGAAACCACCTCTTCTTCCTATGGCCACTGTGCACATGCACATTGCCATGGCCAGCTTCCTGATCATCAGAGATGATCATCTACATCCACCAACCCTTCTTGAATCCATAAGATCACCCCAAAACAACCGAAAATCTCCATTTCCCAAAATCAACAGAACAGCCCCTTATCAAAACCTGGAACACCCTTTCAACCAAAACTTCTCAAACCTGTCAACGGTCCAAACCCCAACCCCCAACCACCGTTCAAGCTACAACTTTGGCCATGGCTTCGATAGTTCACCAGCTTCACCTTCCCAAAACAGTTTCCCACTCGGTCAACCAGAGTGAGAGGATGATTCAAAATTTGAAGATGGTCAATAACTAGAGATTACAGAACCCAAACCCTTATCACAGCTAATTCCAAACATTATCCCATCTTAAAAAAAAAAAAAATTATGATTTTAGTTTTTAAAAAAAATCATGCTTTTTATTTTGAATTCAATTTATAATACTGAAATTATAAATTTCACAATTCGAGTTCTTACTTATTATTGACATGCACTGTTGCTTTTAATTTTTCAGAGTCAGTTTAATTTTTATTTAATCTGATTGAAATTTTTAAACTTAATATCATGATCAAACAAACCATTTCAGTTTGTAACTCGAATCATAGTAATGTCTAGATCAAGTGATAGGGAAATTTATATGGAAAGAAAAGAGGTTCATCTGGGAACAGAGACATTCAGACATCAACACATATGCACATAACATTCATCCATATACACACAAAAATATACTTGTAAATATTCACACAAGCAATCATATTTGCAGAGCAAATCAGGCAGCAAAAATCATACTAAATTGGCAACCAGAGTCATACTTAATTTGTTTTTTTAAAAAAACAAAATGCTACTCACAAGCAAGGATTTCAGAAGCAATTCAAGCAACCAACATTTAATTATATTTAAAAAAAAAGTTACTCACCTTGAAAATTTGATGGGCAGAGCAACCATTTCTATTTTATTTTTGAAAAGCCTGAACTGAGATGCTTTGATTTGAAAACTTCAAGTTGCTTCTTTATCTTGCTTCAGAATTTAAACTTAGTTTACTATTAAAACTTCATCTTGAATTTGCACAATGCTTCCCTTGATCATTTGCATGCTTGTTGTCTACAGGTGTAAAGATGCAGGCTTCCAGATTGCTTGCATATGAACTTCTGACCAACAATATATGTATGCAGGTTTGCAAAACATTGGTTACAGGTTGTAAAAAGATCAGGCTTTGATTTCTTTGGGTTTTAAAGATGCAGACACAGATCTAAATTTGCCAAGCTAATGATCTTCCAGAGAGATGCAGATTGAATTTCAGACCTGATTTTGAAACCGAACTACATGTTTCAAATGCAGGTTGTATATTGAAAATCTTGTTACAGGTTCTTGATTTTGCAATTTTATTTGAGAAGTGAAATTCAGGTTTTCTTTTGAACAAGGAAATG